>OZ038378.1:92528977-93133977 GCA_964036045.1 Eutreptiella sp. 'Long Island Sound 2002' | reverse complement strand
GTGATGCACGCACCGGCTTTCAACCCCAATCGCCTGGATCATGACGTGCACTTCTAGAATGCCACCGAAGACACCAATCTCCGATGAAAAGAAGATGTATGTATGTATGTATGTATGTGGATATATATACATATATACATATATATATATTGCTGTATACTCCCTCCAAGTGAAAATACACTCCCTTCCCCTCAATTTCAACTCCCTCCAGGTGAATATCCACTCCTTCCTACTCAATTTCACCTCCCTCCTGCTCAGTTTCCACTCCCTCCGAGTGAAAATCCACTCCCTCCAAGCGAATATCCACTCCCTCCTACTCAATTTCTACTCCCTATATACAAATACATGTATGTACATCTATGTATCTATATATATATATATATATATATATGTATGTATGTATGTATATGTATGTATGTATACTCCCTCCGAGTGAAAATCCACTCCCTCCTACTGAATATTTACTCCCTCCAAGTGAAATATATACATATATATACAAATACATGTATGTACATCTATATATATATATATATATATATATGTATATATACATACATACATATATATATATATATATACATATATATATATATATACATATATATATATATATATATATATATATATATATATATATATATATATATATATATATATATATATATATATATATATATATATATATATATATATATATATATATATATATATATATATATATATATATATATATATATATATATATATATATATATATATATATATATATATATATGTATATATATATATAGATATATACAGACACACACACACACACACACACACACACACATATATATATATATCTGTATACATACATACATACATATATATATGTGTGTGTGTGTGTGTGTGTACATATTGAGAAGGAGGGTGTGGACTTCCGCTTGAAGGGAGTTGGTACAGGTTGACACGTTTTGCGTTCCGTGTGTGACAACCCAAGCCCTCAGTTGTGATGCACGCACCGGCTTTCAACCCCAATCGCCTGGATCATGACGTGCACTTCTAGAATGCCACCGAAGACACCAATCTCCGATGAAAAGAAGGCCAAGGCAACGGCATATGCTGCAGCCAGGGCAGCGGAAGGGCCATCGCTGATGGATTTAATGGGGAGCGTGCCTGGCCCACAAAAGCACAAGAAGCGGAGCGTTTCCTTTGCCTCGCAAGCCGAGGTACAAACACTCACGCCCGAGGGTGGGCACCAAGTACTAACCTCTGCGCCCATCTCCACACCCAAACCTGAGTCCCAAAGCGCGAAGCCTGACCCAAAGCCTGACCCGAAGCCTAACCCATCCCAGCCGTCAGACCAACCGGTTGCAGCCGAGGCCATACCTGACCCAGAAGCAGAGGTTATGGTGGACGACGCGGAAGACGAAGGGATTTCGCAAACACCCCCAAATCTGGACATGCCGGATCTAGGCGAGTTCACCTCCCAAACGTCCTCTTCACCAGAGCTCCCCACCCCTTCTACCCCTCTTACTTTGACGCCTACGTCAAGCCAACAAACCTCACAACCTTCTCAATCTTCGACGGCTTCATCGGGGCCGTCTAGTATTGGTGATATAGATCTGTCCCAAGATTGGGATGAGGTAAAGAGATAGATCCACAAGTGCACGGAGAAAATAGAACTCCGTGCCTGTATCCAAAAATTGGAAACGTGGGTTGCATCCTTAGGGGACTCTCCTTTTCGAAAAAAGGTGCAGGATTTTTTCCTCCAGGAGGCCGAAGAGCGGGGCGAGCTCACCCAGACAGCATCTCTTTCCTCTCCTTGCGAAACAAGGACGATCTTTGGGCCCGAGTGCAGGCACAAGTAGGGTGGGAGGATACCCACGATGCCCGCCAGCCCGTTTTGGAGCAGCTTGACATGAGCCGTCCGTGGGCTCATGAACTGCTAGGTCTGCCGCGTGGGGCCGATGAGGCCGTCGTTAAAAAACGGTATCGGAAACTGGTGCTGTGGGCTCAGAGGTTTGACATCAGTGTCATTCAGAGAATCAATGGGGCGAAAGACGTCCTTTGTGGGGATAGCCGACGGCTGTACGAGGCTCATTTGAACGGCCTCGTTGCACCACGGGGGGAAGATTCAGGGGATGACCCTGCTCTTTGGCCGCGTGAACACGTTTGGTGGCCATCAATGGCCGACGTGGAATCTCCGGAGCCCATGCAAGCTGCTAACCCCGGCACCACTGCGCTGCACGGACCCATTAGCCCTGAGCCAACTTCAACCTCCTCACCTCCTCACCCGGAATATATTGATGCCGACGACACCCCATCTCCTGCCGAGGGCCCTGCATCTGGGGTAGATGGCATCAGAGTCCTAGGCATTTTGTTGACAAACCGTGAAATAACGGAACAATTGGGGGGTGATCGTTGGATCGGAGATAATTTGATTGAAATTCGAGTGCAACTCATGAATTTGCTCCTCCATCGGAAACTCGGCCTCCAGCGAAGGGTCTGGCCTGTTACCCTTTGGCGCAAAAAGTGCTTGCCACAGAAGGAAAACCTCTTTGCCCTCGATTGGTTTATTTTGGTCTGTGGCGAGCAGGGGCACTGGTGGGTGGCAATTTTTCTTCATCTGCTCTCGTCCCCTAAAGTGTGGATCCTGGATTCTCTGTGTCCGAATTCTGCCCAACGGCAACAGCGTGGAACCGTTCTGTGGGACCTCCTTAAGCGGCATTGGCAGGTGCATAACCAGCACCAGCCATGGCCATTCTCTACTGACCCGAACCTTAAGAAATTTCACTGTGTACATCAGCCAGATGGTTGGTCGTGTGCAGTGTTTGCGTGACGTGGTGCAGAGTGGGTCGTTTCCCTTGTTTTACGCGGTAGCGAGGTTGATTTGTCACCTCTATCGCTAGAACTAAGCGACTTAGACCTTAGGAATATTTTACGTAATTGGCACAGAACAGTACGTCTGCTGCATACGGATGTAGTTCCCGATCATGCGCTCTTCCCGGATTCTAGAACCCCTTCTTCAGTATCCACAATGCCTGCCCGTCGTGAAGAACAAGTGAAGATGGCAGAAGAGGAAGGTATGATATATCACTGTTGGGCGAGCGTCTCGCCGATGCATGCCAGCAGCAGTCCTCCCATCGTCGCCTACAGTGCCAAAGACGGAGGAGCCAAGAGAGCCGGAAGCAGGCAATGTGGAAGGTGTGGAGGCAGCGGAAGGAGGAGCAGCGGAGGAAGTCGCCGCTGCGGAAGAAGCGGGAGGAGAAGCGGCAGAAGGAGCACCAGCACCAGCCGGAGAGGAAGCAAGAGGAGAAGAGACGGAGCAGGAATTGCCACAAGAAATCCCTGCAGGTTTGCCACGAATTGCACGACACTACATTGTGACACTACATTACTACGCCTCACCATGGGAGCCTATCAAGTTCGTGCACCAGAGGCCCCCGGTAAATCAATAGTCAGGGGGTAGCCTATCAAGTTCGTGCATCAGAGGCCCTTGGTAAGTCAATAGTCAGGGGGTGGCCTATCAAGTTCGTGCATCAGAGGCCCTTGGTAAGTCAATAGTCAGGGGGTGGCCTATCAAGTTCGTGCATCAGAGGCCCCTGGCAAATCGATAGTCAAGGGGTAGCCTATCAAGTTCGTGCATCAGAGGCCCCTGGCAAATCAATAGTCAGGGGGTAGCCTATCAAGTTCGTGCATCAGAGGCCGCTGGGAAATCAATAGTCAGGGGGTAGCCTATCAAGTTCGTGCATCAGAGGCCCTGATTATTGGTTTACCCAGGGCCTCTGATGCACGAACTTGATAGGCTACCCCCTGACTATTGATTTGCCAGGGGCCTCTGATGCACGAACTTGATAGGCCACCCCCTGACTATTGACTTACTAAGGGCCTCTGATGCACGAACTTGATAGGCTACCCCCTGACTATTGATTTGCCAGGGGCCTCTGATGCACGAACTTGATAGGCTACCCCCTGACTATTGGTTTACCCAGGGCCTCTGATGCACGAACTTGATAGGCCTGCCCGTAACTATTGATTTACCGGGGGCCTCTGATGCACGAACTTGATAGGCCACCCCCTGACTATTGGTTTACCCAGGGCCTCTGATGCACGAACTTGATAAACCACCCCCTGACTCTTGATTTACCGGGGGCCTCTAATGCACGAACTTGATAGGCTACCCCCTGACTATTGATTTACCAAGGGCCTCTGATGCACGAACTTGATAGGCTACCCCCTGACTATTGATTTGCCAGCGGCCTCTGATGCACGAACTTGATAGGCTACCCCCTGACTATTGGTTTACCCTCTGCGTCGTATACTCCCCGACCCCCGTCCGCCCTCCTCCTCCGCTTGCTGTGCCATCACCCATGCAACCCCCTGTCCCATCCATCTGTTCCTCGTGCTGCAGACAAGGCAGCCAAGCTGGAGGCCGAGAAGAAAGCCGCTGCAGACGAGGCAGCCAAGCTGGAGGCCGAGAACAAAGCCGCTGCAGACAAGGCAGCCAAGCTGGAGGCGGAGAAGAAAGCCGCTGCAGACGAGGCAGCCAAGCTGGAGGCGGAGAAGAAAGCCGCTGCAGGTGCTTCACCCCTCGGGCGGCACAGGCCATTGCCCAATCAACACACCCCGACCCATCTTAGCCCCTCTCGCACCCGCCATCTGACGAGTCCCACAGTCACCACCCATTACCACCACCGCGATCCTGGTCAACACATCAACAGTTCCAAAGGCACTTCTGATGCACGAACTTGATAGGCTACCCCCTGACTATTGACTTACCGGGGGCCTCTGATGCACGAACTTGATAGGCTACCCCCTGACTATTGACTTACCGGGGGCCTCTGATGCACGAACTTGATAGGCTACCCCCTGACTATTGATTTGCCAGGGGCCTCTGATGCACGAACTTGATAGGCTACCCCCTGACTATTGATTTGCCAGCGGCCTCTGATGCACGGACTTGATAGGCTACCCCCTGACTATTGGTTTACCCAGGGCCTCTGATGCACGAACTTGATAGGCCTGCCCGTAACTATTGCTTTACCGGGGGCCTCTGATGCACGAACTTGATAGGCCACCCCCTGACTATTGGTTTACCCAGGGCCTCTGATGCACGAACTTGATAGGCTACCCCCTGACTATTGATTTACCGGGGGCCTCTGATGCACGAACTTGATAGGCTACCCCCTGACTATTGATTTACCAAGGGCCTCTGATGCACGAACTTGATAGGCTACTCCCTGACTATTGGTTTACCCTCTGCGTCGTATACTCCCCGACCCCCGTCCGCCCTCCTCCTCCGCTTGCTGTGCCATCACCCATGCAACCCCCTGCCCCATCCATCTGTTCCTCGTGCTGCAGACAAGGCAGCCAAGCTGGAGGCCGAGAAGAAAGCCGCTGCAGACAAGGCAGCCAAGCTGGAGGCCGAGAAGAAAGCCGCTGCAGACGAGTCAGCCAAGCTGGAGGCCGAGAACAAAGCCGCTGCAGACAAGGCAGCCAAGCTGGAGGCCGAGAACAAAGCCGCTGCAGACGAGGCAGCCAAGCTGGAGGCCGAGAAGAAAGCCGCTGCAGACGAGGCAGCCAACCTGGAGGCGGAGAAGAAAGCCGCTGCAGGTGCCCCACCCCTCGGGCGGCACAGGCCATTGCCCAATCAACACACCCCGACCCATCTTAGCCCCTCTCGCACCCGCCATCTGACGAGTCCCACAGTCACCACCCACTACCACCACCGCGATCCTGGTCAACACATCAACAGTTCCAAAGGCACTTCTGATGCACGAACTTGATAGGCTACCCCCTGACTATTGACTTACCGGGGGCCTCTGATGCACGAACTTGATAGGCTACCCCCTGACTATTGATTTGCCAGCGGCCTCTGATGCACGAACTTGATAGGCTACCCCCTGATTATTGATTTGGGGGGGCCTCTGATGCACGAACTTGATAGGCTACCCCCTGAATATTGATTTACCGCCCCTGATGCACGAAATTGCTAGGCTGGTCCTTGCAATAGAACGCACATCCTCTGATCCAGGTGCAGCTGAAGCCGAAGTGGAGGAAGCAGCGGAGGAGGGCGAAGAAGGAGCAGAAGCGGAGGGTGAAGGGGCAGAAGCAGGTCTGCCACTGATTGCACAACACCACTGATGATCAACCTTGATAGGCTACCCCCTAATTACTGATTCACAAAGACCCTCATAAACGAAACCATATGCCTGCACCTATAGGTCCTGCGAGTCCAGTGTCGGCGACGACGAAGGAAACGGTGGCCGAGCTGCTGGCCGGGTTCGAGTTGGACGAGGGGGAGGGTTGGTGGAGGACGGCGGGGCACAGGGAGAAGCCGCAGCGGGAGAAGAAGAGGAAGGCGTCCTGGGACCTGCACCGAGGGGATGTGAGAGCCCTTGGTATGTAATTGCATGCGTAAGTGTTTTCTTCTGCTGCTGTGCTTGTTGAGAATTTAACTCTGATCCTTGCTGTTTGTATTCAGTTCTCGGCAAGAGGGAAAGGGGAGAGGAGCCCGCGGAGAAGTGGGCTTATGAGAAGGAGCGAAGCCCAAGCCCAAGTCCTGAACGCCAGCTTCTTGGAGAAGGCTCGCCCAGCCCCGGGCCCCAGTTGCCGGTGGTCAGCCCAACCCCGACTGACGTGTTGGTGGAGGAGGAGGAGGAGGAGGAGGAGGCAAAGAAAACGGAGGAGGAGAAGGGGAAGGAGAAGGACACCGAGACTGCGGAGGCGGAGGGTGGGCGGAAGGGGGCAGAAGCGGGGGGCGGGGGGGTTGCCAAGCAACCGGAGGGGGTCACAACGAGGAGCCGAAGCACAACGAAACGCCGACTGAGGGACACGGGGGCGGCGGAGGCCAAGCAACCGGAGGGGGTAACAACGAGGGGTCAAAAACGCCGAGCCACGGACACGGGGGCGGGGGAGGAGGAGGGGCAACGGGCGGTGGTGGAGCGGCCGCATTTTGTTATGGGGAAGCACCTCCACATCGTGGAGTCCACGATTGGGGAAGGCCGGGGGGTGAAAACTAAGGTGGATATTGCGGCGGACACCTGCCTGGGGGAGTACAAGGGGGAAAGGATTGAAGGGACGGCACCGGATTGCCTGACGGGTAGGGGGGATAAGGTTTTGTGCATCAAGGGCGGGGGGGCAGATTCAAAGACTGGGAGGGGGGTTTGGGTGGACGGGGGTAAAAGGGGGAATATTTTTAGCCGTATCAACGCTCGCCCTCGCCAGGAGGATTGCGACGTGATCATCCACCTGGATGACGGTACCCCCAGGGTTTGGACCCGGCGGGAGGTGAAGGCGGGTACCGAGCTGGCCATGTTCTATGGCGTAAATTACCCGTTGCCCCCTTCGCCTCCACCTGCTGATGCTGCTGACCCTGATGAACCTGCTGCAGAAGGTTCCAACCAGCCAGTTCTAACCACCCAGAACATTCTTCCCAGCGCCTCTGCCCTGCCTGCAGGGCAACTGTATGCTGATGACGGGTCCCTGGTGGGTCGCCAGTATTTTTCTTCGAAGGTGACCTACCCCAGCCAGGCCACCGTGACCCATGTTGATGGGGGGCAGTTTATTGTCAGGAAGGGGGACAGGGTGCGTCTGCTGTGGTCCGAGATGGGGGGGCCGAACTTGACACAGGTTGAAAGCCGGACCTGTTGTTTCAAGATGGACTGGCGGACGGGGAGGTTCGTCAGGCCGTTGACCACGGTCTGGGGTGACCAGAATTCTTTGGGGGCCGACTTCATCACGGCTGGGTCGCGACTTGCAGGCGTTTACCCTCCCTGGTTTTGTTACGAGTTCGAGGGGGCTGCTCCTGGGGGTGTCGTAGAAATGGTGTTTGTGGGTGGTAAGTGGGAGGTGATTTCGGTGCAGAATAGGAAGGACGTGTACGGCCAGACGGGTCAGTGGCTGCAGGTCGGAATCGACCTCAGGGGGTATGATGCGGAATACCAAGCTGCAGCGCGTGGTATCCGCCAGAAGACATTTTTTGTCCGGGCAGAGAGGGCTATGGGTGTCGACAGCCGGTGGGGGGCGACGCTGGATTGGGCTGAGTGGCGGGCGGAGCACCTGGTAGCTCCGCCTAGCAAAAAAACGATCAAGACCCAGGACAAGTCCGTGTACGAGAGGGTGAAGGAGAGGGTGTATGGGCATGTCCTTTGCAGGGTTAATGGTCATGCCATTAAGCTCGTCGACGGCGGTGGAGGGACTGTGGGAGGGATGGGCCACTGCATCTCGGTCATTGCCGAGTGCAGCAAGGATTCGAGGGGCAAGTCCAGCTGGTTTCTGCTGGTCTGGGAAGCTGGAGGCTTGGATTCGCCGAGGATCAGGCGGATCTGTCAGGTGGTGGTGGACAGGGCGCTGGCTAAGATGCCTGATCTGCAGTCGCGGATCGAGCATTGGGGAAAGAGCTCGAACGTCAGCCCCCCCTGCGGCGTTGAGCCTGACGAGCCCAAGGCAAAGAGGGCTCGTGTCGATGGGGGTCCTACCGTTGCACGTTTGCAACGGCAAATTTTTTTAAAGAGTTCATTCGTAGGGGGTCGTTGCCGGTGCAGGGAGCAGGTTTGAGGCAGCAGTTTGACGTTCGGGATCCAAGTTTTTGTTGGACAACTCTGTCCAAGTTTGTTGTTTGGGGGGGGAAATGGCAGATGAAGAGGTCTGTCCCCGTTCAGAAGGCGAAGGCTGAGGTGGAGGAGATGCTCAGCAAGGGCAATCCGACGCAGTGGCTCCTGCCACCAGAAAAGGCCGTCCCCTATCTCCCCCTCGCTCTGGTCGACTCCGACCAGTGCACCCCCCCTTTCACCTTCTGTCGGCCCGACTCCAAGGGCCGACTCAGCAGTTTTGAAGCCTTCTGGGTCCTGAACGTCAATCAGAAGCGGCTTGCAGGGGGTAGGAACTTTCGGGAGGTGGAGCGGGAAACCGAAAAGGGGGGAACCACCCAAGTTGCATGGGTGGTCTACCTCCCCGATGAGACCGCCATTGGGTTGGAGGATCAGTGGGGGGGCTCGCGCGAGGGTTCCGGTAACCCTAATTGGAAGCGCTAGAAGTTTTTCTAGTGCTTGCATTGTGAGGTGGTTTGGGCAGTGAGATGATGGCGTGTGTAGTGGCAGAGCGCATCGCCGGACCAAGACTGAGATCTGAACCCACGCATTGCAGGCTCCGCGATTTTCTTCTACGGCGGGGGGGTCAGCAGACTGCTGTTTGCTTGGCAAATTTTACCCTTGATACCGGTTCCCGGACCCAGATATAATATTGAAAGGCCAGGCTCCATTGCATTCTGTTCCTTTCTCTGCGCGGTGAATTCTGTTTGACCTCCTACTGACCTCCTACCTGATACGCGCTTGTCTAGCCCTGTGACTTTCTCTTTGGCGCTATTGGGGTGTTTGTTCATTTTTTGGAGCCAAAGGGCACCCTATTTCGTCTCATTTGACCTGATCTTGACCGGATCCCAGTGCTTACTTTCCATCTGGTTTCACCAGGTGAGACAGATTGCAGGTACAGGTACTGGTTTCTGTTACCGCAGGTGTTGTTACAACACGCTTTTTTTTAGCCTCAAGAGTATTATTCAGATCTACCGCATTTCGTCTGATTTGACTGGTTTGACCGGACCGAACCCTTTTCCTTTGCCCAACCTTGAGAGTAATGGCTGATACAGGCTACAAAGACACCACAGCTACAGTGCGTTTGCGTCGTTTGCTTCTTAGTTGCGTGGGTGCGGTTAAGGGAACTCGAATTTTGAACCCAAATGGGTTCAAGAGAATTATACAGACCCAACCCACGTTGTAAGTGGGCGTGAACCTTGTTCCTGACCTTAAAAACAGGTCAGAAGGGACCTGGGAAACGGCGCTGGCCAATTAGTGCAGGTAAGGCAGCTACCGAGGCTAGGGGAAGGTACGTGACGCCACAGATGTGCGGATCCTGTGTGGTCACACCCCGGGAACCTCGAGTGCCAGAGGGTCCCCCTACAGGGGGGCGATAACCAAGCTATGGCACCCTCTGGGCCGAATCCCAGCCAGCGAGTTTTGTTTCCAGGTTACCGGCCAGTTTTTATGGTTTACCCCCACGTGCTTATAAGTGTCAGTTAGCGTTGTCGTCATCAGCCTGATTCTGACTCCCCATATGTTTCTCCCGTTTAACCCAAGTGTGAACAAATGCTAGTGGATCCTTGAAAATGATGTACTGGATTCGCACATTTTACTTGCTCAATCCTTCTGCTATTGATTTGTTTCGTTCCCTTGCCTGTCGTGCGTGGGCCTGTGAATGATTCATGATTCAATGACCAATTGAGTTGATGCCCGTCGTACATCAGACGCCCCAGTGTTCCCCCCTTTTACCCCTTTACTCCCCCCTACGCTCCCCCCCCCCGGGCCCTCCCAAACCTCCCCTCCAACCCCCCCAAGCCCCCCCAACCCTCTCCCCCCTACGCCCCTCCAGCTTTTCCAACATCCTCCTCCCCCGCCCCCCCCCCCCGCACCCTCCTCCCATCCCGGGGCGCCCCCAATTCCCCCTCCAACCCCCCAAGCCCCCCAACCCTCCCCCCTCCCCTCCCTCCCCTCCCCCCCAGCTCAGCCCTCACCTCCCCCTCCACCCCCCCTCATCCCCCCGCATCCTTCAAGGCTGGGGAGGGCAATGTCTTGCCATACATGAGTCAGACGGTAACCTATCAAGTTCGTGCATCAGAGGCCCCGGGTGAATCAATAGTCAGGGGGTAGCCTATCAAGTTCGTGCATCAGAGGCCCTTGTGGACTCAATAGTCAGGGGGTAGCCTATCAAGTTCGTGCATCAGAGGCCCCCGGTAAATGAACAGTCAGGGGGTAGCCTATCAAGTTCGTGCATCAGAGGCCCCTGGTAAGTCAATAGTCAGGGGGTGGCCTATCAAGTTCGTGCATCAGAGGCCCCTGGTAAATCAATAATCAGGGGGTAGCCTATCAAGTTCGTGCATCAGAGGCCCCAGGTACATCAATAGTCAGGGGGTAGCCTATCAAGTTCGTGCATCAGAGGCCCTTGTTGACTCCATAATCAGGGGGTAGCCTATCAAGTTCGTGCATCAGAGGCCCCAGGTAAATCAATAATCAGGGGGTAGCCTATCAAGTTCGTGCATCAGAGTCCCGTGGTAAATCAATAGTCAGAGGGTAGCCTATCAGGTTCGTGCATCAGAGGCCCTTGTTGACTCCAGAATCAGGGGGTAGCCTATCAAGTTCGTGCATCAGAGGCCCCCGGTAAATCAATAATCAGGGGGTAGCCTATCAAGTTCGTGCATCAGAGGCCCGTGGTAAATCAATAGTCAGAGGGTAGCCTATCAGGTTCGTGCATCAGAGGCCCTGATAAATCAATAGTCAGGGGGTGGCCTATCAAGTTCGTGCATCAGAGGCCCCCAGTAAATGAACAGTCAGGGGGTAGCCTATCAAGTTCGTGCATCAGAGGCCCCTGGTAAGTGAATAGTCAGGGGGTGGCCTATCAAGTTCGTGCATCAGAGGCCCCCAGTAAATGAACAGTCAGGGGGTAGCCTATCAAGTTCGTGCATCAGAGGCCCCTGGTAAGTGAATAGTCAGGGGGTGGCCTATCAAGTTCGTGCATCAGAGGCCCCCAGTAAATGAACAGTCAGGGGGTAGCCTATCAAGTTCGTGCATCAGAGGCCCCTGGTACATCAATAGTCAGGGGGTGGCCTATCAAGTTCGTGCATCAGAGGCCCCTGGAAAATCAATAATCAGGGGGTAGCCTATCAAGTTCGTGCATCAGAGGCCCCATGTAGATCAATAGTCAGGGGGTAGCCTATCAAGTTCGTGCATCAGAGGCCCTTGTTGACTCCATAATCAGGGGGTAGCCTATCAAGTTCGTGCATCAGAGGCCCCCGGTAAATCAATAATCAGGGGGTGGCCTATCAAGTTCGTGCATCAGAGGCCCGTGGTAAATCAATAGTCAGAGGGTAGCCTATCAAGTTCGTGCATCAGAGGCCCTGGTAAATCAATAGTCAGGGGGTGGCCTATCAAGTTCGTGCATCAGAGGCCCCCAGTAAATGAACAGTCAGGGGGTAGCCTATCAAGTTCGTGCATCAGAGGCCCTTGGTAAACCAATAGTCAGGGGGTAGCCTATCAAGTTCGTGCATCAGAGGACCTTTGTGAATCAATAATGGGGGTTAGCCTCTCACGTTCATCTCTCGTTGTAGACATGTCCATCTTAATGCTTTTGCTCTGCGCAATCTGCGATGTCGGCTGGAGCCTTGTGGGGCTGACCATAGTCCTTTGTGGTCTCGTTTCGGCCGCTGTTGTTCTCTCCCTTCTCCATCGGAGGCATCGTAGACACCACCAACGGCGGCGAAGACGCTCACCGTGTCAACTACTCCACAAGGGGCGATGTGCGAGGAAGGAGATCCCCATTTTCGTGGCACTCCCCGACAGAACCCTCGTTCTGTGTGTGCCTAAGGATATCAGTGAGGCTGCCATCTCAGATCTGGTGAGGATCATCACTGGTGTGCCCGTTCATGATCAGCGAATTTGTAGAGTTTCACGCAGAACCGGTGACTGGGTCCGTAACGAACGGGTTCTTGTCCTGTTTCGTCTCCGCGGTGGTGTTGCATGGAACTGCATCCCGCTGCAGGATCAAACCGCAGACTTCCTTCGAACCAACTTTTGGTCCCTCCACACGTCCATGGGCCACCCTACCCCCGCCCAGATGACCTTGCTTTTTGAGGGTGTATATGACGATCGGGTTTTTTGCGACCTTGAGATCTGTTTCTTCATCAATGTTGGACAACGTCAAAACGGAACCCGCGGAAGTGGCAGTTTCATCCAGACCTGCCCCCGTAAGAAACCCCCCTGCCATCCTATCTCCAACCCCGGCATCTGACTCGGGACCCACGGAATCTACGGATCCGGCCCCCTTAATTAAGCATGAGTTTAGTGCCGCCCAGTCACGGCGTTCTGATCCTAAACCTCATCCCGACATCCCCCCCCGCAAACGCGTGAAACGCGAAGCCCATTGTCCCTCCGAGCACTCCCCCCGACGTGGAGACGAGGTTGGCTGCACCTTCCCGTCCCACACCGAAGCTGTTGCATACCTGAATAAGATTCGGGGGGAGTTGGCAATACATAACAGCGTTACCAGCAAGTCTGCAGGGGGGAGTAATTGGGCACGTATTGGTTGTCGCATTTGGGGACGCCTAAAACAACACGGGCCCCTAAAGGAGACCAGTAGAGCACGCCCAGAAAAGCATCCCCGGCCTCTCACGAAGTCTGATTTGTGTCCATATGGTGCAACGCTAACCCATGATGCTGGCACGGGCCTGTGGAAGCTAGCCGAGTGTAATTGGGACCACTCTGACCATTGGTGGCCTGACGAGGAGGAGGCCCCCCCACTGGACAAATCAGCCCTCCCTGATGAGCTCTGGCACGACATTGAGCGGGCGTATGAGCACCGTGAAATGCCGGGGCAAATTCTTACAAATTTGAGGAAGAAATATAGCGAGGACGCGTACCCAGCAATCAAAGGGTTTTCAACCCAGCACATCCAAAATTTTTTCAAGTCCATCGAACGCAAGATGGGCCCAAATGATCTTGCACGTTTGATTAACCACCTGAAAATGCTCAAACAGGCAGATCCTGCCTGGTATTTCAATCATGAAGCCCCTGACCCAGTCACTGGTGTTGTACGAAGATGGTTTTTTATGACGCCAGAGCAAGTAAAAAACGCCAGAAAATATGCACAAGTCATTTTTGAAGACAACACGTACAAATCGAATCGGTACGGCGAGGCATTGGCCCTGTTTTGCGGTATCAACGAACATGGCCAAACCCTTCTCCTGGCTGAGGGCTGCATGCCAAGCAGTGAAAATGCAGAGGATTATGAGTGGCTCTGGCAGGAGTGGATAAAGGCAACCGGTTGTGCACCCCGCGTTTTGTTCAGTGATGCTGCATACGCCCTCTTGGGGTCCGTTCCCAGGGTTTTCCCCCCGGACCGAACTGCTCACTTCCTCTGCCTTTTTCACATTTACAAAAATCTTACCGAAAACTGCCGAAACTCCCTTGAGCAACACGATTTCACTGCTCTTGAGAGCGCCATCCGACAGGTTCAGGAGTGCCCAGATAAGGACGCTGCTGATATTCTCTGGCGCAAAATTCTGGAGGACCCCCGCTGGAAAACTGTCAAGGACTACCTTGGAGTCAGATCCCCCCTACATCGTCTTGACCGTTGGTGTGTTGCATGGCAGGTAGAAGTTTTTACCTTCGGCTGCAAGTCCACACAGAGGGCTGAGTCTTTGAATTGCCGCATAAAGCGCCACCTAACCACAAGAAAAGGTTACTACCACATTTTTTTATCTGTTTTGCACTTGCTCTCCAAGGAGGGCTATAAACTTGAATATACTGAAATGGTGAATCAGCGGCACGCCAATCACCAAATAGCTAACCAGACCTTCCCATTCTATGTCAAGTTGGTTTCAGGCAAGGTGACAAGCTGGGCGTTTGATAGAATGCTCCAGCAGATGAATGCTTCAACTGCGTACCTCGTGTATGAGTATGACATGTCCAGGGAGGCCCAATATATAGTTGCTAACAGGGCGGCACCCTTATGGAACTATGATCGACAGTGTCACGATTCACTTGAGACGGAGTTGGTAGACCTACCGAGATTCTGTGCGATCTCCAATCGTGTGCACCAAATCCAAGGCAAAAATATAGTTTATGAGGTAAAGCGAAGTGAATCCAGCTGCACTTCGCGTTACATGAACTGTCCACATTATGTTTGTCTGTTCGAGCCATTGGCTGAGGATGGTGCCTATACGAAGTTTTGGTGTAGTTGTGGACTTGCTGTCCGAGTCGGGCATCCATGTCGTCACTATTTTGCTGTCTTGCATCATCGGTCATCTTCAGTCGGCTTCCATCTTGGGTTGTTCAATCCAATTTTTATTGTAAAACAATTTCAGACTGCAACTCAGGTCCTTGTCAGCGCCAAATGCAGCAGCCAACGCCTCCCCCTACCCACAGTGCAGGTACCCGTGGCAATCCATGCTACAGACGATGACATTATATTGACCGACATCTCCTCGTGGGCTGATTTGCCAGCCAGAACGAAACGCGAGCAGATTGTCCGCTCCCTTGGGAACCTGCAGTCCCGGATGCGTCAATATATAAATAATGTGGATCGAGTGGCAACTCATCTTTCCGACCAGGGACAGGATGCAGGGGCCTTTCTCGAAGAAGAGGAGAGGCTACTGAACCAATTTGTGGACATGCGAGCCTCCTCCACACAGGTCCATGTGGCAGGTGCACAAGCACCACGACCTGTTCCCCCGCCGGTGGCCGCCAAGCGAACCGTGCAGCCAACTGTCAGGAAGGCCGCTAAGCGAGGGGATGGTCCAAAGGGTGCTACAAAGGGAAGAGGTAGGGGTCAGGGTAGGGGTAGCGGTCCGCCGCTGAAGGAAGAGCTGAATGCTGCCCTTGAGCTTTCAGATGCGCTAACCACCGTGAATCAGGCTCCTGGGGGCCTGAGTGCGCAGCAGGCCGCGTATAATGATCAATTGCATGCACACATTCACAATATGGTTGACTCGGCTGAGCAGGTTGATACTCGCTTGGCTCAGTTGTATGCTCGGGCTGCATGTGGGGAACAACTTTCGCCAGCTGAGTTGCATCAGTGTAAGCAGCTTTGGGAGTGGCGGGCTCAAGTGTCGAAGAACTAAGGACATTTCAAATTTCAAGTCTGAGTTTATGTTCCATGCCTTCACGGTTCGCCTGTGTAAGGTTGGGTTATGCCTCCATGGCCCCCAGTTTTGAGCTACGGCTCCACAATGTATACTACTTTCATCATCGGGAAGCACATCTCTTGCACATTGCTTTACACATTCTTTTGCACATTGCACAAAAAAAGATGGAACAATGCTTTCTTCGTGCCAAGTGTGCAAGGGCAGGTGAGGGACGGAATTTCCAGTGACAACAATAGTGTGCAAGTCGATGGTTGGATCGGTGGGGGGACACTTGTGTGTGAGTAGGAGGGAGTTGAAAATGAGTAGGAGGGAGTGGATTTTCACTTGGAGGGAGTTGAAAATGAGCAGGGGGGAGTTGAAAATGAGCAGCAGGGAGATGAAAATGAGTAGGAGGGAGTGGATTTTCACTTGGAGGGAGTTGAAAATGAGCAGCAGGGAGTTGAAAATGAGCAGGGGGGAGTGGATTTTCACTTGGAGGGGGTTGAAAATGAGCAGGGGGGAGTTGAAAATGAGCAGCAGGGAGTTGAAAATGAGTAGGAGGGAGTGGATTTTCACTTGGAGGGAGTTGAAAATGAGTAGGAGGGAGTTGAAAATGAGTAGGAGGGAGTGGATTTTCACTTGGAGGGGGTTGGAAATGAGCAGGGGGGAGTTGAAAATGAGTAGGAGGGAGTTGAAAATGAGTAGGAGGGAGTGGATTTTCACTTGGAGGGAGTTGAAAATGAGCAGGGGGGAGTTGAAAATGAGTAGGAGGGAGTGGATTTTCACTTAGAGGGGGTTGGAAATGAGCAGGGGGGAGTTGAAAATGAGTAGGAGGGAGTTGAAAATGAGTAGGAGGGAGTGGATTTTCACTTGGAGGGAGTTGAAAATGAGCAGGGGGGAGTTGAAAATGAGTAGGAGGGAGTTGAAAATGATTAGGAGGGAGTGGATTTTCACTTGGAGGGAGTTGAAAATGAGTAGGAGGGAGTTGAAAATGAATAGGAGGGAGTGGATTTTCACTTGGAGGGAGTTGAAAATGAGCAGGGGGGAGTTGAAAATGAGTAGGAGGGAGTGGATTTTCACTTGGAGGGGGTTGGAAATGAGCAGGGGGGAGTTGAAAATGAGTAGGAGGGAGTTGAAAATGAGTAGGAGGGAGTGGATTTTCACTTGGAGGGAGTTGAAAATGAGTAGGAGGGAGTTGAAAATGAGTAGGAGGGAGTGGATTTTCACTTGGAGGGGGTTGGAAATGAGCAGGGGGGAGTTGAAAATGAGTAGGAGGGAGTTGAAAATGAGTAGGAGGGAGTGGATTTTCACTTGGAGGGAGTTGAAAATGAGCAGGGGGGAGTTGAAAATGAGTAGGAGGGAGTTGAAAATGAGTAGGAGGGAGTGGATTTTCACTTGGAGGGAGTTGAAAATGAGTAGGAGGGAGTTGAAAATGAGTAGGAGGGAGTGGATTTTCACTTGGAGGGAGTTGAAAATGAGCAGGGGGGAGTTGAAAATGAGTAGGAGGGAGTTGAAAATGAGTAGGAGGGAGTGGATTTTCACTTGGAGGGAGTTGAAAATGAGTAGGAGGGAGTTGAAAATGAGTAGGAGGGAGTGGATTTTCACTTGGAGGGAGTTGACAATGAGCAGCAGGGAGTTGAAAATGAGTAGGAGGGAGTTGAAAATGAGTAGGAGGGAGTGGATTTTCACTTGGAGGGAGTTGAAAATGAGCAGGGGGGAGTTGAAAATGAGTAGGAGGGAGTGGATTTTCACTTGGAGGGAGTTGAAAATGAGCAGGGGGGAGTTGAAAATGAGTAGGAGGGAGTGGATTTTGACTTGGAGGGAGTTGAAAATGAGCAGGGGGGAGTTGAAAATGAGTAGGAGGGAGTTGAAAATGAGTAGGAGGGAGTGGAATTACCAGTAAGGTATCGTTCCCTTATCTGGCGATAACATAATGCAATTATTTTATAAATTTGGGCTGCAGAACGGTTCAAAACATCCTTGTCGCCTTTTAGCAGAAGATCAGTTGCAGTAGATCAGTTGCAGTCGTTTTTTCGGTTGTCGTAAATGCGCGTGTCGCCTGTTCGTGCGCAGTCTTTCGCAGTCTGCTAGGGCCGCAGTCTGCATACCGTCACCGGACTAAATCGTTGTCGGACAGCACGTGATAGTACTGCGCAGACTTTTTACCAATGCAATCTAATTGCTTTGAGTTCCCCTTGGCAATGGATATATACAGATTTGTCTCGGCCCTCTTTGTACAGTACATGGCACTGCACGTTTGAACAGATTGGCGTAGCTTGGGTTCAGCTGACTTCTCAACGGAGATGGCAACATGCGTTCCAGATCCAGTTCAAAACCGGCCACTGGAACCCCTAAGACTTGGAAATACTCTTTGGATGGTCGCAAAAAGTGATGTTCCATCTGTTGTTGATCACACACCAGGAGGGTGAAGAAAATGGAAGCAAAGAAGAGTTGAGCAACAGATACCGCCCTGCTAACTATACTGTAAGAATATTTCCATGGGTGACCACCATTGGAAAAGATCTCACGCGTACTGAGGGAGGAGATAGGGGCTGGAGGTGTATAAGGCAGAGATCTACCTTTAATCGAAAGGATGACTGAAGGCGGATAAACAGATCGAGGAGCTTGTTTGTGGTATGGCAGTTCAGGTGGAACATAAAGAACTTGGTCTGTCAAATGCATGATCTCTGTAGCTGCAGACAGTAGTTTATATTTTACAGACATGAAATCTAACGGCTCCTGTGAAGGTGGTGTAGGTATAAGGATACGTGGAAGGACAATATTGTTGAGTTGTGGGATGTGAACCGAAAGTGCATTACGCTGACGTGACTGACCAGCATTTCTAACAATGAAGGGGAACATTCTAGCACACAAATAGTAACATACAATGAGAATGTCCCTTGTTGTGGTGGCAGATGATGTGGTCTGCAGGCATCTGTAGTTTCTTGCATTTTGAAACACGTGGACAAACAGTCTGAGGACTGTGATCACTGAGGCCACAACGAAGAGAAGGGGGTACCTATCTACACGAATAGAAATAGAGTCGGGTGAGAGGGTTGTAAACTGTGAGATCTTATGCTGTGGGATGAGAGTGGCCTTGGAAGGTCGGAGACAGGAGTGCAAAACCTGATGTACATTAGAAGCAAATGCAACAAACGGAAAGGGCCTACATTTTGGAATGGCATCTCGAAGTTGTTGGAGTTGTACAGAGAGATTTCTGTGGGCCCTGTCTGACCGCGGAGCAACACATGTACCGAGGGAGGCATGAAGTAGTGGTTTAAGAGTAGGGCAATTAAGGTGTTTGCAGATTTGTGGTCCAGTAAGAACAGAATTCGGTGCTGTGGAGTGATGGATCTTTTGTTGAGCCTCATGCAGTGACACAGTAATACGATCCTTGGTGAAGCAGTGCAGTAATTTGCGGGGCAAGGAGTTGGGAATGAGAAGAATGGACTGGAGGTACAATTTAACCGGTTTTGGGAGAGAGGTGCAGTGCAAAAAATCCATGAATGAAGATCGAATGCATTTAATTTGGTGTGAGGTGATGCAGGGGATTCGCAAATGTAAAAATAGTGGCAGTTTTGTTTGTAGATGTTTATTTATAAATGGTATAAATCGATTTTGCAGACAGCGATATTTCCATCCATTCAGTGAGCCTTTTGCCTTGACAAGGATAGACAGAGAGAAAGATGTCCTTGAATTATGCCCTAGATATTTTGATGTATTCTTGCAGGTTTTGTAGTTGAAAACCCAAACCAAAGCAGCAAGTAGAGCAAGAACAGGATGTGGATCAAATCAATGATTGGTTTTGGAATCCAGTGTAACACAGAAGGGCTGCAGATAGACAAAGCAAGTTTATACACATAGATTCAATCACAAATGGATAATACAAAAGTTTTTATATGAAAATTGGTCTGACTCTTGCCTCAGAGGTTGCATTAGGCACTTCATGTGCACTCTTTTGGGTGAAATGGTGCTGGTTAGGAAGGTGGGGCATAGATGTCAGGACCACACAGAAAATGACTTGGCCAAGCAACTGAATTTCAGGAACATTTACAAAATAGGACCACAATAAGTGGTAGAAACAATTGAGTATAGGGGTCTTGGGGTGGGAGACCACTAGGCTTAACCTCCAAGGCCTAAAGCATGAAATGCCTGTTTTATTTCGGTATATCCTCCATGAAGGAAGGTACCTCCGCTCAGTTGAGTGGTAGGGGTGAACTTCATGGGGGGCTAGGGTCACAACCCTAGTTACTTTGAGAAAGTGTACTTTAGGCAACAAAAGAGAGATAAAAACACTTAAGTTTGTCTTAGCATCAACAAAAGGGTTTTAAGGGGGGCTTGGCCTGGATCAAGCCCTCCAAGAAAGACATGGCAGTGACTTTTTCTTACTCCCCCCTGGACTACTAGTTAGCTACGCTAGTAGGACCAAGGAAAAAGACTCAAATATTCCCAAAATTACCCCAGAAAATGCATTAAACTTACCAAAAACATCCTCATCACCTCATAGAAGCCTATCACACTGTAGGTACCTTTGAAAAACAGTGTAATGTACCGTGAATGATGTCCCTTCGATGGGGCATTCCTCAAAAGTCGCCGGCGTGCGACGAAAACTTTTGGAAAAAGTTTGGGGGTAGTGGGGTTTGAACCCAGGACTCCCTCCCTAGAGCACATATGCTTGCCCACTAGGGTACAGTCGAACGCTCTAATGCGGACGGCTATCGCTGTATAAACAGCGTTTTAGTATACGTCCCGACCAAGGGCCAGGGCAAAGCAATACTCCCAATGGAGGACACAAACCTCCAGGAGCTTGAAAAAATAGTAAATGTAACCGACAGGGAGTGATTCCTGCGGTTTAGCGGAGGGGGTTGCGATTTAGCAAATGAAATCGTGAAAAATCGACGAAACCACGCGGGAAATCGTCATTTCTACTCATAACTCAAAGTCGCAGACAAGCGCAAAGGAAGCGGACTCCAAGAAAAGGGTTGCGCAAGCGTAAACGGCTTTTGAAAAAGAAGGTATGAGCCGTCGTTTTTAAAGTTGTAAAGGAAATTTTTGCACAGTTGCATCAAAATTTTTATAAACTTCAGAGACAAGTATTCAAATTCAACCCACACCACAGAGCATGTCAACAACCCACCTCTCAAGTATGTCAGTGTCATCTCACACTCACGCATTGCGTTCGTGTTGGTTGTTTCGTCAAAACGTTAGGGTTGTCAACGCTGTGTTCGTTGGGGGGTCGGGTGTTCCTCACTCGTGCTCTGCACAGGTAAAAACAGGAATGAAAGGTACGCGAGGCGAATGGAGCGCGCAGCGCGCACGTAGGGTTAGAATATGCGCTGTGCTCGCGATGCATGTGCCTAATCGAGGCATTCACACGCTGTGACGCTTTACCTGTACCCCAAATTCACCCTTGTTTTCTTCTTCACAGGTAAGCAAAGAAAGCGTCAGTTCGTGTGTGGCCGTGGCGTTAAAGTAGGGTTGCTTAAAACGCTTAGGCTTGTTTTGTGTTCGCTTCATTCGGCATTCACACGATGCATGGTGAGTAAGGTAGGTTAGCCCAGGAGGAGCTCACCTCCTGGTGGAGTCAGTGTGGATATGTTTAAGCCTCCCTTCCCTGCGTGCACATGATGCATTAAAGGGTAGGCCACGCGAATTGCGCACGGTAAACCTTGTTTAGGTTACCCAGAGGCTCCTCGGTACGTTCTTTAAGAGAACCTGAGGAGTCTCTTAAAGCTTGCTTGCTTGACAGGGGAGCTGATCCGTCAGCGTGTTTGCGGACAGTGTATTATAGGTCACACTGAGAAGCGTATAATACGTGGAGTGTGGCTTGGTTCCTCCGCCGCAAACACCCCTTCATTTGCGTCTGTTGTACAGGTGGGAGAGGTTAAGGGTGATTGGTGCACGCAGCAGCTGCCTTCGGCGGCTATCCATTTTTCTGCCCCAGCCAAACAGGGGCGCTGATCACAAATCAAATGACTGTGCCTCAGCCAGGACTGGCGAGGGCAGTTCGACTCCAACGACATCTGCGCTGTGCAGGCAACGAGAGCACCCCTTCCCTCCAAGCCCTAGCAGGGGAAACGCGTTGTGGCGTCCCCTGTTAGGCCACAGCTGCTTAGGAGCGCTGTGTTCTCTTGTCTTCTTCACAGGGGGGCCATTAGGGCCTGAGTGATCTTCGACAGCAGCACCCAGTAGCGTGTGTAGGGGTTAGGGTCAGCAGGCCTGGCAGGGGTTGAGTGCAAGTGATGAGTGCTCACCCTGCCTTCGAAGGCCGGTGCTGGCGTTAGTGAGTGTAGTGTAGTGGTGTCTCCTGTCCCGCGTGCTTTTCCTCGTGGGCACCGGAGTGCGTTAGCTTTTGGCCTGTAGCAAAAATGGGGGTTTTGTATGCCCTTAGCACACTTGGCCACCCCTCCCCTCTAGTAGGTAGGGCTTTTGCCGTCTTACCCCAAGGATAAGCGCCAGCACAGAAATTGGGCGCCATAGGAGTGGTAATAGTACCTGATTAGGACCTTCGGTCCGACGTCAGCGAAGCCCGGTCTCCGGGAGCCACGCTGGGGAGAGAAGTGAGACACACACAGACATACGTAGCACACATAGGTGTATGGTAAACCCAGTAAGGAAGGGTAGAACCCCATGGGTCTGGACCAGTCAGGGGTCCTAACTGTGGGCTCGCTTGTCTGCAAGGAGGGAAGACACACCTTGCCTCATAGCACCTTGCTTGTCATTTCCCCCTGGTGTAGTAAGCCACCGTTCTTCGTTGGCTCTCCAAGGTCATTACATTAGGGCAGTACCCATGCAACACATGGTCAACAAGGCACACACTCGCTGGGGGGCTGCAATCGTGATAAGCGGCCACCTGGCTCATGCTGGAAACCATTGGCATGGGTCTGCAGGGCCCAGACAGGGTCAGTGCAGTGCTCAGTAAGCAGTAGTCTGTGAAAAAACCAATGGCCTTCGGCCAGGGAGTGGTTGTCACGGGGGGCTAACGGTCCTGTCCTGCGATGCAATGCGGGGCAACTGTGACAACTGCTCTTACACCCATACGTAGGCACGTCTGCAGAAGAGTGCTCATTGCACCTGTCAGTAGACTGACACAGGGAGATTAGTTTCGCTTCTTACGCTGGGACATAGTCTCAGCACGGGTCAGGAGCTGCCCCTCGTTGTTCTCAACGAGGTAAGTGCGGAAGATGGGATGGATACTCCCATTTGGTTGTATGAAGGCTGACATAGGTTCCCAGGTCGCCTCACACAACCCATAGCCATCCCACAGGGTTAGGAATTTCCATCCCTGTTTATACTCGTGGCGAGCAATACCTGCAACCACGTAGTAACCATCGACTGCCATCTCATCGGCAGTCATCTCTTCGAGTTCGTCTGCCTCCTCTGGACGGGCAGCGTTCTCTAGGTCTATACGCTCAATCTCACTGTCGCTGAGGCGCCACTCATCCCAAGACAAGTCGTGAGGGGAATGATAGTGCCTCAACTGCTTAGGTGCACACAGCAGTTCACCACCTAGACTTGGACTGCACCTGACATGGATCCTGGATCCATCTATCCTGATGATACGATAGGGTCCAAAGTAAGGGTCCTGTAGGCAGTTACGTGGCCAGGAGGGTAGGCGTGAATAGTGGACCAAAACAAGGTCACCAACCTTGAAGCTGGCAGGTCGCCGTAGGCGGTTCCGTCGGCTCTGTTCACGGTCACGAATGTGTCTCAGGTTAGTACCAGCCTGGTCAGCCAGAGACTGCTTGTGTTCCAGCCAATCTCCCACAGGGCTCTTGAAGTCCTCAAGAAAGGGTGTTTTGAAGAACCAAGCAGGTCGTCCTCCATGGAACAGTTCGTGGGGGGTGAAACCCGTAGAAGAGCTCCGCTGTGAGTTCATGGACAGCACTGTCCAGGGCACTAGGCGTACCCAGTCCTTGGTGCGCTCTTGTTTCATCAGGATTCTTAAGTTTTGCTCCACCACACGGTTCTGTCTCTCACAGAGAGGGTTAGACGTGTGGGTATAGGGCACACCTGTGGTTACCTCCACGTTGAGGGCATTTAGCACTCGTTTGTACCACCCAGTGTCACTGCGGATGCGTACATCCTCATCAGAGTGCACCTGCTTAGGTGCTCCATAGGGTTCGAACCATTGTTCAACCAACATTTTCACAGTCTGCTCACCTGTGATTTTCTTATTGCAAGGGAACACACGGGTGAAGCGAGATAGACCACAGGTGACCACGAGGCAACTATCATAGCCGCCAAAGCGTGGTAGGCCGTGGATGAAATCCACGTAGAGAAGAGAGTTAGCACAATAGGGTATGGGTAAGCTGGAGATCAGGCCCCTATCCCTACTGTCGCTCTGCTTGCTGGCATGACAGCCACAAGCATCCACAATGGTCTGCATACGCGACCTCAGTTCACTCAGGGTTAGACTGGAGTAGAAACACTCACGGAAGAAATCCACTGAGCGATTAGCGCCAGTGTGACCAGAACTGAGATGGGACCACTGTAGGCACCCATCCAGTCGTGCCTCAGGCACCACAATTCGGTCCTCGTAGAAGAGGTACTGATTGTTTTTATACCACTGGTGCCCGTCAATGACACGGGGTTCGAGACCAGTGCTGAGGGTGTGGAGAATTTCTTCATATTCTGACTGATAGTCGGTTAGACTCCAACCCTCCAGGATACCAGCAGTGCGCATGGACAGGTCAAGCTAGACATCCATACGCTGGAAAGCCTCTTTGGCGAGCGCCTCAGAGCTCTCACCAATAAGCGCATCGAAGTTGTTGCGCGATATATAGTCAGACAGTTCATTCTTAATCCCGGGGATATGATGCACTGTCAGCCTGAACTGGCTCAGGTAAGTCCACCACCGTTTTAGCTTTGCTTTTTCTGGTGGTGGGCCCTTCTGAAAAGACTTCACAGGCTCCTGGTCACACAGCCAGACAATAGGGTTAGATCCCAGGAGTCGGGATTGTGACGATAGCACCAACATACCGGCCAGGAGTTCCTGGTCATAGGTGCTGTAGCTGGAACGCGCTTGGTTCCATTTCCAATTCCAGTGTCCTAGTGGTACTAGTCGCCACTCACTGGTAGGATAGTCATGTTTCAACGAACCATCACGGTTCAGTCCAGTAGTACGATAATGGCAGTGGGTTAGTTCAGCGGGGTTAAGCTCCTGCCATTGGTAGATCGTACCACCCCCCCCTACATCACTGGCATCAGTGATCAGGACTATCTCGCCCTCAGGGCGGGGCACTCCCAGGCAGTTGGAGGAGGCAATCTTCTTCTTCAACTCCTGAAAACACTCTTCCTCTCTGGAGGTCCACCTCCAGGGAGTAGTTTTCTTGATCAGGTCAGTGAGGGGGGCAGAGGAGTAAGTAAAATTGTGGATGTGACGCCGATAGAAACTACAGGCGCCCACAAAACTCCTCACATCGTGTAGACCCTTCTTAGGGTCATCGCGAATCTGCATGTCCTGTAGGCGCTGCATCTTAGACGTGGCTGGTTTCCACCAGCCATACCCCACGTCGAAACCCAAATACTCCATCTCCTCTTTCATAAACTCACATTTCTCGAGTTTGATTCGGAGATGGTTTTCTTGACAGACAATGAAAAATTCACGGAGGAGAAGGACGTGGTCCTCTTTGGTATTAGTACCCAAACTCACGTCGTCGATGTGAGCCTCCATTTCTGCACCCTGAGAAATCAACTCTTGTACTAGAGGCCTGCGCCTCAGTATGTACAAAATTTTGTTCATAAGCTCCTGGAAGAGCGCTGGGGCATTAGCCACCCCGAAAGGCATATCCTTCCACTTGAAGACACGACCCTTAGGGGTCATAAAGGCCAACAGCTCTTGAGCTGCGGCGGTTAGGTCTACCTGCCAGAAACCAGAGCGTTTGTCCATCTTGGTCTTATACCTGCATTTGGCAATACGCTCCAGGGTGTTTTCCATGTTAGGAATACTCCCTGAGTGGTTCTGGGTTTTCTTGTTGACCTCACCATAGTCTACAACAAGACGTAGGGCAGTCGACCCTGGTTTGGCAACAAGGAAACAGGGACTGCAGTGATGGGGATAGTCCCCGTGTTTATACTCTTCAACGAGGCCAGCATCAATGCATTCTTGGATCTGGCGCTCGATTTCTTCAACCTGTTCCTGTGGAGCGGGATAGGGACGACGCCTCACTCGCGTCTTTTCAAATTCTGGTTTCAATTTCAGGTCCATCTGGACCAGTTTTTTAGAAGAAAGTGGAGGCGGCAAGGCGCCGAACACCTCCTCATAGGTTATCAGCAGTTTCTTCAGGCGGGGGTCAAGGTTAAGACTCTCGAGTTTCTGAAGGAAATCCTCCTCAGCATGGAGGTTGCTTTTTCCATGTTCTTACTTTTTCTGCCGATCAGCAGTTTCGGCTGGCACAGTACCATCGTCCCACTCAGGGGGACATTGCTGCCCATAGTGTAGAGAATACACTAGAGGTATCTCAGGATCAGGCAGCGTATAGGACTCATCGTCCTCCTCAGACCAGATGGAGGATTTCCAGGTCTGTCTGAGGTATTGCAGCCGCTCTTGGCGTTCAATACCTTCGGCCTTCAGGTACAACAGCCGCCGGAGTTCTTGAGTGTCATGCTCGGACAAAGGCATGTTATTAGCAGCAGGCCGCGCCAGAGCATCAGCACTCCGGGCCACGGGTTCACCTGTGTGCACAGGCTGCATGTGTAGCACTGGCTTTCCAACAGGGGAAGCGGGTTCAGAGGTTGACTCTAGATCTACCTCCTCTAGCAACAGCTGGGCTAGGAAAGCACTATGCTTTAGGTCAACACAGCTGGGATCAACAGAGGGAATAGTGCTGGCGATCTCAGACAGTTGGTCGTCTGCATCCTCTTTTACAGCTGCAGGTTCCAGATAGTCATCGGGAAACTCACACCCTGTAAGTGTGGCAGATAGGTGCTCAGGAGATCGATTTTTGAGATCATAAAGGGTCAGGCCACGATTTTCGGCCATGACCTCTTTCAGTAGCACCTGGTCTAGGTCACACAGGGGTACAGGATTGAGAGATCCATCGACGATGGACAGGAAACTGGCCCACTCAGGGGCCTGCATAGCTGTGTCTGACTCCTCAGGCACATAGATGGGGCCGTCGGGGAGTTGCACTCTTCCCACGGTCATTCGATCTAACATACGGCGCCAGTAAGCAAGTTCACCAGAGCAACCCCAGTCAGGGGTGCACATAATAACCCTTCCCCCCTCATAAGCGATTTTGGTTAGAACCTTCGCGAGCAGGGAGAAGGGAGGGTTAGCATACGCTAGGCCCATTGCTCTCCAGAAGAAACGGAAAGCATTGTTCAGTTGTTTGGAGCAGTACAACTGCATGATGTGCTGTTGTTGGCTCGCAAACAATTCCACCTGGATCTCATCCAGGTTTACCTGAAGGGCCGCCAGTCCATTTTCAAGAACGTGACAGGCCAATTGGTAGTTTTCAGTACGATAGTTCGTCTTGGCTGCGTAGCGCAGCCCAGACTCTCTTCGTCCTGACAGCTCCAAAGGTACGGAGAATAGCCCACTGCCAAAGTCGCAGTGCAAAGAATAGGGACGCTGTAGGGACAGCATTTTTACCTGGGGGTTTCTTCGTAGAAAGTCGGTGCCAATGACGATGTCAAAGGCGTCAGTGTCCAACACTCTGCAGTGTTGGGTCACGGTTTCGTCGCCCAGCCATATAGTCACATCGACCCCCCCCAAGGAATGGATGGTACGCCCATCCCCTACTCTTATGGCCACGGTCTTAGTTTTCTTGAAAGTCTTAAGCATGCGCCGGGCCACTATGGAAAGTGTTGCACCGGTATCAAGCACCGCTCGAAAAACCTGATCCCCGATTTTCAGGAGGATCTAGAAAACCAAGTCCTCCTCTTCGGAGCCGCCCCCCTATTCCTCATCAGGGAACTTCACATCCACCCCTGCAGCCATGAGGGACTTGGCCATCCAGGCCAAGCGCCTCTTCTTGGAATTATTCCCCTCAGGGGTAGCGTTATCCCCTTGGGGGCGCTTCTTGGGGTCACCTGCGGCAGGAGCGGGTGTAGCAGCAGGAGTGGGTGTAGCAACGGGCGCTGATGAGCGCCTCTGGGGGTTAAGGGGTCCAGTTTTGCCACCCCCCTTGCCACCTCCTTTACCACCTTTATCCCCATTCGGGGGATTTCTGGCGGGCGTCTGGGTCTTCTGGCGTTCCGCCTCCTGACGCTTGAGCTTGTCACTCTCGCGTTTCTTGATGTGGCATTCGTCCTCGTAGTGACGACGTTTGCCACAGTAACCACAGGTGATGGTACACCTGAAATGGTCCTGATGGGTCACAGTTTTCCCATCTTTGGTATGCTGCTGACGTTTCATCTGCAGCATACAGCCACTGCGGAGATCGCAGTCAGAGGCATGACAAGGTCCCCCCTTGTCATTGACAGGTCTGCAGTAGAACAGGGGGGGTCTACCTGCATCAGGTTTAACCTCATTCATGGCACGTAGGTTACCCCTCCCTTTACCACCTCCCTGGTTAGTGTTAGTGGGATTTCAATGCCCTTTCCCTTCGCCACGTTCGGGGGTAGGGGTACACCTCGTCCCAAATGCTTCTTGAGGAATTTCTCCATGTGGGAGTCATTCTCTCTCTCAAGAGCTAGCTCAATCAAGAGATCCACCAGTGCATCGTACGAGTGGGTCCTGCTCTTCCTCTCAGAGGTGGAGCGGCAATCATCCCACGTACGCTGGGGGATCTTACTCATGAGCCACAGGTGGGGCTCAGTGGCTCCGTAGGAGCCCACGTTCATCCTCCAAAACAAGTACTCCAAGTCGCACACATATTCAGAAATTCGCGCAGCGGGTGGAAAATCAGGGAGCATAGGTAGCTCCTCGATCTGTGTGCGTACGCTGAGGTCAGTCTCATGGACTGGGAATGCTTTCTCCAACCGCAGGAGTACCTCTGCCCAGGTAGAACAGGTTTTCACAATCTGTTTCACCTGTTTTTGCAAAAATTTCTTTTTGCATGAGCGTTTTAGCAGTGAACATTTGGTGGCCACATCCACATGGGATTGGCCAGTCAACAAAAGGAACTCTGCAAATTCTTCTGCCCATTCGGGCAGATTTTTGGGGTCGAACTCCGGCAGTTCCAGCTGGATGTTCGCCTGGGCAATTGGTCTGCCCATCTTCCCACCCCCCGGAGTTAGGCCTGAAGGCGACACGCCGGCAAGAGGTGCCAGGGCTGACAGCCCTCTTCTTTCAATCTCTGTGACAGGCACGTCCTGTAGATCAGCCATAGGCACCGTCCTGGCACGGGGGTGAAAGGGGCTGGGGCAGGTGACCTTGGGCAACAGCCTTGAGACCCTTGATCTCTTGAGATCTTCGGCCAGGGTACTCAGTCCTGGAGAAAGAGAGGGCAACTCTGGCTTGGGTAAGGGTTCTGCAATACCCAGTTTAGCCTTAATGGCCTCCGATAGGGCCGTCACATCTGGATCTTCTGATCCAGACAGGAGTTTGGCCAACAGCTCGGCCGTATGATCCAGGGCACCGTAGGCTGGCCTTGGATGATGGTGTTCTTCGACTTGAGTCGGGCCCACTTCGGGAGCCCTTGGGGTTGAACAACATGGATACTCAGGTCTTGGTCGTCTTGGCAGGGATGCAGTCTCGGCTCTGTCGGACGGCGGACCAGAGTGCGCGTAGGACCCTAGGTCTGTACGTGGTCCTGATCCATGTACAGCCAGGGGCTCCTCTCCATCTTCCCCACGAATGGATTTGTAGTACTCCTCATGTAGGATGTACTCATCCATCTTCTTCCTCAGTTCCTCATACTCCTCAGGGCCTTCAATTGCTGTTGAGGATGAAGCCGGACAGTTGGATCTGGATACTGAGGCAGCTACACGTCTGTGGAGGTGACTGTACCTGTCTCCACCGTGTGCTGCTAAGGCCTCGGTGGTAAGGCCTTTATTTTCTTCCGCTCTTCTGCGTTCTGGATCTCCTTGGGACCCAGATGCGCCACTGAGATGATGTGGAGCTCGGTACGTTGGTTCACTCATAGGGTGGGCCATGCTGCCCATTTGCACTTGGACATGGCTGTAGCTCCTCTAGCCTTTTCAGGCGTCCCGACATGTCCTGCACCAGGTGGAGGAGGCTGTCCACCACTCGCTGCTGCTTTTCCAGGGCCAGCTCCAGATTCTCCCGGTACCGGTCCCGTTCCACTCGCAGCTCCTCCATGTCTTTCTCCGCGGCCGACTGGTCATCCAGGATCCCGGCGACGTCCTCCTCTAGGCCGTCCTTCGCGTTGTCCAGGCGGTCGAGTCGATGCACGATAGCGTCCATCCCCATCTTTGGGTACTTGCCCGTGAGGAAGGACACGTGCTCGCAGTGGCACTCAGCGTGCCTTCCGCCTGATCCAGCGCATCCCGCGGTTCCCGGTGCCTCAGACTCATCGCCCATGGGCGTATCGCCTATGGCGTCCGTCTCTGGTCCCCTGTGCCGGGGCACAGGTGCCGTCCAGGCCCTGGCTGGCCTCTCCAAGCCCTCGGCGTCGTGCTTCAGGGCGGGCTCGGGGGCCGTATGCGCCCTGGCGATTGGCGCGGGCGTCTCCTCCGACTCCGAGGGTTGCTCGTAGGCTGTCCGATAGCCCTCGGATTGCCCCTCGGATTCCCACAGCCTGACCGGGCTGGGGTCCGTATCCACAGCCCCGGCGTCCCTTGCCGCGGACTTGGGTGACCCGCGCTTCCGGTAGCGCCGGGTCCGTCCTCCACTGCTGCCTGAATGGCAAGTCTCCTCAGAGTCCTCCGCGGCGGAGCGGAGGTTGCATGCCTTTCGGCAGCGACGCTCACACATGGAGACCAGATCCTCCATGTCAAGTCCTCCTCTTCCCGAATGTCGTACTTCTCGTCGGACATCAACTTCCGGAGTTCGCCATGCTCTTGAACGTGTCGGCTCTTCTATGGCTCCAATCTCCGGCGTGGTCTCCACGGAGTCCACAATACGCACCCGGGGCGTACTTGGGCAGGGCTCATAGGGGCCCAAGTCCCCGGGTCGGCGGTAGGTAGGGGCAGCAGGTACGCCTCTGCTACCATAAAGAAGGTCCCTACCAGGACCGGCCCCTGCTGTGCCCCTTCCGCCTGTAACCCCTGCCGATTTGCTCCTGATCAACGATTGCATTGATCAAAATCCAGGGTTCCAAATCCAAAAATATAGAAAAAAAAATACAATCCTCCTTCAACCCTGAACCGCAACCAGATCCCACAAATCCAGCAATAATCCAATCCACACTGCGGGCTTCCGTTCAGCACACCGGTCGTCCCACGGTGGCGGGCATGTACAAGAATTGCACCAAGGAAGAAAGCCCTGAAATTGGCATATGAACACAAATAAAGCAAAGTTGGGGAAAGAGGTAAATGTACACATTCACAGCCATAAACCCCTCATTCCCTGGACTCAAGACCTTCCCTTGACTCACCAACATATTGCCCTGAACCAGGTCAAATGAGATGGCTGAATGCCATGTGTCACAAGTCACTACATAAACCCCAAAAATGTGTTCATTCCCAAGCCCATATATCCTAGCCCAATAGGGGAGGTGGCGTGTCATGGCCTAGAGTGGCACTCAGGACCATGCCCTACCCTAACATAACCTTGGTTGGACCTGGAGTCGAATGGGCTTGGAGAACTGCCCCATGAAGATGACGTCACAACATGGCAAAATCAGGCAAATCACACCATTATGCCCAAAGGTCAATTACATACTCAAAAATGCATACGGCAAATATCCAAATGCTCCATGCACGTGTCAAACCGGAACGTAATATACAAGGGTGATATAGACCAAACGTCCATGCCCAAGAATATGCTGTCATTGGCTCCGAAACCTCTCCGGTTATGTACATGGCATGCGATTGGAGATCCAAGTGGGGGAATTGTTCGTAAATGGTTCCAATCATTTGTGTATTGAACCATGAGCGGATATCATGGGTGAGCATAGAGATATACTATCATGACAACTTTGTATTTGGGCATATTTTCATGTTTTTGACCTCATTTTATGCTCATTTTTGTGTTTTATGTGCTCAACTGGTCGGCTAACAGTAAAGTGCCTAGAGATCCGTGAACTATGGTATGTTGCTTATATGTTGGCATATGCTTGGGTGTTGTACCTCACCATATGTCGGATCACGTGGTCACTTTGGCTTGGCACACGAGGCCTCAAAAAATTAGGTCTCAAACTCATGAGCTGCTGCATGAAAATGGGAGTGCACTCATGGATCTCTTTGCCAAACATACCATGAGCAATACATACGCGGTAGACTTAGTCTAGCGCTTTGAATTCCACAATTGGGACATGGGCAAAGCCCTTGTCACGTGTGGCTCCCCATCTCTTCGGCCACACGAAGATATATAGCATGGGCGTGAGCATATCGAAGCACATACCATACATATAACACAACCCTCAAAAAGTGGCTCCCACCATGGTATGCCATGCCCCTCCATGGACATAACTTCGGGTTAAAAATACGTGGGAACCCAAGGAAAGTATCTATACAACCCCAACACTCATGCGGTACACTCGAAAGTCGCAATAAAATATTCGGTTGCACCGTCCAAGAGTTATATATCCCCTTCTACCCTCTTGACCCTTATCCCTTGCTACACCGGGCATGTGTACACAACAAAGGCGTTTGATGTTTCCTAAATTAACTTGAGACCAAGGCGGTTCCAACCCAATTCTCGATATTGATATTCCTCGCCATGAGCCGGAGATATGACCTTATAAAGTGGCCTCACGAATCAATTTTGTTTTACCTATTTCTCCAAGCAAGACGAAGGACACAACAAAAGGAAGCTTGATTCGTGATGGGGGAAAAATGTAATACCACTCGAGAATCATCATATCAAGTGCGGCGATGTCGAAGTCGAAAATCCGATTCTGAAAGTCTGAAAAAATCAGATTAACTTTGCGAGTGTATAATATGAAAATTGCGGAAGCAACGAACCCTTTACTGATGAAATCTGACCCTTCATCGGGGTTTCCGCCAAAATATCTGTAAATAACAGTTAACCATTCGGTTACCGCAAAATCGCGAGCCAACTGACAGTCGCCGATACATTGACCATCAGAACGGAAGGCTGAAAAATTACGGAAACATTATGATAACCCTGGGACCTTGTGATAACCAGAGCTGTGTTAAATTCAATGCAACTACAGGCCAGTTCAATTTAACAAAAATGTTAAATTTATCAAGCTATTGTGCATACATTAAAAAGGTTCAAAAAAACCCAAAATGTGCCCATTTTTCACCAAATTTCCTTTTCAAAATCAAAATTATTGACTATGCTCTTGTCCTCTTTGGTCCTAGCGAAGCAAAGCCTCAAGCCCAGGAGTCACGGTACACCAAGTCCAAACACCACGTTGTTTATCGATGGCGGTGCAGATTGAACGTTCAATTGAACATGGTGTTCCTCACATTGAATGCACTATTTCCATGTGTCTATGAACACAAAGAAAGCGCAAAACAGAAATGCACATATTAAAACAATATGAAATCTTTACATTAATCCATTTTACTCATTATCAACCCCATCTTCATCACCATCAGCGCTGTTCAAGGACTCCCCATTCTCCTTTGCTGGACTCGGAATCTTTACTTTCAACGAGTACTCCTTTTTGTACTTCTTGCAGCGCGCTGTAGCTTCTGCCTCTGTGTCCTCACAGTCTGCTCTGCGGCATGCAACAAAGGCGTTGCTGACTTCCTCGGGAAACTGAGGAGGCATTAGAAGCATCAGATAGCCACTCTTCTTTGCCCGTTTCCATTCACCAGCACTGCCCTCGTCCACATTGTAGCCCTTGAATTTCGAAATGTCATAGCCAAAAACCACTTCCCAGTTTGGTGGAGAGCTGCCTTCCATGCGCATCGGCACGTAGTATTTCACCAAATCTTTCAACTCCACTTCAGGTCGCTCCTTGGCTGGGGCCCTGGGTTCGTCCTACAGGAAACACGTAGCAATGGATGCAACACCAAATTTCCAAGTGCACTGGTGTCTTGTTACAAGGGGAACTTGAGCCGAAGGAGCTCCTCCCTGATGTGGGTTGAGGTGTTTGCAGCTGTGAATCTGCTGTAGAAGACAAGAGCATATCTTTCACCATGCCACTGGAGTGGGCCATGGATTTTTGGTACCCTGAAAAACGACTCCTTGGGAAGCATTCAATGCATGTCCAAAGACGGCAGTCCCATCTGACATGTGCTTTACACATGGGTCACCACATTTAAGGGGATCTGGAGTGCAAGGCATGCCAGATTCAACAAAGAACTCGCCCCCAGTATAGTCACCTAGGGTGATTACACCGCTGAGCCACCCCTGGTCATTTGGATGGGCATGCAAACCCATGGGTTTGTCCCCGCTACCTTTAACAACTGCAATGGCAGTCCATGTAGCTAACCTCCCACGCAACCTCAGTTGACCAAATGTGTTTAACGCCCTTGTTAACACCTGATGCTTAGTAGTTGCGGCTGCTATTGTGGGAAATTTGAAACTTGGGAAGCTACTGGTGACCCCCAGAATCAACTTTTGAAACGATGCCCCAAACCGATCCTCGGACGTCCATTCGTGCGCAGGGATTAGTCGCAGACGATTCAATACGCTCTCACCCAGACCTTCCTTAGACAGCAACCGGACCTTGGTAGCTGGCGACTCCTTTGCTTTGCTCTGCTTCGGTTCCTTCGGTGCGGGGCACGCCTTCGATGCTTTCGGTGGTTCCAGCTCCACGAGTTCCTTTAGTCCCTTCTTTGACATCTTGCACGGAATTTTCGAGTTTCCTAACATGTTAAATTGCACAGCAACATTGTAAATTTAACCGATTTCACCGGATTTACTTCAATTGAACATGAAAGTCCACCACACCTTTTTTCTTCTTGTGTGCTGGCTCATGTGTGTCACCGGTGGCCTCTTCTTCCGGAACCACAACGTCCGGCGTCTCCTCCTCGTGCCACATCTCCTTTTGTTGCCGCTTCCGCTTCTCCGCCTTGCGGGCTACCAACAGGAGACAGAACATGTGTACGTGATACGTGACTGTCGGCGATGGCGGTCGGCGTGTGCGCACGGAGCATACCTTTTTTGGCCAGTTTCCGTTCTGTCCAATTCATCTGCTCCTCATTGCTGTGCAACTGCACGAACTCGCTGATGCTGCGCCACCATGCTGCTTTCCCCAGTGGTCTCTTGTTGTCACGCTCAAATCCATGCACTAGGGAACACAATGTGGTAAGGAGAACCTGGTACAGGACTGACAGTGCCGTTCACGCTGATCTACATACCTCTGCACGCCGTTCCTTCGCATAGCACTCCAGAGCCTTCAGGATCCTCAAACCCCATGGTGGCTGTGAATGAAGGAGTCCGAGCAGGTCACCAACGTTGACTGTTTGTGGTTTCGTTTGAGGATGACTCATTGAGAACTGCAGGCCTCTCGGGCTGATCCATATGTCTTCAATTATCCAGGCCGGGTCCTCTTGATTTGACATTGATTGCAAACAACTTGCGAACACATCCCGTGCATCTGGAGCTGCCGTGTTTCCTGCCGTGTTTGTATCCAGCTGGCAGCTGTTGCGCGCGCCGCACCCACGTGTTAGCGTGACACCAGTCAGCTTGCCTTGATAGAGATGTGTGTGGTCAGGGTTCCACCATTCTGTGGGCGGGGGACCAAAGGCAAAATTGGCGGGACTCCTTGCGCCATGGCTGCCGGCCCGCGAATACGTTCCAAGACCGTAGCTTTCCCAGGCAGCAAACAGTCGTGCCCACACCTTTGTACACGGTGCTGGATAACCGCTGAGCGCAAAAACGTGGGCGGTCTGGGCCTGACGAGCCTCCAATGGTGCCCACGTCGATGTCCACTCTCCACGCGAATTCACGAGCTTCTGGAAGGCCCGTTGATAAATGGTGCGCAGCGTTAAGTGCGCTCCGTGGGCTACGCTTACAATGGGCACTGATGGATGGGGCCATTCCCCTGTAACCATGCCATGGCTGAAAGGGAAGGAGTTGATAGGCACGAATGGTTCCGGCAGCTGTGGTACCGCCAACTCAGGTACCGCCAACTCAGGAACACCAGCGTTGTCAGCAAGATCTGTCAGCTCTTCCTTCAGCACAGCCTGATTCCCCAGTAATGCTATTTCATTGTCATCTGTGTTGCATCCATCCCACAGCACCTGAGTATCCATTTCTTCCTGGCGCAAATCATGCACACAAATGTAGGAAATCGGACTGTGGCAAATGGTGTTAAATTGCCGCAAATCCGGAATCGGGGTTCAATTTAATCGATTTACGTTCAGTTTAACACTGCAGAAGGCCAGAGATTTACGATGTCGCCAGATCGCGCCAGATCGCTTCAATTTAACGTTAAATCCGCTAAGTTGAAAACAGGAGGATGCAATTTAACGCTAAATTCGTTAAATGTAAACTGCAACGCTAATTGCCATATTTCCCGCCGCAGGCACCTATTTTTCATGAACCACAGAAACCATCCATACCTGGCTGGGATATCCGTTGACCATGGGCAGCTCTGGTGTGACTGGTGCTGGTGCAGCTTTGGTGGGTGTGGTCTCGTGCAGGGCAGCACGGAAAGCTCGGACGAAGGCTTCTGTTTCCATGGTAAAATAGAGAGCACTGCGCACATGAAGTGAATATTCGACCACTTCAACCCTCGTCTTCTTCGCTGGAATTATTCTCTTCTTCACCGTCAAGCCAACCTTGTACCTCGTCACTAATCTCCTTATTGGAGGATGCATGCCACCTTGTGTACCCGGACATGTGCAAGGGGATTGAGAAGTAAAGGAATATATATTCCATGGTTTGACGCATGGCACTTGCCTCACGGTGGAGACGATCCGCATGGCCGGTGCCCACTATTTCCTCATTCACAACGCCCCCACCCCTATTTGTCATGGTTAAGAAGGTAACCTTTAAAAGATGGTTCAAAGACTCTGCTGCATCTTGTGCAAACAGGCCAAGACCAAACTTTCCAAGGGTGGGTAAGAGAATAGGGCAAATCTATTCAAAGAAGAGTAGATAGTGAGAAGCTGACCGCGGTGCAATTTCTTGGCGGAACCTACCTGAAATCTCTTTACATTCTGCCATTGCACTATCACTTGCCCATGTACTATATAGCCTTCTCAAAAGGCTTGTCATGTCCTGCACTGCTATATCTGCTGGTGCACCCTCAAGGCCAAACCACTTTACCAACTTCGGCCACGCAAAAAGAAGCAACCGCCATGTCCCTTCCCCAGTTGGCTTTGGCGTACGGCCAAGTTGCCACCTCACACGACACACTCTAAGAATTTTTGCTACTGCCTTCCCTTTTGATGAACCATAGTCATCCACCTGGTCCTCGACAAATGTACAAACCAACCTCCCTATGTGCAGGAGACCATGCAAGATGCATTGCACCATGCGACCCCTTTGACTACGGATTTCTGGTTCACTTATACACCCCCGCTTTCCCTGCACCACTGGTAGGTTATTTGCCCTGTAGCGGGCCTCCTGTTGCCATGAACGCCATGCTTGTTTATCCTCCCATTGGGAGGTTAGACGGTTCCACCAAGCAAAGGTGTATATAGACCCCACTTGCCATGTTTCAGAAAGCCCTAGCCAACGCCGTAACCATGGCTCATCTCCTCCCCACCAGACATCAGCAGGAACAACTTGTCCATTCCAGAGAGCTTCCTTTTTGTCAATAATCTCTTGAAGCTTCTGAAACAGGCGAAAATGACTATGGTTGTGCTTTTGAGAATGCTTTGTTTTGTCTAGTGGACGGTGTTAAATTTAGCAAATTGAATGCAACTTGTTCAGTTTAACAGTACAAACCTCTATATTTCTCTTCCATAGTTTGGCAAGTAGGCTGGCGCTCTTGTCACCAGTATAGGCAATTGATATGATGAATGTATGGGATAGGTTGCGGGCCATGTCCCCGAAATTTGCCATAGTAATACTGATTTGGCTCCAGTTGGTTCCTGCAATGGGGAATGCATCCCCACGGACTATAAGGGATAGAGGCAGCGAATGGTCCAAGTCCTTGTGAAAAATTGGTTGCCCAGCAATATAGTCTAGGGCTTTCTGGAGTGGCCATGAAATACCAATAGCCCCTTGTTCCTGGCAAATGACCCCTTGATCCAACTGCATACGGCCCACTAGAAGAGTCCATGCCTCCGAAAACTTCTCCCTGGAGGGTAGTTGGGGGTACCATTGCACACCAGTGGTATGGGGGAAAGCTTGACCAAATGTGGTGATAAACTTTTGTAGAATTGGATAACGGCGGCGTGGTACCCTAAGGTCCACAACCAACTTCACGGCTTCCTCTGGGGTACAGAGTTGCTGCTTCTTTTTCAGCTCTTGTTCCATTTTATTGATGTGGTGGGTAGAACCGTAAAACTTTTCATTTACTAGTGATAAGAGGTGGCGTCGATTTGGAGATCCTACAAAAAAGTTGGCCAATGTGTCCACAACACTAGGAGATGTAAGTGAAGTACTTTGAGTCGCTTGAAATAGGAACTGCTCTAATCCAAGAGGATCAAAGATAGCACTACGGTCCATGCCTTGAATGCAATTCTAAGAAGGAAACACACATGGAGGCACAAGGTGCTATATAGAGATGTGGTGTACTTTCCAAACATTGCACTATGCATGAATGTAAGGAGCTATGTGGAAAGCAACATTTACTATGAGTGTAAAGGGCCTCAATAGTGGTGTTTCACCAAATTTGTTGAGTTGACGTTTTTGATGCACATGCGGCAAGCGCCGCAAATCGGTGTTAAATCTAACAATGTTAAATCGGTGTTAAATCTTCCTAAATCGAAACTATAAATTGAGTTGGATTGAATTTAACACAGCCCTACTTATGACAGGGTCCTAGGGAAAAAACCCTGTTGATTCCTGATATTCTGATATATAGATCTCCGCTGGCGGCGCCTCGGTACTGAATGTGGCCGCTCATAGCCGGAATGGCCAAACCTATCACACTATCACATCGGGTTAGGTCAGGTGGATGGGAGAGTATGATATCAACCAATGGCTGCTTGCCGGCACATAGATACACACCCCAAGTGACCCCAAGATGGCCACGGGGGTCCGAACCGGCTTCAAGGGGCCATGTTGCCTGAAAGACTGATTTGGATGGGAGTATAGCTGTGCTGAATAGTGCAGGATTGCAGAATGGGAGTATATTTCTAATCCAGAGTAGTGGTATGAGGAGAGCAATGGACGGCGCAAATGTGTTGAACCATGCCGCTACTTCAAAACTGTGAATTGCACACATTTGTTGGATCTTACTTTGGGCGAAGATAGCACGACAAAGGCACACGATAGCACCAAGTTACGAGCAAAACACAGCAAAATGGGGTGAAATTCACGGTACCGTGAATCTCGGATTCAAACGGCCGGTTTACGAAGGGTACACTCCACCTCGGGTTCGGCCACCACGTAATCGGTGATGCTCCGCAGTGGCCAGGGATCATACTGGACCTGAATGGGAAGAAAGGGTGGAATTCTAACAAAGAACTAGGCAAAATAGATTGAAATTGGCAATAAATACTATGAGTATATGGCCGTATACCTCCGAGTATACGGCCGTATACCTCGGAGTATACGGTCGTATACTCAAAATGGGTAGGTTGGTATACGGCCGTATACTGGGAGTATACGGCCGTATACCGTGGGTATACGGCCGTATACACAAGGTATACGGCCGTATTCCAAGACCATGGCACTGGGTGGGTGAGAGGTATGCATGCTACACTTGCAAACGAAACGTTCCTGCTTCAAGCCCCACTGCCCTCAACCATGCAAAAACATGTGTAGGCCATTGAAGAATCCTGGGAAGAAGTTGAAGAGGTTGATGATCAATTCAATTCAACTCAACCTGAAGAACTGCAACCATATAGGGAGGCGCTGAAGACAGCCCAAACAAAAAAACCCACCAGTGACCCTACCTTTTGAGATAAACGGGGCTTAATGAATAACAACAACACAGTTCAACCCATGCCCGGATCCCACAAATACCTGATTGCAGATGCACCACAGCTCTTGCTTCTCCTCTTTCTCCTCCTCCACGTCCTCATCTTCTTCTCCGGCCTTCTCCTTGCCCTTCCTTGACCTTGCCTTGGGCTTCGGCTTCGACTTCTTCTTCCTCGAAACCGTCTTGAATGGCCACCACTTCACCCAACCATAGCTCTCCGCCAGTGCAACATCCATGAGGTGGTGCTTGAGCCCAAGTGCAAACCAATGCAAAACCCCGCCAATTGTGGTATCGGTGGAAGCCAAAGCAACACCACCAATCCAACCGCGCGAAACCACCAATGAACCGGGGGGACAAGCAAGGAAAGTGCCATCCGAGCCCACAGAAGGCAAGAGGTTAGCATGCATTTGCCGCAATACGCACTCCTCATATGAAGGGTGACCCTCAGCCCCAACTCGAAGGGGGCTAGGGGACAAATGTTCATGAACTGCAAAAAAAGTAGCCCCATCAACGGGCATGTAGAACTGCAGTGGGGCCGGACAACGACCCCATGCAACACCACTGTGTTGCGTCATTGTCTCACCCTGATTCCAAGCGCCCTCCGCACAGGCACCACACTGCCCCTCCACGGCGTGGGTGGCACACAACGGCACGTTACCACATGTAACACAAAAAACTGTGGTAGCATCACTCACATCCAACAACACCTCACAACCAACTGCAGCACAAGTGGCATGAGGGCCTTGAGACCCTTCGGGGGATGCAGCCGCTTTGCCGGCCCAAGGGGGAACAACAACAGGGCAAGTGTTGTTGTAGTCGAACCTGGAGGTAGCAACCGAAATGAAACCAAAAACACGGGGCCGATGGGGGTTTGTGGTAGGGCAAATACCTCCGCGATGCACAGTCAGTGCATTGTGCAACCACACATCCCCGATGTCCAATGGGGCCATTGGGGCCACCACCCAAGGGTCGGGGAGGCCCCCGTGGGATGCAACCACAAAATCTCCAGCACAACCATCATCGGGTGTGGGGGAGAACATCGGAAAGGAGCAAACAACATGGTGTTGGTCCGGGCCGGCAACATAGCTGAGGTTAATGTCACGGTGCCAACACTTTTTTTTTCCACATCCACTGTACCGGCCTTCACCACAATAAAGGTGGTAACATTCACGACCGGACATTTGCACGCCAAATGAGTCTCCAAGTGGGGTATGAGGACCTCCCTTGCGAAACTGTACATTGCACCCCCCTCCGGTGGAGTCATTGTGCGGCGGGTGTCACTGTCCCCTGCACGAGTCTTGGCGGGCCAATCCTCATTAAAAATATTGAGCCCCGCATCTGCCCTAAGCTCCCCATACTCATCCTGAAGCTTGTCCATCCAATTGACAGAAATGAAGCCAGATTGGAAAGCATGGCCCCATTGGGGCAATTCCTTGAGGTCGTCGACATGACGATGATCGACGACGTCAACGGGGATGGAGACACGATGGTGTTCAACACCAAAAAGGGGGGTGGTGGTGAGGGGGAAGAAAAGGGAGGGCTGCATCCCAGTACCCTTGTACCTGGTGGGGAGGGTGTGGCCCTCCAAATCGGCATGCCAGGACCATGGCGATTGGGAGTGGAGGGAGTAGAGGGGGGCGGTGTCCTCCCAATGCCCCCGCTGCACTTGCTGGGCCTTGCACTCCCATTTGCGCCAGCCAGCAGCCACGTCCCCCGAGACATGAATCCCCGGAGAGCCATCCTGCATCTCCCATTCCCTCAAATACAAACTCATCCCCCTATTGGGCCCCCCACAGCTTTTTTTAACATGCTCCACGACAGCGCGGGCATCCGAATCATGGAGCTGCAACACAATAGCTTGCAGATTAGGGTTGTTGTCAAGCAACGACAACAAAGGGTCAGTCAGGCTGTGGGGTTGGGCAACGCCGGGGTGTGTTAGCTTCACCAGGGCCACAGGGGTGTTCCATGACACCATGACAGGTGGACCAAGCACAATTCTCAAGAGAAGGCCAAGACACGGTGCGTGTGCTGTCGGGGCTGTAAACACCTCTGTGCACCGTGCGGAGAGCTACGGCATCGGCCCACTTCTTCAACAAGGCATGAGTGCCCGCATCAGTCATGGTGGCAGAAAAAGAGGGCCTGGGAGAGCAAGAAGCAACATAATATGGATTGGAATGGACACATATGGAGCCATACATTGCAATCTTGAGTGAAGTATGTGCCTGGATTGGTTTCAAGTCGTGTGCAATTGTTGGGCAAAGGCAAAGAATGCAACAAGATGGGCACAAAAGGCACAACAATGGAATTTTTCAACTTGAAACAACCACGTGGTGCCCTACGTGGTGCAAACAAATACCCCCAGTATACGGCCGTATACTCTAAGCATACGGCCGTATACTCCAGAGTATACGGCCGTATACTGAGGTATTGGAGCCTTGAGTATACGGCCGTATACTCAAAGAGCCCAAAATGGGGTATTTTTAAACACAACATTGATCATCACAATTGGCAAACTAGAGGTATTCCCCAACCCACCTATGCATGCATTGTATTCGTACCCACCTGTACATGCCACATACCCCTTTCTCCCAAAACCCCCTTTTTTACCCGTATGCTCCCAGGTATTCCTGGTATGCCAGGTTATGCTCACCATATTGGAAACCATAAAACGTGGGGGGCTGCGGGTGGACTAGGTGCCCTCGGAATTCGTTTTTGAGCCACGTAACCCAAGATACGGCCCGTTCTTGGTTTCGGGGTGCTGGTGCACATTGCGCAGTTTTTGGGGCTTTTTGGCGCCTTTTTGGGCCATTTCTCGGACGTATCGTGGAGTTAGAGGGCGCCGAAGATCCCTTGGTCACGAGAAAGTCAAGCCGCACGTGCAATGTAGCGGCCGTTCGCCTTCGTTTGGCTGTTTTGAACCCTTACTAGGGCTGTTTCGGGCGAAAAATGGCTGTTTTTGGCCCAAAGTTGCACCTCCCAAATCTGCCCTCCCAAATCTGTGCAACTTTGGGCCAAAAACAGCCATTTTTCGCCCGAAACAGCCCTAGTAAGGGTTCAAAACAGCCAAACGAAGGCAAACGGCCGCTACATTGCACGTGCGGCTTGTCTTTCTCGTGACCAAGGGATCTTCGGCGCCCTCTAACTCCACGATACGTCCGAGAAATGGCCCAAAAAGGCGCCAAAAAGCCCCAAAAACTGCGCAATGTGCACCAGCACCCCGAAACCAAGAACGGGCCGTATCTTGGGTTACGTGGCTCAAAAACGAATTCCGAGGGCACCTAGTCCACCTGCAGCCCCCCACTTTTTATGGTTTCCAATATGGTGAGCATAACCTGGCATACCAGAAATACCTGGGAGTATACGGGTAAAAAAGGGGGTTTTGGGAGAAAGGGGTATGTGGCATGTACAGGTGGGTACGAATACAATGCATGCATAGGTGGGTTGGGGAATACCTCTAGTTTGCCAATTGTGATGATCAATGTTGTATTTGAAAATACCCCATTTTGGGCTCTTAGGGTATACGGCCCTATACTCAAGGCTCCAATACCTCAGTATACTGCCGTATACTCTGGAGTATACGGCCGTATACTTAGAGTATACGGCCGTATACTTGGGGTATTTGTTTGCACCACGTGGTTGTTTCAAGTTGAAAATTTCCATTGTTGCCGCCAAAACAATTCCACTGTCCGGGGGGATTCCGTGGTATGGTCGGGTAGATCGGTTGCGGGTGATGATCGCCATATTGCTTGCGCGTTGCATGCCAATACTTCTTCAAGTCACCCTCAAGATCAGGGCAATTCTTCTTCCTTATCTTGGGAGAGCTGAAATGGTGGTCACCAAAAGCAACAACAACAGTATGCGTTGATACAACGTTAATGTCCTACAATGGACAAATCCGGAAAGAACCGGGGTGGAGAATCACAAATCCGATCCGAGGGTGCTTTTTGCTCCCTGCTTCTTTCTGTCCAGGCGGAGCATCCTCCCTCGGGTGGTAGGGTGGGACTTGACGTCGCCAACCAGGGGAACCGGGGCCCCAACAGAACCCGGCAGGTGGTCCCCCTCTCCTCTGCCCCCCCCCCCCCCCCCGAATCGCAGCACTTGCACGAGAGGCCATACCTTCTCAAACCCCACGCCCCCACGATTTCTGCCCTTGTACAGAGTAATGGACGGCCCCACGGACGCTTTGACAGACCAACGTCGCCCCTCCCCTGCATCAACCCTATACCCCTGGCCCTCCATACAGATCGCTGGCCGTGTGGCGCAGCGGTAACTCGATACACTGCCGACGGGCGTTTCCTGGGTTCGAATCCCCCTCTTGGCACGTCAGTCGGCCATCCAACGGTGCTTTTTGCTCCCTACTTCTTTCTTTCTAGGCGGCGCATCCTCCCCCGGGCGGTAGGGGAGGACTTGACGTTGCGAAATAGGGGAACCTGGGCCACAAAAGAACCCGGCAGGTGGTCCCCCCCCCTCCTCTGCCCCCCCCCCCCCTGAACGCGCAGCACTTGCACGAGGGGCCCTACCTTCTCAAACTCCATGCTCCAACCTTTTCACCCCTTATGCAGAGCAATTGGTGGCCCCAAGGCCACTCTAGCGGACCAGCCTCGCCCCTCCCCTGCACCAACCCCATACCCCAGGCCCTCCATGCAGATCGTTGGCCGTGTGACCTAGCGGTAACTCACTACCCTGCCAAGTGGCGTGTCCTGGGTTCGAATCTCCCTCGTGGCACGTCAGTCGGCGCTCCGACGGTGCTTTGTGCTCCCTCTTTCTTATTTTCCAGGCGGAGCATCCTTCTCCGGGCGGTAGGGGAGGACATGACGTCGCCAACGAGGAGAACGGGGACCCTGAAAATACCCGGTAGGTGGTCCGCCCTTCTCTGCCCCACCCTCCCGTCCCCCAGCACTTGCACGTTGTTCCGCCCCCCTACCTGCACCGGCACTCGCACGACCGCACTAGGAGGTGTATGCGCCGCTCTCAGACCGCGTGGTATGGGGCTGAGTGAGGTGCGCTTGAGCCGGACTTCCCCAATACGCCGCGCTCCGTAGGCCCCTAAGGCCCTATTCCGATCGGAAAGACAAGTCCAAAGCCCAAAACCCCCCTTGTGCTGAAGCGTTCAACGCGCCCAAATGTGGCCCCGCCGAGGGCCCTAGGCGCGCTCGCGTTTTCGGCACCTGTTCTGCGGGCTGCGCGGGAGGGAGAAAACCTTTCAGGCGGATATTCCACATTGGGGAGGTCGCTAGTACATGGCCTTGTGGCCCCAACCGAGCGATGGTCCCTGGAACGCCAATGCTAGGATTTTTGTTGCAAATTTACAGTGCACCACCTTCTGGCAAGAATTTAAACAGTAGAATGAACATCCCATATAATTATGTTTACATTCGATCTTTCATTTTTTTGCTACAGATCGGTGCTCAGGAATTGTATATTTCGATGTGACAAAAAACCGACATGGCATGTGCTGTGCACCAGCAACCAACACACATAGCGCATGAGGCACTACTTTACAGTTGTTTTAAGCTTGAAGATGCGATGCGGTCGGACTTTTTGCGCTCAAAAATGAGCATGATTTGGTGAGTACATATGTATACAAGTGCGCAATGGTCCGGGGGATGTTGTTGGTTCTTTTTACACCATTGTAAAGCAAAATACCCGCGGGCTGAGCAAAAGCTGGCTGGTTTCCCATTTCGTGACATGTCCCGTATCCACCCCATCACCGATCCGGGGCTTGGTAGGTTGGATTCCCGCTGGCCCCAACCCTTCACGTGGTGCGCTGCGATGACCGATCGCTAGATCGATCTCGCAATGGCTGGCAATTCGCCCAATGTTACGCTGCGATCGTTAGATCGATCTGGCACCCCATCGTGTGCTGCAGACTATCGCAGCGCGTTGCATTGAGGGAAGAACTTTGCCCCAAAACCAAAACCAAAGCCAAGCCCTAGACTTGGTAGAGGCAAGCCCAAGCCCAGGGCTATAAGTTCCATGGCCGCTATCAATCACCACTTCTCTCCCTTGCCGGAGTTCCCTCTGCTTCCTCGCGGAATGATAATACCGATCTTGTATTTGACACTAGAGTACACAGCTGGTGTAGCCAAAGCAACAAGAATTAGTTTGTTATTGCGCAAGTGCGCCGCGCGCAAGCAGAGTCAAATTGCAATAGCCGGACACTTGCAGCAGCGGTAGTGAAAGTACAATCGCTCCCAGTCGGCATGTAGGCTTTCCATGGGCTGCTTGTCGGCGAGCCCACAAAAACCATGCTGACGAATGAACCCGATGGCTTTTGTCGCCGTGGTATTTTTCGTTTGGAACATTGCGATGCGAAGGAAAATTTGCAGCAACTTCGTATTGTGTGATTGGTTTTGGGTCACCACGACAAATCCCCTTGGCTGTATCCTTGACTTCGGCCACTCGCCAGCGCACACCCCTCTTGCGCACAGCTGCCTGGCGAGGTGCCATGGTAGGAACATACATGTGTCGCCCAACCTTTACAGGAATCAATCCGTGCTGTTGCCTCTGGTGATTTGCGCAAAGAAGGTGCATGGCCCCCTTCTGCTCCATTGACATGCTTTCTAACAAAGAAACAATGTTCGCGAATGGTACTTAGTTTACCACACAGTGACCGATACTTGGCCTTCGAACTATCAGCATCATCAACTTTGGCACCATCCAATGATATAGCAGCCGCATGCGATGGTGGGTAAGTTGTGCAGTCTGAGGAGGTAGACAACTGTGAGAGTGGTGCACCAGCACCAATTGTCCCGTTCACCTTCGCGTGCTTCCAACGTAGCTCGTCAGATTCTGTCAGTGTCGAGCAATATGAGTTCCCCAAAGTGTTGAATGTATCTTCTTCTGCATACCCTCACCATTGAGAAAAGCACAACTAGCACAAATGACCTTTCCTTTTTTACATGCGTCAGCATTTGCAGCTTGTCACGGAGTGCGGAACTCTTGCGGTCGTCGCCGGTGAATTTGAGAACCAGCAAGGTGGTGCTCCAAGTTTCACATTCGACACGCACGGCATTGAAAGTTGCAAAAACTACACGTTTCAGCTTGGTTGACATGGCGTCTAGTATGTGCATTCTGAGCTGAAATCAACCATTGTTCACTCATTACACACCACACAAGGAGATAGAGAGCCGGTATACAAGGATGTCCAACAAGAAATTCAAAAAATCAGCTTTTAATCGACGACACAAGAGGTTGTACCCATATGTCAACACAGAATGTTACAGGCTACACAAATATGCCACATTTTGCGGGTGATTCCTTTCCGTATTCAAGAACACCTTCCGCTTGTTGCGCTGAGCAGCGTCTCGTTGTTATAACCATCGCTGTAGCCGCGCCACACATTTTGAACTATAGCAAATGGCTAAATGCGAGAAAAAAGGTACTCTATACAGGCACGGAAAGATGCACGCACTTGGGTGTATCGGTAAATGCCTGCAAGAAAGGCCTGCCCTTTGGCTTGTGATACGGTGCAAACAACCGTAGGCACCCACTGTATGCACCATCCACACCTGCTAACTAAAAGCCAAAATTTTCTTTTGGGGTTGGAGCTGTGCCTAGCCATGGCTAGGTGGCTCAGACCAGCTTACATGAGCACGCCCAGCACCAACACACACTCATCAGATGATCATGAAGCTGCATGCAAGGCCAAACCACTGTGAACGAGAGTGCAGGATAAGGTCAAGGTAAAGCCCCCAAGTTCCCCGGGGGTAACGCGGGGACACACAGTGCAAAAAAAAAGTCAAGGTAAATGACTCTCCCTGTTCGTTGCTGAAGAATGACACTGCTTAGACCGAGTTCAATAGGAACATGCTTGGATGTCGGTTCAGCCTAGGAGACCGCAGAAGCATAATCTTGTCAGTTACCTACATTCATGAACATTCTGCACACGAAGGTGTTAACAAAGGCCTCAAATTATTGTTGCACGTCAAACATCAGGTCATATTCCAAACAACCCATTGAGGCAAAAGATCACCACAGCCCACCGTTACCCTCATCAATGGTACAGCAGCAACTGAAGCACGTGCTTTTTGTAGGCTGTGTGTTGTACTCTAATGACAATGGGCTGTAGCATCCAAATAGATCAATATAGTGTACAAATCAGACTCCACTACCCCCTGGGCTGCAGCGAAGGTTTTTGCTTGTTCAATCCACAGCAACACATTGGTTTTGGTGAAAAAGGTGTCCAAGTTGAAGCCTGCATATGGTCTGAAAAAACGCATTTTCGACCATCGAGACGGGTAACCATGCACAATCAATCTCCACACCACCGACCTCACCTTACAAATCAGGTCCATTGCATCCTAGGCATACCACAGTGACTGACATATTAAAGTACTAACCACGGAACGCTTAACGCATCGAGCACTTTCGGATACACAAGGTATGACAAAGAAGTATGTTATCGCACCAACACACTAGACACGTACATATGAAAATACCGCATCCGCCCCATGAGGAGAAAAAAGCACCATGGTATTGAAAAAAAAAGGGGGAGAGAGGAGAGGTATGAACGTTCGCCGCCCGCCACGCCCACATACCCCCTACACCTTGCACACGCTCTCTATAGGGGGAGCACGTAAGGTACGACAATGAGCTATGTTATTGAAAGCACTACAGGAACGAGAAGACCACATCCGCCCCAAGATGGGAAAAAAGGAGCATGGTATAACACACAACAAGAGTAAATAGGTAAAGGAAAGCAAGAAAACACAAAGGTATGAAAAAAAAACACAGGAGGAGAGGTGGGACCGCCACCCACCGCCCGCCACACCCAACCAACCCCCTACACCCTGCACACGCTCTCTACAGGGGAAACACACAAGGTATGACAGTAGTGAGGTATGTTAACCAACCGTAACGCGTAGCACCACACCCAACCACGTGCTACACATTTACAAGACCTCTTTTTCAGCCTTTTTTTGTCACCATGTCGGCCGACGACGCGAACGCAACGAGCTATGACAAACCCAACAAACTACACACCGCACGCACACACACACACACACAGCGCAAGCCCACCACACACGAACCCCGCACACCACCCACACCAACACAAGGCGCCACACAACACACACACACACACACACACACACACCAGGGCCACAGAGAAGGGCAGGGGCCACCCACCACAACACAACACACCAACACACGCGCACAACACCGCCACACCACCGCCACAAGCAAACCCCGGCCAGAAAAGGAAGACGGGGAGCAGCCCCCGGGGTCCTCAGCCAGGAGTGGCGAGCGAAGCCCAACCACCACAGCCAGCGGACCCCAGCCAGGAGTGGCGGGGAACCGCACCCGCGGCCCTCGGCCAGGAGTGGCGAGGGACAACACACCCCCACCGGCAGCTGACCCCAGCCAGGAGTCGCGGGGCACCTCAACCAAAACCCTCAGCCAGGAGTGGCGAGGGACCAGTCATCACCACAAACGGCGGACCCCAGCCAGGAGTGGCGAGGGAGCAAGCACAACACACACCAACCACACCCACACAAACACCAGCCGCAAGCCCCAACTGAGAGGGGCGGGGACAAGCAACCAAAGACCACCGACACACCACAAACACGCACGCACGCACACCAGCGCACGCGGAGGACATACCCACACCACACCACAACCAACAAAGACACCACAAACACACAAAACACACAAAAGCACGAGCACCACGCGCAGCCGCCCGCGCCACAGACACACACAACACGGGATACCCCCCACCCCACCCCCATGAAACAGCCCAGCAACACCACCACAGCCGGTGCACCCGAGCCAAGAGTGTTGGGGAACCGCAACCATGACCCACAGCCAGGAGTGGGGAGGGACCACCGACCACCACCGACAGCCGAAGCCAGCCAGGAGTGGCGGGGAACCGCACACAAGACTCTCAGCCAGGAGTGGCGAGGAACCACCCACAACACACACCAGCCCCACCCACACAAGGTTTGAGTTTGAGGTTTGATTTCGCCGGTACTGGACGCCTTTCGGCCCTGGGGGGCCACCTGGTCGGGCCAGGTGATATCCTCCTCGACGGGACCTAGTGGGGGGCCCGTCACGACGCACCTGCCTGGTGGCGGAGTCCCCCGCGTTCACAGGGCTCGGAGCCCCGTCCCTCCCCGGCTTCCCCATTTCGCCACTCCCGGGTCAGTGCGTTACTTAGCAGCCGTAGCTGCAGGCGGTTGCCCACTGCGTCGCCCCCCTGACGTGTGGTTGCCCGGGGCGCCGGCGCCGCCGGGCCCGTGCTACTGGCTTGTCGGCAGTGGGATCCCCGTGGGCTGCCGCGGAGGCTGCCTAGCCCTAGGGCTGGTGCAAGGCGCGGCGCGCCACTACTGCCTCGGCGGGTGCAGTGCCCTGGTTGTGTGTGCGCGGCGCTCGCGGCCGGTTCGGGGGGCTTTGGCCGGTGCCGGGTTTTGTGTCTTCCACGTTTCCCCCTTCCAGCCCCACGTTCCCCGCGCTGTGTGTGGCGGGCCGTCCCATCCGGGTGTCCCTTATCCTCGCTCGCTGGTAAGCCATTCCATGCGGTCTGTGCGTTCCGCGGGCTCGGTCCGGTTGCCCTGCTGGTATTCCCCGCGTGCCCTTTGTGTGTGTGTGCGCTCGCGCTCTCGCGGCGTCCGCGCCCCCCCCCCCTGGTTGGTGTGGCACGCACACCTCGCACGGTCCCGGTGCTGGGCGCTGGTAGGGCCGTTCCACGTCGTCCGTGACCCTCCGCGTGTCCTGGCCCGGTCCTGTGCCCCGTTTGGTTTGCTTGGGGGGAGGGCGGCCCGGTCCCGTTTACCCCCTACCTGGCTTGGGGCTGTGTTCCCCCTGTGGGGTGGGTCTGGGCATCTCGGGCGTTCCAGCGCCGGGGGTGGGCCGGGGGGGGGGCGGCCTGTGCGTCGTTCTCCCCGACTGTGCGGCCGGGGGGGCCTGTGGGGCGGGGGGTTGCTTTGCCTCATCCCGTCCCTGTGCCTTCCTTGGGCAGGCAACAAAGCGGATGTCCTTGGCTTTGCTCTGGCCATGGAGGGCGTGGCCTCCATACAGCTCCGGTTCGTGGTCACTTGCTATCTTTGGGCGCGGTCAGTGTGGCGCCCTTGTGCGTAAGCGCGGGTCCGCTTGCTCATCGCGGCTCCTGCAAGAGCAGGCGGCTGGTGCGTGGAGGCGCACCCTGCTCCGGCCTCCCTCCCGGGCGCCGCAGCCCTGCCGGGGGGAGGGGGGATCATCTCCCTGCCTCGCGGGGGTGGGGGGCCGGCGCTGCCGCGGCATGCGGGTCGGTGGGGGGGTGGGGGGACAGGGGGTGGTCGCGCTGTGGGTCCCCACCTCCCCCCTCTGGGGGGGCGGTCTGCGGTTTTCTGCCCTGCTGCCCTTTCGTCGGCGGCGCATCCCCCCCAGGCGTACGCGTTCGGTCGGGGTCGTGGGCAGCCCCGGGCGCCGGCAGCGGTCCGCTGCCGGCTGGCCAGCCTGGCGGGGGGGGGGGGGGGGGGGGGGGGGGGGGGGCGGCCCGTGAGCCGCCCCCCGTAGGGCTGGCCGGGGGGCCAGGGGGCGGGGGGGTCGCTCCGCCTCCCTGGGCGGGCAACAATGCGGGCCTCATCGGCGATGCTCAGGTCACGGGGGCGCGGCCCCCATACTGCTCCGGTTCGTCGTCGCTTGCCGCCACCGGGCGTGGTTGGTGCGTCGCTCTTTTGCGCTGGTGCGGGTTCACCCGCCTGTCGCAACCCCCGCAGGAGCAGGCGGCAGGGGGTGCGGGGGCGCGCGGCGTGCGGGTCCAGCTGCGCCCCCCTCCGGCCGTCGCGGTCCTCCGGGGGAGGGGGGACACCCTTTCTGCCTCGGGGGGGGTGGAGGGCCGGCGCCCCCGCGGCCCGCAGGCCAGGGGGGGGAGGGGGGGGGGAGGGGGGGGGCGCGCCGCCGTCCCCTGCCCCCCCGTTCCGGGGGGGTGGTCCATGGCCCTCGTCCCTGTCCCCTTGGGCACCCCCCCTGGGTATACACGTTCTGCTGGGGTTGCCGGGCAGCGTGGGCGCCGGGTGCGGCTTGGTTGGCTGCCGGCGGGTCAGTGTGGCGGGGGGAGGGGGGGGAGGGGTTTCTTTGCCTCGGTCTGCCCCCTCCTGCCTTCTCCGGGTGGGCTCCGTGGCGGGCCGCTTTGTCTGCTCACTTCTGGGTGCCGCCGTTCACGTGGCCCACGGCGTCGGCGCAGAGCCACCGGTCGGCAGCGGCTAATGCGGGAGTGAGTGGGCGGCCGACTTTGGGCGCTTGGCACGCGACTGCGCCCCCCGGTGCTGCGGTGCCCCCCTTGGGTGCCGCGGCCCTCTCGGGGGGGCACGGGGACGCCGCCCCTCCGGTTGGCCTCCGGCCGCATACGGGCTGGAGGGGGGGGGGAGGGGAGAGAGGGGGGGGGGAGGGGTGGGGGGGAGGGGGGTTCCTTTCAGTCCCCCCCTGGTCCCCTGGCGCCGCCCCCCGACTGGCGCGGGGGGATGGCCCGGTGGTTCCGGTTCAGGGGGCCGGCTGCCGCCTGGGGGGGGCGCACCCTTCCCCCGCCTCAGTCTGCCCTCCGGGCGCCAGGCCCCCGTGCAGGTCCTCGCTCGGGCCCCCTGCCCTCCTCACTGTCACCGTGCGGCGTCGGCCCGCCAGGGGGGTGGGGGGAGGGCTGGTGAGCGCTGGGGGCGGCAGCTCGGGTCAGCGGTCAGTGGTTAGCGGGCTGCGGGGCAGTGGGCCTCCCCTCACGCTCGTTGCCCCCGTCCTTTCCCCCACTGGAGGTGGCGCGCGCCCCTGCGCCGCGCCGTACGAATGGGGGGTGTCGGTCGGGGGGCCCGGCTCCGCTTGGGGGGGGCGTCCCGCTGTCGACCCCCCCCCTCACGCCCATTGCCTGGGCCGGCGGGGCGCTGCCATCACCTGCGTCGTCGCTTGTGTCAGGGCTGGGGCTGCGGCGGTGGCGGGTTCCGCCGGCGGTAGCGCCAGTGGGTGAGGGCATTGCGCAAAGCCCGGGGGAGCCAGTTGTTGGTATCCGCATCCGTGACGCGGCGCACCGCACCCCCCTCCAGGAAACCCGGCCACGTCGACTCCCTGTCGCGCCACGCTGCCCGAATCACCGCCCTGAGGACCCTCTAGTGGTCCTCCGGGGCCGCCCACCCCCCCGGGGGCACCTCCCGGTTCCCCCCGTCCCTCCGGAGGAGCACGGCATCGAAGGGCCGGTTCCTCATCCCCCTGGTGGTCCCCAAGCAGGCCCAGCTCAGCAGCCCCAAACTTCCACCACCAGGGAGAGGGCCTCACCCCCCAGGGGGTCCAGGACCGTGCTCCAGTCCCGGTCCCAGGGCTGGGTCCCCTCTGCCCCCCGCGCCGGCTCCCCCTGCGGCCCCTGTGCCTGCGGCGCCGGCGCCGCGCCCCGCCCCCCCCGCCGCCAACGCAGCGGCCCTCCGCGCCGGCTGCGCCCTCGGCGCGGGGGGGGCCGGCTGGTGCTGGGGTTGGGGGGGCTCGGGGGGGATGAGGTCACCGGCGTCGGGGTTGATGTTGTAGAGTTTGGTGTGATGGTGGTGGTGGTGGTGGGTGTGGTGCGCCGGCATTTGTTGGATGCCGGGCGGGATGCACCGCACCGGCTGCACGTCCGGCTGCGAGGGCGCCTCGCCCCCCGTCCCCCTCCTTTCGCTCCGCCCTCCTGCCTTAGTTTCCGCGCCCCGCCCTGTCTGTCCCCGTGGGCCCACAGCGCCCTTGCCCTTGCCCTTGGGTCCCCTCTTGGCCCCTACGCCTTTGTCCCCCTGTCCGCGCCGTGGGTCCTGCCGCCTGTCACCTGCGCCCTTGCTTGCACTGCCTGCACCCGTACCCTTCCCGTGCCCGTGTCCATGCGCTTCGCTGTGCCGACGCGCGCCAACTGCGCCCTGTTCCACTCCATGCGCTCCGTGGTGGCCCGCTTTGGCGCCCTGCTCGCGCCCCTGCGTGATTTTCCCGTGCCCTTGTCCTTTCCCTGCTCCTTGCCCCGCGTAGTGCCGTCCGCCGCCTGCGCTCTGCCCCCCTCCGCTGCCGCTGGCCTCGGTACCGTGCCCGCGCCTTCGCCCTCGCTCTTTGCTGTTTGCGCCCTGGCCTTCTGCCTGCGTGTGTCCCTGGGCACTCCCCCTGTTGCCTCCTGTCTTCCGCTCCCGCTGCCGCGGCCAGCACCCTGCCCCGCCTGTGCGCTGTCTGCCCCCTCCCGGATCACGCGCCGGGCGTCCTGTTGCCGCCGCAGCTGCGGCAGCGTGACGCCCGGCGGCGAACGCTCGGGTGCCGGAGGGCGGACGTGCCGCGTGCGCCCCGTGGGGAAGTCTGCCTTGGGGGGGAACGGCTTGGGGGGGCTGGTGTGGGTGTGGCTGGGGTTGGTGTGGGCGCGGTACTTCGCGCCCTCCCTGCCACCCGCTGCGGCTGCGGCGGCTCCCAGCGAGGCACCCGAGGCCCGCGCGGGGTCCGTCCCCCGCGTCCGCAGCGTGCCGCAGGCCGCGGCGTGGCCGGCCGGGGCGGTGGCGCGGCTCGCCGGGGCCGCGGTCTCCATTCCTTGTGCACTCTCCCGCACTCTCCCCGCCCTCCTCTGCGGCCGCGGTGGCCCCCGGCGAGGCGCCTGGGGCCGGCGCCGCGGCCAGCCCCCGCGCTGGCGGCTCGCCGGGGGCCGCAGTCGGGGCCGCGGCGCGGCTTGCTGGGGCCGCGGTCTCAACCCCCTGTGCGCCCGGGGCCCCCTCTGGGGGTGAGGCGGCATGGCGCGCAGCCTGGGCGGCGGAGGCGGTCTCCTCGGCCAGCGCAGGTCCCCGGATTGACGGCCCGGTGTTGGCGAAGGCTGCCCCGGGCTGCCCAGCCGGCGGCCCGACCGGCTTGGCTGCCTCTGCCAGCCGCCGTTCCTCGCGCTCCGCGAAGGTCTCCCCCGCGCATTCCAGGGAGACGGGGGAGCGGGAGCGGGACCGGCGGTGGTGGCGGCCATCCCGCTGGGGGAAGCCATCGGAGTCCGACATCACTGATATTCTGGTAGGCATGCGTGGCGGCAGGCGCGCCCTCCCCACTACCTCCTGGTGCATCCGTGTTGTGCCGTGGGCGGTGCTGTGCAGTGCTCCGCAGGGGGGAGGGGTGGGGGGGCCGGCGGTGTTGTTAGCCCCGTGCGGGCGGGGGCCGGTGGCCATCCATCGGCATTGGGGCGGGAGGCAGGTGAGCCACGCGTCCCACACGTCGCGCCACAGCTCCCAGTCCGGGGCGGGGCTCACGGCCCTGGGCCCTCGGGGGTCATTGGGTGGTGCCGAGGGGAGCCGCACTAGGTGGACCCCCAAAACGGCGGTGACCTCCCGTGTTCGCAGGAAGGTGCGTACCCCGTCCCGCGCCGCGGGCGCCGGGAGGGGGGGGTGGGGTACAGGCGCTGCCCCGTACAGGTAGGTGGGGGTGATCCCCAGGACCCGCTCCGGGCCCCCGCGGGTCGCGACAACGAGGAGGAGCAGGGGGGTGCCCGGGCGCTCTTGCCAGAGCACCTGCCCCCTGTGATGGGCACTGCTGGTCCTGGAGAGGGGGGGGGATAGGTTCGGGTTGGCCCATCCGCAGGGGGGCGTGCGTCGCCAGCGGGAGGGCGGGGCACCAGGTGGGCTCCCTGGGGAACGCCTCGCACATGACGGCGTAGGGGGGGGTCGGCCTGGCGCCGTTGTACACCGGGTTGGTCGGGCGGGTGTGGGTGGGCGCCTGGTCCGCGCCTTCCACGAACACCGTGATTTCGCCCACTCCCAGGTCCCTGTCTGGCGGATGTAGAAGGTGGAGTGCCGCATCCAACTCGGACACTCCTCCCGGGTATGTGGCCCGCGCCTGATTCAGGTACGGGGCCGTGTCCCCGGGGCAGAGCGTCCTGAGGGCGTGCAGCAGGGCTGGGGCGCTGCTGTGAAGGGACATCGCGGACCCCGCGCCTGTCAGCCGCATGGTGTCCCCCATGGACAGGGGCCGGCCCGACCGATGGGGCGTGCGCCACTCCATCCAGTGCCCGTAGAGGGCTGCCTCTGGGCTGATGAGCCCTGGGCGGACAGTGTTCACGATCCCGTGCATTGCCGGGAGCAGCGTAGGGGCCCCTGCCCCGTTCAGGGCGCGGACGGCCGGGAGGGCGGCCCCGCTGAGAAAAGCCCTCGCACTGCCCGCCGGCTCGTGCTGGGCGGCAGCGTGCGCCTCATGCGCCTCCGTCACCGCGTCCGCTACCAGGCCCCGGACGGCCGCCTCCTGCGCTTGGCGGCGGGCCTGGCGTGCCCCGGCCCGTCCCCCTGTCGGCGAGGCATGGTGCTGCGGGTTCTGCAAAGCACGGCGGCGGGTGGGGGTTAGGGCGCGAACACGTGCGACAGGTGCGTGACGCACGTGGGGTCCCGCAGGTGCACGTGGATCCACAGGAGGGCGGCGCCCGCGGGCCCCCACACTCGTGTGAGGGGGCGTGTGCTCCCCTGATGCGCCGGTGCAAAGCCTCCTCTTCCGTGCGCCTGTGCGGGTCCGCGGGAGGTTCGGGCCAGGGGCACGCGGCCACCTGGGAGCACTGCGCGCACCTGATGGCGCCAGTTGGCGTGTCAGTGGATACCGTGTCCCATGCCCCGCAGAGGAGGCAGGTGTGTGGGAGGTGGGAGGGCGGCGACCAGGGGCCGAGACGGCGGAGCCAGAGGTCCTTCCACCCCTGGTGGAGGGGGTCCCGGAGCTCCAGCAGGCGGGTGCAGACGCGGCGCCGGTAGTTTCTGCCGAGCGTCTTCTGCCGGACCTCATGCCCCGTGTCGTCGGGGAGGACCCTGTGGTCGTGGAAGGCGGCGATGAGGTCATCCCACGCCCGGCGGGGGTGTCCCTGGGGGGGGGTTGCCATATACACGTGGCGCCCGGTGAGGTGGTGCACCAGCGCGCCCACTGGCACTCGTCCGCGGCGTCCCGGTGGAGGAGGGCCAGTAGGCTGCCGTCCGCGACTGCCTCCCACCCTACCCGCAGCCCGTTGCAGCTGTCTAGCTCCTGGCGCATCGCGGTTGCAAGGCCGGTGGGGAGCATGAGGAGTAAGGGTCCCAGAATGTCGCCCCGCTAGGATAGGGCGTCGTCGTACGCAGGTCCCCAAGTTTTGAAGTGCGCCACGGTGAGCTGGGCAGCTCCGCCCTCCAGGGGGAGCCACCGGATGGTGGCCGCGTCGTGTCCCCATGTGTGTATCTCCGTGGCTCGGAGCACGTTGGGGGTGTGGAGGACGATGCGAGGGGGGACGGGCGCTCGGATGAGCGAAGACACGTCCCCACTGCACCCCGCGGGTGGCTCCGGGGCCGCCTGTAGCCATTCCTTTGCCGCCGTGTCCCACGGGTGGTCAGGGCCCGCCCCGCGGATCATGGTGGGCTGTGGCTGGGTGTGCGGCCCCCACCCGTCGAGCGGGATGGCAACGTACCGTTGTGCGGGGGTCTCCGGGGCGCGCGTGGCGGCGCAACACCGGCCCCATTCGCTCGCCCACTCCTCGCCAACTATTTCGGCCTCCCACGCGGTCATGGACCCCCGCCCCACGATCCGATGTGGGAAGAGGGCGTCTTGTTGGTGCTTCGAGAAACCCCCCGGCAGGTCGCGGTACGGGTGGGGGTCCTCTTGCGGCGGGCAGTCCAAAGTGCCATTCACGACACGGAGGGAGGCTACGAAGTCCTTATCAGGGCGCGGGGGAGGGGGGGGGCAGCTGCCCTCTGCCGCGGTGAGCCATCGGTGCACCCGGGCCGCTGCGCTCAGGGGCTCGCGGAGGAGTTGCTCCAGCCGGTGGTTGCGAAGCTCCCATACAAAATCCCCGAGCCGGAGCATGTGGTGGAGGAAATTGTCCATGGAGGTCCCTCCGGGCGGGTCGTAGCGGGCTATGGCGCGGAGCTGCGCCTCCGCTGCCTCGGGCACCTGCCCAGCCCATGAGACCCACCACTGGGGGTATTTTCTTCGAACGAAACCTTCGAACGAAGATTATTTCTTCGAACGAAGAAACGTTTTGAACTGTTCGAACGCCTTTGTTGTGGCTGTTTTGCTGCAAACATTGCGATAAAATGCTCAACACAGGTATTTTTGAGGGTTTGGTTCTTTAGATTCAGCCTGCAACCACCTGAATGCCCTGAAAATGTGTTTTCGAAATGTGGTGGACTTTTCTTCGAACGAACCTTCGAATGTTCGAACGGAGATATTTTTCGAAGAAAAAGACGCGGCGTTTACAAATGCACATACAGGCAACAACAGAACCGCAGAACCACCAATGTCCCTGTCCAATGTAGCTCTCTGAGTCCTGGCTCATGACTCACTGCCTGACACTAGTACTGCAAGCTCGTCTTTCTTTTCCGTATCCTCTTTGTCTCCCTCTCCGGCATCTTCTTCTTCTTGCTTTCCACCACTCTTCGTTGGCGTCTTCTTCTTCTTCTTTGGCCTCTTTGCCTTCACTTTCTTCTTCCTGGCACTTGGAGCTGGCACGCCACCAGTTGCCGACGCCACTGCCGCCGCGTTTTTGCACTCCTCCTCCGTTGCGTAGCTTCGGGCCGCAACACAATACTCCCCCACAGAATGCCACATGGCAGAGTTGTAGTCTGCAGGGACCCAAAAGATTGTACCGGCACGGCCCAGTTTGGTCTTCTGCTGCAGGATGTCTCTGGGTATCTCCGTTCGCCAGGAGTTAGGAGGTCGTTGAGCAGGCTGCCCGCAGTCACGGTCGTCTCAATTCCACGACTTGGTAGCTGAAGCTTCCACCTGACGCCAACGGCGCTGGTTTGCGTTGCTGCAACCTGTGGGCAGTGGAGCGGTAAAAGACTTCGAATACAATCTTCGTTCGAAGATTCGAATGTTCGAACGAACGTTTTTTTCTTCGAACGAAGAATGTTTTTCGAAGAATAACGTAGAGGACGCATGCATGGTCAAAAGCGCTCAGCTACAAGGTAAATGCGGTACCTCCCATTCAGGAATGTCCCCTCCCATGTAGCCATGCTGCACTCCTGCTGCGACTGCTGCCTGGAGCACCGTCTGCCACTTCGCCGGTGTTGTGCTTTGCAATTGTTGTACTCCCCCGGCTTGCTGCGCTCCTTCGTCCGTCTGGGCTGCCTCACCACCACCCCGCGCCTGAGCGGTGACCTTGACGCCTTTCAAGCGGCCCGTTGATGTACATTTGCCCCACCCTGGGGGCTCTGAGGAGGGGAATCTGAGCATCACGGTACGGTCTTCACGCCAGCTCTCCACTGCGCCGTAGGCGTGCCAAACAAGCGCAAGCATACATATTATTGGGGTTTGGGTGCCTTTTTTGTTCGGGACTGCGAAGGGGAAGGCGCGGGCGACCAGTGCACAAGGCAAGCCCCTCTCCACAGCCACATCTTTGCAATCGGCTGATAAACACTTTCCGAAACAGCGCCCATAGGTTGACAGTGGCGTAAGCCAAGCGTACTTCGGGTCCCCGAAAATGGGCGTATGCGGATTGGGTACGGATTTCCCTAGAATGAGGTCAAGGTAGGGGCGGGTGACTCCGGATTCAACGATTACCTGGCGGCAAGTGTCGAACTCGGCGCTGACATCGAACACTTCGTTCACCACCACGTAATCCGGATCATATTCTTCTGAATCCTGGGATCCAAAATCTAGCGGGTCATCCAAACGGCGAGAAGGGGATGGTGACGGCTCCAAATCCGCTGAACGCTGCGGCGCTGGGTGCTGAGCCAGTTGTGTACTACTCTGGGAAGGTGTTCCTGGCGCTGATCGTGACGCTGGGGCAGAAGTTGGGTGCGCCTGAAGCAACTCCTGAGCACAGCGCGAAAGATTCGAAACATATCTTCGAACGAAGATTCGAATATTCGAACGAAGAAAAATCTTCAAACGAGAGTTCGTTCGAGGATTCGAAGATTCGAACGAAGACTAAATTCGAAGGACTACAACGCATGCCTGCAGGGCTTGGAGAATGACACATACCGCCACCAGTCTTGCGACATCGGCCTTGTCTTCCTTTGTCAGCACCAGTGAGCGGCATCGTCTATTAAGGATTCGAACAATGCAGCGTTTGGGCAAGAGACCGGGCGCGTTGTACCGTGAGCTACAATATGGGAGTGCGTGTACAAGAAGGCATGCTCCATGGTTTGTAGTAGAGCAGAGAGCTGGTAGTCATCTGTGGTGCTGCCCCCTCTGTTTGTGAACCGCAAGTAGAAATCCTTTAGCTTGGCATTCGTGGTTTCAGCCAAGTCCTGGCAGTACATCCCAAGCCCGTAAGGTGCTATCGCCTCTAGGATTCTGGGCACATCGAACTGCAAGATTATCAGATAATGAGAACGGGTATCAGGCAAACAGTGTGCGCGAAATTCCCAGGCCGCCTGCCGACAGTCCGCTGGGAGGTCAATGTTGATGCGCTGATAGGTGCGATAGAGCCGTTGCATCACGTCCCGCAACCGCATGACAGCCTGGTTACCCAAGTGCTCGTCGGCCAACCCCAAAACATGAGCAATACCATCCCATATAAAAAACAAACGCTTGGTTTCTTGTCCATCAGGTCTACAAGTTCCACCTAGCTGCCAACCACACAGAGCAATCTTCAGCATGTTATTGATAGCGTTGCGTGCTTCCCTGCTGGCGGACAAGCATAGCCTTTCCAAGTATTCCCCAAGCAAAGCACCAATTCGCATAAGCATATGAAGAACACAAATAATGGCATGGTGTCGTGGCACTTGAAGCAAAGGTTTTGAAGCGCAGCCACGAGCTCCCTTGCAGATAGGGGTCTTGCCAAGTCGGGACGCATCACCCGTGCGCGTTCTGCGCCGGTGACAGCCCAGGTACCGCCTCTTGAGAGGGTTCCAAAGGCCCAAGTTGTGAACTGACGGTATATACCAATGCTCAGTAAGTCCCAAAAACTTCTTCAAAAACGGTAAATCCCCGCCCAGCATAACACTTGCCGCACAGCGTGCGCCCTTCACGATGACGGATCGCGTAGTTATGATCTGCTGCAGGACCTAGTAGCGTACAAAGCGCAATCAAAATTTTGTTCGAAAAACATGTTCGTTCGAAGGAAAAGCTTCGTTCGAACGTTCGAAGGTTCGAACGAAGGCAATATTCGAAGAAATAACACACCCTCAGATTCTTTTTCCAGACCCGGCGCAAATCCTTCAGATTGGAGTCACCACAGTATGCCAGCTCTAAAACCCAAATGTGTGCTGCATTGCGGGCTAGATGCTCATGATTTCGGATGCGAATGGTAAGCTGAGTCCAGCTTATACCCGCTACAGGATAACCATCGCCACTCACAATGAAAACCAACCCATCTTTGCTGGGCTGTAGAGTTTCATAGAGGCAAGGCTGTGTGAAAACGTAGTTGATCCAGTGATCAAACGGCCAGGAGACATTTCGGATGCCAGTTTTCTTGTCGATGTGGCCAACAAGGTGCAGGGGCTCCTTCATCCTTTTCCAAGCCAAGTTGACTCTCCGGCGGCCTGGCATTGGTTTCCCAAACCTTAGGCCAGTCTGTTTGTACCATACGTCCGCACGCTTGGAAATAAAGCGCGATAGAACCCGAAGGCGGCGTCTAGGGATTCCCAAATCGAGAAGCAAAGCGACTGCTTCTTCAGGCGAGCATTGAGCATCTCTGTGCCACCGTAGAAGTTGATTCAATCTCTGCTTGTCAGCGCCTGGGTTGACTCGTGTGTAGATTGAGTGTAAAAGCTGGCGTCCCAGGCCGGAGGAGGTGAAAAATTGCACAAGCGCGTCCTCAACGTCCTGGCTATAAGCATTCGTCGTGCCTACCGCGTTTTTGAGCGTAATTCCAAGTTGCACCATTGGTCAAACAGTGACACCCTTAAAAATACAACAAATCAGTTGAAAAAACAAAAAAAACCCTTCTTTCTGGCAGAAATCTGCGTCTCTCTGGCACAAATCTGCGTTTTTCTGGCACAAGTCTGCGGCAATCGCCTGTCAATCTGGTGCGCGCGCTGCTGTTGCTGCGCTTTTGCGGCAATTCTCCCCAGCAGCTTGGATTCAATTGGATTTAATTGAATTGCGATTAAAGCAAATACAGTCTTCGAATTCGAATCTTCGTTCGAAGATTCGAATCTTCGTTCGAAGACTGAAGTTCGTTCGAAGAAAATACCCCCCCCAGTGGGTCTCATGGGCAGAGCAGAAGACTTCTGTCGACGGGGCGCCCTCGGAGCGCCACCAGGCTACCCATAGAGCCTTGTCCCGGGGCAGGAGGTGGCGGGCCGCCTCTTGCACCGCTTGGCGGTAGTGGGGCCAGAGGAGCCGTGAGTGGGCGCAGCCCACGTGCATGTGCACCGGGGTCTCCTCCGGGCCGCCGCAGAGGAGGCACAGCTGCGGGAGGACGGCGACGCTGGAGAGCAGCTCCGTGCGGATGCGGAGCCTGCGTTGCACCGGCGTGTGTCCGTCCCTGGCCCGCAGCGCCCGGTGGTTGGTGGCCGTCGCCGTGAGGTCCCGGGCCTGGACATGGGCTGTGGTGTGGGCGGCGCCCAGAGGTGTCTGTCCTCGGTGCGTCAGCGCATGGTCCGTCTGTGCCCGCTGCGCGATCGCGCCGAGCGTTCGCATCGTGGGGGGCGTAGGTCGAGGTGGCCGTCATGACCGGCGACTATGAGCTGGGCGTGGCTGGGGCCCGGGGGTGTGTTCTGCAGGACAGTGTCCTGGGACGCCGCCCAGTTCACCTTGTGCAGTAGGGTGTCGCTGTGGTGGGAGGTGGCTCGGACATACCAGAACTGGTGCTCGGCGTACTGCCGCCGCGCGCGCAGGCCGTCCTGGAGCCACCGCAGGGGCATCTGGTCGACCACCTTCGCCGCACCCAGTGGCCCGCTCGTGATCCGCGTGTCTCAGGAGGTGGAGGATGACTTCGGCGTCCACCGTATGGACCCACGGCCGGTGGGCACCGCATTGCAGGGGGAGGGAGGCGGCCACCCCCTCTCCGTCGGGCACCGTGCCCGAGATGGCCACGGCCCACGTGCGGGGGAGGTCGGCGGCGAGAGCGACGCTGGTGGCGTGTCTGCAGGGTCCGCCCCCCGACGCATCGGAGGAGGTGTGGCCCCAGGCCTCCGGGATCCAGTAGTACCCGGTGGGGCTGAGCCACCGCGCGTTGAGGTCGGCGGAGTGCCACCGGACGTGGGGGTGGCTGGGGGTCAGTTGGTCCATGCTCAGCGCCCTGGCGTCGCCAGGGCGGACCGCCGGGTGGTCGTGTAGTCGGACCTCTGCCCCAGCGATCGTGATTGCCCAGGACCGGAGCACCGTTACATGTTCCCTGAGCCATGCTGGGCCTCTGCGCTGGTGGACCACCAGGTGTCCCGTGTGCTCCGGTTGGTCCTCGAGCGCGCGCACCACCATGTGTGGGTCGTGCGGCACTTCGGTAACTACCAGCAGGGCGGTACCGCGGGGGAGCCCACACGTCCTGGGCTGACCTGCCCCCACCTGCACTATCACCCACTCGGCCCGGAGTTGCGCTTGCTCTGTCGCCCGGGTGCACTGGTTGTCCGTAGTCACCAACCATATCGGCGTCGGCGCGTGGAGCTGTGGGCACAGGGGTTCGGGCCACGCCACATCCGCGTTAGGCTCTTGGTGCTCACCGTCCGCGTGTACTTCGCGGAGGATGTACAGGAGGGCCGCCGGCGGGTGGTATGCCGCCCCCTGCTTTGGGGGGGATAGGCTGCCCCGACGGCGGTAGCCCCCGACGTGAAGGTGCAGGCCATCTGGGGTCACCCCTGGGCCAGTGTGGGCGTCCTGCTTGGCCCTCTTGGGGTGGACGAGTCTCAGTCGGGGGTCCCGCGTGCCGGTGGTGTGGAAGAGCTGGACCAAAGCGTCGCGCCACCCCGGGTGGTTGGTGGGCTCTTGCTCACGGCGGCAATAGTGAAGGTGTTCATCAGCGCACTGGTGGAGGCATTCCAACACCACCGTTGGCCACGGGTCGTCGTTGTCGGGGAAGGGGTGGTGCGGCCCGTGGTCACCATGCCGAGGCGTCGTGTGCGGCACCGTCAGGCGGCACGTGTCGCGGTGTCGTACCTTGGCGGTGCGCAGCGTGACGATGTTGCCCGGTGGGGACTGTAGTTGGACGTGAGCCGCCCTGGTGCACGCGATGGGGTTGTAGAGCCCTACGCCCAGGGCGGCCAGGGCCCGGGGTATGCGGTGGACCCAGTCCACCCCCGCCAGGGTTGCGAATTCCGGGACGGGGTAGTGCACCTCGGGGCATATGCTGTGCGCGCCGGCCATTTCCCAGAAAATCCTAGTGACCTCGGCGCGCACGGAGGTTGAGCGCTGGTGGACGAGTGTGCCCACAAGGGCCAACGCTGCCTGCTGGCACCGCGTTGGCACCCGCGTGAGCCCCAGGGTCTGGTCATCCTGCAGGCTGTCCTGTGAGGCGACGAAGGCGTATGGCGCCCTGTCCTTCGCGACCTTGACCATGATGTGGTCCAGGTGGCGCGCGGTGTCGGAGTCGTCGGCGATGAAGGGGGCGACGTATTGCGTCACTCCCCCTGGGATCGCCAGGATGACGTCCTGTACCACTTTCGGCGGTGCGAGGGTGTTGAGGCACCAGTGGTGCACCGCCGCCAGGCGCAGGCGGTGTTTGCGCTGCAGGGAGAACTCCCCGTCCGGCTGCAGCTGGAGTCCAAGGTAGGGGACGGAGTCCGCCGCTGGCACCCAGTGCCATGGGTTCTCCAGGTGGGGACAGAGGCGCAGCTGCAGGCCCGGGACCCCCTCCGTGGTGGCCATGGCGCACTTGCGGGGGTTGAGCTCCATGCCCATCATCCCCAGGTATGCGGCCACCGCTTCCACGCCCTCCACGAAGTGCTGCAGCGTGTGGGCCCCCACCAGCAGGTCGTCTATGTAGGCCTTGATGAGGCCCCGCTCGGCCTCTCCGGGCGGGGGCAGACGGTGCCCCTGGGCCCTGAGCAGGGGCTCCAGGAGGAGCGCGTACAGCAGGGGGCTTTTTGGGGTTGCCCTGCCGGACGCCACGCAGCATGTGGAGGGGTTGTGTCAGCCCGTGCGCGGTGACGATGCGCAGCCTGGCGCATGTGTGGGGGAAGAGCAGGAGGTCGATGACCTCCGGCGGCACGGAGAGGTGGCGTAGGATGAGGTGGAGGGCGCTGTGCGGGGCGGTGTCGAAGGCCTTGCGGGCGTCGAAGGTGAAGACATAGTTCGGCCTTCCCCGTTGGAGCTGCCGCTGCGCCATGAACAGGGGGGGGTGGTGTTGGAGCCAGGTAGGGCCCCCTGTTGCCAGTCGCTGACCACTCCGTGTCGTGTGAGCACTTCCGTGATGCGCTGAATGAGGGGGCCCGTGAGCAGCTTCATGTCCAGCTGGCCCAGGGCTATGGGCCTGTAGTCGTCCAGTCTGGCAGAGCCCGGCACTCTGGGCCTGAGCCAGATGTGCGCGTCCCTCCAGTGCATCGGCGGCGGGGTGCCGCGGAGGATGGCCTGGTAGGAGTGGACCGGGGGCCACTGGACTGGTGCCGGGAGGGCCTTGATGAAACAGGCCTCCACGTGGCTGGGACCCGGGGCCTTGCCATCGGCCTTGTCCAGGGCGGACTGCAGGTCCTGCATGGAGTACTGCTGGACTTTGGCCCAGGCCCCTTGAGGGACCCGGGGCACGTGGCGGCTGAGGACCGCCTGGAAGCCGGGGAGGTCCACCGGGCGTTTGTCATACAGTTCCCGCCAGAAGGCGTGAACCGCGAACATCACGTCATGGGCCTCTGTGAGGAGCGTTTGGGTGTTGGGGACCCGCACGTTCCAGAGGCCCGACAGGCCCGGAGCCTCTACCTCTATGGCCCCCCGCACAGCTTTCCACCGCTGGGCGATGTCCTGGGCGTCACGGCGCCAAAAATCTTTGATGGCGCGCTTGCGGTCAGCCGCCAGGAGTGCGCGCAACTGGCGGATGTCCTCTTGAAGGGCAGCTGCTTGCCTTTCCAGCTCCTCTTGTAGCTGGCCCTGCGTGGCCAAGCGTAACCCGGGCGACGCACCCCGCAGCTCTTCCGTGACCCGGAGCGCCGCCTCGGACCGGATGCCATGCCGTGCCGCGTCCGCTTGGTACGCCGCTGGCGCGCATGCTGCCAGGGTGTCGTAGCTGAGGATCGCCACCTGGAGCCGTTATCCCACTCAGGGGGGTCCCCTCCCGCCGGGTCCGTCCCCGCCGGGGACGGCTGCCGGCGTCCCACCACACGCGCCAGGGCGTCATGCGCCGCGTGGAGGTGTTCAAACACCGTGTCCACTGCGACCGCGGGCATGGACCGGTAGGCTTGCTGCTCTGCGCGGCGGTGACTGCTGCCCACAGGCAGCGCTGGACGGGCGCGGCCTTGGCGTCGTATGCGAGGAGGCGGCCCTCCGTGTGGCTGTAGGGGGCGGGCAGCGCCGCATGCCCCGCCACGTTGGGGAGGCCTGGCAGGGCTAGGCGGACCGGGAGGTTGTCCGACCTGATCACCTGGGGATGTGCCATGCCGCGGGCCCAGACGCTTTCCCGCAGGGACCACAGCAGGAGGGGCTCGGTGACCAGGAAGGAGTCCACCCTGTGCTGGGACGGGTGGAGCGTGGGCGTCATGTCCTCCGCGCCGCTTGCCGTGGCCCTTCGAAAACTGCAGGCCTCCCAGCGCGCGTGGAAGTGCTCTGTGGCCGGGCTGGTGGCGGCATCCATGTAGACGTTGGTGCCGCCGGCGATGACCAACGGGTGTCTCCCACCGAGGCTGCGCGCCCTGGCATACATTTGTATGTCGGCTCAGAACGCCGCCCTTCTCGCCCATGGGGAGCAGCCTGCCGGCGGTCCGTGGACGTTGATGAGGGTGAGGCCCCCCCCGTCCGTGCGGATCACCAGGTCCGCGGCCTTCCTGGGGACGACTTCTGTGAAACTGAGCACCTCGTGCTCCGCCACAAACTTGCTGCTGACCGCGGTGAGGAGGCCTCCCCCTCTTGAGGTGGAGGTGGCCCCCGTCTCCGCCAGCCGGCTGCTGAAGAAGGGGGTGTACCCCTTCTCCCGAAGTGCCGCGGCCACGTGCACCTCCTGCGCCCGGGTGGCGATCCCTGTTTCCTGGAGCATGATGGCAAAGCCCCCCTGCCGGGGTAGCATGCCGGTGATGAGGCGCTCCTTGTCGCTACAGGCCGCCAGCCCCCGGCGCCGTCGGAGCGTGTCCCGGAGGGACCTGTCTGGTGGGAAGAGGCCGTTGCGTAGGTTCCAGGAGAGGAGCCATAGGGCGTCGCCCGGCGCGTCCTCCTGGAGTCAGCTGTCCCGCATCGGCATTGCCGCCGGGTCCGCCGGAGCCGCCAGATCTCCTGGGTGTGCCGGGGCCATGGGGTGTGGGGAGCCCGCTCGCAGCGGGGCCCACAGGGGGGCCAGGGGGGCCAGTCCCGCGGGGATGGATCCCTGTTGGGCTGCATTGCCCGCCCCCGGGGCCGCCCCGGGTGCCTCCTCCTCGCCGTCTGCGTGGCCAACCGCCTGCGGCGGGGGGCGCCTGGCATACGGGGCATGCCACGGGGACCTCCTTGCCCTCCCTTGGAGGATGTGGGAGGCCGCCTCCTTGTCGTCCGCCGGGGCGGCGGCGTGTACCGCGTGCCACGCCAGGTGTTCCAGCATCGCCCCGCTTGTATAGTACTTGTCTGCACACAGTGGGCATTTCGTTGGCTTAGTGGCCCCCCGTGCCGGGGGGAGCGGCACCAACTTTTGGATGGCGCCCTCCGGCGCTGGGTCGAAGGGCAAGTTGGCCAGGGGAAGCGTGTGTGGCGCCAAAGCGCGGCCCGGGGCCGTAGCATTGAGGGCTCGTGTCGCGGGCGCTGGTCGGAGACTCCGGATGGCGTTGCATTGCGCGTCCGCCTGCAGCCACTCCTTCCAGTGCGTGGCTCCGATTTGGTGGTCGGGCTTGCGCCTCCATTGCAGGTCGTGTCAGGCTCGTAGGCAGTGGTACACTGTGGTCGGGACAGCCAGCTGGAGCTCTAGGTTAACGCGGTGCGCCGCTGCCGGCCACAACCCCGGTTTTGCTGCCTTGGCGTTGTCCTTCAGGCGGACCTGGAGCAGGAGGGCGTGGTGTTCGCCCTCCCGCAGCGCTTTGACAATCATGCGAGCGCAGTCTGCGACGCGGACTACGGCTTCGGGCCCCGGCAGGTGCTCGGGGTCGCAGACGGCGATGTGCGTGTCCGCCGGGCTCAACATGGAGACCACCCACTGCGGGTTCTGGTGTCCCCGCTGAGCCAGCGCGAGGGTAGCCGCCCGGCGGGCATGCCTGATTGGCCCCGCGTGGAGGTCCGGGACGTCCGTGGCCCTGATGGCGTATTCCTGCCAGGCGGCCCATAGATGCTCCTCCTGGTCGGGGCTCCAGACCAGTGCGGGGGGGTTGGTCCATGCCGTCTCCTGCCTCTTGTTGGGGGCGCTGACGGTGTGTGGCAGGACTGCTAGCGACCAGGGGTCCGCCGTCATATAGTAGGCCTGGGTGGGCTCCTGCTGCCAGTCGATTTGGGGCTGGGGCAGGAATGCCCCTTGCCTGGCGGTGCCGTGCCAGACGGTCCAGTGGCCCCTGGGCAGGATGTGCGACCGGTACCCCCCGGCGTGGCCGTGCACGATGGCTTAGTAGCCCGCCGCCTGCAGCACCAGTGCCTCCCCCTGCTGAGGCCCGGGAGGGAGTACGCCGTCACCGGCGTCCCTGACGCGGGTGCGTTCGCGGAGTGTGGCGTGCCACAGGTGGGGCACGTCGCGCCGCGGTCCTTGTATGATGCCCGCGATCTGCGCCGGGCCGTGGTGGTGGACAAAGCTCTCCCCGCCGTCTGCCAGTAGCGCCGCCGTGACGACGTATAGCTGCTCCGCCGTGAGGGGTGCCGTCGGCGTGTGCCTTGCGGCTGGCTGGCGGGGCAGCGTGTCTCGCCAGGGGACGTGGGGCAGTAGTTGAGCTGGCCATGCCGCCACGGGTCCAATGGTGACGGCCGCGACCGCGGACGCCAGCGCCTTGCTGTCCGCTGCTCTGTATTGCCTGAGCCCCGTGGCATCCCGGGCAAGGTGCCTGCATGCCGCCGTCCAGGCCACCGCTCCGCAGTTCGTGCAGTCCGGTTCGGCTCCGTCTGCATTGCTGCTTCCCCTCTGCTGTACTGTGGTGGCCGTGACGAGCGGGCGGCCATGTTGCAGCGACTCCGGGCTCTGCCCCGGCGGGAGGGCGGGCGGGGCCGGGTGCGGGAAGCTCTGCACGCCCAGGCGCTCCGGCTGCGTGTGGTACGGGCTCTGTTGGCGGTGCTCCGGGGCCGTCCAGGGCAGGAAGAGGAGTTGCCGCAGGTACCAGTGGCCCGGCGCGGTGGACGGGTTGTGGAGTGTTAGCAACTGTTCCACCACGCCTCCCGGGTGTGCGGCCTCGACGCGGCGCTGCAACCCCAGGTGGCCCAGGCGGTTGGACGTGCCCGCAGGCGGGATCTGGGCCTGCGGCCAGAGCACCCGCAGCGGTTCCAGTGCCAGATCCAGCAGCTCGTCGGTGAGCTGTTCCGTAAGGGTCGATGCCCTGTGCAGGGTGTGGCGGACCCTGGGTGTGGGGGCCGTGAGCTGCTCGAGCACCGGCCCCGGCGGGTACCGTGCACCCGGGTTCGTCATCCACTCCCTGGTGTGGTTCAGCATGGCCCTCCACACTTCCCTTGTGAGGGCGTGGTGGGGGGCCAAGGAGGGGACCGCCTGCAGGACGCGGTGTCACGCCGGTGGTGATCGCATGGGCTGCGGGGCGGCCACAGTGATCCATCTGCATGCCGTGTCGGGCACGATCGCCCCCCGGTCCACGGTCCCCATGCCCTCGGCGTGGAGCAGCGCCTGGCCTTGCACCAAGGAGAAATACGGGTTCGGGCGTCCGTCCGCCTCCCTCCACCCTACCTAGGCCGCTCCCGCCTGCAGGCTGCGGAGCAGGGTCACGCCGGGGAGGAGTGGTTGCTGGAGGGCCCCCTTGACGGCCTGGGCGGCATGGGCCAGGGTGCCCATGGGTGAGTAACACAGCGGAAGGACCCAGGGGTCCGGTAGCGGTTGCGCCCCCCCTGCGTCCCATCGCCACTCGGAGTCTGGCAGGGCAGCCGGGAGCGTGCCCGTCTGTAGGAAGTGGCACGTCCTCTTGTCGGGGTGCCGCTGGAGGGTTACCGCGAGGCTGAATCCCTCTGCCGCGGGCGCCACTGGAAGGCCGCCCCGGGGCCTGCGCCATGGGAAATCCAGGCCTGTCAGCCAGGTATGGAGGTCCCGGGCGATTTCCTCTGCGATGCCTGTGGGGGCGTCCTCCGGCGCCAGGTGCCACATGACGGCGAGCACCGCCCATGTGGAGAAGGGCCACGCCCGCGGGGGGGTGTACGCCTGGATGGTCCACTGTGGGCGCGCGCGCCGCACGCGGGATGTGTGGAGCACCCCTAGGACCATGTCCGCCGCCAGGACCAGCACCATTCCCGAGGGCTCTACGACAATCCCCTCCGCGGCCCCGGGTGTGCAAGGGCGGTTCCGCTTGGCCCGTGTGGGCTACTCGGTCGACGGCCTCCTGGATGTTCACGCTGCCGCGCGCGCCTTCATCCAGAATGCAGCCCTGCGCCACCCTGTAGCGCAGGGCGGCGCGTGCGGCCGCACGCTTCACCTCGGGTAGCGCTCCGTCGTCGGGGCCGTGTCGGGGGTGTCGCTTGGGGCACCAGTCTTCTCCGGTGCAGTGGCCCCGCTTCCAGGCGGGGCAGAGGGCGGGCACGCTGCCTGCCGGCGGCACAGGTTCCGCGGGCGTGTTTTCCGCGGGGGGCTCTGGGCCTATCTCCAGGTCGCAGTCCGCTTCCGCGTCCCCCTGTGGGAGGTCTTCTTCCTTCCCTGATGACCTCGTGCGCCGCTTCCAGTGTCGGGGACCGGGGACGTGTTTTGCGTGGGGCCGCGGGTTCCGCCAATGTTGTATCGCTTGCGTCTAAGAGCATGGGATCGGGTGCGCATTTCCCGCGGACGGTGCACGTGTTATGGACGCGGTAGGGTGTAGGTAGGGGAGCTCGAGCGCCGGCCCCGCGGGCCGGCGTTCGCGTGTTCGTGTAGGCACTAGGTGCTCCCCCTGCCGCCAGTTTAGCACGGGTGGCCCCGTTGCGAGGGGCGTCTGAGGCCAGGCTCTCTCCCTCCTCCGGCTGCTCTCCCCCGGGGGGCTGCCGGGATCCGCCGCCCACGTGCTGTGGGCGCGGGTGTGCGGGTGTTGGGGCCCAACACTGTCCCCTTGGCCAGCGTGCCCTGTGGGGGCTGCGTGCCGTGGGGGTGGTGGCGTTCCCAGCGCCCGTCCCACGGTGTGGTGCCCTTGCGGGCCGCTGTTGCGTACTGTGGGAGCGGCGGAGGGGCGTCCCCGGGGGGGGGTGCCTTCCGCCGTTGTGGGGAGCATCTGAGTGCAGGCGCTTCCCCTTCCCCGGCTGCCCGCCTGCTGGGCGGGCTGCCAGGGCCCGCTACCCGTGCGCTGTGGGTGCGGGTGTGCGAGTGTGGGGGTCCAGCACTGTCAGCTTGGCTCTCAGCGCGGAGGTGGCCTTCTACCGTTGTGAGGGGCGTCCGGTGTCAGGCGCTTTCCCTCCCTCTGCCACCCGTCGTCCAAGATGGGCGGTCCGTGTGTCCTGGGCGCGGCAGGTGCGGGCGTGGAAGCTCAGCACCGGCTCCACACCTTTCACCGCTGTGAGGGGCGTCTGGTCAGGCGCTGCCCCTCCCCCGGCTGCCCGCCCTCCGGGCGGGCTGTCGGGGCCCGCTACCCACGTGCTGTGGGCGCGGGTGTGCGTGTGTGTGGGCCCAGTACTGTCCCCTTGGCTTGCGCGCCCTGTGGGGGCCGCGTGCCGCGGGGATGGTGGGGGGCTGTCCCCAGGGGGTGGCCTGCCACCGTTGTGAAAGGCGTCTGGTGTCAGGCGCTGTCCCTCCCCCGGCCGCCCGTCCTTTGGGGTGGGCAGCCGGGGTTCCGCGACACGTGTGTCCCGGGTGCGGTTGGTGCGGGCGTGGGGACCTAGCACCGGCCCCACAGCGGCGTGGGGGTGGCGGGAGGGCTTCCCCGGGGGGGGTGCGTTTCGCCGATGTGGGGGGCGTCTGAGGTCAGGTGCTCCCCCTCCCCCGACCGTCCACCCTCCGGGCGGGCTGTCGGGACCCACCACCCACTTGCTGTGGGCGTGGGTGTGCGGGTGTGGGGGCCCAGCCCTGTCGCCTTGGCTTGGATGCCTTGTGGGGGCTGCATGCCTCGGGGATGTTTGGGGGCGTCTCCGGGGGGGGTAGCCTGCCACCGTTGTGAGGGGCGTCTGGTGTCAGGCGCTGTCCCTCTCTCGGCCGCCCGCCCCCGGGGGAGGGCAGCCCGGGTTCTGCGGCCCGTGTGTCCCGGGGGCGGCTGGCGTGGGTGTGGGAACCCGGCACCTGCCCCACAGCGTGCGCCCTTGCGGGCCGACATTGCGTGCTGTGAGGGTGGCGGAAGGCTGTCCCCGGGGGGGTGCCTTTTGCTGTTGTGATGGGCGTCTGAGGTCAGGTGCTCCCCGTGGCTTGACTGCCCACCCTCCGGGCGGGCTGTCGGGGCCCGCTACCCACGTGTTGTGGGCGCGGTTGTGCAGGTGTGGGGGCCCAGCACTGTCGCCTTGGCTTGCACGCCTGGTGGGGGCTGCGTGCCGCGGGGATGGTGGTGGGCCGTCTCCGGGGGGCCAGGCCTGTCACCGTTGTGAGGGGCGTCTGGTGTCAGGCGCTGTCCCTCCCCCGGCCGCCCGTCCTCTGGGGCGGGCAGCCGGGGTTACACGACCCGTGCGCCCCGGGTGCGGTTGGTGTGGGCGTGGGGACCCAGCACCGGCCCCCCAGCGTGCGCCCTTGCGGGCCGGCGTGGAGCGCTGCGGGGGTGGCGGAAGGGCGTCCCCGAGAGGGGGGTGTCTTGCGCCGTTGTGAGGGGCGTCTGAGGTCAGGCGTTTCCCTTCCCCAGACTGCACGCCCTCCGGGCGGGCTGTCGGGGTCTGTCACCCACGTGCTGTGGGCGCGGGTGTGCGGGTGTCGGGGCCCAGCACTGTCCCCCTGGCTTGCATGCCCTGTGGGGGCTGCGTGCAGCGGGGCTGGCGGGGGGCCGTCCCCGGGGAGGGTGGCCTGCCACCGTTGTGAGGGGCGTCTGGTGTCAGGCGCTGTCCCTCCCCCGGCCGCACGTCCTAGGGGGCGGGCAGCCGGGGTTCCGCGACCCGTGTGTCCCGGGTGCGGTTGGTGCAGGCGTGGGGACCCAGCACCGGCTTTACAGCGTCCTCCTTGCTGGCCGGCGTTGCGCGCTGTGGGGTTGGCGGGAGGGCGTCCCCGGAGGGGGTGCCTTTCGCCGTCGTGAGGGGCGTCTGTGGTCAGGCGGTCCCCCTCCCCTGGCCGCCCGCCCTCCGGGCGGGCTGTCGGGGTCTGTCACCCACGTGCTGTGGGCGCCGGTGTGCGGGTGCGGGGGCCCAACACCGTCCCCTTGGCTTGCATGCCCCATGGGGGCTGCGTGCCGCAGGGGTGGTGGGGGGCCGTCCCCGGGGGGGGGTGGCCTGCCACCGTTGTGAGGGGCGTCTGGTGTCAGCCGCTGTCTTTCCCCCGGCCGCCCGTCCTCTGGGGCGGGCAGTCGGGGTTGCGCGACCGGTGCGCCCCGGGTGCGGTTGGTGTGGGCGTGGGGACCCAGCACCGGCCCCACAGCCTGCGCCCTTGCGGGCCGGCGTTGCGCGCTGTGGGGGTGGCGGAAGGGCGTCCCCGGGGGAAGGTGCCTTTCGCTGTTGTGAGGGGCTTCTGAGGTCAGGCGCTCCCCTCCCTCGACTGCCCGCCCTCCGCGCGGGCTGTCAGGGTCCGTCAACCACGTCCTGTGGGCGGCGGTGTGCGGCTGTGGGGGCCCAACATTATCTTCTTGGCTTGCATGCCCAGTGGGGGCTGCGTGCCGCGGGGGTGGTGGGGGGCCGTCCCCGGGGGGGGTGGCCTGCCACCCTTGTGAGGGGCGTCTGGTGTCAGGCGCTGTCCCTGCCCCGGCCGCCCGTCCTCTGGGGCGGCAGCCGGGTTTGGGCGACCCTTGCGCCCTGGTTGCGGTTGGTGTGGGCGTGGGGACCCAGCACCGGCCCCACAGCGTGCGCCCTTGCAGGTCGGCGTTGCGCGCTGTGAGGGTGGCGGAGGGGCGCCCCCCGGGGGGTGCCTTGTGCCGTTGTGAGGGGCGTCTCAGGTCAGGCGCTTCCCCTCCCCCGACTGACCGCCCTCCGGGCGGGCTGTCGGGGTACGCTACCCATGTGTTGTGGGCGTGGGTGTGCGGGTGTTGGGGCCCAGAACTGTCCCCTTGGCTTGCATGCCCTGTGGGGGCTGCGTGCCGCAGGGGTGGTGGGGGGCCGTCCCCGGGGGGGGTAGGTTGCCACCGTTGTGAGGGGCGTCTGGTGTCAGGCGCTGTCCCCCCCCCGACCGCCCGCCCTTTGGGGCGGGCAGCCGGGGTTCTGCGACCCGTGTGTCCCGGATGCGGGTGGTGCGGGCGTGGGGACCCAGCACCTGCCCCAGAGCGTGCGCCCTTGCGGGCCGGCGTTGCGCGCTGTGGGGGTGGCAGAAGCACGTCCCCGGGGGGGGGTGCTTTTCGCCGTTGTGAGGGGCGTTCGCGGTCAGACGCTCGCTCTCGTCCGACTGCCCGCCCTCCGAGCGGGCTGTCGGGGTCCGTCACCCACGTCCTGTGGGCGCGGATGTGCGGGCGTGGGGGCCCAGCACTGTCCCCTTGGCTTTCATCCCCTGTCGGGGCTGTGTGCCGCGGGGCTGGTGGGGGGCCGTCGCCGGGGGGGATGGCCTGCCACCCTTCTGAGGGGCGTCTGGTGTCAGGCGCTGTCCCTCGCCCGGCCGCCCGTCCTATGGGGCGGGCAGCCAGGGTTCCGCGACCCGTGTGTCCCGGATGCGGTTGGTTTGGGCGTGAGGACCCAGCACCAGCCCCACAGCGTGCGCCCTTGTGGGCCGGCGTTGCGTGCTGCGGGGGTGGTGGAAGGGCGTCCCCGGGAAGGGTGCCTTTCGCTGTTGTGAGGGGCGTCTGAGGTCAGGCGCTCCTCCTCCCCGGACTGACCGCTCTCCTTGCGGGCTTTCAGATCCGTCACCCACGTGCTGTGGCCGCGGGTGTGGGGGCGTGGGGGTCCAGCACTGTCCCCTTGGCTTCACGCCCTGTGGGGGCTGTGTGCCGCGGGGGTGGTGGGGGGCCGTCCCCGGGGGGGTCAGCCTGCCACCGCTGTGGGGGGCGTCTGGTGTCAGGCGCTGTCCGTCCCCCTGCCGCCCGTCCTCTGGGGCGGGCAGCCGGGGTTACGCGACCCGTGTGTCCCGGGTGCGGTTGGTGTGGGCGTGGGGACCCAGCACCGGCCCCAGAGCGTGCGCCTTGCGGGCTGGCGTTGCGCGCTCCGGGGGTGGCGGAAGGGCGTCCCCAGGGGAAGGTGCCTTTCGCTGTTGTGAAGGGCGTATGAGGTCAGGCGCTCCCCCTCCCCCGACTGCCCGCCCTCCGCGCGGGCTGTCAGGGTCCGTCACCCACGTGTTGTGGGCGCGGGTGTGCGGGCGTGGGGGTCCAGCACTGTTCCCTTGGCTTCACGCCCTTTGGGGGCTGTGTGCCGCGGGGTTGGTGGGGGACAGTCCCCGGGGGGATCGGCCTGTCACCGTTGTGAGGGGCGTCTGGTGTCAGGCGCTGTCCCTCCCCCTGCCGCCCGTCCTCTGGGGCGGGCAGCCTGGGTTCCGCGACCCGTGTGTCCCGGGTGCGGTCGGTGCGGGCGTGGGGACCCAGCACCGGCCCCACAGCGTGCGCTCGTTCGGGCCGGCGTTGCGCGCTGTGGGGCTGGCGGAAGGGCGTCCTCTGGGGGGGTGCCTTCCGCCGTTGTCGGGGGCGTCTGGGGTCAGGCACTGCCCCTCCACCGACTGCCCGCCCTCCCGGCGGGCTGTCAGGGTCCGCTACCCATGTGTTGTGCGCGCGGGCGTGCGGCTGTGGGGGCCTTGCACTGGCACTGTGGCTCGCGTGCCCTGCGGGGGGCTGCGCGCCACGGGGGTGGTGGGGGGCGTCTGGGATCAGGCGCCCCCGCTTCCCAGCTGCCCGCCCTCTGGGCGGGCTGCCGCGGCCCGCTGGCCACGTGCTGTGGGCGCGGGTTGGGTGTGTGCGGCGTGTGTGGTGTTTGTGCGGTGCGTGCCGTGGTGCGTGGTGCCGCTCTTCCTGTGTCCCCCCTGTGCCCCCCTTTCCGGTGCTTTGTTGCGGTGTTGTGCTCGCCGTGTGCTTGCTGTGTCCCCTTCCCTGCTCGCGTCCCTTACTTGGCTGCTGGCTACCTCCTGTTTCTTTCGTGGTCTCGCCGCTCGTTACCCTTTCCTCTACTCTTCGTTGGCTCGCCCTCCTCCCTGGCATGCACTTCTTCACTGCCTGCGCCCTGGTGTGTGTCTCGGTCTTTCGCCTGCTTCCTTGGTCCCAGTCCCGGGGTCCTCTTCTTTCTCTCCTGTTGGGCCCTGTGAGACAAAGGAAGGATGGGGGTATGTGGGCCTTTCGGCAGCTCGGTACCGTCAGCATGTAACATACTGTACCCACATTGGCACCATGATTGTTGCGGCGGCGTTCTCCGTTGCGCGGCGTGTAACATACCTGTGTCTGCACTCGTGTCTACGTGTGTGCGCACGCTCCTCACCCTTCGTGCCATACCATGGTGTGCTTGTCCGTGGCGGTGGCGGTTGTGTTGCGCTTGCGTCGACAGATCTGTTTGTTGTGTTCCCATGCTTTTCCCCCGCGTTGATGGCCCATAAAGAGAGGGAGGAGGGTGGCTTTCTTGGCGCCTTCTCGGTCGGCGGGTGCTGCGTTGTGTACCTCGTACTTGTTGCCCACCCTTGGTCCTCCCTTCCTCGTTCCGTTTGCGGCGGCGGGTTCGTGCTCCTTCGCCATACCTGGCTTGTGTATGCTTGCGCGTGTGGGTATGCATACCATTCATACCATCCTCACTTCTTTCTGTTTGGGCTGCCCCTTAGATATTCCCTCATACCACTCATGTTTCGTTCCGCGACGTTGGCGGCCTCTTGTTCTTCATGTGTTCGTTGGCAGTGTCCACTTTTTGGCGTTGGCGGCTTCCTCTCGTGTTAATGGCCTATAGAGCGAGGGAGGAGGGTGATTTTCATGTCTTTTGTTCGGTCGGCGGGTGCGCTGGTGTGAGGCCGTTGTGCGCTTCGTTCTTTTTAGTCGATCCTTGGCTCTTCCATCCTTGTGTCGTTTGCGGCGGCGGGCTTCGGCTCGTGCTCCCTCACCATACCCTGCTTGTGTTTGCTTGCGCGTGTGGGCGTACCACTTGCTCTTTTTGTGCCCTCGGGCTTGTGGTTTGTGTGTTTGATGACGATGGTGTGTGCTCTCCGGTGGCGTGTGGCTTCCTTCTCCCGGCTTCGTGGTTTCCTGGTTTCATACCATCACTTCTTTTTCATTAGGTATTCCCTCATACCACTCATGTTCCGCTGCGCGGTGTGGGCGGCCTTTTGCTCTTTGTGTGTTCTTTGGCGGTGCCCACATGTTCTTCGGTGTTGGCGGCCTATAGATGGAGATAGGAGAGGAAGGGGGTGGTTCTCGTGGCAATTACATGGTCGGTGGGCGCGTTGGCGACGCAGTTCGCTTGCTTCTCCATTAGCGGTGGCCCTTGGTGTGTACTTTCTTACATCCATACCTTTTGGCGCTTGCGGCGTTTGTCAGACCCTTGGGTGTGCGGGCATACCTCTTGCTCTCCTTGTGCCCTTGGGTTTGTGGTATGTGTGTTTGTGGTGGCGGTGGTGCACTCTTCGGTGGCGTGTGGTTCCCTCCTTTCGGTTTCGTGCGGGTGTCCCTCATACCATGCTTCTTTTCGTGCTGGCGGCCTAGAGTATGGAGAATATAGAATGCATACGTGGGCGGTTGGGTGTGTCTCTTGCCTGCCCCGATGGACGGTTTGCCCTACCCGCAGCCCCTCGCTGGGCACAAACCGCAGTATGTGCCGTGGGGAGTGCTCCTTGTCAGGCACATTGGTCACCCCCCGAGGCCGGTGCCACTTCGGGCCGCTGACCAACGGTCCCGGGCGTATGTCACCTTATTGCGTGTGCTCAGCTCGGGCCGACACGGTCACCGGGGGGGCCTCCAAACCCCTGAGGCTGGGCCCCTCGCCTGCGTCCCCTGTGGGCTCCTTTCGTCCCGTCCCCCCCCTCCCGCTGTGTTGGCCTCGCTGGTGGGTCCCTCGCGGTGGTGGTGCTGGGGGGGCGGGGTCCCTCGCTACTCCTGGCTGAGGTGCTTGTGTGCGCGTCCCCGCCACTCCTGGCCGGGGCCCGTTGCCGATGGTGGTGGCCGGTCCCTCGCCACTCCTGGCTGAGGGTCCTGGCTGCGGTTCCCCGCCTCTCCTGGCTGGGGTCCGTTGGTGGTGCTTGGGGGGTGGTCCCTCACCACTCCTGGCTGAGGTCCGTTGGTTCGTGGGGCGTGGTTAGGTGGGGTTCCCCGCCACTCCTGGCTGGGGTCCCGTGGTGGTGGTGGTGGGTGGCCCCTCGCCACTCCTGGCTGAGGGGCTTGGGTGCGATTCCCCGCCACTCCTGGCTGGGGCCCACTGGTTCTGGTGGTGGGTGATCCCTCGCCACTCCTGGCTGAGGGTCCTGGGTGCGGCTCCCCGCCACTCCTGGCCAGGGTCTGGTGTCGGTGGTGGTGGGTGATCCCTCGCCACTCCTGGCTGAGGGCCCCGGGTGCGGTTCCCCGCCACTCCTGGCTGGGGTCCGCTGGTGGTGGTGGTGTGTGGTCCCTCGCCACTCCTGGCTGAGGGTCCTGGTAGCGGTTCTGCGCCCCTCCTGGCAGGGGTCCGCCGGCCGCGGTGGTGGTGGGGGGTTTCACGTGTTGTGTGTGTTTGTGCCGCGGTGCCTGTGCGTGGTGCCCCTGTCTTTGTGTGTGTTGTGTGTTTGTGGTGTCTGTGTTCGTGGTGGTGTGGGTGGTGTGGTCTGGGTCTGTCTTCCGCGTGCGTTGGTCTGCATGCGTCCGTGCGTGTCGTGTTTCGGTGGTCTTTGGTTGCTTGTCCCCGCCTCTCTCGGCTGGGGCTTGCTGCTGGGGTTCATGTGGGTATGGTGCCGTCGCACGCGATCGCAGTAGAGAAAAAAAACCAAGAAAAAGAGACTCAGCCAGCAAAAATAAATGGAAAAATCGTGTTTTCCGACCTCAGAAGCCCCCGAAATATGTTTATGCCGCTGTTTGTTGAGGTCAGAAATGGTAGGACACTCACAGAAAAACAACTAAAACAAGAGCCGCCAAGACGGGAAAGCTGAGTGTTGCGTGCCCCAAAACACTTAGCAAAGTGCATGCAGTAGGAGCAGGGGGCTTGTGCGCGCCCAAACAGCAATAAGAAAAACAAAACAACGAGACAACATAGCGTAGACGCCACGTGAACATGCCGGCCGCCGAAACAAGTATGTTGTACGATGCGCCACGCTGCCACACGACGAAAGGGAGCCGAGGTGCGCAACTCACGAGGAAAAAGGACACAACGGCCGCACCACCACCAACAAGAGTGCACACCCGCTAACATCCCCCGCACACATAGGACGAGAACACCATGAGACAAGCAAGGTCAAGGTGTGTGAAAGCAACAAGGGGAAGAGACCCCCCAAAACGCAAAGCGCCACACGGAAAAACAGGGAAACCATGGAAAACCATGAAACACACGCAAGAGGTATGCCCATGCACGCACACGCCATGAGAGCCGCCGCAAGCACGCCAAGGTATAAACAAGGAGATGTACCCGCCGCCGAACAAACTGCCGCCACGAGCGTCACGCCGCCGCCCAAAACTGTCCCGCGGAGACTCCCCTGCGACCTACAGTTTACCTGACGCCGGTGTGGGGAACGGCCGGAGTACCTGGCTACGACGCAGGTCGATTTGTACGGAGCGGGTACAAATGGACGGCCCATACAACAGAGTTACACCCTGACGGGGAGTGCAAACATCGCCCCCCCCAAGGGGAGGCACCAGGGGATCGGACCCGAGCCAGCGTCAAAGCCCCCCCCCCCGCATCCAGGCACCGGGGAGCAGCACGCAAACGAGCCAGGGGGAAGATGGGGGAGACCACTCAAGGGGACAGGGGACCACCAGCGGACCCGCGCCAGGAGTGGCGGGAACCACAACCGGGCCCCACAGCCAGGACTGGCGAGGGACCACAACACACAACCCCCACACCCACACAGAGCCGCCAACCCGATCCCAGAGAGGTGAGGGCAGGCAAACAAACACACCACCGACACACCACACACGCACCCGCGCACACACAACACAGACCACCACCACCACCACAGCCGCCACCAACACAGGCGCAACAAACTCACAAAACACACGAAAGCACGAACACCGGCCGCACCACAAACACACACAACACAGGAGACCCTCACCCCCGCCCCCAAAGAAACCAACAACCCTCAGCCAGGAACGGCGAGGAACCCACCAGCCCCAACGACGAACCCCACTAAGGATTGACCGGAACCGGTGCCGGAGACCCTCCGCCAGGAGGGGTAAAGGGCCGCCCCAACACCAGAAACACCATTCGGACAGACGGGTCAACCGACCAGCAGCGCCACCCACCAACCTCTCTGCCAGGAGTGGCGGGGGCCCGCACCCAGCACCAGCCAACAACCACCAACGCTGAGACACACATCCAAAACCATCGACTGCAGCACCCTCACCACCAGCATCACCAACGGCATCAAAAAACAGAGTGTCACCTACAACACCCTCGCCAACGGTGCCACCCGGAGCATCAACCGCAGCACCCTCACCGTCGGTGACACCAGCGACAACAACACCCGGTAAATCATCCACGGCACCCTCACTTTCGGCACCATCCAGCGCAACGCCCCCACCGTTCGCATCGCCACCAACTCCAGCACCCAGCAAATCACCTACGACACCTCGCCATCGTCTGATGAACAAGAGGAGCCAGCCACGCCGCCCGCCAGGCCCTCTGCCAAGGATGGCGCGGGCCCACGCCCCACACCAGCCAACGACCACAACCACGGCCACACCCATGCCACGCACAGGCCCACACCCAAAACTGCCACCGACAGCACCCTCAACATCGGCATCACCAGCACCACCATCAACCATAGCAACACCGGCAGCACCCTCACCATCGCCATCACCAGCAGCACCGCCACCCGCAGCATCACCTACAGCACCTCACACTACACGCAGCATCCCCCAGTACAACACCTACAACACCCACGCCAACGGCATCAACAACACCATCACCTGCATCACCCCCACCATCAACATCACCAACGGCACCCTCCGACACCACAGGCGGCCAACGCCGCCAGGACCGGTGAACCAATAAACCATCTCCACCCACCAGGCCTTCTGCCAGGGAATGGCGGGGGCCCACGCCCAGAACCATCACCAACAACAACCTCACCACCAGAGCATCGCAAGAGACGCCATCCACCAAATCATCACCTGTGGTACCCACACCGTCCGCATCACCAGCGACACCAACACCTGGTGCGCCACCTACCTACGCCACCCTGACCAACAACATCACCCAGAGCATCACCCCGAGCACCCTCACCATCGGCATCACCAGCGACCCAAACTCCCAGTACATCACCTACGGCGCACCCTCATCGTCAGCATCACCGGAGGCGCCAACAAGACTGACTGGCGGGCCTACCGGCAAGCAACGCCGCCCACCAGGCCCCCAGCCAGGAATAGCGACGGCCCGCGCCGAAACACAGGCCAAAGAGCACGCACACACGGACCCACACCAGAACCACCTGCAGCACCCTCATCATCATCATCACCAGAGACACGGTAGACCGTAACATCACCTGCAACGCCCTCACCAACGGCATCAACAACAGCACCATCAACCAAAGATCTGCCAGCAACGCACCCTCAACATCGACACCACCCGGAGCGTCTCCGACAGCACCCTCACCACTGTCGGCAACACCAGCGACGCCGCCACCCAACCGCAGCACCACCACCTACAGCGCCCCCACCCTAGACATCACCCGATACAACACCTGCAACACCATCGGCATCAACAACACCATCACATCCACCACCCTCACCATCAACAACACCAGCAGCACCCTCTGCCAGGAGTGGCGAGGAGCTGCCCCGGCTATAGAGGCGGCCAACACCACCAGCACCGACGCGCCAACCGACCAACAACACCCCCACTGGACCCTCCGCCAGGAGTAGCGAGGGCCCACAGCCAGAACCATCAACAACCACCCATGCGCGGACCCACATCCATAACCTACGGCACTCATACCGTCAGAGCATCACCAGCAGCAACGTCCACCAGTGCATCAGCAGCAACGCCATCAGCATCACCAGCGGCGCCAACACCCGGAGCACCGCCAGAAGCACCCTCACCATCAACATCACGAGCGCCACCAACGCCCGGCGCGTCACCCACACTACCATCACCAACGGCACGCCAGCACTGCAGCACCGCCACCAAACCGCAGCATCAGCATCATCACCTACAAACCCCGCACCCTCGACATCGCCCGGTGCGACACCTGCAACAGTAGACGTCACCGACATCGACAACACCTGCGCCACCCTCACCAGCAGCACCCTCCGCCAGGATTGGCGAGGAGCTGCCCCGACACCAGAGGCGACCAACACCGCCAGGACCGGCGAGCCAACCGACCACCCGCCGCATCACCACCCACAGCACCCTCACCCTAGGCAGCAGCATTGGCATCAACAACACCATCACATCCACCACCCTCACCACCAGCAACACCAGCGGCACCCTCCGCCAGGAGTGGCGAGGAGATGCCCCGCTGTCACCAGAGGCGACAAGCACCGCCAGGACCGTGAAGGAAGGTACCTCCGCTCAGTTGAGTGGTAGAGGTGAACTTCATGGGGGGCTAGGGTCACAACCCTAGTTACTTTGAGAAAGTGTACTTTAGGCAACAAAAGAGAGATAAAAACACTTAAGTTTGTCTTAGCATCAACAAAAGGGTTTTAAGGGGGGCTTGGCCTGGATCAAGCCCTCCAAGAAAGACATGGCAGTGACTTTTTCTTACTCAGAGCATCAAGTGGGGTGATGGATAGGCGTTTGGTGTGGAGTTGTTGATCCCAGAGTTGTTGATCACGCAGTGCTGTGTCGCTAAGTTGTCTGGCCATGTTATGTCGAATCAGCCACCTGAGGAATCCTTTTTGTTTATGTTTTTTGTCGTTGAGTTTGGGGTGGTGTGAATTGATGAAGTCCTGTTCCATCCGGTCAGCTTCAAACATGGCCAAGGGCTTGATAGGTAGGGGAAGAAAATTATGAAACCCTAGGCGATGAAGGTATGTAAAATATGTAGGGCCACGGCGAGTACGTTGCAATTTTACCCAGGCTAGTGCTTGCTGTAACTCTTCCTTCCATCTAGAGAACACTGCCCGCGGATTAGTAATGGCACCTGTTTGACCAAAGTAGGGTGCACGTAGCATGGGGGACAGTGAGCAATACAGCCACTGACCAGGCTCAAAGAGTCCAGAAACGGCTGAAGGATGAATTTCAACAAAAGGTCTCGAATCCAGTACATGGGAGCGTACGGTAGGACAGGGAGACAACGACTCACAGATTGTTTGATGATGTCCCACGCATTTTTCTGTTTAATGTTTTGAAACGCATGTTTTCGAACAATCAATTCTTGATTCCATACAGACCAACAAAATTCAGTAGCAGATGGAGATTTATATACATGAGAAGAGGCAGAGAGAGGTGTGACGGCATTGGGTGGTAGCACATCAAATTTCATACGGAGATGTACAGGTAGAAACAACATGCGATGATGAAAAGCGGAGAAGGGTTCGGCCATGGTAGTTGAGTACAAAGGAAAATTCACCGGCCACTGTGCTGCAGCTCTGGTATTTTGAAACAACCACAGAGAAGTGCAAATGTCACCCAGGGGATGGGTAAGCTGACAGCTTAGGGAATTGTACAGCAGATTCGGAATGAGCACAGTATCTCCTCTATGAAGCATGAGAATAAAACGAGCAGGGTACGCATTTTGCACCAGGCATTTTGTAATTTCAGGTAGTGAGTTATATGGTGTGTTATGAAAATAGGGTTAGAGACAAACAGCCGCAACATATCGATGATGGTTCATGAATGTAACAGGTGATGAATACCAATCTATACTGTCAGGTAGAAGTGGCATACGACTGTAAGGCAGAACACTCGGAAAGGCCAAATTTGAGTGCAGTTCCATGGTGACACCCATTGTAATGTAGAGTCCCTTCAGGAGTCGTGACATTCATCCCGTGGCCAGATTTTTTGCATATTGGTATGGCAGCGGGTGTGGTTGTTTATCCTGGCTGGTGTGATATTGGAATTGAAAAATTGCATTGACAAGGATGAGCAACCAGGGGAGGAAGTATCGTACAACGGAGGGAGTGACCTGAGACCACAGGGTGATACCACGTTTTCGACAGAAGAAGACCCATTTGTAGCGCAAGAATTGCCATCGATATACCGCATACGCAAGTGCACAGACAAGAGGTGATGGCGGGTACGGGGAACTCAAAATGAAAGGATCTTTAGTTTCATGACCTGACGCTTGCATTTTTTGTGCTGTACGAAGATCTTTGATGGTTTGCAGATATGTTTCTTGAACATATAACAACGCATGCAATTCATGTAACAACTCAGCAATGGATTTATCCTGAGTGCATTGTTGAATGTTTTGGTGAAGACATGTTGATGTATTGAAATCAGGTTCGTGAGTCCAATATGAGCATGCCCATTTACAAATTAGGATATGCCAGTTTTGACAGAAACGCAAAAGGTTGGGAGCAATAGTGGCAGCAGTATCATACAATGGTGACGGGGTATAGGGACAGGAACAATGCCACTGAAAAATGGAAGAAGGATACATTGGGGTGAAAGGAGGAACAGTCACAGATGGGGATGTGAGAGCATTGTCTACTTTTTTGCAGTAGCCTCATCCTTCGGTAGGTGCTCAGAGGCACCCTGAACTTGTACAGAAGGGATGGTTGCTCCTGCTTGATCAACAGCAACAGCTTGAAATTTGTCACCAGTGACGGCTGTGATGGATCCTCGGGTAGGAATCCATGGCTCAATGGATGATTGGCGAAAGCAGAACCAAAGAATACGACCAGGAAGAACTTCATTTGGGTGAATTTGATCTGCTTTAGAGAACGATTTCAGTTCAATTTTCGACGAAATAGCAGCATCAAGTTTTCCTTCAATCTGTCCAACGCGAGTACGAACTTCACCCAGGCCTGTCTCCAAGTCCGAAACTCGGTCATCAATGGTTTTGACGTGATCGGGAGCGGTGTCATCATCGTCAACTTCCATAGCTCCTTGAGGTTTCTCATTGGTAGGACGCGTCCGTTTAGCAGCATGGGCCCCGGAAGTCGAAGGTTCCGCTGGTCGTTTTCCAGATTCAGCACCATCGAGAGCAATAGGAGGTTCTCCAAGAACAATAGGAGGCAAAGAGGTTTGAGTACACTTCGGACCTGTGAAGATTTCGTAGGACAATAGCGTTTCTCCATCTTTAGTAATCTTCAAGCGTTGAAGAGCAGTGTCACGATCATCCGATGTGTCCAAACCCAGCATGACCTCCTTGTTTTTGAAGTAGACTACGTTCACTCCCGTAAGAGAAGATTTCAACGTAGTAGCATCTTTTTCAGTAGACGCCCTGGAGAGATGAATTCGAATGCCGTATTTGATATTATAACGAAGAAGGTCGGAAGCAAATTGCGGTAGTGCGTCAGCGATCGCTTCACGGACGCACTGTGCGAGAGAATCTTGGCTAGCACCAGGAGGTTGAGCAGCAGCACCGGTTGGAAACGGACGAGAGTTGCGCAGGACACAAACGGAAGACTAATGTTCTACCTCTCTATTGTGGAATTCACAGAAATATTTGGGTGCTCCATTCGGCCAAACACCAATTTGGTTGTCACCACTCGGTACAATAGAAGTAGATTGGGTCGGTTGTTGTTGAGGACAGTTTTTGATAAGATGTCCAATTTGTCCACACGCAAAACACTTCATGATGATCACGAAGAGAATAGCAGGAATGTACAGTACTCGTGTTGGGGTGCAGTAGGATGAATCGCGTGGTGAAGGCGGTGAATACTAACCGCTGCGCGAGATATCACACAATGCAACAATGCAAGGGAAGAAGACTTTCTCAACAAGAATTCATGTACCTGCAGTGTAACCGATAACAGTGATAGAAGAGTATTCGTGTGGGTATGAATGTTATGCCATATCGATTTCACTCATGGATTTCGGTCTCGATTCCACAAGAGGCATTGATTCAAGCATTCCGTTCAATGATAGATCATGTACCACATGGGTCACTGACACTAGTGCAGGGTGAAGTTTGAAGTGCATTACAATAGCTTGCAGAAAACAAAAGTCCCCTCAACCATATACCAGTCAAAGACCATTGATGAGGTTTGCCCTATTTTAAGACACACACACACACACAGAAATCCCCTGCATCACCGACGACAACTTCTCTTCGGTAGGGGGTTCTGTGCAATAGCTGTGAGTGAGGACAGAGCTGTCTGTGCAGTAAGGGATTGAGGTAGCATATGTGTATCCGTTGGCCTTTTGTGAGCACACAACAGTGACTTCTGGGTGGAGGAACAGTGGGTACTGGGTTTCTTCGCTCTGGGGCATCTCGCTGGTTGTAGTGGGTGTTTTTCGCATGGGAAATCTGATGCCGATGTTGCACAGCAGCATATCTCCAGCGTCCACCAAGTGGGGGCTGGGGACGGGGTACATTTTTCCCAGGATAAGGGCCAACACACCAGGAGAAGAGTGTTTTCGCAAGGTCAGAAGGAATATACCTGTGATGATTTTTTCGACGCAGAAATAAAAGAAGGGCAGTGAAGTGACTTAGTGGAATTGAACATTTCAAAAAAGCCGCACAGTGGAGATTTGGCACTGGCACATGTTTATGGTGATATTGGAGTAGGGTAAAGAAGGTCCCTACCAGGACCGGCCCCTGCTGTGCCCCTTCCGCCTGTAACCCCTGCCGATTTGTTCCTGATCAACGATTGCATTTATCAAAATCCAGGGTTCCAAATTCAAAAATATAGAAAATAAAATACAATCCTCCTTCAACCCTGAACCGCAACCAGATCCCACAAATCCAGCAATAATCCAATCCACACTGCGGGCTTCCGTTCAGCACACCGGTCGTCCCACGGTGGCGGGCATGTACAAGAATTGCACCAAGGAAGAAAGCCCTGAAATTGGCATATGAACACAAATAAAGCAAAGTTGGGGAAAGAGGTAAATGTACACATTCACAGCCATAAACCCCTCATTCCCTGGACTCAAGACCTTCCCTTGACTCACCAACATATTGCCCTGAACCAGGTCAAATGAGATGGCCGAATGCCATGTGTCACAAGTCAATACATAAACCCCAAAAATGTGTTCACCCCCAAGCCTATATATCCTAGCCCAATAGGGGAGGTGGCGTGTCATGGCCTAGAGTGGCACTCAGGACCATGCCCTACCCTGACATAACCTTGGTTGGACCTGGAGTCGAATGGGCTTGGAGAACTGCCCCATGAGGATGACATCACAACATGGCAAAATCAGGCAAATCACACCATTATGCCCAAAGGTCAATTATATACTCAAAAATGCATACGGCAAATATCCAAATGCTCCATGCACGTGTCAAACCGGAGAGTAATATACAAGGGTGATATAGACCAAAGAGCCATGCCCAAGAATATGCCGTCATTGGCTCCGAAACCTCTCCGGTTGTGTACATGGCATGCTTCACAAGTCAGCTCATGAGTTTGAGACCTAATTTTGTGAGGCCTCGTGTGCCAAGCCAAAGTGACCACGTGATCCGGCATATGGTGAGGTACAACACCGAAGCATATGCCAACATATAAGCAACATACCATAGTTCACGGATCTCTAGGCACTTTACTGTTAGCCGACCAGTTGAGCACATAAAACACAACAATGAGCAGAAAATGAGGTCAAAAACATGAAAATATGTCCAAATACAAAGTTGTCATGATAGTATATCTCTATGCTCACCCATGATATCCGCTCATGGTTCAATACACAAATGATTGGAACCATTTACGAACAATTCCCCCACTTGGATCCCCAATCAGGCGCATGGAGATACCTTCGCCACCCATATCTACATGCCCCATGAAAATGGGAGTGCACTCATGGATCTCTTTGCCAAACATACCATGAGCAATACATACGCGGTAGACTTAGTCTAGCGCTTTGAATTCCACAATGAGGACATGGGCAAAGCCCTTGTCACGTGTGGCTCCCCATCTCTTCGGCCACACGAAGATATATAGCATGGGCGTGAGCATATCGAAGCACATACCATGCATATAACACAACCCTCAAAAAGTGGCTCCCACCATGGTATGCCATGCCCCTCCATGGACATGACTTCACGTTAGAAATATGTGGGAACCCAAGGAAAGTATCTATACAACCCCAACACTCATGCGGTACACTCGAAAGTCGCAATAAAATATTCGGTTGCACGGTCCAAGAGTTATATATCCCTTTCTACCCCCTTGACGCTTGTCCCTTGCTACACCGGGCATGTGTACAAAACAAAGGCGTTTGATCCTTCCAAAATTAACTTGAGACCAAGGCGGTTCCAACCCAATTCTCGATATTGATATTCCTCGCCATGAGCCGGAGATATGACCTTATAAAGTGGCCTCACGAATCATTTTGGTTTTACCTATATCTCCAAGCAAGACGAAGGACACAACAAAAGGAAGGTTGATTCGTGATCGGGGAAAAATGTATGACCACTCGAGAATCATCATATCAAGTGCGGCGATGTCGAAGTCGAAAATCCGATTCTGAAAGTCTGAAAAAATCGGATTAACTTTGCGAGTGTATAATATGAAAATTGCGGAAGCAACGAACCCTTTAGTGATGAAATCTGACCCTTCATCGGGGTTTCCGCCAAAATATCTGTAAATAACAGTTAACCATTCGGTTACCGCAAAATCGCGAGCCAACTGACAGTCGCCGATACATTGACCATCAGAACGGAAGGCTGAAAAATTACGGAAACATTATGATAAAAAAACGCTGTTGATTCCTGATATTCTGATATAGAGATCTCCGCTGGCGGCGCCTCGGTACTGAATGTGGCCGCTCATAGCCGGAATGGCCAAACCTATCACACTATCACATCGGGTTAGGTCAGGTGGATGGGAGAGTATGATATCAGCCAATGGCGGCTTGCTGGCACATAGATACACACCCCAAGTGACCCCAAGATGGCCACGGGGGTCCGAACCGGCTTCAGCCCCCTTCCCAGAGCGTTGTTACCGCTCGGAAGTCATTGAAGAGAGGACGGAAGGACCCCAAAGGGCTTCAAACCCCCTCCCCCCATGTCCCAAGGACACATGGAGGCCGCACACACGTCGTAGGCGTCCCCCATGCCCCAAGGGAGGGGTGAGGACACTGAAAATCGGTGCCCTACGCCATATCCGGTCTCCTCTTGATCTACAACATGGACCAAGGGGATCAAAGATAGAGAAACGTCGTCGGTCGACCTAAATAAGTATACCACAATGAAATATAATTATGGAGATCGAGTGAAGGGGGTAGATGGCCAATCAAGGCCCAAAAATCCCCGGATGAACGCCCTCCGCCGTCTCCCAAGCACAGAAACAAACAAAAATGCCAAGGGGGATCCATTACGGTGCTAGAGCAGCAACCAAATCCAAAGAAATATTCATTTTCTTCAGATAGTCCATCCAGACCGTGGTATACCTCGGCACGAAACTGCTCGGAGGCTCCCATCAATCCCTGGATGCGGCGAATCCCTTCCAGCGGACTTTATGAAGCCTCCCCCCAGGCGTCCCCGGGTCCGGCTTGTCCGCCAGGATCTTCTCAGCGGTGAAGTCGTCGTCCTCACCCTCGTCGTCCGAGTCCACATCGCCGGCCGTGAACTCAAAGGTGACGGGACGTCCGCTGGGGTCTGGTGCTCGGGGACGAAGCTTGGTATGGTCGCGGTCCAGGATCTTGTTATCCCCCACACGAACCGCATACACATCCTGCCCGACCTTCCGCACGATTACCCCCGGCACATACCAAGATGCCTGCCGATGCCTGGACAGGACATCCTTGTGGTGCCGCTCCACCCACACGGTGTCTTGGAGAGCATACTTCTGGACCCTTCCCTGCTTGAAGTACTTGGCCCTCTTTTCATGCTCGTCCTGAAGTGCCTTGCACACCTTGGACGCCGTGTCGTCCGCCTCAGCCATCATAGCGTTCGCATCCCGGGCCACTTTGCCATGGTTCAACCACGGGAGAGTGCGTGACACTCGATCCCGTAGGAACAGGATGCGATGGGGCGACAGTCCAGTGGGTCCCGGAAGGTCGTGATACGCTTGGGGTACTCTCCACAGCGAATTATACCAATTCCGGCCCGGTTCGTCGATGTGCAGCTGACGGAACTTTTCGAACATCTGCCGCCCGGCAACCTCAGCCCGGCCATTCGACCGGCTGTGGTACGCCACGGTCTTGGCGTGCCGAATGCCCATGTGCTTACACATCGTCTTGAACCACATCCCCACAAACTGACTACCCCGATCGCTGCAGATGACAGCTGGGACATCAAAAATCGTCAGCCAATGCCTGATCATGGCATTAGCGACGGTCTTGGCCTGCAGTCCCACTCCATGCTTGTCCTTCTTGTCCTTCTTCTTGGACTTCTTGCCAGGGACCGCCACGATATACCCGCTGTGCCTATCCACCGCCAGGATGACACAGTCATAGGTCTCTCCTTTGACGGTGACCTCAGGCATGGCGAATACATCCATGGCCACGGACCGCATAGGGGCTTCCGGTATAGCTGTGTACACCGGGTTGCCAGCCGTGGAGTGGTTGGGGCTTTTCGTGGCCCAACACACGGCATAGTCGCTGCGGTACCTATCCAGGATGGCGTAGTACCCCGGAGGGAACTTGAAACGCCACTCCAGGTCCTGCTGCATCTTGTCTCGGCCAGGGTGCATGAGCTGGGCGTTGTGCCAATGGTCAATGAGCTCCTCCACTCGGTTCTCCGGCACCAGCAGCTTGTCCTTGAGGAACAACTTGTCCCCGTCCTCGGTCAAGCCCTCGGGCCATTCGTCGTCCGACGGGGCGCTCACGGCATTCCAGTATTTGCTCCAGTGTTCGGATGCCGCATAGTCATCCGACCAGTCCTCTGTGAGCACCGACCCGACTAGCTCTACAGGGGCCACCATCCACTGCTTGAGGGTTTCCTCTCGAATAGCTTGGACGCGGGCACCCCGGAACTTGGCCAGGTCTGTACGGTTTGCCATCACCACAAAGCACTTGACTCCCTCTTGCTCCATGGCCTTCTCCATCTCGATGATGCGCTTGGCCTCCTCGGTCTCCTCGGCGTCTCCATGGCTGGATATGTCCATCCAAGCTTTGCCCGCGGGGTAGGCCCACCGACTGAGGCAATCCGCCACAGTGTTGTCCTTCCCCGGCACGTATACGACGCTGAGGTCGAACTTGGCGAACGTCTCATGCCATCGGGCCTTCCTTGCCGCCGGTCCCGAGGGAGTATCGACGTGCTCCTTGTGCCAGCTCTGCAAGCACTGATGGTCAGTACATACCACCACCGGTTGCAATCCGATGTGGCCAGACCACTTCCTGAGCGCACAGACAATGGCGTACGTCTCCTTCTCCCTCGCGGTCCAGGTTCCACGTTGGCCCTCGGCCAGGATTCGACTCCAAAATGCCATGGGTACGTGTGACCCGTCGTCCCGGATCTGCTCGAGGTCTGCCCCTACAGCATAGTCTGAGGCGTCCGTCCGTAGCACGAATCCCTTGTCCGGGTCCACCAGGAATAGCCCCAGCTGCCCCAGGAGTCGCTCCTTCAGGCGGCTGAACGCATCTTCGGCTTCCGGGGTCCAGGCAAGCTTCTTCTTGCTCCCCTTCCGGCCATCGAACTTCCCCACCTGCAGCATCTTGTGCAGCGGCCCCGAGAGTTCTGCATACATCCGGACATAGCCCGAATAGTAATTGCAGAACCCCATGAAGGACCGGAGTTCGCTGATGGTCTGGGGCTTCTCCCATTGGTGCAGGGACGCCAGCTTCTCAGGCATGGGACGGCGTTGCCCGTGACCAACCACGTGACCCGCGAACTCCACTTCCTTCACGAAGAGTTAGGCTTTGGTGGGCTTGCACACCATGTTGTGCTTGTCCAACTCGCTGAGCACTCGGCGCAGAACCTTCTCATGCGCGTCGATGAGCTCGTCCTCAGTCATGTTCTCCGTGCCGGACCCGATGATGATGTCATCCACGAAGGGATCGGCACAGTCCCGGACAGGACCGAGTAGGTCCTCCATCATGCGCTGGAAAGCGGCGTTGCCATTCTTGGCGCCCATAGGCACCACTTTCCACTGCATGGGCCCCAGCGGCGTCGACATCGCTGTGCAGGGCCTGGAGTCCGGGTGTAGCGGCATCTGGTGATAGCCGTGTTTCAGGTCTAACACCGTGAAAATCCGCTTTTTCTGTTGCTTTTGGAGGATGGAGTCGATCAGGGGAAGCGAGTACGAGTCGTGCTCGGTCTGCTCGTTCAAACCTCTGTAATCCACCAGCAACCTCCACTCGCCCTTCTCCTTCTTGGGCACGATGAAGGCTGGGCTGGCCCACTCACTGTCGGAGGGTTCGATCCATCCCCGCTCAATGAACTCGGCCAACAGCTTCTTCATGGCCTCGGCCCGATCGCCCTGAAGTTGGTACTCCCGATGACGATAGATCTTTGGGTTCGGCTTCAGCTTGATCCTCGCTGTGCCAAACCTCCCACGATCTGGAGGGTTCTTGTTGGCGACGCCACTGAAAAGCCGCGGATAGGCGTTGATCAGCCTCTCCTTCAGCTCGGCGACCTTCGAGTTCTCCTGGGCCTCTTCAGCCGCTTGCTTCGGTATCGATGCAACCGAACGCACTGCGGTATAGGCCTCTTCTGGGTCCGAATCCGACTTCTCCTTGTCCGATATGCCGTCTTCATCGTCTTGGGGTGCACTTCCCACCGATAATCTTCGAAAATTTGCGGCGTCGGGCTGGTTATTGTCCCTATCGGCCCCCACCCTTGGAAAATCCCACGTCGGCGGGTCTGACCCAACCGGACCATCGTATTGGTCCGCGATGTGATCCATGACCCTCGCCACGAACTCATCCTTCTCGTACCTGCCGGTGACCAACATCTTGTCATCCCACCAATGCGGAGATGTGACCATGGCTCGCCTCTTCTTGGCTGCCACACGGTCGTGCATCCCCATCCGCATGTAGTTGACGACGTCGTCGATCTCGGAGTGGGACAGAATTTAAATGCCATCCACTGGCTGATCCGTCCCCTCCTTGGGCTCAAACATGACCTTCATGGGCACCGCCTCCACCCTACAGATGAATGCTTCATCACCCGTGGTCTGGGCTTGCGCCCCATCCACCAGGAAAGCCTTGGTACCCCACGCTTGACCCGGGGAGGGCATTGATACACCCTTGGCGTCGATATACAACTCCTCCTCTGGCCCGAATGACATCTCGTTCAGGGTGATGGAGTCCAGCGTCGACTTGAGACCTTCCAGCGGACATGGGTTGGATCCTATGCCGGTTATGACCAGGATCCCCTTCGCCCTATCCGCGACGATCTTCTCCACCGTACGTCTGGTGTTATCCAGGGAGCCATGCCAATACATGGGCCCCCACTCTCTCAACCCCCAATGCCTGTGCCAGGCTGAGTCTCCTCGATGCCAATGCCTCCTACACTTCCGCAGAAGTGGGGCATCCCGGGAAGCGAAGACGTCCGTCTCGGGCACTTCAGCTCCCAGCGTCTGAATCATCCTGGCGTACACTTGCGGCGCCATTCCATACTCCGTGAGCTGAACTCCACGGTCTCCTCTGGACTTGGCACCCACAGCTTGCACCGCTTGGACGATCCGATCCTCTTTCTCAGCATTCCATTGGGATGATCCGCATGCATAGTCCGTGGACAGCCACGTTAGGCATTCATCATCCTCCCGGACCAGCGTTGCACGATGGGGAAGGGCTCCAATGGCATTTGCCACCATGAAGTCATACCCCATAATCATATCCCAATCGGTAATGTCGGCCACATAGAAGTTCCCGGATAGAGTGCTTCTCTTCGCCTGATCAGGGCGGTTCAAGCGCTCATGCTCCCAGAATTCCATACTGATGGTGGCCTCATGGGTGCCGCCACCCATAATCTCTCCGTTGGCAACCTTCAGGCGGACCGGTCTCCGGCTGGGCTGCAGGAGTTCCTCCTTGAACAACCCTCTCCGGACCAGGCTCAGCTGGGCACCCGTATCCACTAACACATCCACCACCTTCTCCTCTCGTCCGCATCGTACTCGCACTTTCAAGTGCAACTGCCGCTTGTCGCCATGAGGTGTATGGACGACTCTCACGGCATGCAACTCTAGCACGTCCGGGTGCATCAGGACTTCAAGGGTATGGTCACGGATGGTGTAGATCTTGGGTTGGTCCTGCCCGTCCACGGTGCTCTGCGTGGTCGCTCCTTCCTTCTTGCCATGTCCCGTACCCACATGTACTTCCCTTGGCAGGGCGCTCCAGGGGTTGGGAGTGGCGAAACTCAGTGGTTTTGGCTCTTCCGGAGCCTTCTTCGACACCCGATGTGCCTTTGCTTTCTCAGGGATTCCACTGATTTTCGGAGGAGAGACCTCCGAGGTCCCACTCCCGTGGGGGCTCCTCTAGACTTGACTTCCGCAGCCCCTTCCGGCTGCGATCCGCCAGGACTTTGTCCACCACGTTGCTGGGCTTTGAGTTCCTCCAACGTCCTCAACATGTCCTCAGCAACTTCCACGATCGACCTCACTTGTCCGTCTTGGCCATGTCCACCACCATAGCCTCTTCCTCCGCCTTTTCCTTGGCCTTTGCCTTGGCCTTTTCCCCCGTCTCCGCCCTTCGCCTTCCAATCGGAAATCCGCTGCTCCTTTGGCTTCTTCTCGGGGTGAGCGGCGAAGTAGGCCTTCTTGTCCGCCTCATACACCTTGCACTGACGGTGGTCATGTGCATGGTTGTTTCCCTTGCCATAACAGACCCAGCACCCGTCGTGCTGAGACCTGTACTCCCGGAACGAGAGCGGTGGGTTCCCGATCCTCCTTGGCTCCTTGTTCTTCTTGGGTCCCACCCGGTTCCATCTGGACCGATCCTGCCCATGTTCCCTCGCGTTGTGCGCCACAAACGCGAAGAAATGGGCCTCCTCGTGATCCTCCCAGGACCCGGTCCAGTGGTCTTGGCCACTTCCACTACCATCCTCCGCGGAGTTCGCTGTATCCTCCTGGATCTCCCGATGATGGCGGTCTTCTCGGTGGCCTCGTTGTCCATGACCATGTCGATCCTGCACGTGGGCCTCGTTCTTCGCATTGAGCTTCAACTCCACCGTGATGTACTTCACGATCTCGTCCAGGCTCATGCGGGCGAAGATGACCTGCATCCTCAGCGGCTCCCCGCGCCTCCACTCCACGTTGTTGAGGCGCAGCAACCTTTGCCCCATGGAGTCTCCAAATACCTCCACGTACACGGCATTCTTCAGTCCCAACATCCGGTTGGGCTCGCCCAGGTTCCTCCTGAAGAACTCCATGATACCCGCATGGGCATCCTCCGCCGCCATGATCCTCACCGCCACACGCTTCTTCGCTCTTTTCTTTTCCTCGTCCTCCACTCTCCTCTTCCAGTGGCCGGGGGGGACGTCCTTCAGCAAGTGGCGGATCTCGCTGGACTCGTTCCAGTCCTCAACCAGCTTGAGGCTCCGTCGATACTTCCGCAGGTACCGGTTCCACTCCCGGACCTGCAACTCACCGCGGTCCAGCTGCAGCGGGATGGACCACAAGTCCTCCAGCTTCTGGTTCGGAGCGTCCACCCGCTCCTCATCCTCCAACCACTGGAGGCAGGCGTGCTCCGTACGGACCAGTCCTTCCCGGATCTGATCAGTTCTGATGGGCCAGGTCCTGACGCTTGGCGTGGACATGATGAACTTGTTGATGAGCTTTTGTGCTGCACTTCTTCTCAGGGTCGGTTCAAAAGGTCACAAGGGACTGTCTCTGCTACCGGAAAGATGTCCTTGAATTATGCCCCAGATACTTTGATGTATTCCTGCAGGTTTTGTAGTTGAAAACCCAAACCAAAGCAGCAAGTAGAGCCAGAACAGGATGTGGATCGAATCAATGATTGGTTTTGGAATCCAGTGTAACACAGAAGGGCTGCAGATAGACAAAGCAGGTTTATACACATAGATTCAATCACAAATGGATAATACAAAAGTTTTTATATGAAAATTGGTCTGACTCTTGCCTCAGAGGTTGCATTAGGCACTTCATGTGCACTCTTTTGGGTGAAATGGTGCTGGTTAGGAAGGTGGGGCACAGATGTCAGGACCACACAGAAAATGACTTGGCCAAGCAACTGAATTTCAGAAACAGTTACAGAATAGGACCACAATAAGTGGTAGAAACAATTGAGTATAGGGGTCTTGGGGTGGGAGACCACTAGGCTTAACCTCCAAGGCTCAAAGCATGAAATGCCTGTTTTATTTCGGTATATCCTCGGCGTGCCAACTGACCAGCAACGCCCAGCGGACCCTCCGCCAGGAGTCGTGACGGCCCAGAACCACCCATGCGCAGACCCAGACCCATCACCTGCGGCACCCTCACCGTCGGAACATCACCAGCGGCACCATCCAGCAATGCATCAGCAGCAGCGCCCTCACCATCGGCATCACCAACGGCGCCAACGCTCGGAGGAACCACCGGCACCAACATCACCATCAACATCACCAGCAGCACCAACGCCCGGCGCGTCACCCACACTGCCATCACCAACGGCATCAACTGCACCGTCGCCGGCACCACCCTCACCGGCGGCGCCACCGACGGCGTGGCCACCCACCCGCACCGTCATCACCTACACCAACCTCACCCTCGGCATAGCCAAGTGCAACACCTGCAACCGCGGACACCGACGACATCGACAATACTGTCACCAACACCACCCTCACCATCAGCACCCTCCGCCAAGATTGGCGAGGACATGCCCCGACACCAGAGGCAACCAACACCGCCAGGACCGGCGAACCAACCGACCACCAACATCCACCAAGCCCTCCGCCAGGAGTGGCGAGGGCCCACGCCCAGCACCGCCCACGACCACCCATGCGCGGACCTACACCCGGAAGCGTCACCAGCAACACCCCCACCGTCGTCATCACCAGCGGCACTGGCAGCCGTAACACTCCCTGCAGCACCCTCGCCCTCAGAGAAAGCATCACCAGCGACACCATCCGACTTTGCATCACCGACGGCACTAACACCCGGGGCATCACCGACAACACCCTCAATGTCGGCATCACCAACAACGTCAACACCCGGAGCGTCACCTACACCACCCTCAGCAACAGCACCACCACCGGCACCATCAGCCGGTACATCACCCACATCACCCTCGCTATCCGTACCACCGGCAGCGCCACCACCTAGATACGGTTGCCCCATCCCATCCCCCATCCCAGAAACGGTGACATCGCCTGCACCACCCCCGCCATCTACACCACCAGCGGCACCATCACCCGCAGCACCCTGAACACCGGCAACGTCAACCTCGCCCCTCACCATCACCCGGCTCCCCCACCACCGGCGTCACCAGCGCCACTATTACCGGTTGAAGCACCTACTCTGACTAACAGCAGCACCGGCCCATCACCTGCACCGCCCTAGCAACACCGTACACCAACACCGTCAACAGCAGCACCCTCACCACCAGCGACACCATCGCCCGGAGCATAAATGGCGGCACACTCACCGTCAGCATCACCAGCAACGCCAACACAAAACCCTAAGCCTCAGCCAAACTCAAACCCTACCTGCGACACCCTCACCAACGCCATCACGAGGGACACCATAGCATCACCTGCAGCACCCCCCACCAACGACATCACCAACGGCGCCCTCCGCCAGCAATGGCGAGGAGCCACCCAACACCGACAGGACCAGAAGAAGACAAGCACCGCCAGGACCAGCAGGCAAGCCAGCCAGCAGCGCCCACAACAGGCCAACGACCGCCCACGCGCAGACCCACACCCAGAACCAGCACCTACACCACCACCTACCATCAACGTCGCCGACACCACCGTCAACCGTAACACCGCCCGCAACACGCTCACCATCAGCACCGCCAACGACGCCGACCCCCGGTACTTGCGACACCTGCAGTGCCCTAACCATCAGTGTCACCGTTGGCACGAACACCCGGGGCGACACCTACAGCGCCCTCACCATCACCACCACTAACCTCGAAGAAGTATCATCCGCATCACCACCACCACATCACCCTCACCATCGGCATCACCAGCAGCACACTCACCCGTCCCCACCGGCACCACCACCCATTGCAACACCTGCGCTCACCATCGGCCTCACCAGCGGCGCCATCACCCAGTGCAACGCCTCCAACAGCCTCACCATCGACACCACCACCACCACAATCACCTGACGGCGTCTACCCGCACTCCAAGGAAAGGTCCGTTCCCAAGAACCGCGGCGACACCTGCAGTACCCCCCACCATCTGCAACAACACCTACTGCATCACCAGCACCACCGACACCCACCACCGCCACCACCAGCGACGCCACCACCCGACACACCACCTACAACACCCTCACCGTCGACGTCACCACCCTCAGCGTAGCCCGGTACATCCCCTACGCCACCCTCATCACCGGCATCACCTACCGCACCCCCACCATCGGCATCATCAACCCCACCACCGGATGTATCACCTACGGCGCCCTCACCATCACCACCAGCAACCAAGGTTTTCCAACGGTCCGGTCCGGATACGTTACACGCCCATCGCCCAGACCATGGGCATCACCGGCAACACCACCCCCCGTTACATCACCAGCAACACCCTCACCATCGCCAAGCGAAGCACCACCCCGTATCACCTACACCGCCCTCACCAACGGCACCACCAGCGCCACCATCACCAGCTCCGACGCCTACGGCACCCTCACCACGGACATCACCGGCAACACAGTGCCGTTGCATCACCTGCACCATCACCTACACCACTCTCACCATCAGCATCACCACCGCCGCCCACCACATCGCCTGCAACAACCACACCACCAGCACACCACGTACCAACAGGCCACACAGAAAAAACCCCACAAGAACCCACTAGACCCCACCGGACCGCCCGACGACCTGAACCCCGCCCCGAGAAGAACAAGCTCACAAGCGCAAGCCACCGCACCCCAAGGGTCAGAGGTCACGGGGATCAGCAGAGCAAGCACGCCACCACCCACATGCGTCACTCACCCTGCGGTACACCGCCGCACGACACAAAAACCAGACCGTCGCCCCGCTTCCCCCAACAGGATGTGCGCTGCAGCCCACTGCCCTTGGGACGACGACTACGATGTCCTCCCGGCCATCCAACACCTACTGGCAGCCAGGGCCCCGCGCCCACACGCCCACCAGCAAACCCTAGACCTGCAGGAACCCTACCAACCCGTGCAACCCAACCCCTTATCCCCCGCAGCCACCGCGGACCGGAACGCGGAACACCAGCGAAAGGAACCCGACCGCACCGCCACGCCCCCGCCGCTCCCCCCGCCAAAGGGAAAAGTCTATGCCACACTGGCCAGCACCCTACCCCACCATATGGACACCGAGCAATACTACCAATGCGTCCTCCGAGAACTCCCAGCGAACCACGCAACCCTCAAGGGTTGGAGGCAGGCGAAAGGGGACGACAACGAGTGGGGCCCAGAAGACGACCTTCTCTGGGAAGACACCTGGGAAGGCACCATGGACACCTTCCTGGAAGGGGAAGCCACGACCTACCCCCACCCACCCGGGGACACCCGGCACGGCCTCCATTCCCTCCTTGCATTCCACAGCTGGAAGCACCACCACACCATCACCCTCAAACCGCTCGACCACAATCCGCACCGATGGACGCCTGAAGACGACGCCACAACCGCAATCACCATACAGCAAGACCCCTCGAACCCAGCAGGGTACCCTCTCACCTGAAGCGAACCGTCACCGCACCCCCCCGCCTCCCCCACCCTCCAGGACGTCTTCACCACCATCAGCGCAGAACTACGAGAAGCGAAAGCCCCACAACAACCAGACAAGGAGATGCCCCAAGCACCGCCCCCACCCAACTGCACAGAAGCGACCCTACCAAGAGCCCCTCGCCCACCCCATTACCAAACTGGAGCTGCCCCCACAACACCGCACCGCCCCGGACCGCAACGGGTTTCGAAACCTACCGCGGGAATGGACAATCCACAACGGCACGCTCCGGTGGGACGAAATCACACTGGGGCACCAGGCCATCAGCCTCCACTCAATCAGGGAACCCACCAACGCCTGGGCACTACCGGCGGACCGCCACCAACTTCTCTTCACCATCCACGGGGATGCCGCCATCACACCAACGTAGGGAGACTCCATAACAGCGGCCCCCGCCCACGCCGTCCACATACCCCCACAAACGTCGTCGGCACCCATGACAGTGCACCCCGGCCCCACGCAATGGGAAGCTATCGTCATCACCTACCCCGCCCCCAACGACCACACACACACCTGGCAAGACAGGTGGGAGGACATCCGTGGAGACCTCCTCCAGGAACAACTAGGACTCACGCGCACCCACTACACCCTCTACCCGGTGCGAGGAGTAGCCCAAGCACCACACGGCATACACATCCCGGGGCTTTGGGCATACACCACACCCATAAGCCCATAAGCAGCGGAGGACATCAGGACCGCACTTTCCATCCAGCAAGCCCAGATCCAAACCCTACGGCGCAACACCCAACGAGGCTACACCATTTGGTGGGCATATCAAGACCACGACAACCTCACCCCCCAACCAGGCTGCCACCCCCTAGACACCAACACCAACGCCCTCCTCCAGGCTGCAGCACGGGCAGCCACCCAGGTAGGGGCCCCGGAAGCCTGGAGCCCACCATACCTGGTCGAGACCAAAGTAGCGCCGCACGCAAAAGCCGAAGAAAAACCCCATGCGCGGAAACTGCTCCATCCTCCACTCAAACTAGACACGACGGAACACACTCCCCACGACGAATGCACGGCCCACTACATCATCCCCCACACCAACAACCGCAGAAACGACGCCGCCAAGATCACCGTCACCCGCCACCTCCCCCACACAACACAGGTGTATGAGCTGACGGCCCCCAACGTCCTCGTCACCCATCGCCGACAGGACGAGCGATACACCATACAGGCGGAGGGGACCGCGGCGCCCACCCCGTACACATGGGTAACACAAGGGGAACTCCCACACCTCATCCTCCATCACGCCCCCTCCTGGCCCACTCCCTTCCACACAGCAGACTGTCCCAACAAGAAGCCCAAACACACGGGCATACACACTCCCGCCCAAGAGGCCCAGCACCAACACGACGCAAGACGCAAAGCCCGCACCCTCCACGACGACCACACCATCCCCCGCATAAGCGCCCCCCCCCACCAGAGTGTCCGATGCCAGCCACAGCCGCATGATCAGAGGCATCATCACGGACTGCCTGAACCCGGCCGCATCAAGGGCAGACACCGTGTGGATCAGCGCTGGGCGCTCGCTAACACGGGCGCTGGCACGCCTCAACTACATCCAGCCCCATAAACTACAGCGCGCCGTTGGACCCTTCGCCGTACACATCACCGCATGCGGCGTAAACAACCCCCGATGTGAACACCACGACCCGCCCTGCTCCTCCCCGTGCACCTCAACCCTGCACCAACCGCTCCCAGCCGCCACCATCGATGGCAGGTTGTACCCGGGCTACGTGCCAGGAGACCCAGGCATATACATCCTGGCCAACAGGTCCAGGGAACACGCCATTGCCTTGCACGGGGTAGAGTCCCTCGCCCTTGGACCGCCCCAACCAAAACACCAACACCAACACATCCCAGGGGACAGACGGTCGCAGGCGCCAGACTGGGGAAAAAAGGCCCACCAACGCGCTCTAGCCCACATCACCGTCCACCCCACAGCCCACCTACCAAAAGAACTTCGGCACAGAGCGCCACATCGTCCTGGAGGGACAAGCACAGCACATCATCACCGCCACGCTATACACCCTCGCCGCCCACGAACACCACTGAGACCCCACTGCCATTCCAGCGATGCCCCCACCAACTGAAGGGCCCAAAGTCCCCGAGACCCCCTTCGACATCGATCAACTCCTAAGCCGCAGGGCCACCCCACACCTCCACCCCTGCAGGATAGAAATAGCCATCGCATGGTGGGACACCCTGGACACGCCCCCCAAACATTCCGCCGTCCACATCCTCAAAGCGGACGCCCAGTGGTGGGTCCTCCACTGGACACACGGAGTCCTCATGGCGGCCCAGGCCTACACCCCAGAAGTAGACCCGGAAGAGCCCCCGAGAGACCGGCAGCGACTCCTCCAAGCCTTCACCCCCACAGGCCGAGAGGCTGCCCCGTGAAAAGCCCTCCACACGGCACTCTACTGGGCTCAAGGATCCCCCAGCGGTCCAGACACACCGGGACCCACGGAGGATAGGGTCATGCAGGCCAATGCCATGAGGAATTACCACCTCCACCACCCTTTTGACAACAGCCCAGCCGCAGTGCCATGGTCCACAGACCCCCCGGAGACCGTACCCAAGCTCGCCAACCTAACGCGCAACTGCTCGAAAGCGACCATGCAAACGCCGGCGGAGCCCCTGCTACGGGACCCTGGCCAGCAAGCTACGCACCCCTTCTTACAACCCCCCGCCCCCCCCAGCCCCACCACCTCCAGTCCTGCCAAAGCCAGCGCGGCGGAAAAGAGGCGAACCCGCCCCCAGCCCCCCACAAACCAGAAAAGATAGCAGGGCAACAAATTTCGGACCCCCCACACCCCCCCCTACCCTCCCAACCAACCCGGCGTCCGCCCCCGACCAGGACCAAGCATCCTCATCATCCTCCTTCCTGCCACAAGCACCGCCCCAGCCCGAAGCGTACCTAGAGTTCAAAAAAGGCACAAAAGTCCAACAGCCTTTCCGCAACGACCACACGGGCGACTGGATCCGGTGTGAGGTCACGATCCAGTACCGCCTCCAGGAACTGGGCCCCAACGGGGCGGTGTAAATCCAGGTGACAAGGCACCGCCAGAAAGAGCTAGACCAAGGCAACAGCGCCCCGGACAACCCACTGGGCGACACTTTAGAGCTCAACAGCGGCCACCCCATCCAGCTACTCACCCCCGAGACCAAGGCCCACAGAGGCACCAAGTACACCGGAAGGCTCCCCCCTGAGTGCAGCCAGGGCCTCCCCCCACCGCGCCTACCCAAGCGCCCACAACCCGGCAAAAAGACCCCGGGCCCCAATCCTCTTCCCTGACGGGGCAAGGGCGGAGGACGAAGGCCTCCACAACCCCGGCCCGCGCCCACGACGGCTACTGTCGACCTCCTCGACCTCAACCAGCCGGCCATCTCATACTCCAAGGACGCCACAGCCGCCCTCCAGGAGCTCCTGATGGCACAGGGGACGGAGTGGGTCCCCCACCCTCTCACCTTCCAGGAACAAGGCCTACGACGCGATGACCCTCCAGAACCCACCCCCATATACCTCCATACCCCCGGACCAGAAAGCGTACAAATGCTACTGGCACAGGGGGACCCCCCTATATGCCCGAGCCTGCATCCACGTCCACCTCGTCCACCACCTGAGCATCCCAGGAAGACAAAGCGTCCACGAGGTCGTCTGGGACGGATGACCGCTCAACGTCATCAACGCCCACGTCCACTTCGGCGACGCCACAGAACCCTACCTCCAAGCCCTGGCCGAAGCATACCGGCAGATGGCCGTACTTGCCCCCACCATCATCATCGGCAACATGAAAGCCGCCACAACCCGGCGGACGGAGGAGGACAGCCCACACCCCAGGACCATGCAGTCCGCAACACCATCGGAATGCTGGGGCTCGCGGACCTGACGGCCAACCTCGAAGGCCAACCATCCCACTTCCCCCACCAAACGGAGAGCGCGCCCTCCCGCATCGACGTGTGATATGGCGACCCCACCACCATCATTCGGGCAGAGGCCCGATACGCCCCCCTCCCGCTGGGACCCACGGGCCATAGGCCCCTGCACATCTGCCTCACCATCCCCAACCTTCCCCCCAGCGCCCCAGAGGATGCGGACCAAGGCTTACCACCCCCCCTGAAAATGCCCCCACTGCACGAAAGATAGACCTGGTCCCAATATCACAGGGCCATAGACCGCGCCCGGCGCAGCCAACCAGACCCCACCTTCCTACTCACAGCCATGTGCACAGCCGCGGTCGCCTGCGGTTTCCAGCAGCGAGCCCACGCTGAGGACGACCAGCCACCCACGGCCCTGGTGGACATGCTCCATGACCTCTCGCATGCGAAGCAACAACTGGCGACCCTCCTCCACACCGACACCCCGCAGACCCGCCGCCACATACACCACTGCAGGACGCAAATACCCCACATCAGAGCGGACCTGCAACAGTGGCAAATCCACAGGCAACAGCGCATCTCCCAGGAACACGAACGGTATGCGCAGCATGAACTCCCCTATAAAGCCATCCGCCACCTCAACAATGCCATGACCGACACCGGCCACCGCACCATCACCACCGTTAGGCAGGAGGATGGCTCCCTCACCAACAACCCAGCCACCGTGCTCCAAGCCACCTAAGACAGCTTCCTCCATCAACACACACCCGTGCAAGACACACTGGACACGGACACCCAAAACAAAATCGACACCTCCCTCAGGTCTTCAAGCACGCCCAGAGGAAGCAAATAGAGAAGCGCCCCTTCACCATCCACGAAGTCCGGAAGGCCATCCACAGTCTCCGGCAACACAAAACCCTAGCCTACGACGGCCTCCCTGCAGAGGCATACTACCACCTCCCCGCCCACCTCCTTCGCATCCTTGCCCACCCCCTCTGAGACATCGTCACTGGGCAGACCCCCCTACCACCAGACTGGGCAAACATTGTCCACCCCCTCTACGAAAAAGGGAACTGCGCCAGCCCGGACAACTGGCGCTTCATAGTCTCTGCAGTTACGGAGGTCAAGATTGTCTGGACCATCTTCCTGTGCCGCATCCGCCCGCACCTGGACCCCCACGTACCCGCCAGCCTGTGGGGGGCCGTCCCGGGCCGGTCCCCACACAAAGCCATCTTCCTCGAGGATACCATCGCCGAAATGGACCCAGTGGACCTCATCATAGCCTCCCTCGACGTCAAGGGAGCCTTCCCAAATACACCCTGGCTCTTTCTGGAAGCAGCATGGAAACGCATGGGCCTCGCCTTCTACAACTTCGCCTGCTGCTACATCCGCACCCACAAATACACAGTCCGCACCGGAGCGGGCCTCACCCCCTTCCTGGAGCCAGGCAGCGGGGTCCCCCAAGGAGGAGCGGAAGGTCCCTTCCTGTACCTCCTCGCGACACTCTCCGTAGCCCTCACAATCGAACTGGAATACCCGTCCTACGCACCCTACCCACTCCTCTCCCCCCTGATGGGCTTCGCGGACGACACCAACCTCACGGTCGCACACTCCCACAAGAACCCTACACCCCGGACCCCGGACGGACAGTCACCAAACAAGCCAACGACTTACTGGATGTGACCATCTCCTACGTCTCCCGCAACGACCTCATCATCCACCCCACAAGGTCAGTGGCCATGATCAAGGGGTCTGCCACAGCCCCCACCCTGGGGCCACAAGGCCCTCCCATGCAACTCGTGGAAGCCACCACCCACCTGGGAGTGATCCAGACCGCAAACCCTGAGGACACCGCCCTCCCTCCCAAGTTGCAGTCGCACCTGGCCCATTTCCCCAGATATGCGTCCCTGGTCACCAAGGTACTCTCCCCATCCCACCAGAGCCTGGCGTACTACCTCACCGGGGTCTGAAATGCCTCCATAGGCTTCCAGGCACCCCATCTGACACACCCCACCACCGCCCTCCAGCCAGCCACACGCTCCGTCACCAAGGCATGGGCAGCACACGGGGGCTGGCCCACCTCCATACCCACTTGCGCCATCCGGGCGGCATGTCCCTACCATGGGGACGCCATAGGGGCCGAGCCGAAAGCGGCCTACACCAGGCACACCGCCTCCCTCCTTCACCGCATGACCCACAACCACTCACCGGAAGTTCGCGAAGTCGCCACGGTCCGCCTCCAAACCGCTCCACGGGCCCGCAACACATGCCCAAGATGGATACTCCACCAGACGGGCATGCCCACCAGCATCAATACACGCCTGTGGAAACACCTGCAGCTGCTACTCCCTTCCCCGCACCACGCCCTACTCACCAACCACACATGCCCGGAGGCAGGACCCCTGGCGGTCCTCTGCGGGGACCTCCACCATCAGCTCAAAGGCACCAACGACACCATAGACCTCGTCGGGGCCTTCATCACGTTAGTGTACGTCACCCTCCCCCAAAATGCAGGTCCTTCACTGCAGCGGGGGACACCACGCCCCCTTTCTACAATTTCCCGAATGGCCTCAATACCGCCCCTTCCGCCAGTACCTCACACAAACATCACAAGCAGCGGGGCACACTCTGCCGGGAAGCCAGGACATGAAGGCAGCCTACCGAGACTTCAAAAAGCAGCACCCCTGTCCCGTCCCAGCGACACCGCCCTACCCACCCACCGGCTGAAAACACGAACCCGTCCCCCCGGCAACGGGCCCGGTCCCACCGCCAACCCTACTACTGGATCCGAACGAGGTCAATCCCACACAGACCACCGTCATCCACCACGAGGCTAAATGGCGCATACTAAAACACCACATTACCGCCCAAGACCTACCGACGGTCCCCCACGACTCTAAGAGCATGCCGCGCACATGTTGGGCCTGTGATCCCAATGCACCCAATACAACATGGCCCGTATTGCACCTCATAGCGCGCCACCACAACCACCCCACTGACCACAAACCCCAGTGGCTATTCACCACAACGCCGACCTGGCCCCGCCCCGACCCTGCAGGAATTGCAATCCGTTAAATCATGTATGAACCAGGCAGAACGGGCAAGCACCAGCACCCCTACTATCCGCGCCACCACTCCTGCCACACACCAGAACACCGAACATAAACCCTCACATGCCGCGACTTAAACCCAAACACAGCCTACATCCTCCACTACATCTACTCCTACCTCACACCAGGATAACCAAAACAAGGACTCATAGCCACGTCCCCCAAAGGAATAGGGGTGTACGCCACCCCCTTTCTGCAGCCCACAACCCCGGTGGCCCACCTCACCACGGGACTCGCCATATACGCCTACCTACCCATGAACCCCTGCCGCCTCCCACAACCATCACGGGCGGACCTGCTCTTCTTCACCGACGCCCCAGGCAAGTCCGCCCTCACGCCCATCACCGGGGGGGGGGGCACCCTACAACTGACCCACACCGGGGGACACTACCACATGGACCACCACACGGGCCACACCACCTACGGGGCCTCCTCCTGCGGGGAACTCGGAGCCATGGCGGACGCAATCGCCAAAATCGCGGGCCACCTACCTGCCCGCCTCCCGCACGCCGTCCTGGTCTGGTTCATCGTGGATGCCACTGTCGACACCCATCTACTCACCCGCATAGCAAGACAACCACTCCACAAAGCTACTGCGACGAGCCTCGGCAACCAGGCACTGCTGCTCTCGACAGTTCTCCGCAGCCTTCCCCCCTACGTCCAACTTCATATCGTGAAACAAGAGTCCCACAGGCACCAACACGGAAATGGTAAGGTTGACATCCATGCAGTACACCAGCGCACTACGCACCTGCCGACCCTGAAAGTGCCCGACCTGGACCAAAACCACACACACCTCCAACACATACCCCTCAAAACCGGAGCCCCAAAGGACCCCGGACTGGGTACCAGAGGACGCCTCCTATACCTCACACGATAGAGCATACCATTACCCCAACCGCATCCAACATCTCGCCTGCGTGCTCGGCGACACGGACAGCAGAGCGCACATCCAAGAGCTGCAGGAGAAACTGACAGTCCCCCTCTACGACTCGGCGCTACGCCCAGCGTGCATCCCAGCCGAACTTCAGAAACGACTTGCGGGTCCTAAGGGAGCAGCTACCACTCCTCACCAGGGTCGCCCGATGGCTCGTCCGCAAGCATATCCACGTCCCTGAAAAACACACCCTCTGCCCGTGCAACCACAGCACCCTGGAGGACTGGGTACACTTCAAGATATGCCCCCTCCATACGGGCAGGGACACACTAGTGGGCCGGTCCCCGGCGGAAACCCTACAGCAACACGAAGGCTGGCCAGCCCACAGCCACGCGCATCAGGCCACCAAACACCTCTTCAGAGATGCGCTGGTCAAGGAGGCCACCACGAGATGGGCGGTGACACAGGCCCTACACCGACACCTCACCAAACACGCGGCAAACCCAATGGGGGCAGCAGCACACCTCGAGCCGGAAGCAGTCTGCAAAGCACCCGCCCAAATGGTACACCGCAAACGCCTCCTGTTGACAAACACGGAGCAACCCACCAACCCCACACCAGGAAGCACATTGTGCGTCTCATCCATTACCATGCCTTGCATGACCCAGAAGTCCACTAGCCTGCTCCACGCCCCACACACGCCCCGAATCTCCGTCCAAAGGCCTCCAAGACACCACCAGAGCACCCTAGAAGGCCACCCACCGCAAGGCCCCCCCGCCACAAGCACCCATGACACCCCAAGGCCCACCTCTCACCCACGGGACTACCCGGCACCGCCCAGCCAAATCTGGCCCGCCCTGGACCACCCATACATCCACGTGGACGCGCAGGACCTTGATAGCCAGCCCCGCCAAACCCCTCCAGACCCAGAGAACCCCCCCCTCACACTGACCACCATCCGCGACCCCAACCTCCTCCGAGCACCCTTCCAAGGCAGGGCCCTAGACGCTCCCCTGGGCTGGTACCGCCTACAAGAGAGCTGGACCGGGCTCACCGTCAAGGCCCTCCAGAACCTAGCCCTCCCAGGCAAAGGCCTCCACGAGGCCGTTGTAGACCCCGTCCTCTGGTGAGCCCGCCAACACGCCAAAGGCCAGCACGTCTGGATCCCCCCCAAACGAGTGGGGCCAAACCCTGACACACGACACCCACACCAACGTCACACGTCGAGGGACCACACGCCTACGACGAGCCCCAGCGGAGAAGGACCACCCAGCAGACCCGAGCCAACCGGAACAGTGGGAACAGGCCACCGCACCAACCCACGACAGCGCCGCCTGCGCCGCCGGCCTCTGCACCCCCGACAACGACCCCCCCCCCCACCTACAGACAGCAACCACCTGCCGCCGGAGGTCTGGTGTACAGTCCTGGAACGCGGACACTACTACGTAGTGGCCGCCACGACAACGTACCCCGGCCCACAATTGCTCATCAAAGGGACCGACACCATGCTTGCCCCAGAGGCCGCCCCACCAGGGGCACTAGGGGACCCGACCACCCTGCAAAAAGTCCCCAGGGGCGTCCTCCAGCCGGGGGACAAAGCCCCGGCCTGCGCCCTGGCCGGAATACCTCGGGGCGGGCGGGCTACCACTATGGACTGGCCATGCTTTGTCTGACCACATCGCATCAAGTGCTGCTGGCCGTCCACAGGGACCGTGCCCTGAATCTGAGCCATCTCCACCACCCACACACAAATCGAGGCAGGACCCGACACGCGGACGGACCCTCCCCCCCGAGGCCGCAACACCCCCTCACCTGCGGATACCACGCCATCCACAGGATCCTCTGCCGCATGGACCTTGGCCCACCACTACAATACCCTCTTCCCACCAATAACCAAGAGGTGCACCAAATACGCACGCTCATCTGCAAAATCCTTGCCGCCGCCGCAGAAGACGGCAAGCTTCTCCTCCAAACCGCCCGGCTTACAAGTAACCACACAGGCGCATCGCTGCAAGCAGACACATACACTGACACAACACACCCAAACCCAGCCCCACACCCCCCAAAGCAACCCCCTCCCCAGCCCCTCCCTCTCCACTCTCCACCCGGCGGCCCACACACGCCCACCATCGCGCGCAGTCCCGGGCCCCGCGACACGGGCCTCCCCCAGCCGCCCAAACAACCACACACGCCCGCCACATTCCCTCCCGCCGAACACCCCTCACCGCTCCCCACACCCGCCAACCCGCACACGCCCGCCCCGAGGAGCCGCACGCCCCATGGCACACCAACCCCGCCCAGTGACCCGCACACAACCCCCGTACACACCCCCGACACCCCAGGCTCAACCCCGGCCCCCGAATGCAGCCCACGCGAAATGTTCCCCCGCGCAAACGTTAACCCACACGCCCTCACGCATTGCAGGAGCTCGTCCCAGCTGAGCGCGGAAGGCGGAGACCGCAGCCCCGCAAATCCCCCGCCCACCGCTGCCGACCGGATGAGCCCGTAAGGCCGCCAGGTCACGGCCGGGCCCCTCCAGCCACCCGCCCCCAACCAGCGGCCGGAGGACATGCCCTCCATCCTCCCCGCAGTGGCCGCAGCAGAGGCCGCCGCGGCCCACAAAAGCCGCACCCGCCTGCATGGCAGCGCAACCCCCATCCCCGAAAACCACCACTTCCTCCTCGTCCTCATCCTCATCGAAGTCCTCCACCACCTCGTCCGACCCCCCCCTTCCCTGCCGACCTCATCCACAAAGCCACGGCCAAAGCCAAAAGCTGCAGCCGCACGCTAAGCAGCTGGAGGCCACCCGACCCCCCCACAGGCAGCCCGGACACCCTGGCAGCACACGGCAAACCCCCCGCACCCAGCGCCAGTCCCCTCGCACCTCCGCAACGAGGTCCTCCTCAACCTCGAACTGGACCGCAACCCAAAACCCGACCACAAATCAAAACTGGAACCCAAACAACAACATCGCCCGCAGCAGCAGCAGCACCACCACCACCACCAAAAAACATCACCAACACCACCCCACACAGCCCCAAAAACCACAAAAGGTACGACGGCAGCAGAAGCGACCCCGCCCTGACCCAAACCCTAACCCAAACACAAGCCAGGACCCCCCACCCACCGAATCCCGAGTCCCCCTCCCCCAAGCGAGAGCCGCCACCACAGAGGCGGCCACCCAACACGACCCCATCCAAACCCTTGTCAACATCCCCATCTCGAAGCGCCCCGTCATCCACCCCCCACACGGCACCACCGCCACCGGCCAGACAGACGCAGGGACGTGGGACCCCTCGACCTCGGTTGCCGTTAAGGCCGGCCTCAAACTCGCCCCCACTACCCACCAAGCCCTACGGCCCCAAGGGCTGCAAACCATGCTCGACCCCCAAGCCCCACCGGAACGCCATGCAATCCGCGGGGCCTACCCGCAGCACCATCATCACCACCAGCGCCACCGCCACCAGCGCTCCCACCAACACCACCACCACCAGGACTACCACCACTACCACTGCCCACCACCCTACCCCACCAGGCCACAATCCCCCTGCACGAACAGCACCAGCGCATATGCAAGAACAGCACCATGCGTATGCAACAAAATGTGCCATTTTTCATGAAGAAAATTGCCAAAAGTGGCTGGTGTTTGGCCAAAAAATTGAGTTTCTCAAGCTTCAGATAAGCAGTTGAAGACCCCCCCCCCCTATTTTGAGGGTGCTGGATGCTAACAAGCAGGTTATAGGGGCACATAGATCACAAAAGCGCAATTTACAGCATGCGTATGCACCAAAATGTGCCATTTTTCATGGAAAAAACAGCCAAAAATGGCCGCTTTTTGGTGAAAAATTGTGTTTTTTGGCCTCAGCCAAGCAGTTGAAGACCTCTCCAACCCGATTTTGAGGATGCTGGGTGCAAAGAAGCATGTTACATGGACACACAGATAGCCCAAACACAATTTGGCGCATGCTAACTACTAAAAACGGTGTTTTTTTTGATGCTGCAGGTTTTGGTATTTTTCAACGTCATAAAATCCTATGTGTGGGATCGCACCACCACCCAACAGGTGCTCCACCCCACTACCCCGCCTACCACCAAGGGCGGCCCCCCCCATACCAAGAACCGCATCCGCCCGGCCACCACGTCCAAGCGGAAGGGGCCTCCCGAGCCCACCCCCACCCGGGACAGCCACTCGACCCGTACAACCAGCCGCCACCGCCGCCACACCCCTACGCGGCAGATCCACGGAGGGTGGGGGACTCTCCCCCCCCCCCCAGTACGTGGCGGCACCACGCGAGGCCCTCCAGTCCCCACGGACGCCTCCCGACTGGCCCGACTTGCCCCGCGACGAGGCCCGTTCCCGCAAACGGCGGCTCTCCTGCCCCCCCCCCCCGCGCGGCAGAGCCGCCCCCACCTCTCATGCTCCCCACAGCGCCGGCGCGCCTCATCCGCTCACTTGTGCTGCTCCCGCTCCCCGAGGCGCCGCCATGACCCCCAGGGGCCCCACTCCCGCCGCTTCCGCTCTCCGGAGCGCCGACACGCACGCCACCGCCGTCCCATGTCCACGTTGCCCTCCCCCCACGATCGGCAGAGCGTTTCCCCTTCCCCGCGCCGCCAGTACGCGCCCCCCACCGCCAGCCCTCGCCATCGGCGCCCCTGCTCCCCCGAGCGCCGCCACACGCGCTACCGACGTCCCATGTCCGTGTCTCTCTTTCCCCACGATGACCAACATACCTCCCGTTCCCCGCGCCACCGATACGCGTCCCCCACCCCCAGCTCCCGCCATCGACGCCCCGGCTCCCCCGAACGCCGCCACACGCACCACCGCCGTCCCATGTCCCCATCCCCCTCTCCCCACGAACAGCACCGAGCTTCCCGTTCCCCGTGCCGCCCATACGTATCCTCCGGCCACAGCCCCCGCCAACGCCGCTACAGGACCTCGAGCTCGGAGCCCTCCCCATCCCAGGCCCCCGCCCACCTCGCCTGGTGGTCTGACCCCGCCTTGCGGGAGCTCCGCCGCTGGGTGAAGTGGGTCAGGGGAGCGGGCAGGTGAGAAGGGGTGCACATGGTGCACACCTTCGAGGAGATCTGCACCCGCACCCCCGCCAACCCCAACGAGGCCGCCCCGGAGGCCGCCATGCCGCAGGCGGCATGGGAAGCCCTCCCCTGGGACGCGGACCAGGGCCTCCGCCCCCCCCACACCCCCAAAACCCTCCGCCTCCGGCCCCAGGCCTCGCACCCCCAGGCATGGGCCATCGGCGCCGCAAAGCCCCCCCCCCATCCCACCACCACCACACCGGGAAGGGAAAGGGCAAAGGGAGGGCCCGCGGCAACGGGGCGAGGAGAGGCCCAAGGTAGCAGGCAGGCGCCCACAGGGACAGGGCACCGGGGGCGACACAGCACGGGGGCAAGAAACCACCAAAGGGCCAGGAAAAGGAAGGGCACAGAGGGAGAGGGCGTAACGGTGTTCACCAGGGCGCACACACAGGAGGGGCACACCACAACGGAAAGACCACCACCGCCCCACCCCCAACCGACACCGCCGGACTGCGGGAGGCGCACGCCCGCCAAAACCCGCCGCCACAGCATGGACCCAACGCCGCACGAGCCGCAGCGGCTCGCGCCCACGGACTACCGGGCCCCGCACAAGGCACGGAGGGCACACCCACACGAGGAGAAGAGGCTACACCCACCAAGGGAGCAGCCGAGAACGCCGCCACACAGCCCCCCTCACCGCCAGGCGACGACCCCGGCCACAACAAGGGCCACCACACAAGCAACGGCACAGGCACCAGAGGAGGAACAGGACACGGCCGCGACACCCAGGACGGGAGACGGTAAGGAGGCAGAGGGACACGACCGGAGGGGAGTCAACAGACCCGTGGAGGCCACGACACCCCAACCCACAGAACCCGACACACCCCTAGGGGCAAGGAACCCCAGAGGGCACGGGACCAAGGCACAGGCCCCCAGGGAGGACCTTCCCGCGGACACGCACCCAACCCACCGGGCCAAATGGCTCACCCGGACCCCCGCAACACGGATCCAACGAGCCACATTGCACCTAACCGTGCCCCCTAACCACCAGCCAGCCACATAACCTCGGCCGGCGTCCCGCACCACGAAGCGGGTCAGTCTAACCAGCGCCAACCCCACCCCGAGCTGGAGCGGCAGTGAAAAGGGCCCACCACACACCCTGGCACAGGGAAACACGGCACAACACGAGGCAGCACGGCACACCACACTGCAGCGCCCCGCCGTGCAACGCACCACGACAAGGCACCCCACAACAGGACACAGCACAACACGACACAGCGCGGCACAACCCAGCACGGCCCAGTCAGCCACGCCAGGGCAAGACACACCACGGCACGACATGGCGCGGCACGGCACGACGGAGCAGAGCGCACCACAACACAGCACAGACCGGCCCGGGGCAGCACGGCAAGACACGGCACAACACAGCATGGCGCACCAAAGCACAGCACAGCACCAAAGCAAGGGACACTAACCGAGGGTCACACCCTAGCAAGCCGCCGCACGCCCTGGAAGGGAAGGAAGCACGCCAACAACCGTGGGACAACGCCACACCAGGCCGACGCACCCAGGCTAGGGGCCACCGCACACCCGGCAGCAACGCTGATGGCCCGCCCGCACAAGGCGCCACCAGAAAGTTAGAGCTGGCGCCACAAAGGCGGAGGGACAAGGCCAACCCCACCCCCCTTAACCCAAGGCCTCACGAAACGGCCTGGTGCAACCACCCAGCCGGCAGAGCCACAACCTAACCTGACAAGAGAGGCCACCAGGTCAAGCGTGTACATAACCCAGCCGACCAATGGGGCCGGGGCACGGCGCAGCCAGTCGCACCACCAACAGCAACCCCGTTAGCAAAACCACATGCCGACCAGTGCGTGCACCAGCCCAGGGAAGGCAGAGGGGGGAACAGGCAAATCCCCCCCGAAACAAAAAAAAAGGGACAAACAAACAGCACAGCACGGGGGGAACCCCCGCCCAACCACGAGCGCGCAACCGCTGGAAAAACAAGGGGGGGGGGGGCAAGGGACAGAAACAAAACCGAGAGGCCGCACGGCCACTCCACAAGAATCGCGCAAACCCCCCAGCCAGGCAACACCAAAGGCGACACCTACGGGCCCCCGGAAACAGCACTGGGGGACCACCCAGCCAAACCAGGCGATACCCAGGCGAGAGCAGCGGCCCACTGAAGGAAAGGACACCCCGGACACGCCAGCACACACCCCACCGGAGAAACGGCGCACCACCAGAAGAAAATAATACACGCAACCCAAACGAAAGGGGAAGGGGGGCGGGGACCAAGAGGCCCAAGACCGCGACAGGCAACGGCGGGCACCACAAAGCCACGACAGAATAGGGCCAAGAACCACACCCCCCTCCCCCAGCCAAAAAAAAAAGGAAGGGGGTAGACAAACCCCACCAGAGGGTGGCGGGAAACGGACGGGGCGCAAGCAAGAGGCCACACACCCCAACACCCAAACCAGAAAAGGCGGAGTGCAGGAAAAATCCAAAATCACACACAGACACCACCAACCCCAGCCAGGACAGGTGGAGCCCGGCCAAAACCTGTCACCAGGAACACACGCCCTAGACCCCTGCCAGCAGTGGCAGGGTTACCGCCGAACCCAAACCCGAGCGCGCGCACCACTAACCCAAGCCAGAAATGGCGCGGCAGAGCCGAAACCCGAGCCCAAGCACACACACCCTGGACCCCGGCCAGGAATGGCGGAGTCACCGCTGAACCCAGGCCCAAACACAAACACCACACAACAATAGGAAACCCGGTGTCCATAGCCCGGGCACTGAGGCAGCCCGTGCCATGCAGGTGACTCGCCCAAAAGAGATCCAGAGACTGGGGGTAAGGCTGCATCCTCAGGCCGGCGCTGCTTTGCGACTCGAGGCGGAGCGTGCGACACCCAAGCACCTCGGAATCCCAGTACCAAGAACATGCATGCATGCCTTGGGAACGGGATACGCCAGGAAGTCCGGTGAACCCCTAGGGTTCCGCCCAAAGAAGGGGACGTGCGCAAGCACGGGAGCACATCCTCTCGGCGAGACAAGTACGTCACGCTGGCGGCAATCAACCGTCCCGGTGCTGCCCGCGGCCGCGTTGTTTGGGGCCACAAATAAGGTCTAGCGGGATGTAAGTCGCCTCCCCTCTTGAAGCGCGGAGCCTTTTCCTGTTCGTCAGAGCAGCACCGCCAGCGGGAACCATGGGGCGTCTCTCCACGACCGAGTGCACCTACCTACCTACCCACTGGAGCAGTTTGGGCTCATGAGTGGATTCAGCGATGGCACTCCGCTTCAAACGAATTTGATAGATCGTCATAAACACAGTTTTGACGCAATCGAAGCTTCTACAGCGAAGGACACGTGGAGATCACAGGTTCGTCCGGATTTCATTCAGAGCCGTGCGGTTCCAATTACAGAGGGATACCATACAGCAGTATGAGCATGATAGACACGACATGTTTTACGTGGAGAAGTAGTCCGGGCATGCACTTTGCACACACAAGTTGAATGTTATCGCGGTATCTACGGAACAAGAGAAATTCATTGGCTGGACACATAGCATCACAATCACAGATCCAGACAAAGTTACAAATTTCACCGCGCATAGCCAACAGGGGGTAGAAGGCTTTTAAAAAATTTGTAACCCGCCCACGCTGGCGTTGCTAAACGTGTTTGAGCACAGCCCATATACGCCTGTTAGGCAGCGCATCCCAAGGGGTAGAAGAAATTAACCACACGTTATCTTATCCTATGGAAAAGGAGCCAAACACCCATCCGTCTGCAAGAGTGCACTAGTTATAGAACCCACCTTGGTGAAGGTCAGCAATTCTCATTCTAGGGCACGCAGGTGCAGCCCTAATGGCAACCAAGGGTACCAGAGTGGCTGCTCGCTTCGCGGCTATAGAAAAATTGACTTTTTGGAAACTGAATGTGACACATCAAGGGGTAAAGCGATGCGATTAGGTGAATCCACAAAGTTTCTAGGGGCCTTGTTTACTGCAGTCACAATCTGCTTTAAAGTAGACTGAATTCCTTCTCCCGACAAAACTTGAAACTCCCTCCAATCAGCCCTAACAGCAGCGAGTTGCGCTCAGATAAACTCTCCTATGGGCACGCAACGTGGCCTTTGGCGTAGGATCAGGGACCCTGTGACGAACAACGCCTTATGATATGTAGCGAAAGGTACACACCAATTCACGTGATCCTGACGCACGTTGTGGACTGTGCTGGTTGAAGCTGTACCGGAGCGATCCAAGTGCGTATCGGCTTCCGAAATAGCGAAGCGCAACGTGGAAGACCTGTGCTTGTTCGCAAGTACAGAAAGCCCTAGTCAACCGAACACACAATGTGTGGAAGGGATATCTGTGATAACATATCCGACATATCCTTCTCTACAAAATGTGTTTGGTTCGGCCGCGCACCAATCCGGCATGCGTCTACTACTAGTGGTGTCTGACTCCGGGCATGCTCGAGAGACCAAAATGGTCAGCCCCCTCAATTAGTGCGTTCAACAGCAGTTGAAGGCACCGGAACATCACTTTACCCCCACTCTGTAGTGGATGGCCTTGAAAGAAACTATATCTTTGAAACACAAAGCAGCAGTTTTCATCTCTTCAGTTTTCCACTTAAGGTTTCTAAGGATACACGGTGTGAGCATTGGTGGAATGTCGCGGGCTTCAGCAGCGTAGTCATCTGCCACAAGGGGGTGCTTCGAAGCATCCCTTGAGCCGTGGTCAGCAATATCCAGCAAGGGACTCTCGGGCGCTGTGCTCTCCTCAGGGTGTGAAGAAACCAGTGTTGCATGTAGTCAACAAAATGCCCATGTTTATGCAGTTTTTCCATTTTCTTGTTGTCATCAATCGCATCTTTGTCGAACAGTTGCTGCACGACATTTCGCATGGCAACCACCTTTGCTTGTGAAAAGGAACTGGCCCACCTAAAGGCGGTGAGGACCTGTACCCTCACTTGCCTTCCCTTGGGAGGATCTTCTGGCTCGTATGTTTTCCCTGATAAAGATTCTCAACGTCTTGGACCTTTGAGTTGCCTGCATTGCCTCTTGTAAAATAATTTGGTTTTTCACGTCAACTTATTCCTTGAAAACGCCCTGGAGTCCCAACAAGACGAACCCAAGAAGAAGTCGGGATACTCTTTGATTTGATCAACACTTGGGGCGGCGCGACTGGTAAAGCAGAGTGGTGCCGATGTATTCCTACACCGCCCACGGGCTTATGCTCGATTCATGGAGAGGGACAAAGAGGACTGAAAAGAGCCGGAAAAGAAGCCCTGCAATTGCAACATACAATTGGACCATCAACAGACAATCCACTTCCATGGCAAAGACGACAAAATGTTTGCTCCCTATCTCAGCAAATAATTCATATATCATGCACGATCGAACTATGCGTTCATGAAGCTTGGCTACTCATGGCCCATCGTCACGCGTGCCCAGCCGGTGACAAAATGAAATTGACGAACCTGATTTCTGAAAATGCACAATGTTCTGGACGTGCAGTATGAACACAAAGCAATGCATGGCAACATGCATAACATCTCCACCCTCATGACTCACCAGTGAACACATGTGATAAGCTTGCAATGAGTCCATAGAGTAACCTCACATCAATGGCAAACAACACGTGACACCTGGCATGTGACACATATATTATCATGTTGGCATTCCGTTGGCACTTCACACCGGACGCCTCGTGCCTATCACTGAGCAATAACATACACCATGGCCAGGAAGTGACTGTGCTTGGCGGGTTTACTTGTTGCTTGAAAACAAATCATCAGGAAGGGCCAGCCCACCATACCTCACCTGTTTAATGTATACTACAGACCAATTGTCGGGCTCCCTGTGGATAGAGTGTCGCAAACCAAGGTCATGAATGGAATATAACCAACAGGCAACATATGGGTCACATCGCAAATGGGCATGTGCATGACCGACAATCCACAGGTGGAGTGGAATCAGAGTTGCCTACTTGCATGTTCATGTGACACCGAACCAATTTAATCCATGCTACTTAAAGAGAGATTGGGTAAGAAGATGCTCCGGGTCACAAGCTGAGACGTAGACCCGGCCCGCAGATAGAGTGCACATGGAGACATGTCCCGGGTCCAATGCGAGCACATCAATGTTGAGTCCCAAAGGGATGGGTCCGTCCCAATCCAAAACTTGACAGAAATGGTCCCGCCTCCCCCCATTTGCTGAGAGAGAGAGGCCCTCACCAATCCATGCCCTAAGAGAGAACCTCACCGCAAACCAATCCAAAGGATATGTACATGGGGAGAGAGGCTTGCCTGACCATGACCGGGGGGAGCCTGCATGCACTTGGGAGTGAGAATTGTCCATCTTGACCGATGACCATCCTTGCTCTGAATTGCCTATGAGCTATCCTCATGCTCGACCACATGTTGACTATAGAAACGTATAGGCTCGCCAACGGTGTACCACAAATGATGCCAATCATGATTAAAACACATACCGGAAGTCGAGGGACTAAGGCGGTAACACACAAACGTGAGGTTAGCATCAGAAGCATAAGTGCTCTTCTCCACCCTTATCATGTCTACTCACTGCAGGTGCACACAACATGTTCAACACACGCAGTCTCCAAAGATTGACCCTTGATAGCTCCATCGAAGACCAAGTTGTCACGACGCATATGCAACGCAAACAAAAGACTAAGAAGAGAGCGAAGACATTCGTTGCTGAGCAACCACCGAGCTACATTCTTCCCGCCCGCTGTGCCTACCCCTGCCACCACCACTTCCACTCCTCTTCCACCAGGGCTCCTCCAGCTTCAAGGGACTGGTTATTGTAATAGGTTAGTATACCAGGTGATTGTTGCACACAGCAGCAGACAGAGTTCTGCGACCGTTGCACATAGCAGCAAGCAGATTTCAGATTTGGATGTTGTAATTCAATCAGAAATCGGAAATTCGCAATGGTTCCGATTGACGGGATAGATTCCAATGCACTGCTGGAATGGACGATCGGCAGATGCCTGTGTGCGAGTGCGTGCCTGTCTGGTTGCGCTGTAATGCAAGCCGGCGGACAACTCCTTCTGGCGGTGCTAATAGTGTTAGATCTATCCTGTCAGTGAAGAGGATACGAATCAAAAGCAAGGGCGACTCCGGTGGATGATAGAAGGCCCGGATTGGTGATCTGGCTATGCCCTGGTGTGGTGCCTCCGCCAAAACCGGCAGGCCCCATAAGAAGGCATTGGTACACGTTAAAGGGCGCATTTCCTTCGGCACTTGCCACGCCTACGTGTATGGGAAATCACGAGTGCCTTGAAGCTGGAGGAGCCCGAGTGGATGAGGAATAGAGTTGTAAGTGGCTGAAGTAGGCGCACCAAAGGAAGGTAATAAGTTGGTTGTTGGTCCGCAACATGACTCCCTTCGGAGTGCCTCACAATGATGCATTCATGTATGCGTACATGCATGTTGATAAGTTCGAGTGGATGTGAACATTTGTTTTCGAATGTTATGACATGAGTGTGAGTGCATTTAGGTCAACAATTTGCACGCATGAATCACTCAAATTTGTCCCAATTCCAACCGCGAGAGGTTAATTAGGAGTCATGAGGTGAAGTGATATAACACTTGTGTTGGGACAAGCTTGGTGCATGGTACGGTGAAGGAGGTCAAGGTGTCCATGTATGTGTGCATGCATGTATGTGTATGTGCGCCCCTGCATAATCCAATACAAATGAATGAGGAATATGTTTTCCTTTTCATTCAATTGGTGAAAGGGTGAGAAGAACATCAAGAATTCCCATACTCGGGTGAGGATCTCTCTTTCCCCATCTCTCTCAATCTCTAGAAGAAGGGATGGTTCTTTATCTCCCACTCTATAGGCAAAAGGGTCTCTCTGTCCCTCTCCACTTCTTGCAGTTGTGGTTCGGGCATTTGAGGTTGGAGATAGTTTAGGAGTACCATGCTCGGGTGCCTATGGCATGATATGACAATCTTATTGATCTCCCTTCAACATCAGCTCACGTGGGTACATGTATGCATACCTGCGATTCACATGTCAACTTGATCCAATCCAATGTCTCTCTCTCTCTTTCTCTTCCCCGCTCAACCGCTCCCAATGTCTCACCTTGATTATATCTATTGTGTTTGGTTCCTCATTCAATACTCCTTTCGCGCAATCCTTTCCTGTCGTGCAATCTACAAGCTCATATATCAACGTGGACTTGGATCCCGAGGCTACGGGTATTACGGAGTGACGGGGACTGGGACTGGGATCAACCGAGTACGTGTGCCTCGCGACTTGTCTTGCTTGTTGCTGTTTTGCTGTCGGTAGGAAGTTGTGATTTTTATTTTCATATAATTTTCGAAATGTGAAAAGACCCAGAAGAAACCAATAGCAAAGAGGGAACCAGCAAGGGATTCAGAAACGAAGATTGATAAGCAACCTGAGCACCCAGGCTCAATAAAAAGCTCAATACACGGTACCAGCAAAACAGTAAACGATCCTACGCCTCCCCAGATATCCCTCGCCAGTCCACGGGATCTCATTCGCTATGAACAATCAACCAGCTCTAGGCCACCCCAGTCGTAGTCTGGGTTGGAGGCTTTGAGCAAACAATCAGAGAATCTAGTAGAACCCAGACCACCCAATCGACAGGGGTTGGCGGTTGTGGATACATCCATTGAGGAGTTGCACTCCATGCCTAAGGCCTTGTTCAAACAAAAAAACTCCACCCCTCCTTGCCGACAGCCTTGCCTTGCGTTGACTTGCAAGGCGACGCCTCGGAGTCCCAAGTCACCATTGAGGTCGATGATGGGCTTATCCACGATGGCCACGAGGAGGACCATGAGACCTCCATGGAAGAGGATGGGGGCGCAGCAAGCGGTGATGCGGACCCCCATGTGAAGAAGCGGCGAAGCGGGCAACCATCATCAACAAAAGGCAAGCGCCTGACCCATGGCGCTTTGCCCGTGAGCCACGCCGACTGCGACACGATCACCGATCTACACATCATGAAGCTCATTGGCGCCTTCCACTGAAGGGGTACCCAGGACCCGATGGCCCATAGGGCAAATGTCTATCCTTCCCTGTCACCTATGCCTATTCTCCCTTCTGCATGTGGGGATATGTTTCCTCGGGCACAGTGGGAACCGGCATGGGACCTATCTCGTCCCTAACCTTCCCCATCGATTAAATCGGTCAGGAATTTGTATAATTTCAATTTGATGATCGAATCTTGCGGGAAACCGATTAAAATCAATTATTGTGACCCGATTCCTAGCCGCCGTAAAAATATTGCCCGTCGTTGCCTGCGCGCGTCTTGGCGGCATGTTTTCGTGGCGAGTTTTTTTTTGACTTTTTCTTCTGTACCTTTGAGGTTGAAAAGGCACTTCACTGATGGATCTGTAGGGTTTTTCATGCACTTTCATCTGGTGTGCTCGCCAGAATTTTTTGCCGCCGCGTCTGGGAGAAAATCAACGCGCAAGCCTTTCCGGTAAGCGACAAAACTCATGATTCTCATACACCATGAGGTCATAGTGAAGCCTACATCTCCCCCCTTTGCCTTTCTTTCATGCTTCTTTCACATCGGCACATCGCTTCCTTCGGGGAAGCAGCTTATAGGGGTGTTTTGGGACACACATGGGTGCGAAAAACCAAAGTCAAAATCGTGCGCAAACGCTACCTTTGTCTACTTGTGAGCATAAACGTAAAGAACTTAACATAATGCTCACAGGAGCAATAGCCCCAGGTGATTTTCAATTCTGGAGCTAACTCAACGATGGCTCCACGCAATTCAATGCGTACCAAAACATGGTCGCTGGAAAGGACCACTGTTTCTGTAGAAACTGGGCCAAAATGGTCGTGGTGCCAAGGCTCGTTCTCAAGGCCACGGGCCATATGAGCCCCGGGTCAAGGCAATAATGAAACGTAAAGAGCACAAAGGACATCGTGTATGGCTTGCTTGATTTTTGTAAGCCTATCTACTGTATCATATAATATTGCCTTGTGAGCACGCGCGCCTGAGCTGCCTGTTTTGCGCGTGCCCATATGCATGCATGATTGACTTGGGATCCAAGGGAGGACTTGACCCATAGTAAGTATGTTGGAAAACACTTACTATGGGCCCCTCAGCTTTGGTATATGCCATATTATATGGGCTTTGGTGTCCCATGGGCATATATGTCCCAATGTTGGCATTTTGGCCATATTTCCCACTTTTCGTGTGCTCCAAGGGCCAAAGTGTTAAGAGTGGCATTCTTGTGCTTCGGACCCGAACTAATGTTGATAAAGGGACCTAAGGCTCTTGATTGCCTCCATGCAAAAGTCTAAAGTCCATCTCTCTTGGGAATTGGAGATACACTTTTTTGAGTAAACACTTTGGGGACTAATAACCCTCTTTTTGGCAGTAATGGCACCCAACTCCATCTCCCCCTTAATGTTTGCCCCGGGGTTGTGTGCTCCCGTTGTCCAAGGTTAAGGGCGATTTGGAAGGGGGACATAAACTCGCCTCGAATAGGGTGTATCCCTTGTGTCCTCTCTTTGGGATTGGAGAGCCATGGGTGGCTCAATATGGGGTATGCAGTTTGTTGCCAATTTTCGTGTACCATTTTTCCACTAAGGGTACAAATGGTTAGAGGCGCCCTCGAGGGTTGACATGGGGCATATATTGGGACCCAGGTCCCATCTGTCTATAGCAACGTTGGTTAGATTGTTGCTCGGCATGACCATGGAGATATGGGATCGTGAGTGTGGGCCGTTTCGGCCAATGTTCGCTGTTTTTGTCATTTTAAGCCCGGTTGCGAAAACCGTATCTCCATGGGGCAAGGGACCTGGGCGGGTGGGAGTGCGGATGCCTGTAGCAGATGTACAAGGGTCAATTGCCCAAGAGTTTCGTATTTGCTCCTCCAGCCTAGCCAGAGTAATGCAACTTACGGTGCGTGCCACGTTGCCAAATTTCCCCTTTCTTGCTGATTTGTGCCCCTTTGCGTGACCATCCCCTCGGGGAACAGGCAGCAGCAAAAATGACTACATGCCAAATGCCGATGCACAGGACCAAAAATGATATCAAGACCCGTGGATCAAGGCTTGACTTGACAAGATCGCCACGAAAGCCAACCCTGGTCGGCCACCCGAGATTACCAATTTTGCCAATTTTGGCATCCCGACCCCATGTGCCGACCCCTCCGGCGCCAGGATGCTGAAGAATATGGGGGAACAAAGTTGCATAGTGCCTCTAGGGAGTTCTTACTCGAAGGGCACAGGGTTGGGTGCTTCGCCCCTGCCCCCGTATGGCCCGGCTGAGGGGTCAATTTTGGACTTTTTTGAGCCATAGTCAGGATGGGCTGAAACAGCCCATTTTCAGCCCCTAACTCCTAGGGGATAATCGCCGGGCCATATCTCCAAATCCCAATGGAGTTGGAGACCGCCATCCAAGGAGCATTCCGAGGCACTGCCGGTGCTTCTCAGACTTCATTGGTTCCCGGGAAGACGCCCGTGGCTGGTCCTGAAGCCTCTCCCTTGGCAGGGATCTAGGGTCCAGCTTGGGCAGGTCCGTGGGTGGTGTTTGAACCCCCGTACCTGCGTGCCACTGAGGAGGTGGGACCTAGGGGTGGGATATGGTTGGGGACTGAGTGGCTATTGCCCTGAGGTGCCCTTATCCCAGTTCATGGCTTGGCCCACCTGTGTACATACCCTGATGTGCTTTTTTAAATGATTTTTTTTGTTTTCAAGATGCAAGGTTCCTAGAACGCTTTGTTTTATGAGGATGCCCTGGTGAGCGCAGTGCTTTGCCTGCCTGCTTGCTTAAGTGTCTGCTGCAGCGTCCTGGTGCCAGCCCCCCCCACGGGAATGCGTCAAAAGCGTTCTACCGCCTCTGAGGTACCAAATCCGGGGTTGCCAGTCGGGGCTGTCGAGGAAACCACAAGTACCTCAACCCCGAGAACTTCGTCATCAACGATCCTTTGCATCTTCCGCACCAACAACCACAGCCAGAGCCACAACCAAGCCCGATGGCAAGCCCGAAGAAACCCAACCTGGCCATCATCCGCAGCCTCATGCGAGGGCTGGAGTGGGACCAAGAGTACGGCCACTCTTGTCCCGAGGAGGGAGCTGCCCCCCACTACGTGGAGATCCGCGAGGATGTGAACCATCATCGCGGAATCGAAGCGGAGCTCCATTCCCTGGGCTACGAGCACCCGTGGCAGCGGAAGTGGTGGCGTGAGTGGCGTGACAGCCGATACGTTGCGGAATTCAGCCCTAACCTCCACCAAGAGGTCTGGCCGGCTGAAAAGCTGAGCACCCCCGACCTGGGCTAAAGCAGATTCCACCCGAGAGCCGCCACCCTGGGCGACTTCATGCAGGTCGCCCGAAGATCCATGGGCCAAGCCCACCCGTCCGCTGCACTTGAGGCGCTCAGGTCCCAGCAGCGACGTGGAGTAGGCCCAACGGGGTGCGCCAACCTGCCCAGGACCCTCCGCCAGCAGCACCAGCAGTGTGGCCCCACCTTTTACTGCCTCTCAGGGAGGCGAAGTGGCCCTCGCGTGGAAGCATATCTGCGGCGTGCCCTGCAACCTCCGGGTTGCCCGAGACGGAGCCCCACAGCAGAACGCTTCGGTGGACGGTGCTGTCCTGATCTCCCAGGAGGAGGCCGCCCACTCCGACCACGGCATGGCGATGCACGCCTGAGCCGCGGCGGCCGTTTCAGCCGCTCCTACAGCCGCAGCCGCGCGGCAAGCGGCGGCTGCTCGCGAAGACCGCGCCGTTCAGGAGGCCCTGGCCAAGAAGGATGTGGAGGTGAAGGCGTTGGAGCAAGCCGTAGCCAAAGAGAGGGTACAAAAGGAGGCGGTGATGAAGGCCCAAGCAGACGCCGAGAAGCAAGACGCCATCGAGACCGTGCAACAGGGGGTCGCCGAGGAGAAGGCCAAGACCGAGGCGGAGCTCAGGGCCCTGGTGGCGCAGAAGGCCTGGCTGCAGCAGCAGCGGGAGCGGGAGGCTGCTCCTGCTCATGAGGAGGTTGAGAGGCGTGCCGCAGAGGCTGGCGCCGCGGCTATGCAGGGGGCTGAGAGGAAGATCTGCTACAAGACGCCCACGGAAGGGTCCCGAGTGGACACCCTCTGGACGTTCTTCGACGGGGACCCCGCCTCCAGGATGAAGATCGACCTGAATGCGGAGGGCTTTCCGAGCAGCGAGGGCAGCAGCCCTGCCACCCGCTCCCGCCGCAAGGGCAAGGAGAAGCTCCCGGAAAGACCACGGAGGTCTGCAAAGAGGCACATGCATGATTCTGACCCCTTCCCCACCTGCAGCAATGGGGATGGACGAAACTGCCGGCATCGCCACAAGCCCGGGGGCTTCAAGGTGGGAGTGGCCGGAGCAGGTGGCGGGGGAGGGGACGACACCCCTCTGAGTTCATGTAGAGAGGGTTCCCCACGTCCCTACCGCAGTAAAGAAAACACCCCTGGCCGGACCCTCCGAGATCCGGACCCCGATGGGGAGACATGGACACCGACGACGACATGCGATTGGGCCCAGACGCCGACCCATCCGGCAGCGGAGGACCCCCGGATGGTGGACGGCCTGGACCCCCAGGCAGAGGACAACCCGGAGGACTGCCGGGAGGATGACCACCTGGTGGACCCCCGAGCCAAGAGCCACCAGGCAGAGGACCCCCGGGAGGACCACGAGGACGAGACCACCCAGACAAACCGCTGGGAGCGGACATCGCCGATGACACCTGGCCATGGATCTTGTACGCCAAGAGAAAGGTCTGGAGCTTGGAGCGTGAGGCGAAGATCAACGAGATTGACATCCGCACGAGTGCCGCCGTCGCCTCCAAAGCCGAGAAAGAGCTGGACATTGCCAATTTCAAGGCCGGGAAGCTGAGCGGTGTGGTGACCAAGCTGCAAAGGAGGCTGGACAGGCTGAAGAACCTGAGGAGGGACGGAAGCGACCGGCCGCCCCCTCTGGAGTCGCCATCTGATGACAGCTGAGGATCTGGACCCGATCCAGGCAGATCTTGTGGCCGCACCAACGCCCCTGGGAGTGACCACGCGCCCTCCACCCGTGGTGGCGCACAACGGAGCGACCCCATGCCCCCGCGGCGCAGCGGAGAGGAGGAGCGGGACAAATGATTGAGTGCGGACTACTCCAGCTGCCGTGACCCACTCCGAACCCCTGTTCAGCCCAAGCGGCCGACGCACGCCCTGGAGCCATCCTCAGCGGCGTATGGCAGATACGGAGCGCTGCGGAATGAGGTGCCTGAGGAGGACATGAAGTGGGACCTCAAGGCTCCCGCTGGACACGCCATGGAGGACTTGAGGATCAGCCCACCCCGGGGATCAGCCAGCCGGAGCCGCCGCGAGAAGGAGGAGTACATGCAAGGCGTACGCCGAGGAGTCCTTGGAGCAGAGTACATGGAGGAGCCGCGGCACAGCCGTTTGGCCTTCGAGGAGGAGATGGACCTGGCAGCCCTGGCAACCCAAGGGGTGGGCCGGTGGGAGCCGTGGTCGGTCTTGCGACCGGCGTTCATGGTCTCCAAGGCCGCGGACGCCGCTGTGTGGGAAGATCTGAAGGACATCAGGCCCCCCATGTACGATGGGAACCCCTTCAACCTCGAACGCTTCCTGGAGAAGCTGGACGATTGGGGGATGACGGTCACTGAAGACATGGAGACCGCCGCGGCGGACAAATATGTCTTCAAACGGTTCCGATGGCGCCTACCTGGAGTGCTTCAAGAGCTGTACCTTGTGGCAGCCAAGAAGGGGAAGAACACAACCGCAAGGAGGCGAAGAAGTGGCTCAACGAGCAAGAGCGGGGGGACGCCCCGCAGGTCGCCGCCAAGAGGTGGAGAGCCATCAAGCTTCAGCATGATGGCCGGGTGATCTGCCTGCGGGATTGGCAGAACTTCTGCTGACAATACGTCCTGCTCCGCTGAGACGTGGAGGACTGGAACGAGGGTGATGAGCAGTCCCGCCTGCGTAATCTCCTTCTGGACGCCTGGGTGAAGCAGGTCACCAAGGAGGAAGCGACGAGGGCCAAGAGCACCCACACCGTTAACATGATGTTCGACAAGGAGCACCACAAGAAGGTGGTCAACTGGGCAAGAGCAAAACTGGCCTGGGACCCCAAGAGGCAGTCGCTGCGGAACGCCCTCCTCATCACCATGTCAGGGAATCGCGGGAAGGCAGTGATTTGGCGCCTGGACGAGAGTGAGTTAGGCGCCCAGACAATCTGTCTGCAGGCCATCCAGGCGCGGATGAGCTGCGATGACGTGCTGGACCGGGTTGGAGAGGAAGTACTCAAAGATTACAAGAACATCGCCCACAACCGCGGACTGCAGGCAGGCTACCACAGCGTTCGCCAGGTGGGCGCAGGGATTAACGCGGAAGCCGTCATGGATCTGACGGGAGTCGAGGGCGGTGAAAGTCTCCACGATGATGACGACAAGGATGAACCCGCTGAGACCGCCGTCTGTGCCTTCGTGGCCAACAATCTGCACAAGGGAAGCAACCGGGGAAGCTGGAACCCCCTTCAGCAGGGTGGGAAGAAGAGGGAAAAGAAGGAGCCCCGCCGCCTGGGCGATCTGCCATTGTCCTTTGGAGAGTTCAACCGAGCTCATCCTCAGGGCTGCTTCCACAGGCGGAGCTCCCCCTTCCAACACGATCACCAGACGTGCCCAATCCACAAGGTCGACACGGAGGCGCACAAGAAGGCACACAGGACCAAGAAGTGTACGTCAGCCACCATCCGGGGATCCAAAGTGAAGGTGTCCAAGGACGAGCTCCCCAAGCTGATGATGGTGGGGACCGAACTCGCGAAAGGAATTCAGACGATCAGGAGAGCTTGAGGACCTTAGCCGGACAAAAACAATGACAAGGACAAGGACAAGGAGGGCAGGGGCCGGGGGAAGAAGGAAGGAGATGCGGTGAACGAGGCTGCTGCGCATTAGGCACCTCGACCCACGCCACGCCTTAGCGGAGCCCCTGCAGCCAAGGGCCCCAGCCAGCACAGTTGGAGGATTGTGCCGCGGTGAACGGCGCCCCATCCACGTCGGGAATTGTTGATTTCCCTGGCCGTATACCCAGCAGAATGCCGGGAGCAAGACCAGAGGGGAAAAATAGTCGCAACGGCTGGCTGAGGGCGAATGCCGGAGGGATAACCGCCCTAGACGGACTCACGTGTCTGGCCAAGGTCCCCAGTGAGGGCACCAACCCTTGCACCCAGTCATCCTTCGTGACTAAGAATGTATTCGACGTACTACAAGATCTTTCAGAGAGTATCGGGGGATCACCCGGACCGCAGCTGGATGCTGCAGACACCGAGCGGACGCACATCCCCACCATTCTCACGCCGGCTGAGCGCGAGCGGCAAGCAGCGCTTCAAGCGGACCCTCGCCAGACGGCGGGCGAAACGTCCAGCTCATCCGCCGCCTCCCTCCCGGGGTCAGCGGCCGATCCGCTACCGAGAGGACCACACGCCACGGACACGCGACCAAGGGAGCCCGCGCCCGAAGCCAGCCCTACGCAAGGGGCGGGGTGGCAGCCCTCCCCGCAGTCCAGAAGCCGCCAGGCCACGGAGGGCACATCGCGGCAGCCGGGACACGACGCGAGCGGACCAAGGGCGGACACAGAGATGACAGGGACCTCCAGCCCCCAGGAGCCCGCTTGCCCACTGCCAACCGCCACGCCCTGCTCGATGCCCCGGCAACGGGAACCCCCCACGGAGTACGTGCCTGGGGGACACCCGGGCGCCACCTCACGGCACCCCTCCCCGGCTGACGCGGCACTGGACCAGGACCGGGTCGCCATGCCCCCCCCGCCCCCCCGACTGCCACAGCAACGGGGCACGGGTCCCTTCGACGAACCGGAACTAAGGGCGCTCTACGACATCCACGCTTCCACGCCCTCGAGCGAGCTGGTGGCCACTCTTCGGGAACACCTCCGTAACGTCGACCCGAACAGGCTTTTCGCCCTAGTCCCCCTGGCACATGCCCCGACAACCCAAATCTTTGTGCGACACCTTCAGGCGCTCGTCACCCCCGGGACACAGGTCTCTGACGACCTCATTGAAGCGTGGATCTGGTGGTTCAACACCCACCAACCGGCCCAAGGGGGCGAGTGGGTCCCACACCTGGGCTGGGTACACACGCTCATAGCGCCGCCGACAGACCCCAGGCCCGCACCCACCACCGGAGGCCGGGAGCGGGCCGCCCGGCCGGCGAGACCCGACAACCTCCGTATCCCACTGCACGAGGGCCTGGAGGCATGGGAAAGCGGGACCGCCCGTAGCAGGGGGCACAACCTCACGAACCTGACGGCGCACTACCCGGAGACGGCGCGCGCAGCGCCCCCGCTGCGGGAACGTGACCCCGGTACCATCGCCATGATCGTGTTGGAGAATGGCCACTACTACCAGGTGCGGATCATTCCACACCCGCTGGACAACCATTGGAGCCTGGAGGCCGTCGACTCCATGCTCCGGGCGACCACGGACCTGCCGGACAACCCTACCCCCCTGCTCCAGGACCAACCCCCGGACCCCCTGACGGCCATTGTGTCGGGGACGGCAGGCACCTGGCACCCAGGCCACGCCCTCTACTGCCTCTGGCGGTGGGCGCGGCGCCGCTGGCCGCACACCAGGGCGTGGTCAGCGGCGTGGAGATTCTACCTCGACGGCCGGCAGCAGATGGAGGCCATCCCGGAACCGACGGCGGAAACCCCCACTGAGCCCAAACTGTGCCCCGTTTTCGCCATCCACCAGATCCGGGCACTGCCGCTGGGCGGACAGCTGCAGCCCGCCATCCGCACTGAGACAGAGGCCTGGGCGGCGCACGCGGCCCTGGTGCACGAAATCTTCAGTGTTCTCCGCAGCGCCCTTGTACGACGTGTGGGTAACCCCCCTGGGCCCTGACCCGCGGCCGACCACAGGACCTGCAGGGACGACGCACGGCGGCACGGGCACGGCACGTGTCCCACACCCGCCACGCGCAGGGAAGAGACGGCGCGGCGGACCCGGGACCGCCTCCCCCCGCCAGAGGACCGGACGATGACCGTCACGCCAGCGGCAGTGGGGTCGGCCACGAACCACAACGACCCCGGCCGGGCAGACCTCGCCCAACAAGACCCCTCGTACAACCCAGCAACGCGCGGCCGAGCAACATGCTACGGCACCACCCGTCGACCGGACACACCAGCGGGGACGGCGTCCAACTGCCCGGCACGCACGACGGACACCCAAGGATTTCAGGCTAGCCTTAGCAGCCCACGGTGTCAGACACAAATACGACCCCAGTGACCTCTTCCCACATCCCCCAAACGGGGGCCGCACTTCCCAGACCCCAGCGACCCGCCTGCAACAAGGAAAGGGGGCAGCGCCACACCCGGGGCCGCCATCCCACCTGACCCTCCTCTCCCACGCAACGGGTCCGCGAGGGGCCGGGCAAAGGGGCCAGCCAAACACGCGGAGCCCGCGGCCGAACCGATGACCACGGGGGTGTTGTCGAACAGCGCACGCCACCGGATCCGGGCGCTGGCGCTGGGCAATTGACGGCAACCCGCCGTCCGCACTGAGGCGAAGACTCGGGCGGCACGCCCAGCCCTTGTGCACGCAAACTTCAGTAACCTCCACGGCGCCCCGGTGCGACGCATGGGACCCCCCCTGGGGACCCTGAGCCGCGCCTGGCCACAGGTCCTACCGCGACAACCCAGTGGCACACAGCCGCGCAACACAACCCAGCGACACCTGACTGTCCGACAAACCGACAAGACGGACGTCAACCTGCCGGATACATGCAGCAGATGCCCGGAGAGTGGTGGCCGGCCTTCGCAACCCGTGGTGTCAAGCACGCACGGAAACCCCACGACTTCCTCCTACAACACCCCAAGCGAGGGCCACGCTTCTCGGACCCCGCGACCCACTTGCAGCAGGGAACGGGGCCGCGCCACGCCCGGACCTGTCCTCCCGCCTCACCCTCCTCTCCCGCGAGCCGGATCCACAAGGGGCCGGGCAAAGGGCCCGGCCAAATATGGGGAACCCGCGGCCGGGCCGATAACCACAAGAATGTTAACGAACCACCGGCCAGAGTATTACCGTCCAGGGCAAGCATCCGGAGATAAGTGCACCGCGGGGACCAGGGCGCATTTCCTCCGGGGAGTTGAGCGCCTGGGACGCTCAAGGTTACGACACGTATAACCTATGCGAATGGTACGGGGGGCACACTCCCCGCAGACAGTTAACAGCGTCCATGAGAGGGAGGGGGGCTGCAACACTGCCCGGTACTCCTGTCCTCCACAACCCTACCCGGGGCATGCGGGGGGCCACAAGCTCACCATACGGGGCCGCGCCAACCCCCCTGCCAACAGGCACGGGTGTGTTACGCCGAGCCCAACCCGCCACGTCGGACGGAGCGTCCCGACAACACAGCACAAGCCGAACCACCCTAACCATCCTAGCCACCACACCGAGCACCGTGACACAGGCACGCCACCCGAATGACCCGCAACGCACGACACGAGAAGGCGCACGGCAGACAGACAGGCACGACCACCAGCAAAGCACCACGGAGCTGGAACAACACCCTGGGGCTCCCATGGGGAGCACAGGGACACACCGAGGGGGACCGGCGGGGCCTTGCCACCGACGGGGGGTGTACATCTGAGTGGCACAAGCGAAACTGGAAGTACGGCTACGGAGCACCAGGAAATACTGGATAATGGATTGTGCATGCAACACTGCCAGGGCGGGGCAAGGAACAGGGCACCGACAGGGGAAAAATTTTTTTACAGCGGTCCGACCACTTGTCATGGCTTTTCTCCCCCGCGGCAGGCGGGCGGCGCACAGTACAAACGTACCGTGCCGGCCCCACACACCTGGCACTGACCAACATCGCAACAAGCAGAACACCTGCACACAACAAACCCGCCTCCGCGAGCGCCCGCTGCGACGACAAGGAACGAACGCCGAACAAACCAACCAAGAGGCGACTAACACGACCACACACCGCCAGAACCACTACAGCGGACGCAACGTGACCGTGAACAGACCGCGCGCACACCGACCAGCGCCAAGCTGGCCGGGCGTGCATGGGCCGGTGCGAGAACGACGTCCAACGAGCTAGCGACACCGTGGCGAGCCGCGCCCCCCGACCACCATGGCCACAAACACAGAGGAACACTGTGACTCTACTGCTGCGGACGCGGCCCACAAACATTCTCAAACTACACTACACGACACTTGTACGAACCAAGATGCAAAAAACCGACGCAGACACAAACGTGCCCGCTAAACGGGCAGGATTCGACGATAAAATCACCGGCAGCAGCGCAACAGAACCCACACGAACCCAGCCGACCATGAGGCGGCCATGACAACCTTGCACCAACCACACCACAGCTGCAGCCACCACTTGACCGTAAACAGACCACACGCAAGCCGGCCAACGCCGAACCAGCCAGGCGTGCACGGGTCGAAACAGAAACGGCGCCCAACGGGTTGGCAACACCATGGTGCGCCACGCCCACCGACGACCGTACCCAAGAACACAGCAGAACACCGCAACGCTAACCAATACAAACGCGACCAACCAACGGTAACAAACTACACAACACTACACTTGGACGAACCACGACGCCACTGACCAGCACCGACACGGACGTGCCGGCTGCATAAACAACATTCGGCGGAACGACCACCGGCAGCAGCGAAATGGAACCCACGCAAACCAAGCCGGCCATTACGCGGCCAAGACGACCGCGAACCAACAACACCGCAGCTGCAGCCGCCACTTGACCGTAAACAGACCACACGCAAGCCGGCCAACACCAAACCACCCAGGCGTGCATGAGTCGAAACGGGAACGGCAGCCAAAGGGTTGGTGACACCGTGGTGCGACGCGCCCGCCCACGACCATGCCGACGAACAAAACTTGGCTCTACCATCACGCAACCGACCAACCTACATTAACAAACTACACCGCAACCGTACCATACGACCGATCAACCGGCCACAACGACCTACTTCGAACTCCCGGCCCCCCGGGAGAGCGCAAGCTCAACCGAGTCAGGAGGTGTGAGTGTGCGCCACGGCATGCGAGTCCCGTGGCACGTGCTTCTTCAAGTCGCCTCACACCTACTGAAAACCAACCCAGGTGGGGGTGCCTGCAGGACAGGGCCTTTGGCCTGGCTCCCGGCCCCTGGGCCCCAGAATCCGAAGGTTGATGAGGATGTGCGGTGGGACCCTCCCCCACGTATCATCCGCCCGAAGGAGAGGAATGTGAGACTTCGGTCGAACATGGGTTACCTCTCTGGGCAGGACCCGCTGTAGGGTACTGCTTGCGGCGACCGCGCCCTTCCCCCATGTGGGGGAGCCGCTTTGTGGGGGCACGTGCAGTAGGGCCGTGGGTGGGTGAGCAAAAGCCCCTTGGTAAGTCCCCCCTGCGAGGCAACCCCAGTCCCGAGTTGACCTACCTACCTACCTGGATGCTGCAGATGGGCTGTTGGAGCCCATTGCCCAATACCTGCACCAGTCGCTGATTGAGCTTCTGGAAGGGCCGAAACTTCTCAGCTTGCATGCCGTACGCCGGGTTGGCCGCGAGCGGCAGCTTCATCCGAAGATCTGTGCCCTGTCCGGGGACGCGGAAAGGGTTCCTCAACGTACTGGTTGACACAGGCACCCAGTCAGTCTTGTCAAGGCGGGCCTACTTCCGCCAGAGTGTCTAACCGCAAGTCGGAAAGCCGTAAGGCTAAAGATAGCGAATGGCCAGTACATCGTGGGAGGCACGAAGCAAGCCGAGATTGCGCTGCAATTCGTGAACCATCCTGAACTGAGCCGCCCGCACCTCAGGAAGGAAATCCTCCTCAAGGGAACGTTCTGCGAGGCCCAGATGGACTGGGACATGATCGTCGGGTACGACTTCATGATGGAGACGGAGTCTGGCGTTCTCCGGACTCACTCCTCTATGACCCTGTACCAGGACGACTAAGTCTCGTGTCTTGAGGCTAGTGGAGTGCCAATGGATCCGACCCGAGTGCCATCAGCTCGAAGTACCACAAACTGGGGAACGAGCCCGTAGGGCCGACGTACCAGGAGTACGGCGTCAAGCCCGAAGCGGTGAACCGAGTGGCGGCTGAGCTTGGAGCATGGGATCTGGCCCTGGATGTGTTCTCCTCAGGAACGATCGCCCATCTTTTGTTGTGTGAGAAGTACTGGAGCGCCCAGGACTCTGTGTGGAAGAAGCACTGGGGTCCGCATTAAGGTCTGATGTGGATCCATTGTCCCGGATCGGACATTCCAAGGGCGGTTGCGAAGATCCGCAACGACCATTCCAAGGCAGTGCTGGTTGTCTCCATTGGCTGTACAGAGGAGGAAAGTACCCAACATGGGATGACTTCACTGGACAACATGACCTTGAACAACGTCATTGTACCGGCTGGAGGGAGTGTCTATCAGGAGGCTAAGTCACAGCCCATGCCACCCCAGAGATGGCCAACGGACTTCCATAATGTGGACGGGGGCCTGGAACAGGCCGACGCCACGGACTTTGTGTGTGTCAACCGCGTTATCGCGGAGCCCTGGAAGCAATGCTTCGCGGTTTCCCCCGTTGACATTGGTGAATCAGAGGACCTCCTCTCTGATGAGGAGCTTGATCTGGTTCAGGGGTACATGGATGGACCCTTTCAAGACTGGCTAACGCAGCGAGAAGGGAAAGGCCAGGACAAAGCCTGGTGGGAAGTGGACGCGATCGTCTCTGGTTCTGATGATGGGAATACCTTTGTAAGGAGGGTGCTGGACCACATGTCAATTCGAAAGCAGCCTGCTGGCGGGAACCCACCCACCTACAGTGATCTGATTTGCAGCAAGGCCCCAGATGGGCCAATGGGCCATCTGAGGAGACCCCCCGAGCCAAAAACGAGCGGGGTCGCTACCCCTCAAGTAAGCGTAGTGGTCCAGGTGCCCGGCAAGGCGAAGGTGGAGTCCGATGAGTGCCCCAAGATCCAGGCATTAAGGGCCAGGCTGAAGCAGAGGTATGGAGATACCTTCTTCAGTGGGACGCCTGTGTTCCCCCCACCGGTTCGTGGACCATACGGTGAGGCCAAGATACGACTGAAGCCAGACCCCCGCGTGTACCGGCACCGGGAGTTCGCCCTCAGGAGCGAGAGGAAAGAGGCCATGGAGAAGATTCTTAGGAAGTTCATCGACCGAGGATGGTTTGAGCCCTGTCAATCTGCGCGGGCCTCCCCTGCTTTGTCGTCCCCAAGAAGCTGGCCGGGGAATGGCGGCTGGTGGTCGACTACCGCGGCCCAAATGCTCAAACGCAGCATGACAGCTATACGCTGCCCCTCGTTGAGGACATGCTGCAGAAGCAATTGTGGCAGAGAATCTTCACGCTGATGGACCTGAAACATGGTTATCACCACATGCCTCTCGCCGAAGAGTGACGGTGCCTGCACAGCCATGAGCAACCCACTTGGACCACTCCAGTAGAACGTGATGCCCATGGGCGTTACCAACGGCAATGCGGCTTTTCAGAGGATGCTGGAGAGCCTACTGGAGCCGGTGCGTGACTGTGCAGACCCATTTGTTGAGGACGTGATCATTGCGTCAGGTGACCCCAGCATGACCTGCGATGAGGTGCTGGAGGCACATGAGAGGGACATCACCAGAGTCCTGTATCTGCTGTTCCGGCACAAAGTGACGGGCAGCAGTGACAAGGCCACCATCGCGGCAAGCGAAGTGGTCCTTGCCGGCCACGTAGATGGCAACTGGCAAAGAAAGTCCATACCTGGAATGTTAGCGGCGATTGAACACTGCGAGAAGCCCAAGATGGTATCCGAGTTGCGGGCATACCTGGGGTTCTGAAACTACTACTTGGGGTATATCAGGATGTATGCCGAGTATGCAGCCCCCATGACCGCCGTGCTCAAGGGCAACTGGGAGGAGACCAAGAAGGGGTCCAAGAAAGCTCTGGTCTGGAATGGAGAGTCCCACCGTGCATTTGAGGGGACGAAACAGGCACTGATATCCAGAGTGCGTCTGCAGCCTGCGGATCTGGACCGAGGGTTTGTCCTGGGCACAGACGCCTCAGACTACGCCGTCGGTGCCGTGTTGGAGCAAGTGCTTGACGATGGGAAGCACGTGTCCGTGGCCTTCTGGATGCCGAGTCGTGGCGGAAGGTCAGAGGCGGAGGTGGACGCCCCGTCAGAAGGAGGCGTATGCCATTGTCACGGCTCTCAGAAGATGGGCCGGGTACATAGCCGTGCATCCCGTCACGGTCTGCACAGACCATCAGAGTCTGAAGTCTTGGAACAAGGAGCACGTGGACACCCCCTCAGGACCAGCCTCCCGTAGTGCAAGATGGCAAGAGACCTTGGCCAAGTTCGATCTCACGGTCGTATACGTTCCGGAAAAGGACAACACCGTGGCGGACTGTCTTAGCAGGTGGGCCTATCCCGCCAGTAAGGGCATGACGGAAGCTTCTGCCCACGGCGATGGGGCTGAAATGGCTGAGGCCAAGAAGATCATTGATATGGAGCGTAAGATGGGAAAGGGGGACGTCAAATATTTGGTTGTCATGGCCGCAGAGGCTCCCCTTGGAAGAAGGGTCAGCAGAGCGGTCCGAGTACTCGCCCCTGAAGGTGCTGAGTCCAACAAGCACCTCTTCCCTGAGTCGTGCCTCAAAAATGACTCGACCGAAGACTATGCCAAGTCTGAGGCCTTTGAGTCTGCGTACCGAGCTCTCACTGACCCAGACGATGGGCAGAAGTGGCCGAAGGGACTTACTGAGGAACATGGCAAGCTCTACCGGAATGTTAGGTTGCTAGTACCGGAGCTGTGTGAAGCTTGGCACCACCACATGATGCACCCAGGGGTTACAAAGCAAGCCCTGGACTTGCAGCACCGGTTGGAGATTGATGAGATCGGCCTCTACAATGCAATCGAGCAGGTCAAGAAGGGTTGTTCAGTTTGTCAGGCCTGCGATCCCCACAATCAGGACGTCGGGGGGAAAGCCAAATGGACACCGATTCCTGACCAGCCCATGGAGATTGTGGCCATGGATGTCTTCTCCATGCCCGAAGTACATATCGGAAAAGAAGTTTTCGATTGCGTGGTCCTGTGTGTGGACCAACACAGTGGCTACATTGTGGCTGTCCCGGCGTGCAAAAAGGGGTAGCTAGCCAAGGAAGTGGCAGTCATGATGATTCGTCATTGGCTGACCGTCTTCGGCGTCTGCTGCACCATTTGTAGCAACCGTGGACCCCAGTTCACTTGCGGCTGGTTCAGGGTCATGTGTTCCCTCATGGGGATACGGCATGCCAAGAGCGCTACCTACCTCAGCTGGTCCAATGGCCGAGCAGAGGTGGCTGGAAGGCAGCTGTCTGAGAAGCTGCGCAAGATCTACCTCACCAACAAGCGCCGAAACTGGTTTGAGGAGATGTGGCCGGCTCTCAAGTCCAATCATGACACCCCCGCACCGGGTGGTTTATCGCCTCACCAGATTCTTTTCGGCAGGGACCCCCTGGGCCGGGAACTCCCCTTGTCAGGTAAAGGCATGGCAATGGACGCCAAAGAGTTCTTCTTGCGGCAAGAGAACACGGCGCGGGATATTTGCCAGCAGCTTCAGAAGGAGCAGGCCGTGCGAGCCAAGACTGCCTCAAAGTCGGCAGCGCAGAAGTTCAGGGTGGGTGCGTCGGTGTGGGTACTGAGACCCCGGCCTACTGGCACTCACGGCACATCAAAACCTGGTTCACACCCGAAGAAGTTGTTCGCAGGATTGGTGAGGACACCTACCCCATCAAAATGCGCCCCGGACAGTTCAGAGAACGACATGAGAATCAACTCCATGCCCGTGACCCTGATGTCCATGAGAAACATGTGTCCCTGGACTATACAGCCCATGAGGCCGACTCGGACAACGACTATGCTGAGCAGCATGACTACACCGTCGAGAAGATCCTGGCCTAGCGTCTGAGTACCTCGGCGCCTTGCGGGGTGGAGTTCAAAGTGCGCTGGACAGAATATGGGCCCTCCCATGACACTTGGGAACCCATCTTCTCCTTTGTGCCGCGGATACACACCCCTCTCATGGAGTATGGTCGCAGGCACAAAAAAAAATCCAGGTCTCTGACTTGGAGTCTCTGACCAGGGCGATTGAAGCCAGGGGCGACTGATCCCCGCCCAGAGCTCTCCCCTGAGTGCACAGATTGAGCAAAGGTCTGTCAGGTCGTCAGTACGTCTGTTGCTTCCTTGCTCTCTCCCAGCTCTGGTGCAATGTTAGTGCGGTTGAGTGGTTGAAATGCTGCGCAATTGGGGCAGCCCCCTAATCGGGTGGTTTCCCACAGCCGCTGCGGGACGCTCCAACCTCTGCGTGATGCCGACGTCTCGAAGCCCAGTTCGGCTGACCCAGTTCTGCTCCCTCTGTCTCTCTCATGATAGTCATAGCGGTTAACCCCCCTCCCCTGCTGAATCCATGGGAAACCAGGTGCGACTACCTTCCATGCCGAGACCAGAGACCTGAGCAGAAGGCCACACCCCCGCTTGCTGAATCCAGTGGAAACCAGGTGGAGGGGTGGCCAACTCCCACCGTGCCGACTGTCACCAGTTGTATGTCACTCCCCATCCTGATGCATCCGTGGGAAACCAGGTGGGGTGACTGACCCCTTCATTCGTCTGAGCTTTGAGGGCTTTCAAGCCCATACCACGTTGCGCAACGGGTGTCGCCGCCATCGACACTGCAAATGTGTGTGTGATCTGGTCCCATGGCATACTAAGGGGTCCAGATCGCGCGCGCGCGTGTGTGTGTGTGTGTGTGTGAGTTGCTGGCCTACGGGCACGTTTCTCCCCCACTTCCTCTGATGACGCCTTATCCCGAACGGGGCATGGTTTGGTGCTCCTCACGGAGTGTGTTTACATGCCTTTTGACCTGTGCTGTGTCATTGCCCTGCCCTTCATGATGCGTGTCATCCCCTTCCATTTTTGCTCTGAATCACTAACTTGGCCTGTTTTCTCATATGTCATACCTCGGCAACCCCAGAAGCTGTGAATCACTCTGAGGATCGCCATGTACATGCCTACGCGGTTCCGCTGGACGACTACAGAGCCACAGATGGTCCTCATAAGGGACTCGAATCGACATACGGAGGCTATCACAATCGTCGTGTACATTCCATTACATATGGTCCGCTTGGACCACTACTTAAGTACAGATTGTGCTTGTGATACCGTGTGTCCGTGATCGTGCCTGTGGCTGAGATCCTTGAGGCGCCAGGCTGAGAGACCAGTTGCCTGAAGTGAACTCCCAGCGGTCTGCCACTGTCAATCCCAGTGTGAGCCTACCGGCTTGCTTCCGCGGTCGGGTGGTGACCTTCAGTGTCCTGACCTTGGTCAGCCTGCCTGGGAAACTGGTGGTTTGAGGAGTCGGCGCCTCCGACCAGACTGCATGGGGACACCCCCATGCATGGCCTTTGTGGAAATGGGGCAAGAAAGAAGACGGCGTGGATGCCCGACCACTTATGGATGTCCGTGTGCGGCTTTACCACAGAGGTTCTTCGTCCTGGATATGGACCTGGTGCGCCCTTGGAAGGACCCGTGGGGACTCTCCCCCAGCCTGCGGCCTTGGGAAGCCTGGACCATCCTGACAGATCCCTGTGGTCGCTCTCGACCCATGGGACAACCGCAGTTGTCGTGTGACGCCTAAGTTGGCGGTGTATGCCACTGCTACTGTGGTGGTGACCGTTGCAGCCGGCCCCCTGTGCGCCTGGTATGGGTTAACGGGTCCTTTGGATGCCGAACAATCGCCGCCAGGACCCGGGACTTGATACTTCATACGTTACCGCTTTTACATCCATTTACAGGTCTCACCTGTCAGTTTTTAAGGAATCTCATCAATGTTTGGGAATTACTACCATTCATGAGAGGCATTGGTGTCATGTGGAGATCCTCACCCAAGTGGTGGCCTGGGAGGAAGCCCCCCCCCCCGCGATTGTCCTGGGTACCCGGCCCCATGCTTGGGTGTGATCAAACCCCCCCATGGTTTGCTCCGAGGAGGGGGCTGAAGCGGTACCCAGGACCACATGGCCCATAGATGAAATGTCTATTTCTTTCCGTCACCTATGCTCCTCCTCTGTCCTGCTTGTGAGGATATGTTTCCTCTAGCCCATTGGGAAGCGGCATGGGACCGATCCCGTCCCTAACCTTCCCCATTGACTAAATCGATCAGGAACTTTTTATAATTTCAATTTAATGATCGAATCTTGCAGGAAATCAATTAAAATGAATTATTCTAACCCGATTTCCCGCCGCCGTAAAAATATTGCCCGTCGTTGCCTGCGCGCGTGTTGGAAGCGCATTTCCGTGGCAAGTTTTCTTTTGACTTTTTCCCCTGTACATTTGAGGTTAAAGAGGAAGTTAAGAGATTGATCTGTAGGGATTTTCATGTACTCTCATCTGGTGTGCTCTCCAGAATTTTTTGCTGTCGCGTCTGGGAGAAAATCGACGCGCAAGCTTTTCCGTCAAGCGACCGAACTCATGGTTCTCATAGACCATGAAATCGTAGTGAAGCCTACATCTCTCCCTTTGCCTTCCTTTCATGCCCCTTTCCATTGGGCATATTGCTTCCTTTGGGGCAGCGGCTTATAGGGGTGTTTTGGGACACACATGGGTGCGAAAAACCAAAGTCAAAAGTGTGCGCAAACGCTAACTTTGTGTACTTGTGAGCATGAACGTAAAGAACTGAACATAATGCTCACAAGACCAATAGCCCTAGGCTAATTTTGATTTTAAAGTAACTCAACGATGGCTCCACGCAATTCAATGCGTACCAAAATATGGTCGCTTGAAAGGACGACTGTTCCTCTAGAAATTTGGCCAAAATCGCCATAGCGCCAAGGCTCGTTGTCGAAGCCAAGGGCCATATGAGCCTTGAATCAAAGACAATATGGAAGGTACAGAGCACAAAGGACATAGTGTATGGCTTGCTTGACTTTTTGCAGCCTATCTACTATTTCATATAATATTGCCTTGTGAGCACGCACGCCTAGACTGCCTTTTGCGCACGTGCCCATATGCATGCATGATTGACTTGGGGTCCGAGGGAGGACTTTACCCATAGTAAGTGTGTTTGTGAATACTTACTATTGGTCCTTAAATTTCGGTATATGCCATATTATATGGGCTTTGGTGTCCCATGGAGATATATGTCCCAATGTTGGCATTTCCGCCATATTTCCCAATTTTGGTGTGCTCCAAGGGCTGAAGTGGTAAAAATGGTTTTTGTTGTTATTCGGACCCGAACTAATGTTGATGAAGGGATTCAAGGCTCATGGGTGCTTCCATACAAAGGCCTAAAGTCCATCTCTCTTGGGAAACGGAGATACAATTTTTGGAGTAAACACTTTGGGGACTACTAACCCTCCTTTTGGCAATCATGGCACCCAAATCCATCTCCCTCTTAATGTTCGCCCGGCGGTTGTGTGCACCCGTTGTCCAATATTAAGGGCGATTTGGAAGGAGGACATAAACTCGCCTCAAATAGGGTGTATCCCCTTGTGTCCTCTCCTTGGGATGGGAGAGCCATGGGTGGCTCCATATGGGGTATGCTGCCCGTTGCCATTTTTCTTGTACTATTTTTCCACGAAGAAGAAAAATGGTCAGAGGCGCGGTCGAGGGCCGACATGGGGCGTATATTGGGACGCAAGTCCCATCTGTCTATAGCAAATTTGGTTAGATCATTGCTCGCCATGACCATGGAGATATAGGATTGTGAGTGTGGGCCGTTTGGGCCAATGTTCGCTTTTTTTACCATTTTAAGCCAAGTTGGGAATACCATATCTCCATCAGGCAAAGAAGCTAGGCAAAGGGGAGTGGGGATGCCTGTGGCATATGACCAAGGGTCAATCCCCCGAGAGCTTCATATTTGCTCCTCCAGCCTAGCCGGAGTTATGCAACTTTCGATGCGTGCCACATTGCCAAAAGTTGCTTTCTTGCTGATTTCTGCCCCGTTGCGTGACGATCCCATTGGGGAACAGCAAGCAGCCAGCGTGACTGCAAGCCAAACCCCAATGCAGAAGACCATGGGGGATGTCAAGGCCTGTGGATCAAATCTTGGCTTGAGAAGATCGCCACAAAAGCGAACGCTGGTGGGCAACCCGAGGTGGATGATTTTGCTAATTTTGGCATCCTGACCCCACGTGGCGACCCCGTGGCGCCAGGATGCCGGGGAATCTGGCAGAACGAAGTTGCATAGTGCCTCTAGGGAGCTCGTACTCGAGGGACACAGGTTTGGTTGCTTCGCCCCTGCCGTCGTATGGCCTGGCCCAGGTGTCAACTTTAGACATTTTTGAGCCATAGTCACGATGGGCTGAAACAGCCCATTTTCAGCCCCCGAACTCCTAGGGGATAATGGCGGGGCCATATCTCCGGGTCAGAGGTGAGTTGGGAGCAGTCGGTGAGGGGGTCAGGGGGAGTCATATTTGGTTCGCGCTGGAGCTGATGGACTCCCAGGGACCCGCCAGTGGCTGGTCAGGAGGCCTCTGCCTTGGCAGGGATCTAGGGTCCAGCTTTGGCAGGTCCGTGAGTTGTGTTTGAATCCCCGTAGCTGCGTGCCACTGAGGAGGTGGGACCTAGGAATGGGATATGGTTGGGGACTGGGTGTCTAGTTCCATTAAGCGACCTTACCCCAATCCATGGCTTAACTCACCTGTGTACATAGCCTCATGTGTTTTTGTACCTACCTTTGTTTTGTTTCAGAGTGGCAAGGATCCTAGAACGCTTTGTTCTCCTAGGATGCCCTTGTGAGCGCATTGCTTTGCCTGCCTGCTTGCTTGCGTGTCCGCCGCAGGGTCCTGGTGCCAGGCCACCCCACGGCAATGCGTCATTACCGCCAACGCACAGCAGCGCGCCTTGCGAAGCACGAGCAGCGCAGCCAAGATTTGGAGACATTGAGCTCAACACGGCACGGGAAGCGGGCTTCGATGTCGAGACCTTCCGCAACATCGGCGGTGAAGGAGGTCATTGAACGGGCACAGCGGGCTGAATTTTAGAACGTCATCCACCGTCGCCGCGTGGAGAAAATGCAAAGCGAGGTGGACATCCTCAAGAATATGGTGGAGGAGTCTTCCATCCAAAGGTATCCTCAAACCAATACAGAGGGTTTGAGTGACACCAGCCCTCAATGGGTGGTCATTCGTAAACGGATGGAAAGCATCGAGCTGGAAAATCAACAACTCAAAGGTGAATCACAACAAAGCCAGGATGAGAACCGCAAAACATGGAATCAACTTGACGGCGCCTTCACCAAAGTCCAATGTGCATCCACGTTGCCTAGATGGGGTGGAATATTCCCTTAACCAAGCTTAGGTAGCACACCGGAAGCATGCCAAGCACTTGGCAACTGTGGAGGGTCAAGTGCAGGATCAGGCTAAAGGGCACCGTTGTGAACTGCAACGACGCCACGAGGCAAATGAGCAAGCGGAGGAATGGATTAAATTGGTTGAGGTCAAAGTTGCCCGGGTTCCAGCAAGACCACCATCAGTTCCTAACAACCACACAAAGGTACCAGACGGACCCGTGCTTGACCAGGTTAATGAGGCCTTGATGAATGCCAAAAGGCACGGTGACCGAGCGCGCAAAGCAGCAAATGAGGACATGGATGCGATGCAGGAAGTCCAGATTCCTGTGCACGACTTGCAATCCAAATCCTGGGACATGGCATCATGGAGTGCCGCATTGAAGGACACCACTAATGTGGTGAAGGGTCAAAAGGAGGCCATCGACGACACCATCACTGAAGTGGAGACAAAGATCAAGATGGTCCTGAGCAGATCAGGCTGGCACTCGAGCGGGTTGACGGCTGCAAGGAAGGGGACCAGCCGAGGTGGATAGTACCTCCGCTCACAGAGAAGGGTGCACGGCAGAAGGCGCTGGCGAGGCCGAGAAAAGTCGGGGAGGATGCGTGAAAACTGGGCCCGGAGGTGGAGGAAGAACCTGAGGGGGGGAGGCAGGGCAGATGGAAGGGGTTGCGGAGAGGAAGGGGTGGGCAAATGCGGTTCGTAGTAGCGGAGGGGGTTGAGGAGGGGCAGGAGACGGGGAGGAAGGACAGGCACAGGAGGCGGAACGTCGGGAGCCGAGACCGGAGGTGGATGCGCAGGTGGAGAGGTTGGGAGGGGCGACGGGGAAGGAGTGGGGGAGGCAGAAGGAGTGGCGGTGCACGGGGACCGGGGGACTGACGCGTTCCCGTGGGGGGCCGGCCACGGGACGCTGCGGTGACACGCACAGGTGAGCAGGCAGGCAAGGCACTACGCTCACAAGGGCATCAATACGCTTGTGTCATGTGACAAAGCGTTTCAGAATCCTTGCCACTCTGAAATGAGGGAACGAAAGTATGTACAGCAACACATCAGGATATGTACACATGGGGTTAAGACTGGACTGGGGTAAGGGCATTACAGGACAATAGACACTCTATCCTGACTTGTATCCCAATCCCAGGTCCGACCCTCTCAGTGGCTGGTGGGGGCGGGGGCTCAAACACAACCCATGCCCTGCTCAGTCCGGACCCTGAAACCCTGCCGATGGGGGAGGTGTACCGCACAGCCACAGGCGAGTTCCTGGGAACCAATGAACTCCAAGGCCAACCGACAGAGCTCCCCATGCTCCCTTAACGGCAGGTCCCAACTCCTCTCTGAGCCAGAGATATGGCCCCGCCATTATCACCCAGGAGTTGGTAGCTGAAAATGGGCTGTTTCAGCCCAAACTGAAATTAACTCAAAAATCCCCAAAATTGACCCCTCGTCCGGACCCGCCAGAGGTAGGGACGAGGCAACTGACCCTATGCCCTTCGAGTACGAACTCCCTGTAACCCCCACCCAACCTGGTTCCCTCTGAGGTTCCGGCATCAGGGCACCACAGGTTCGTCAAGTGGGGTCATGATGCCAAAATCACCAAAATTGGCGTCATTCCCACGCGTGGCTTGCCCGGCCAAAGTAAGGCCAATGGCTGACAGGGTAGGAGGCAGGACCTAGGACTCATATCTGAGTGTACAACTTGAATTTAGGTCCGGGCTCCGTATGGGCTTAGAGAAATGGGGCCGCCAATTGACCACACGGAAGGGGGAAATTGGGGTCCCAAAATTGGGTCATTTTGGCTGCTTGAAATGAGCCAAAATTCGGTGTGCTCCCAATAGTATATCTCCACGCCGGCTTGGAGATCCGATCTGCCATTCCATACGCGATCCACCGAGAGTGCAACAGAAGACTCCCATGCCCTTGGCTCTCAAAGATTTTCATGCCACTCGGCGTGGTGACGATCCCAATTGGGTCCACAAATGCCAAAATGGCAAAATTGCCCACACTCACTTTGGGCTAGCGCCTTAACGAAGGTTGCTCCGCTTCGCCCACGTGGTGTGCGAACCATGGGGACCAATGTCCATATCACCCATGTCATATATGGTTCATTGGTCCAAGCGTCCGGCGTGCACGATGGTCAGAACATGGTGCACGGCGGGCAGCAAAAGTGGAAAATTGCTCAAAATGGCCAAAAATGCGCACACTCATGGTTGGGGCAAATGAGGTAGATGCCCGACTCGGACCGGAGTGTGCCACAGGATTGGTATCAAGTCCTATGTGTCCAACATATCTTTTGGGCGTCGCCCAACTCCTCCGGTTTTGGGAATGGCAGGGTCGCCAAGTGAGCCCATGATTTGGGATAGTCCCAAATCGCCAACATGGCGGCCACGGTATGCCAAGCCTAAGAGGAGTCATTCGCCGGGTCTAAGATATGTTGGGCACCGAAGTATGTACCTACATATCATACTTGGGTCATGATGTCAATTGAGCGCAACGTTGAGATACACGGTCGCCACTTGACATCATGACGGGCCAAAAACGGCAAAATTGGCACAAAGACACATAAAAGTGCATTGAAAGGTGCGCAATTATAATATAATATCTTCGGCTTGGATCGTGCAATCAACTAATCCTTCTAAACACAATGACTTGACACCAATGACCTTCGATCCCACATATGTGCTCCACTTGGGGCGCCTTGAAAGGTTACGAGCGCTACTTCCCAAGTGGGCACATGAAAATATGGAAAATTGCAAAATACACACCTTGCTCCCAACGCATCGCTTCGGAATCACCACACAAGCCTCCCTTCACGAAGGTTAGGCTTGCAATTGACCGTAGGGAGTATGGAGAAGGGGCTTGCACAATATGAGGTCCATTGGCGGGTTTGGCTTGGCGCGATAGACCCGCCAAATGGGCACACAACACAACACAAGGCACATACTCCATATTGTCCAAAAAGGTAGCTCCCACCACGTTATGTCATGCCCCTCCAAGGGCATAACTTTGTGTCAATCGCTCATAGGAACTCAAGGAGAGTTCCTATGCAACACCAACACTTGCGCGCTACACTCGAAAGTTATCTCAACGCACGCAATATCATGGCCAATGAGTTGTAACGCAAACTCTACCCTCTTGACCATGATCCATTACACTAGCGCGCACGTGTGGAGACGCAAGGCATATAATGCTTCCTAAATTACGTCGGGAGTATTGTGAATACATCCCACGTTTCCTTATCGTCATTGCTCGCAAGCGGCACGAGATATGACCCTCACAAGTGGCCTCACGAATCAACTTTGTTTTGCCCGTATCTCTAAGACAAATGGAGGGCAAGATAAAAGGAAAGTTGATTCGTGCATAGGGAAGCACGTAGGCACACTCGAAGGAGGTCAAATCAATTGCGGGGATGTCGAAGTCGAAAATCCGATTTCGACATCCTGAAAAATTCGGATTAAGGTTGCGAGTATTAATTATGAAAATTGCGGAAGCGTCCATGCAGTTCCTGAAGGCTTTGGAGCCTTCGTGACGGATTGCGTTAAAATTTCCATTATAAACAGTTAAACTGGCGGTTACGGTAAAGTCGCGATCCAACCGCCAGCAGTCAAAACAGTGAGTATCAGAACGGAAGCGTAAAACTTGACGGAAACAATATGAAAATAAAACCCTGTTGATTCCTGATGATCTGATACACAAATCTCCGCTGGCGGTGCATCGGTTGCCGATGCGGGGCTTTACGGCACGGAACACGTCCGTCAATGGGGTTAGTGGACCGGAGACCGGTTGTATGCCGTAACCTGGCCATGGGGTTCTGGGTACCGCTTCACGCCCCTCCTTAGAGCAAACCCTGGGGGGGGCTCGATAATACCCAAGCATGGCAGCGGGTACCCAGGACCATATCCTGAAGTGGGGGGGGTGTCACATCCTCACTTCAGTAAGTCACAGTAGGATAGGTATGATGTTGTATAAGCTCGTAGCACATGTATGGTATCAAGTATCAAGTATCAAGTCGCGGGTCCTGGCGGCGATTGTTCGGCATCCAAAGGACCCGTTAACCCATACCAGGCGCACCGGGTGCCGGCTGCTACGGTCACCACAACAGTGGCAGTGGCATACACGGCCAACATAGGCGACACACGACGACCGAGGTGGTCCCACAAGTCGAGAGCGACCACAAAGATCCATCAGGCTACCCCAAGCTTCCCAAGGCCCGCCGACTGGGGAGAGTCCCCACGGGTCCTTCCTCGGGCGCACCATGTCCATATCCATACGACGCGAGTCCAGAGTGCCATAGTCGAACTCCTTAAGAACCCCAGATCTTAAGGGAACTCCTCCTTAAGGGATCGGGCATCAAGGCCGTCTTTTCCCTCGCCCTACTGCCACGAAGGCCATACATCAGGGAGTCCTCACGCAGTGTGGGCGGAGGCGTCGACTCCTCAAACCACCAGTTTCCCAGGCAGACTGACCGAGGTCAGGAGCACCGGAGGCCGCCATCCGAATGCAAGTGCGTCTGCGAATCGGTAGGCTCACACTGGGACTGACAGTGGCGGACCGCTGGGAGTGTAGTCAGGCAACTGGGCTTCCTGCCTGGCGCCATCAGGATCTCCACACATCACAGAGAATAGGGCAACACGGTATCACGAGCACTCAAACAGTAGAATCTGTAATCAAGTACTGGTCCAGGCTGGACCAGGCTGTGAGAACGTGTACACGGCGACTCAAGGCGCCTCTGTATCCCGATTCGTGGTGAAAAACAGTCCATCCCTCAGCGATGGGCTGATGACACTTAACATACAGATGCACATATCCTGGAGGGCAGAAAAACAAGCAATAATCTGGGTAAATAGGCGTGTAAACACGCTCTGGACAGAGCGCCAAACCACGCCACGGTCAGGATAAGGCAATGCAGGAGGGTGTACAGGAAAACGCCTGAGTTCAGGCCATATATAGTCTCGAGACACACGTCGACTGGTCTGGATCCCGCAAATGCCATGGGACCAGACCACACACCAAAAATTCGCAATGCCGATGACAGCGGCATCCGTTGCGCAACGTCGTATGGGCTTCAAGGCCCCAAGAGCTCAGAAAAATGAAGGTCAGTCGCCCTACCTGGTTTCCCAAGGATTCAGCAGGGGGGGTGAGTGACGAATAGAAGAAGAGAGGGGCCATCCTCCTCTGGATTCAGCAGGGGGGGGTATATGGCCACTCTGTCACCGAAAGATGGAAGAGAGCAAGTAAGTAAGGGACGATTCGTCGGCCTCACAAGCGCTCATAACGCATCAGGGGAGAGCTCAGGGCGCTGATCAGGCACCCCTGGCTGCAATCGCCCGGGTGAGTGCTGCCAAGTCCGAAACGTGCATCTTGGTCTTGTGCTTGCGGATGTACTCCATGAAGGGAGTATTGACCCGCGGCACGAACGAGGAGACGGGTTCCCAGGTGTCGTGGGACGGCCCATAGCCTCGCCAACGAACCTTGAACTCCAGACCTCCGGGTGCCGAGGCTTTCGGACGCTGAGCCAGGATCTTCTCGACAGTGTAGTCGTCCTGCTCAGCATAGTCATCATCCGAATCAGCCTCATGTGCGGCATAGCTCAGGGACACATGTTGGCCACGGAGGTCGGGTTCCCGCACACGAAGTTGACTCTCGTGGCGCTCGCGGAACTGTCCGTGACCCACCTTGATGCGGTAGGTGTCCTCACCAATCCTGCGGACCACCTCGCCGGGTGTGAACCAGGTTTTGGTGCGGTGGGTGCCCATAGGGCGGGGTCTGATCACCCACACCGGGTCTCCCACCCTGAACTTCTGCGCTGTCGAGCTCGGGGCGGACTTCTGACGCTCAGCATGCTCCTTCTCGAGCTGCTGGCGGATGTCCCGCGCCGTTTGCTCTTGCCGCGCGAAGAATTCCTTGGCATCCATAGCCATGCCATCACCAGACAAGGGAAGTCCCCTACCCAGGGGGTCCCTGCCGAACAGAATCTGGTGAGGGGACAAACCGCTCGGAGTGGGGGTGTCATGATGGGCCTTCAGAGCAGGCCACATCTCCTCAAACCAGTTCCGACGTGGATTGGTGATGTGGATCTTGCGCAGCTTCTCGAACAGCTGCCGTCCAGCCACTTCAGCACGGCCGTTAGACCGGCTGAGATAGGCGACGCTCTTGGCATGACGTATTCCCATGAGGGAACACATAGCCTTGAACCAGCCACCAGTAGCCCTCGGTCACTGCAAATGGTGCGGGGGATGTCAAAGACGGTCAGCCAATGACGAATCATCATGACTGCCACTTCTCTGGCAAGCAACCCCTTTTTGCGTGCCGGAACGGCTACATGTAGCCGCCAGCATGCAGCGACGGAAGTCGCCTGAGCATTTCGTGTTATTTAGCGATGATCATGAGATTTAGCGCTGTGCAGTGCAGTTTCGATTGTGGAAGTTTCATTCCAAAATACAACGATTTTCTGTCACTGCATAGGTTCCTGTTATGTTCGAAATGGCTTTGGTGCTCGTCCACTGATCTGTTTGGCTTTGGGTAAGCATTGGAGTAATTCTAGGACAAGACATCAAGGAGGACTTGGACTAGTACATGGTAGCAGACAAACACTAGTACATGGTAGCAATTTGGCAATACGGTTCGATCTCGAGCGCCTTAGATTTCGAGCATTGGTTGGGCATTTGATCACGAGTTCTAAAAAGAGGTAACTCCGTGACGTTTGTTTGGTACACCTTCCACTATGGATCCTTCCAACTCGTCTCACTTACTCCTTGAGGGTCCGGTTGATCACTCGAGGCAATTGGAGTATGGTTCTCAACAAGAAGAGGATCATATGGAGACGAGTTTTGGCGATCGCCGTATTCGACGCCTTCGTTGGGAGGACGCCGAGGGACGGAGATATGAAGCCATGGAAGCCGAAATCCGTGAAGGTATACATCCCCAACGCTTTGAAGTGTTGGGAGATGTAGTTCAAAATATCATTCAATTCCTCCATGAACAACGGCTTAACATTGACGTCATGCATAGTGATGTAGATCAACGCATATCACGAATTGTGCATGTGGGTGATTCCCTTCTTGCTCGTGTCGGTGATGTTGATGGAGACATAAATGAGGTCAAAAAGACATTATCCAACATGGAACAACAATATGGGAAAAATAATCATACAATGTCGTCGGAAATGGAGTCGTTGAATGCTCGTGTTCGGTGGCTTTATCGCCAAGTATCTTCGTTAGTTGGGCGACATGAAGCATCTCCATCGAAAAATCCTTATGTTCCTTTGATTCAACAAATTCAAACGGACATATCGACGCTCAAATTACGGCGTAACGCACTCTCGGTGGAGGATATTAAAGTGCAATTGGGTCCATGGGTTCGTGAGATCATCACCAAGGCGTTGGAACCATTTGGGGTCGAGATGCGCAATGAAGTTCGTGGTCATCGGAAAAATTTGAATGGAGACATTAGTGTTGCCGTTGGGGATTGCGAATCTCAATTGAACAAGCGCATTGACTCCATCCAGAGTTCCATTCAAACGCTTGTTCGTGACGGACGCATTGGCACTCTTGGGGAACGTGTTGACGAGATTGAGCGAGTCGTGGAGAAGTTGAACGCGAGCAACGAGTCGATTAAAAACCTTGAGCAGCGTTTGAATGAGTCCTTTGTGCCATTTGGTGATTTTGATAAACACTCTAAGAGTGTTTTGAACCAACTTGTGGAAATGAAAGCGGAGTTGGATCATGGCATGAGCGTTTATGGTCGGCGTGATCCGACATCGCTTGACGCTATGGTCAAACATGAATTTTCTTTGCATAAGAATTCTTTGATGGCGGAGGTACGAGAGTCATCCGCACAATATATTTCACAGCTTGAGGAAAGGGTCATGACTAGGATGGAGGATGAGGTTCGACGGTTGATGATTCATGAACAATTGTCTTCAACGGATGGTTCTTTGAAAACTAGAACAACGGTCTCGCCGGTGGATGATGATCGTTTGACTAAGTTGGAAGGTGATATCGAAGAGGTGCAACAAATGTTGCAATCGGCTCAAATTGAATTATTAGAGTTCCGACAATTAGTCGATGGTTTTGGGTCTCATGAGGTGCATGAGTCCCATGATTCACATCAACAATTGTCCCTTCCTTCACATTGGCCTTCGTCCACAGAATCGGGCGCTGGACCGAAGGAAGTAAAGAAGGAATTCATTAATCAACTGAGTCACGAGGTGAAACAAGGGTCCGACACGGAGAAGGTAAGCCGATTCGGTGACTTCGTTCATCGCATTGGTATGCCTCCTTCTTTTGAGTCGGGCGCCATGAAAGCGTCTGATTTTGTATCAAATAGTTCCCACCCTGAAGGGTCACGCAATGTGTTCGGGGGTAAGTTCTCTCCCGGGCCACTGGCACAACGACCTAAAAGGGAAGGGGCCGGGGTGATTGGTGAGAAACAAGTTCGTTTTCATGATTTGCACCGATTCTTTTCAGTGCACCCCGAGGCACAGCCGGAGAATGAGGACAACCCCACCAGTACAGGAACCGAAGCCCACATAAGGGGATTGTTCTCAAGTGATCGGGGGGATATGGATAACGACTTTGGGTTGCTGGATCGGGACACTAAGAAAGACATTCAACGTTTTATTAAGAGACCTACGTTTGATGGAGATTACGCTACGTTTTTTCATTTTGAACGACACTGGGACTATTGGTTGAAATATTGGTCGGCCTCCCTTACCCCCGAACTCCGCACACTCGCGCTCCTCTCGGCCTTGCCGAGTGAGGACGCGGCGGCTTTTTGGGATTGTGTCACGGAATTGGGGTGGGGGTATGACCATATTTGGGCAATGCTCAAGGAAGAGGCTGCCGAGTTGCAAAATCCTCATGTCCTTGAGCAAGAATGGAAAGATACTACCCCACCCAATCGACTCCCCATGCCATATAGGAGATGGTTTTTGAAGTTTCAGGTTCTGTTTAATCGTGTTGGTACGATTTCTGCCCAAACGGCCAAGATAACCTATATGGATGCACTGGCCAGGGCTAAATGCTTTCAGAAAGAGGTGAGTGAGTTGTTGGAGGTGGAAGCCATGTATGGTGAGTCCACCTTTCAGGAAGCACATTCATTCATTCTCCGTAAATTAGTGTTGCGTAGGCGTGCGGAGGTATTGGCTAAGCGATATGGGTCTGGCGTTGGGACAGAAAACATCGATGATGAAGCTATTGGGAACCTCAGGGGTCGGAGACCAGCGAACAATGATGATCGTGGGAGTCGGAAAGGACGACCGCGACAGCAAGGTGGTAAGGGACGCTCGCAATCCGAACCCCCCAAATGCACCACGTGTGGTAAGGCGCACAACGGATCGTGTTGGATAGTGGATAAAACACATTGGCCAAAAAGTTGGAAGGAACAAAAACAAGTTCCACACAAGACGATTATGCAGCGTTTAAAGGACCAAAAGTGCATTTGGTGTGGTGGGGATCACCTGGGTGTGAAATGTGAGCAGAATCCCTTCCGTAAGGACACGGCGCGGGGTAAACAGGAGAAGAATACACCCGAGGCCAAGAAGGGGCCATACCCCCCGTGTAAGCACTGTGGCAAGACTAATCATACCGAGGCGTCTTGCTTTACTGCGCATCCAGAGTTGAGGCAGCAATGGCGGAAGTCTAAAGATAAGAAAAGCCCGTAAGGGGGTGGAGATCATGGGGCAATCTCTGCTAAATGTAAGTCCCTGCTTGAGGCTCAGTTCCCGGGTGTTTTGGCGCAGCAGTCACAAATTAAATTGGTTGACTGCAGGGAGGGCATCCTGAGATTGCGCCGCCGTTTTGGGAGACGGGTAAAATCAAGGGAACGACGTGAGCTGTGGATAGAAGTGGACGTGGACTTTGGTGAATATTGCGTTAAACGCATACGTGCATTAATTGACACGGGTTGTGAGGTATTTGCTGTAGGGAAGCGCAGTGCTTTCCCTGAAGGTTCACTGAGGCCAGCCAGGAGGCCCCTTACCCTCAGTGCTGTGGGGTCACAACCGGTGCCAGGCGGGACTGAGGGCGCGCAAGTGAATATTTCTTTGCCTGTGTGTCATTATCTGGGTCCTCTGCAGTGTGTGTGCATGGATGCGTGGATTTACTCAGCGGACGTTACCCCTGAGTTGATCCTGGGTTATCCCTTTTTAGTGGCGTATGGGCTCACTGTGGACACAGTGAAACACTGTGTTCTGCCGATGGAGTGTATTGACGTGCAGCCCTCAAGAATGATATGCCAGAGGGTGCAGTGTGTCAATGGGTCTGTTGCCTCCGTTCAGGTACGGAAGGTGGAACGCGAGTCGAAGGAACAATTCAGTGACCGGTCGCGTGGACACCAGTCCGACCAAGGTCTCTGTTTACATACTTCGGCACAGGATACCCCCCCCCATGGGGAGGGCAGGGGTCAGCCGGTCTGCGAAACTCAGATCGCTGGACAGTCTGACCAGAGTGCTGTGGGCGACCTACAGGTGCAAGTTCAGATGCTCACGAAGCATGGGCAAATACCCACGCATGGATCAGCAGGGGCAGCGGGTTTCGATGTGTATGCAGCACATCCTTCAGAAATTCGGCCTGGCTGTCGGCGTGTGGTGCAGCTGGATATCGCATTGTCGATACCAGCAGGGTTCTATGCTCAGCTGCAGCCCAGGTCGGGCCTTGCTAAGAATAAGTGTATTGACGTCGCGGCTGGCGTCATTGATTCTGATTTCCGAGGGAACATTGGTGTTCTTTTGGTGAATAACGGTACCGAGAAATATATGGTCTCAGTGGGAGACCACATTGCGCAACTTCTTTTTAAACCTGTAGCCCAACCTGAACTACAGGAGGTTGCTGAATTACCTCCGTCAGGCCGAGGGGCTGCAGGGTTTGGGAGCACCGGCGTTGAGCAGGTGCAAAGGGGCGTGGGATGCTCGGCGAACCAAGTGGCGGCGCACAGTGCGTGCACGTGCTGTCACAAAGGGGAAAATGAGCAGGCCTCGCGTCCTATATGCATGATACGTGTATGTCATGGCATGACACATGATCAAGTGCGTTCACACGAAATATTGACGGACTCAGAAGAGCTGGAGATTGGGGAGGTGCAATTGCCTGCTTGTAACTGCAGGGTGCCTCCCGCCAGTTCAGACGAGAGAACCGTCCGAGGAGTCCAACAGAAGTCAGGATTTCAGGTACCACCCGATTGCTTTGCAGGAGGTTGGGGACTCACAAGGGGGTGGGGTGACCAGAACTCGGAGACCGTCGCGCCCGAGGACACGCCGGCCGGGTGTCCAAATGCTCAGGTGTCGAAGCTTTCACGGGTTCCTGCAGCCCCTACCACGGCAAGCGAACGACTGCAAATCAGGCGCTCAGCGCATAGGAAGAAAGTTGACAATCGCTTGTCGCTCCTACCCTCAGCACGGCGTCAGTTTTTACAGTGGGCACACAGGACGAATGGTGAGGATCCACAGGTGGTGACAAATTTTTTTGACGTGTTTGCACAGAATGGAGATCGTGCCATGAGTCAGCCATGGACTGGCAAATGTTTATTTTTGCACCCGCGGCCTGAAGAGCTAAAGGACACGGTAGAAAAGATACTGCTGGATGGAGCCAAGGGTATTCTTGTGCTCCCCGTGTGGAAAAACATGCCACACTTTTGGCGTGTTGGCGAGGTGGCCATTGACTGGTGGGATTGCCCCCCAGAGATGCCTATATATCAGGGGGCTAAGCCACGATGGGCGACCCGTGTCGTCTTGTTTGATGCGTTGGCTGCCCTGGACATGGATGCAGGGATGGACAGATGGGCGGGAGTCCAGGAGGATGAGTTCTCAGGTGATCCAGAGAGCGTGGACCCCCCCCCCCCCCTGCCACATGACCCCTACCACGCCCCCACCTGAGGAACTGCAGGGCCCTGATGAACCAGGTGTCCAATCTGTAAATACACAGTCTGCAGAGGCGCACTCCCTTGACGAGTCTGGGAGGGGAGTAGCGCCTGGGGAACGACAGCAATGTAGGCAAATGAAACGACGCTTGTCCCGTCAGTCAGGTAAGGGACACGGCAAATCTGCTGGTGTGTGCTCCCCCTCTTGCAGTGACATCGACTGCAGTGGAGAGCAAGCGATTACATCCGAAGCGCCGTCTGAATCTGAAAACCAAGGTGTGCAACAGTCCATACAGGGTCCTGTGGGTACAGCAGAGCCCGAAGTAATCGCTGGTCTACAACAGTGTCAGGAGGCTGCAGCCTCATGTGCTGATTTGAGACACCTGCCCCGCAGGATGCGGCGCAGATTGCTTACCAGGACAGAGCGTGATCGCCTGGCCCAGTTTAATACTGATGCTGTGTCCAGTTCTGATGAAGGCCCTGAGACAGGTTCGCCAGGGCGTACAAAAAAATGCCGAAAGGTCAGGTCAGTGATCCTGCAGGATAAGCCACCAGGGCAGTTGCGAACCGGCATCCATGGACGGTCTATTCGCTCTGTGATTGAGGCGGACATGACCGATCCCAATTGTTCAGGTTACAGGGAGGCTTTGGAAAAGGAGTTTGAGGACGTCCTGAAATTCAAGTCCCTTACTCCTGAGGATATCGAAAATAAGATACGTGGTCCTTATACGGAGGCCACTATAACACTGAAACAGGGTGCTGAGCCCAAATCAGTGCAGCCATTCCGGTGCCTGGGGGTACGAGCAGCTGCCTTTAAGGCACTGCTTGATAAATTTTCTGATCGGGGGATGATCAAAGCAGCGGAAGGTAATCCTCTGTGGATTGCCAGAGCCTTTGTGGTTCCTAAGCCGGGGGGAAAATGGAGGCTCGTGATAGATTACAGGCACCTGAATGACAACATAGAAAATATTACATATCCGATCCCAATAATAGAGGATCGCATAGTGGAGGAGGGGAAGAATGCCCTGTGGAGCATTTTCGATTTAGAAGATGGGTTCCACCAGATGCCACTGTCGCCAGACAGTAGGCATCTGACAAGTTTTACGACGCCCTGGGGGGTGTTTGAATGGCAGGTTTTGCCAATGGGCTTAAAAACTTCCCCCTCCCAATATCAGAGAATGGTTTCCTATTGTTTGGATTCCATTAAACTGAAGCCCTACATCGATGATGTTTTAAAGGGCACACCCCCAAATATTGATACAGGACAAGTGGATGATACAGTATATAAACAACATGATATACAGTTACGGGAGGTCTTCACACTGTTTAGAAAATACAAACTGACAGTGAAGAAGACCAAGATGCACCTTTTTGTCCGAAAGGTCAAATTCTGCGGGCATATTTTGTGTAATGGACAGAGAATGTCCAGCCCTGAAAAACGGGCAGCCATTGAGAAATGGCGATGGGAGGACATACGGACTCCCAAACACTTGAAAAGTTTTTTGGGTTTAACCCAATGGTACGCAATTTATATGCGTAATTACGCAAAATATGCCGGGATTTTGTCTGAGGCCCTGCGGAAATTACCAGAACCGACCGCAAAGGATAAGGGACGCTCCTCACAGCGACATAAGATTGTTTGGACAAGGGAGATGAAGCGTGCTTTCTCCCAAATCAAACGTGGCATGAGTGAGGATGTGATCCTAGATATTGCGGATGTCAACAAAAAATTTATTATAAGGGTTGATGCGAGTGACTATGCGGTAGGAGCAGTTTTGGAGCAGTATGACTCCAAAAATCAGCTCAGGCCCGTAGCATTCTATTCCAGAAAGTTGGCAGGGGATCAAGGTGATGGTACCGCGCGGGGACAAAGGGGTTGGAGTACGCGAGAAAAGGAGATGTATGGCATCATCTCCACCTTGCATAAGCATCAGTCATGGATAGGGATGGGAACTGAGGTAGAAATTCTGACTGACCATCGTACGCTGGAGAAGTGGTACCACGACGATTTGTTGACGGTCAGTGGTCCACTTGGCCGTCGCTGTCGTTGGCATGAGTTTCTATCGAGATATCCCCTAGTGGAGGTGAGGTACACTCCGGGTGCGGGGCACATTGTTCCTGACGTGCTCTCCCGTTGGGCGTACCCTGCCAACACTGCGGCCCCTGATAGTAGCCTACATGGGTCAGAAAATGATGCGGCTGCATGGGAAAGGACTGAGGTGGAGGTCAGGGAGCAAGAAAATCAGGCCTTGCGTGAGCATCCACTTTTCGCTGATTGTATGCAAGAGTTGGAGCGGGGCTCCAAATCACTGCACCTCCTCTCACAGAATGACGGACGTCAGAAGTGGGTTATCACAAATCGAAGGGAACGTCTTTTGGAGGACAGTGCGAGGTTATTGCGTCAGGTACGCAGTGAACAGGTGGTGCCTCAGGTTCAGGATCAGGACGTCTCGACAGAGCTCAGGGAAGCTACAATGAGACATCAGATGGATACCCGCTTGCGGTCGTTATTCAGTGACAGTCAATCACCCCTGCAGAGCTCCAGTGGGGATTCTGTGAATCACGAGAAGCGCGTTGAGCGCATCATCCATAATTTATGTTGTGCTGAGAGTGGGCTGGACCCGTTTCAGCTTGCAGCGCTGACTCAGGAGCCACTCACTAAATGTTTGTTTGGCAAGTGGGACAACGAATACCAGAGTGACCGCAATTTTTCCACCATTTTTGACAAATTGTCACAGGGTCAGGCCGTTGAAGGTTTTTCGCTTTTTCAGGGGAAGCTGCGACACCATGGCAAAATCGTGGTTCCGTTTTCATTAACGGATAAGGTTCTGACTGCCATGCATCAGTATGTCCATCCAGGTAGGGACAAACTGATAGAGTTGGTCCGCAGAAAATTTTATTTCACCTTCCGGCCGAGTGTTTTGAAGAAAAAGGTCACTGAATTGGTTAAACGATGTCCTGTTTGTCAAACGTGTAAAACAGGCCCAGCACGCTTTGATGAATGTCGTTTTTTCCCTGTCCCCCAGTATCCCTTTGCATCGCTTGCCATTGATTTTGTATCACTGCCGGAAGTTACTTCGGCCGGACAGGTGTATGACCAGTGTATGGTAATTGTAGACAGGCTGACAGGATATTTGACTGCGGTGCCATGCAGGGCCCAGGGCCTGGATGCCAAAGCAGCGGCAGATTTGTTTTTGCAACGCTGCTTGTTCTTCACTGGCGTGCCGAAGGAAATCATGAGTGACAATGACAATGTCATTACCAGTGATTTCTTTCACAGTTTGTGTGAGAAGATGGGGATTGAGACCCACAGGGGTGTTATATATAGGCCTTCGAGTAATGGGAGGGCCGGAAATGCAGTCAAGGCGGTAGTAAATTCGCTCCGCCTGTATTTGGAGCAGCGAAAGGCGCTGTGGGTGAATGCGCTACCGCTGGCAGTGTGGGCAGTGAATGACCTGCCTGGCATTCACGGTCCCTACAGCCCTCACAGACTGGTGTTTGGGCGTGACCCCATTGGTTTTGGGGACTGTCCACCGGTCCAGGATGACTGTGCGGAAGACGCGCTGACATTTTTCTCCCGTTTGGAGAAGGAACGAAGGGAGGTGCAGAAAAAATTGAAAAAGATTCATGCCGCACAGCGGAATAAGTTTCTTCAGAAATTCCCGACCCTGAACTTGCTTCCAGGGGACAAGGTGTGGGTGAAGAACCTCCCAGGCCAATCTAAGTTAGATAGGCTGTGGCAGGGTCCCTGTGAGGTGGAGAGGGTCATTTCTGCTTCGAGAGTGGTGGTGAATACCCCTCAAGGGGATCAGACATTGTCTACCAGTAGATTGAAGCATTACATGCATCCCTATGGTGCACCAGATTCTGCGCATCCTTTCAATTACTTTTCCAAGGAGGACGTCGCCCCCCCTGTGGTACAGCACTGGGTGCCAGAGAAATTTTTGGCTACCAGGGTTTACCCCAATGGTGTTCGTAAGTGGAAAGTGAAGTGGCGGGGTCATACACGTCCCACATGGGAGCCTGCCAGTAGCTTCATGAATGAACTCAACAAAGACTGGCATGCCTTCAATCAAAAGAAGGGGCTCCATCTCACAGTTGATGATGTAGTTAGTATGTCTTGAATGTATGATGCATCCCCCTCACCCTGTTTATTTGTACTCCTCTCTTTCAGGTGCAATGAATTCGATTCAATGCAGACAGCTCAGTGATCGATGTCAGTTTTAGGGTATGCCACCATTTTTCGGGTTCCACGCCACATCACTCTGGACTGCTTCTCAGGAGTCCAATCAGCATCAATAAAGACAAATGAAGGATCCAGAGAACAAATCTCAGAAGTAATCTAACTCATATATGACTTCAGTGAATGGGCTTTGTATATTAGCATTCATGTCTGTTTGTTTGAAGACATTGCGTTGTGATGCACAGAGATTTGCCTTTGTATGTTCGAGCCCTTGCCTGGAGCCCACTGAATGTTGTACAATGAACTTCTGAGCAACAATGGATCCCCAATGTCAACAACAAAAAAAAAAAAAAAAAAAAAACCAGTGGAACCGGTGGTATACGCGTAGTACTGACTTCCCCCCTCTGTGCACAGGCAGGCAGTCAGAGTTACAGGACAGTGCTGTGAGTCAATGCCAGGGCAATGAGATGACAGGTTTGTAGTTCTTGGAACTCAGTGCCCCTATCCTGGGTACAGATGGGCAGACGGCTGTGGCAGCACCCTCAGGCAGCTCCCAGGTCATAGAACCACAGGCCTGCTGGGGCTGGTATCCAGTTTTTCAGCCCCAAAAAGGGATTTTTTGGGCTTGGGAGGGGAGTGTAGCCGCCAGCATGCAGCGACGGAAGTCGCCTGAGCATTTCGTGTTATTTAGCGATGATCATGAGATTTAGCGCTGTGCAGTGCAGTTTCGATTGTGGAAGTTTCATTCCAAAATACAACGATTTTCTGTCACTGCATAGGTTCCTGTTATGTTCGAAATGGCTTTGGTGCTCGTCCACTGATCTGTTTGGCTTTGGGTAAGCATTGGAGTAATTCTAGGACAAGACATCAAGGAGGACTTGGACTAGTACACTACAACGTAGCCGCTGTGGCGGTCCACACAGAGAACCACACAGTCAAAGGTCCCCTTGCCAATGTGCACTTCGGGCATGGAGAAGACTTCCATGGCCACGCTCTCCATGGGCTGGTCAGGAACTGGGGTCCATTGGGGTTCCCCCTTGACGTTCCGGTTATCGGGATTGCAGGCCTGACAGACCGAGCAACCCTTCCTGACCTTCTTGATGGCGGTGTAGAGAACGATATGGTCGATCTCGAACCGACGCTGCATGTCAAGAGCCTGCTTCTTGACCCCTGGGTGCAGCATGTGGTGGTGCCAAGCTTCACACAGCTCGAGCACCCGGGACTCTGGTACTAGCAGCTTACCATTCCGGTAGAGCTTGCCATCTTCCTCAGTCAGCCCCTTTGGCCACTTCTGCCCGTCGTCAGGGTCGGTCACAGCCCTATACTCGGCCGCAAAGGCCTCAGACTTGGCGTAATCGTCAGTCCAGTCGTCCTGGAGGCAAGACTCCGGGAAGGGGTGCTTGTCGGACTCAGCTCCCTCAGGGGCGAGCACACTGACCGCCCTGCTCACCCTCGACGCGAGGGGGGCATCCGCAGCCATGACGACGAAGCATTTAACATCCTCCTCCTCCATCAGGCGCTCCATTTCAATTATCTTCTTGGCTTCAGCGGTCTCAGCCTCATCGCCATGGGCAGAGATGTCCTGCATGCCCTTGCTGGCGGGATAGGCCCACTGAGACAGTCCGCCACGGTGTTCTCCCTTCCAGGAATATACACAACCGTAAGGTCGAACTTGGCCAAGGTCTCATGCCATTTTGCCCGTCGGGAGGCGGGACCTGAGGGGGTGTCCACGTGCTCCTTGTGCCACGACTGCAGACTCTGATGGTCGGTGCAGACGGTGACGGGATGGAGGGCTATGTACCCAGCCCATTTCCTGAGAGCCATGACGATGGCATACGCCTCCTTTTCACGGGGCGTCCACGTCCGTCTCTGGCCTTCCGCCAGGACTCGGCTCCAGAACACCACGGGCACGTGCCTCCCGTCGTCAGGCACTTGCTCCAACACAGCGCCAATGGCGTAGTCGGAAGCGTCAGTGCGCAGGACGAACCCTCGGTCGGGATCCACGAGGTGCAGACCCACTGCGGATAGCAGCGCCTGCTTCATCCCCTCAAAGGCGCGGTCGGACTCTTCAGTCCAGACCAGAGCCTTCTTGGACCCCTTCTTGGTCTCCTCTCGGTTGCCCTTGAGCATGGTTGTCATGGGGGCTGCATACTCGGCATACATCTTGATATACCCCGAGTAGTAGTTGCAGAACCCCAGATACGCCCGTAGCTCAGAGACCCTCTTGGGCTTTTCCCAGTGCTCAATCGCAGCCACCTTGCCAGGTATGGGCTTTCGCTGCCCGTTCCCAACTACGTGGCCAGCGAAGACCACCTCGCTTACCGCAATGGTGGCCTTGTCACTGCTGCCCGTGAGTTTGTGCCGAACCAGAAGGTCGAGCACTCGAGTGACGTCCCTCTCATGTGCCTCCAGGAGCTCCTCGTAGCTCATGCTGGGGTCCCCGGACGCGATGATCACGTCGTCCACGAAGGGGTCCGCACAGTCACGCACCGGCTCAAGCAGGTTCTCCAGCATCCGCTGAAAAGCCGCATTGCCGTTGGTAGCGCCCATGGGCATCACCTTCCACTGGAGAGGTCCAAGTGGAGTGCTCATGGCTGTGCAGGCACGGGACTCTTCGGCGAGAGGCATCTGATGATAACCATGTTTCAGGTCAATCACCGTGAAGATCCTCCGCCGGTGTTGTTTTTGCAGCATATCCTCAATGAGGGGCAGCGTATAGCTGTCGTGCTGCGTTTGGGCGTTCAGGCCGCGGTAGTCAACCACGAGCCGCCACTCACCGGGAACCTTCTTGGGGACGACGAAGCAAGGAGAGGCCCATTCGGAGTGGCACGGCTCGAGCCAGCCTCTCTGGATGAAGTCACGGAGGATCTTCTCCATGGCCTCTTTCCTCTCCCCCCTCAGGGCAAACTCCCGGTGCCGGTACACACGGGGGTCCTGCTTCAGTCGTATCTTGGCCTCGCCATACGGTCCAGGGACCAGTGGGGGAAACACAGGCTTACCGCTGAAGAAGGTGTCACCATACTTCTGCTTCAGCCTGGCCCTCAACGCCTGGATCTTGGGGCAGTCACCGGACTCCGCCTTGGCTTTTCCGGGCACTTGAACCACGGAGCTTACTTGAAGGGTAGCGACCCCGCTCACTTTCGGCTCAGGTGGTCTTCCCAGATGGCCCAAAGTATGTACAGCAACACATCAGGATATGTACACATGGGGTTAAGACTGGACTGGGGTAAGGGCATTACAGGACAATAGACACTCTATCCTAACTTGTATCCCAATCCCAGGTCCGACCCTCTCAGTGGCTGGTGGGGGCGGGGGCTCAAACACAACCCATGCCCTGCTCAGTCCGGACCCTGAAACCCTACCAATGGGGGAGGTGTCTCGCACAGCCACAGGCGAGTTCCTGGGAACCAATGAGCTCCAAGGCCAACCGACAGTGGCTCCCCTTGCTCCCTCAACTGCAGGTCCCAACTCTCTTCTGAGCCAGAGATATGGCCCCGCCATTATCACCCAGGAGTTGGTAACTGAAAATGGGCTGTTTCAGCCCAAACTGAAAGTAACTCAAAAATCCCCAGAATTGACCCCTCGTCTGGACCCGCCAGAGGTAGGGACGAGGCAACTGACCCTATGCCCTTCGAGTACAAACTCTCTGGAACCCTCACCCAACCTGGTTCCCTCTGAGGTTCCGGCATCAGGGCACCACGGGTTCGTCAAGTGGGGTCATGATGCCAAAATCACCAAAATTGGCGTCATTCCCACGCGTGGCTCGCCCGGCCAAAGTAAGGCCAATGGCTCACAGGGTAGGAGGCAGGACCTAGGACTCATATCTGAGTGTACAACTTGAATTTAGGTCCGGGCTCCCTATGGGCTTAGAGGAATGGGGCCGCCAATTGACCACACGGAAGGGGGAAATTGGGGTCCCAAAATTGGGTCATTTTGGCTGCTTGAAATGAGCCAAAATTCGGTGTGCTCCCAATAGTATATCTCCACGCCGGCTTGGAGATCTGATCCGCCATTCCATACGCGAGTCACCCGGAGTCTAACAGAGACTCCCATGCCCTTGGCTCTCAAAGCTCTCCATGCCACTTGGCGTGGTGACGATCCCAATTGGGTCCACAAATGCCAAAATGGCAAAATTGCCCACACTCACTTTGGGCTAGCGCCTTAACGAAGGTTGCTCCGCTTCGCCCACGTGGTGTGCGAACCATGGGGACCAATGTCCATATCACCCATGTCATATATGGTTCATTGGTCCAAGCGTCCGGCGTGCACGAAGGTCAGAACATGGTGCACGGCGGGCAGCAAAAGTGGAAAATTGCTCAAAATGGCCAAAAATGCGCACACTCATGGTTGGGGCAAATGAGGTACATGCCCGACTCGGACCGGAGTGTGCCACAGGATTGGTATCAAGTCCTATGTGTCCAACATATCTTTTGGGCGTCGCCCAACTCCTCCGGTTTTGGGAATGGCAGGGTCGCGAAGTGAGCCCATGATTTGGGATAGTCCCAAATCGCCAACATGGCGGCCACGGTATGCCAAGCCTAAGAGGAGTCATTCGCCGGGTCCAAGATATGTTGGGCACCGAAGTATGTACCCTCATATCATACTTGGGTCATGATGTCAATTGAGCGCAACGTTGAGATACACGGTCACCACTTGACATAATGACGGGCCAAAAACGGCAAAATTGGCACAAAGACACATAAAAGTGCATTGAAAGGTGCACATTTATAATAGAATATCTTCGGCTTGGATCGTGCAATCAACTAATCCTTCTAAACACAATGACTTGACACCAATGACCTTCGATCCCACATATGTGCTCCACTTGGGGCGCCTTGAAAGGTTACGAGCGCTACTTCCCAAGTGGGCACATGAAAATGTGGAAAATTGCAAAATACACACCTTGCTCCCAACGCATCGCTTCGGAATCACCACACAAGCTTCCCTTCACGAAGGTTAGGCTTGCAATTGACCGTAGGGAGTATGGAGAAGGGGCTTGCACAATATGAGGTCCATTGGCGGGTTTGGCTTGGCGCGATAGACCCGCCAAATGGGCACGCAACACAACACAAGGCACATACTCCATATTGCCCAAAAAGGTAGCTCCCACCACAGTATGTCATGCCCCTCCAAGGGCATAACTTTGTGTCAATCGCTCATAGGAACTCAAGGAGAGTTCCTATGCAACACCAACACTTGCGCGCTACACTCGAAAGTTATCTTAACGCACGCAATATCATGGCCAATGAGTTGTAACGCAAACTCTACCCTCTTGACCATGATCCATTACACTAGCGCGCACGTGTGAAGACGCAAGGCATCTAATGCTTCCTAAATTACGTCGGGAGTATTGTGAATACATCCCACGTTTCCTTATCGTCATTGCTCGCAAGCAGCACGAGATATGACCCTCACAAGTGGCCTCACGAATCAACTTTGTTTTGCCCGTATCTCTAAGACAAATGGAGGGCAAGATAAAAGGAAAGTTGATTCGTGCATAGGGAAGCACGTAGGCACACTCGAAGGAGGTCAAATCAAGTGCGGGGATGTCGAAGTCGAAAATTTGATTTCGACATCCTGAAAAATTCGGATTAAGGTTGCGAGTATTAATTTGGAAAATTGCGGAAGCGTCCATGCAGTTCCTGAAGGCTTTGGAGCCTTCGTGACGGATTGCGTTAAAATTTCCATTATGAACAGTTAAACTGGCGGTTACGGTAAAGTCGCGATCCAACCGCCAGCAGTCAAAACAGTGAGTATCAGAACGGAAGCGTAAAACTTGACGGAAACAATATGAAAATAAAACCCTGTTGATTCCTGATGATCTGATACACAAATCTCCGCTGGCGGTGCATCGGTTGCCGATGCGGGGCTTTACGGCACGGAACACGGCCGTCAATGGGGTTAGTGGACCGGAGACCGGTTGTATGCCGTAACCTGGCCATGGGGTTCTGGGTACAGCTTCAGGACCGGCGCAGGGGAAGGGGACGAGAAACAGGAAAGCAGGGGAGAGACCGGAGACGACAGGGCGGGGGACAGGAACAACCGGCAACGAGCGAAGGAAGAGCAGCAGGAACCGGAGGGAACGGGGCAAGGGGCGGACGAAGGGAGGCCAACGAGGAAAAGTGCGAAGTCAGGTAGGGTGAGCAAGGGAGCTATGAGCCGGGAACAGTGAAGGAAGGGGTGGAGGTGCATGGTTCTCACACAGTCCGAGGGGAGTGGGGGATGTATGTTGGGACAGTTGAAGATATGATGATACAGAAGGATCGCACGGGGTATGAGACGAGAGTGGCCATGGTACAATGGGAGGATCAAGAGGAGGGGGACGAGGAAAGACTGCTGTATGTGGAGGCGAGAGGAAGTATTTGTCCGCGGGGGAGGGAGATGGAAATACAGGAACAGTTGGTTCCGGAGCAGGAGGCGCAGGAGCTGAAAGGCGAGGAGATGTCTTCCGGGATGAAGAACAAGAAGAAGAAGTGAGAACTAACAACGCGGCGGGCGGCGCCAGTGATGAGGATACACACAGAACGTCAGCGCAGCAGAAACAATGGTGCGAAAGAACGACAGCCGAGGGACCAAGAAGCGGTGCGGAAAGATGGGGAGGGAAGGTGGCAACCCACAAAGTTGTACATCCAAAACAACCCAGCGGCCCTGTATCCGGCGGATAAGGCAGCGTGGCAGCAAATGAGGTTGCACAAGGCCAACCCGGATGTGGTGGCGTATCAAGAGATACGGCTGCACGAGAAGGACAACGTCGTGTGCACGCAGATGTACGGCGGGGAGGGGCGAGAGTACCGGCGGGAGTGGGCACAATGAGTGCCATTGTTGGTGCGCAGGGGCCTCAGCGTTGTACAAGACGAGAAAGTGGGAGAGAAGGGGAGAAGGGCGGTATATGATGTGGCAACAGAGCATGGACAGGTGGTCATCATCAACTGCCACCTCTCGCATGGTATTAGGGTCAAGTAGTATGTGGCAGAACTAGGGACGGAGTATGTCAGGGTGCTGGAGATGGGACCGGTCATTGTGGTTGGGGACCTCAACTCTGATCCATGGAGGAGCGGCGCAGAGACGAAGGTGGACCTGGAAGTGAGGCTGTTTGTGGAGGAAATGCAGCTGCAGGATGTGTCATAAAATGGAGCACCAGGCCTCTGACACTACCCGGCACCAGAGGGAAGCACGCCGTGACGGATAGATGCAATGTATGCGAACCCTCAGTTGGTCGGTGGGGTAACGGCGGGGGGTATTGTGGGGTCTGAAGTAATGCTGGACAGGAAAGGGCATTGCCCCATGATGTTGACTGTGGACGTGAAGGTACGGGAACCAGGGGAAGAAGAAGAAGAGGAACGGGAGTCAGATGAGATGGGGGTAAGCCTGCCGCCGCCGGTGCGGTGGCCAGATGACGGGGAGGACGACAGGTGGCACTAGTGGGTGCAGCAAGCCCATGTCGAAATGAGGCGAGGGAGCCACGCGCATCAGGCCATGCGGAAAGCCGCAGGCCTGTGTGGGTTTAGCAGGCCAGTAGGGGAGTCATAAACTAAGCGCAAGCTGCAACACTTGGTGGCCAAGCTGAGGAAGAGACAACAGGAGGAAGTCGAAGCAAGACCAAACGCAGAGTCTGCAGAGTGAAGGGAGAAAGCGGCGCGGGCAAGGAAGAGGGTGCAAGCGGGGCGGAGGGCAGTGGAGGAAGAGCATGGGAGAGTCTACAAGAAAGTGGTGGCGGAGCACGAAAGGTATATGGAGAGAGCTGTGCCGTACAAGTGGCTGCAGTACATCCGTGAGCTCGCAGAGGCTGGGCAGTCACAAGAGATCAAGGCAGTGAGGCTACAGGATGGCAGAGTCACGGGCAACGAACGGGAAGTGCTGGAGGGGCTGGCTGAGAGCTTTCAGGGAAAACACAACCAAGGGCAGCAGCCGCTCAGCGAAACCACACAGAGGATGGTCGAGGCGCTGCCGCGTGTGTTCACGAAGGAGCAAAGCGAGGGCATACACCGGTGCAAGGTAAAGCAGGGGCAAATAGCGGAGGCAGGGCGGGCTCTTAAGAGAAAAAAGAACCCGAGTTGAAGCAGCTGGCCACGGACGCATACCAGAACCTCAGTGCGCCTGAACTGCATGGGTTGGCGAAGAGCGGTCAGGGAGGTGCTGCGCAGAGGGAGGCCCGCGGTAAAGTGGGGAGGCAAGTTGAGGCCCCTGTACAAGAAGGGGGATCATCTCAGGCCGGGCAACTGCAAGCCCATATGCTGTGCTGTCACAGAGGCCAAGCTGCTGTGGATGGCTGTCTTAGGGAGGATACAGCGGAGGCTGTATGCGGCGGCCGTTGTACCGCACAACATGTGGGGGTCTGTGCAGGGCAGGACCACACAGGAAGCAAGCTTCCTATATGACATGTACCTGGATGATGAGGACCAGGAGGCGTTCATGGCGTCCGTGGAGGTGAAGGGGGCGTTCCCCAACACGCCGCACAGACTCACTGACGAGGTTTGGAGGCAATTTGGGCTCCTGTCTGGCGACTTCGTCGGGGAGTACCTACGCACTAGAAGGTATGGCATGGCATGGCCCGGGACGAAAGGGCCCAGCAAGTGGTACAGGACCTGATGCAACAGTACGGGCGGGATAACCACCTTGTCTGGAGCACGGAGAAGTCGGCCTTCCTGAGGAGGGGTGGGGAGGGTGGTATGGTGCTGGATGTTAGGGACGGGGTGGCATGGCTGGAGAGGGGGGAGAAAGCGGTGGTGCTGCAGCACGTGCAGCCCATGGGGGCGGAGGGCACAGGCTGCGAGACACGCTACTCCGGGGACTCTGTGCGATGTTGGTGGTCCACTGGCATCACCATCTGTCAGTAGAGACAACTCTGTACTACCTCGGAGCAGTGCTCAATGCGGGGATAGGGTACCAGGGGATGCACCTCCCGTACTGGAGAGGACAGCTCGAGGAGGCGGAGAGCGGGGTACGGAGGCTCATCAGGGGGTATGAGGTTATACCCACGGAGGTGCCATGGTGCGTGCCACTTAGGCGGCCAAAGCAGGTACGCTTTTGTACCGGGGTCTCTGCAAATTTGGTATGGGTAATTTGCCCGATCTACCTATTTTTCTCTACCACAAAATTTGACTACTCAGTTTTTGGGCCAAGTTACCCACAAAAATGCATGATGTTCCTCCAAAAAAGCGCTCACAATGTTTGCCATTTTACTCACTTTTCTCTGAAATGCACCACATTTCGGGGGTTCTCGAACTAGAAAACCTTGTTTTTGTTGTTCTCCTCTGCATGCTTTTTTCTGCTACCTTAGAAAATTCACTTTTTACGCCTCTGGTTTCCAAAATGCTGCAAAACGTCACCATTTTCATATTCGTATTGCGAGGCCTCGCAATACGAGACATGCAACAACATAATTGACTGCAATTACACACAGCTTCAGAGCACTCAGAACCAAGCAAAAACAGAATGCAGAGTATCAGTACATTCTGTGCTCCGAGACGTGAGGCTTTCGGAATGCGTTGCCTTGCAATACTGACTGTTGCCTTAGGGTCAGTATAATCGTCATCTCCAGATTAGGCTTCTGAAAACAGAGCTAAAATGGCAAATTGCCTGATCTGGAATGCGAGGCCTCGCAATTCCAGACAACATATCACGCAAACTAAGACTGCAACGCCCTTTAGGGCTTCTTCTTTTTCTCCAATCCCGCTGCCAACATCTTGCTCCGCGCTGCCGAGCCCACTGCTGTTCCGGGATCCAGAAGGGTCAGCATCGTCTTCAGTCCCTGGGGTGATTCCTGGAACTATACCTTTTGCGCACATTTCAAAATGGAATGCGAGGCCTCGCATTCGAAAATGAATGTTATTTGTCGTAATTACCCTCATGCGAATTTTCGGTGCATTTGCTTATGGTGAAACAAAAGAAATCGAATCTTTGCATTCCGAGGCCTTGCAATCTGTTGCAGAAAAAAGGGCGTAAAAACCGACACGAGGTGCGACACACAGTGGGTTGTCCTTCTTTATTGGGATACCATCGTACGCACCAGTACAAAGGAGCCTCGTTTGTTGCAACGACAGGAAAAAGGTACTTTTTTTAACTGAAAAAACAGGCATGAAAAATGAGCGTAAAAAAAACAGAGTAATTCACTGAAAAAGCCAAATTCATTTCTCGGTGTTTTTTTTTAAAAAGAGCAGTACAAAAGCGTACCTGTTTTGACGGCCTAAGTGTTGCGATGGCTGGCGGCGTATTTTGGGGAGGGAAGGCCCACACCAGGAGAGGCGTAAAAAGCGCATACGGCAAGGGCACTAAACAGGATGTGCCACAACCAGGAGGACGTGGTGCGCCAGGTGTGCTACCATGCGGTTGCGGACGTACAGAGGGAGGAGAACATGTGCCCACGCTTTGTGTAGTACAGAGGGTGGCGGTTGACAGCGGGGAAGAGGAAGCGCAGTGGCGCGTCCTGCAGGCGGTGCTGCCGGAAGAGGAGCACATGTTGGCGACCAACAGGAAGTGCGGCAGACGTAGACCGATCCAGCTGCTGGACACAGACTTCGGAGGAGCGGTGCATGGAACACTGTGGTGGGTGATGAAGGAGGGAGTGAGGATGGAGGTGATGCACGTGCGCAGGAAAGATATGAAGGAGTACCAGAGAGCAGGGCTGCACCACGCGGAGGTTTATAAAGACAAGGGGGTGGTCGAATGGGATGTGTACAAATGGATGCTGCGGAGAGCGAGAGGGCATGAAACCCGCGCCAGGTGCGACAGACTGACACGACTAATGTGGAAAGAGTGGGTGGCACAGTGGGGGATCAAGAAGAAGGCAAAATGGCGCGGGGGAGGCAAAGGGGCGGAGCAAGAGAAGGTGCTGGACAGGGGAGAACGGGAAGGTTGGGCATACTGTTGTGTGCTCGGCTGGGACTCAAAGGGCCCAGGGGGAAGGTGCAAAGTAAGAGCGATCAGTGGTAAGATGTACAGGCGGATATGTGCCGGAGAGACAACATCCCAGGCAAGTCGGGGCAGGGGGACTAGTGCTGAAGATGCACAAAAGAGGCGGGGCAGGTGCCGTGGCGGATCCTGAGAATGACGGCATGCGCCTTCCCGACTGCGACCATGCGCACTACGGACGTCTGGAGACAGTGGTGGGGACCAGTGCTACGGCTGCCTAGGGAGGTGCATGAGGGGGAGAAGGCCCAGGGGGACATGTAGGTTTGGTGGGGGGAAGAGCAAGAGGTTTGAGGTTTGAGGTTTGATTTTGCGGGTACTAGACGCCTTTCGGCCCCGGGGGGCCAACTGGTCGGGCCAGGTGATATCCTCCCCACCAGGTCCTAGTCAGGGGCCCTCCAAGATGCACCTCCTGCCTGGTGGCGGAGTCCCCCAGGTTCACAGGGCTCGGAGCCCCGTCCCTCCCCCGCCTCCCCGTTTCGACACTCCCCGGTCAGTGCATCAATTCGCAGCCGTGCCTGCGGGCGCTTACCCACCGCGTCGCCCCCCTAATGCGTGGTCGCCCGGGGCGCTGGCGCCGCCGGTCCCGTGCTACTGGCTTGTCGCCAGTGGGACCCCCTTGGGCTGGCGCGGGGGCTGCCTTGCCTGGGGGTTCGGGCATGGCGCAGTGCGCCACTACTGCCTTGGGGGGTGCAGTGCCACGTCCGTGTGTGCGCGCTGCTCGCGGCCCGTTCGGGGGGCTCGGGCCGGTACCTGGTGTTGTGTCTCTCCCGTTTCCCCCTTCCCACCCCGCGTGTCCCGCGCTGCGTGTGGCGGGCCGTCCCGTCCGGGTGTCCCTTACCCTCGCTCGCTGGTACGCCATTCCACGCGGTCTAAGCTCTTCCCTTTGAGAAAGCTCCGCGGAGCCTCGCCGGAGGGCTCAGGGCCGGCATGAGGAAAGGGATCAGAGGGCAGGTATCCCTTTTGTGCGTCCCGGCGGTATGGAGGGGTCGGTGCTGGGGCCTTGCCCTTGGGGTCCATGAGGTACAAGCACGACAGTGAAGATAATGAAGATGAAGATACGAACTTGCAAAAACCCCAGTCTACAAGAAAATGTAGGCGGATAATATGATACATATAGTTCCGGAATATTCTTCCTGTATAATTTATAAAAAATCCGATTGTGAAAAAATATTTGGCTGATTTGATTTGCGCACGCGCGCCGGCGATTCCACCAAATCATTGGAACGCAACCATCGCAGCCGCAACGGACACCAGAATTCAATTCGGCGTGTCCAAAATATACAGGAACTGTTCGGGGAAAAATTTCGGAAGGCTCTCATATGTAACTCTCCGAAAATGAGCTGAATCTGGCTGAATGGGGGTGCATTGGCCTGAATTGACCTCAGATCTGCGCGGATGGAGGGTAGCCGCACTTACACTCCCCCTCCACGAGCACACTGGGGTGTGTTACCGGGTCAACAAAGGCGTGAGTGTGGCGAGAAGCCGAAAAACGCGCCTGTTAGCAGCAAAATCTGTCCAGATCTGCTCAAAATCCAATGGATTCAGATGGAACCAGGGTAAATGACACCAGAATGTACAAGAATGAGACATGGAAAACAACCAAAGGAAACAAAATTAGGTCAAAAGACACGTAAACGTACCTCGAAAGGATACCAAACCGTGTCCTGGTCGAGAATGAGGAGCAATTCAGCAAGATCAGGCAAAATTACACATGAAATGCAGGGGGATTCAAGACAAATGACCTGTTCTGAGCGTTTGTTGCTCTCGCGGGCACGCTACGGTGTCCTCCATGTACTCTACATCGTGTTATTCCCGGTTTTCTCCTGTCGAACAGACAGCATGTGCTCAAGATGGCCAAAATGCGTACAGAGATGGCAGGGATTAAGACAATTGACACTGAATTGGGCTTGGATTAAGGAGTCAAAATACACACAGAGAGCCATCGTTAACAGAGATAGTATATATTCACTACAAAGTGTCCTGCCTAGGTCCGCGGCAGGGCAATTGGAGGAAGCCGTCACTAGATCCTACAGAAATCCAACAAACTGACACCACAATGTTCTCAAATGCAGGAATGTACAAGATCAAGGCTGGAATCAGCTGAAATCAGCAATAATGAGTAAACGGAGAGTGTGCAAATGAGCACCACAGCAGTAAACAAAAGTCAGTTCACCTTGGGTAGGCGGGTCTTTATCTCACAAAGCGAGCATCTAACAGATTCTCCGAAAATGTTGGCATGATGAATCATTTATGATGATGGACATGCTGACCTTGAATCCTGCGGCTAAATCATGACAGACTCCGCCGGAGGTTCACAGAAGGCGATAGCCTGTGGGCCATAAGCTGCAACACAACGTATATAACCGTAATTACAGTGACGGTGGTGTTTTCGAAGGATAAGTAGGTCAATCTCTTGCTTTCAGACCACAAGCGGAACAATTCTACTGATCTAGAACCTGAATTCGCAAATGCGGCTCACCTTTCCGTCCAAACAGTTTTTGCCTGTGCCACCAGACTCCAGAAGTGTCTGCCTGAAGTCCGTAGAAGCCATATATAAAGTTCCTTAAGAGAACTGACGTCGCGGTTTAGCGAAATGGTAGAAACAAGTCAGTAGGATGCTCTCAAATCAAGACAAAATTGGAGGAATCTCCACAGATGAAGCTCGAATGAAGTCTACCGGCAGCAGAATGAAGCTCAAAAATAAGCTTCTGGTTGTGTTCGGAACACTACCAGACTACAGGGGGTTCCTGTAGGGAGTAAGCGGCTGCACAACCTGAGATTTATCTACATTACATCATCTGCTGGTGGTAGAAATTCAGGAATTCCAGTTCCACAGTTCAGATTACCCCTAGTCTGTCCTTGTGGAAGCCTGGCGCTGACATTCCCACACATTACAGCACTACAAGGGACATACCAGTAGCGTTCTTACGCTGTAATAATTAACCGAAGGGGCACCACGCATAATCTGAAGGAATGAGGGGCGAATGATCAAGATTCCCTCACCCATGACACTCTAAAACAAGTGCTCTCCGCTCCTGGTCTAGCGAATTGAGCACGCAGCTGTAGCTTCGAAGGAGGCAGTTCGGTCCCCTTTGGAAGAAGGGGAAAAAAAGAGAGGCGCAGACCAGACCGCGCCACGAAGTCACGGCGACTTTTTAGGAGGCACTTGCTTTCCTTTCGACCGCAGGCTTAACCACTCTGGCGAGGGTGTTCAAGAGCTGGATAGGCCATGCCGGGGTATTGGTGGCGTGAGCATCTACAGGGGTTCGAACCTACGACCCCTAGCTCAAGAGGCGGCATGCCCATCCACTATACTGACGAAGGTTCTAAGTACAATCCAGTGTTCGGCGGTACAAAAACCGTCTTAGGCTGACCGCTTGGTACATGTACATGACGGAAAAATGTAAATAAAACCTGAATGAACTCTGCCGTCCGGAGACGCAAATAAATATGTAAAACCACCTATACGGCCCTCCAAGGGACAGCCTCATGGCGCTGATGCAGCCCCAGATGCAGGCGGTGGATGGGCGGGCTGGTGCCACACGCAATGGACATGCCTGAGACAAAGTGGGAGAGTGACCCTACTGGGATTTGAACCAACGACCCCAGTCCGTTGACGAAGGCATTTACCAACTAGAGTAGCACCAGCCATGCCAGTATCGCACAGTCAAACTTTAAAGACCGGCTTCGGACTTACCCGAGATCAGGCATCGACCGACCGTTCTGGGTCTCGAACCTACGTCCCCGGGCCGGGACCCAAGTGCACTGCCCACCTTGACTGACGAGCTGTATCCCGATAAATGGCGAACGAACTTCAAACCTCTCATCGGTTACCGGATTGGTACATGAAACCTCCAACTTCTAGTAATCAGCTCAGATCTTCGTCTGTCTGGCTCAAACTGGAGTTTTAAGGGCCAGGACAGTTAGTGCACCTTCGCCGACAACACATGGCGGCCTCAGTCGCACAAGTCCAATGTCGGCCGATTTTCTCAATCATGTGGCCAAAGTCATCCGTTCACCAGTAAAACCTCAGAATTGAACCTGAAAAATACGCAAAAACTTGTCTCGAGACTACACCACACCTGGTTTACTGGATAGCCCCACAGTCAACCCGAAGGGGACGTAATTGGGTCTGATGTACCGGGAATTTGATATTTGGATCAGAATTTGATGAAACGGATGTGAGTGAGTAATGTACAAAAATGAGCTCAGAATGTCTCGGAATGTGGACGAACAACCACCTGGCTCAGCGCTGCAGGCTTGCCGCCACCGCGGAACCGGTCTGCTGGTCTTCATTCACGCACCGGACGCCCCTCATTGCCCTCCTGTGCATGTGCTGGAGGGGGGCGTGGTGCTTCTGGTCGCACGGCACCTTGAGGCGCCGGATTTCGGGCAGAATGTGCTGGAATCTGTGGCGGAGGAGCTGGATCCCCGTCCACCACAACGGCGTTTGCTCCGTCCTTTTCAGCTACACGGTCTGGCTTGCTCAGACAGTCAGTAAATAGGACCGGAATCTCAAGATGAGCTCGCAGGTAACTTCTGAAACCTGTGGTATAACCATGTACAAACGAAGAGGGAGGTTCCCAAGTGTTCTCACACTCAGGAAAACCCTTGTACTTGACAGGAAACCGCCAGTTACCCTCATCATCCTTATAATGGTCGACAAGGCGTTCTACCTTGTAATTACTACCTTCATTCCTGCTTTGGGAAAGCCATTTGGAGGTCCAGAAAAGGGGTTTGACCCTGCCCTTTGGACTCGGAATCTCAGGCTTAAGCCTGTCTCCGCTCACCTCCAACTCCCAATTCACATCCACACGCACCTTAAAACTGTTCTCTCTGACTCGAGAAACAATTTCAAAGGGACCTTCCCAAGGGGGGAGAAGTTTGGAGTCTCCCTCCTGGGTAGTTTTGCTCTTGCGGAGCCAAACACGATCTTCTTTTTCCAGATCTTGCGGTTCTTTACTGCCCTGGTTCGCAATGCTCAACCAATCTGCCTGAGACTTCTCTACAAGTTGCTTGGCTTCCTTCCCCCCCCACCTGAATCTCGTCGAAAAATGCTGATGCATCCTTACATTCCCGTGGATGATCGTACAGGAGGTTCCACCAGCACTTGTTTCGACCGAAAACAAGCTGATTGGGTGAGTACCCGTGATACAACTCTGTGTTGTGGTACCGGCAGAGCAGGGCAAAAAGGATCTCAAGCCAATCGACATCCTTGTCACTGGCGAGTTCCTTTTGCAACATATTAATTATGGTTTGTCCTGCTTGTTCTGCCGGCAGTGCCCTGTGCTGGTGGACCTCACATCAAAGATGATGGTTTCCCAACCGAGCACAAAGGGTTTTCCACCACTCAGAAACATATGCACTGCCTGAATCAGTTAAAATCTCCGAGGGAACATCCCAGCACCCCATCCATGTCTGCGCACACCATTTGGCGGCAGCCTTGCCAGTCATGGCATTCACGTTGCAAGTCAAGACATGAATGTACCCTGAGTGTCTACATTGAATTAATAACACACCATTGATTTTTTTGTTGGTCCAGTGGCATTCCTCTCCCTCCAGGTCACCGAGGTAGAAGAACTCAGAGGTGACTCGGTCGAAGAGTCGCTCGGGTACGGGATGCGGCCTCAGATAGTCCTTAGGCTTGGCCGTAGCAGGCACCGCCACTGCACATTGGGCACATGATGAAGCCACGTTCATGCAGTGGGTGTGCAATGGAGCTCCAAAGAGACGATGTTTAATGGATTTCCAGAGTTTGGCGCCATGGGGGTGAGGAGTCTCCCATTTGTGCCACCAGTTGACAACTCTGGACGCCAATCTGTCAGGCACGCACAATTTCCCATTCATCCACAGTTTTCCGTTGTCCAAAAAAATATTCGGAATAAATTCCGTACTGAAATGCTGACTTTGAAGTCAAATGTTCGTAGATTTCTTGAAAAATTATATCGGATTTATATTCTTTGGACCAATCCTTGGTGAGCAGGGAGTCCTTGGGGATCGCCTGGGCAGGTGCCACAGGTTCCCGACCCAATGGATGGACAAATCTGAACCGCACCACAGGATTTCGTCGTTTAACGAACTGGGGGGTGGATTTTCCAGGTTTAACTACTCTGAGGGTGTCAACACGCACTGCAGAGCATTGGACATGGGAATGTGCGGGATGATCCTCGACTGTGATATCGTGGCAGGGCAATCGACCCTGCCAGACTGAACATTGTAGACAGTCGCGCTTAATCAACTGCCTTTCCTCCGCATCCCACTCAATTACTAACCCATGGTCTTGTTCAGTCCCATGGATGTTCGTCGACAGGCACGCTTCGGAAGCAGGATATGCCCATCTGCTTAAAGCGTCAGCGACAGTGTTGTACTTGCCTGGAAGGTAAGCCACATGAGGATCGAAAAGAATCAAAAACTCGTGCCATCTAGCACGCCGTCCAGCAGGACCTGACACCGTGTTGACATGTTCTGTCGACCAATACTCAAGAGAGCGATGATCCGTCAGAACTTCAACTCTGTTTCTGCCTATCCACGATTGATATTTTTTTAAGGCACAGATGATGGCGTAGGTCTCCTGCTCACGGGGGGACCACTGCATTTGTCTGGGAGTAAGCTTCCTCGACCAGAATGTAAGCGGATAATGAGCTCCAGTTTCTAAATCCTGCTGTTCTAACACTGCCCCAACCACATACTTACTAGCATCAGTCCTAAGGTAGAAAGCGCGATCGAATTTGGGAGCGTGCAAAGTGGCGACTTCGCAAAGGGCGGCTTTTAATTGCACAAACGCCTCATCGCACTCGTCGGTCCACTGCACTCGCACCTTCGAGCCCGCACGACCAGCCTCGCTACCAACATTGAGTGATTCAGTAAGGGGGGCGGCGTACCTGGCAGAATCCTTTACAAAAGTATGGTAAAAATTGCAACAGCCAAGGAATCCATGAAGGGCCGAAATGGTTCCAGGGCGCTTCCACTTCTGAATTGCAAGGAGCTTCCCTGGACTCGGCTGGCGAGTCCCATTTCGTAGCAAACTGCCACAGAATTCGAGACTTTCCAGGATAAAATTTACCTTTCTTGGGACCGCAGATGAGCTGATTTTTGTCCAGAATGTCGAGGACCATGTTCAGCTGTTTCTCATGCAGGTCCACAAGCTCCTATTCGGTTAAACCATCGCCCACAGTGGCGATGATTATGTCGTCGATATACACGGAAACGAATTCGTGAAGCTCAGGGTGCTCTGAAAACAAGACTTCTTCCATCATCCGTTGGAAGAAGCTCGAGCATTCTTCAGACCCATAGACATGACGATCCAGTGAACAGGACCCACTGGACTGCACATGCACGTCAGGGGTCTGGATGACTTCGCCAGAGGGATCTGGTGGAAGCCATGCCTTAGATCCAGGACTGAGAATGGTTTCCCCTTGGCTCTCTTCACGATTTCCTCCTCCATGAGAGGTAAAGGGTGAGAATCAGCCTTAGTTTCCGCACTTAAATTACGAAAATCAACCACCATGCGCCAACCATCAATGAAATTCTGGTCTGCTGGGGGCGGTTTAGGCACTGTGAAGGGCACACAACACCACTCAGAGGTCATGCACGCCTCCAACCAGCCGAATTCTTGCAGATTTCCCTGAATGATGTCACGAAGAATTTCATGCTTCTTGCCATGATTTTCGTAAGGTCGCTGCTTTTTTGGGTTTTGCTCCCTCCTTAAGCTCGATGAACGCCTCTCCGTGCTGGCCACGCAATGGAGGGTTCTTGACGAGCTTACCAGAGAGCGTGCTGTCCTTTTGCTCGGCGAAAATCTTTTCCCTTCGCTCATTGCAAAGTTGACTTGCAACCTGTTCACCAGCCACCACCGTAGAGCAAATTTTTGCCAGATCTCGCGATCCAGCAGGCATCAGACCTTGTTTCAACGACTGAAACAGAAGGGGATAGACTCCCTCTTGCGGGTATGTCGTGGATGCCCGAACCTGCTGAGCATCTTCCACATCCTCACAGACAAAGGGGTCCAAAGAGGCCTCAAACTTGGGTCTTTCGTAAAATTGTCTGAATTTGACCTTCTTTCGGAATTTTTTTCTCTTGACCAGGTGGGAGACGCGTGATGGATCTGATCGTATTGGGGTCTGAGTACATTCAGACGTTCCAGATTCCAGGTTCGGCACCGTATCATCTCCTTCCAAATAAAAGGAAAAATTCGAATCTGAATCCGTATCATGGTCAAGACCCGATTCTCACCCATGGTCTGATGTGCAAGATCCGTCAGAGATGAGACCTCCATTGACCAGAAAAGCGACGGAAGGCCACGGCCGCTGTCGCAGGGGACCAGTGTCGTCCCTGGCTTACAGCTTGACGTCGTGGGGGAGGCGGATGGAGTCGACTGTCATGGCCAAAACATCCTTCGACCATTGTTTCCAATCCCATAGTGGTACGACAAGGATGGCCTTTGTGCGTTCCTCCTTTATTTTTTGAACGACCTCTCCAAACAAATGAAAAGAGGGGTTTATCCACAGCCTTTTATCCCACTTTACTGCCCATGCATTGTCAGCTAAGCGCTTGAAACGCTTGTTTAACTCGTTGCAAAAGGCATCCTTGGCGGACACAAAATTGTGGTTCTCCGAAAAATAGGAACATATATAATCACGCCACTTATCTACAAAGCGGTAGTTGGAAGACTTCCAATTGCGCGGTTTGGGACGCTGAGTGTCACTTCGTTGCTCCCGTAGCAAGATGCTGTAAGCGGTAGTGGTGTTTATCTCACTGATCCCTTCATCCTCATCAAAAACTGTGTTCACCCTTCGACTCAAAAATTCTTTTGCATTTCGGTACCCAGAATGCAAGAACCGAAAGCTGGGAGCTTCCTGCTCTCCCGATTCCAAAAAAAAAACAACGTCTGTGTCCTACAGGGGCCACTTTGTTCTTCGTTAAAAATGGATGACCTAAATAAAGGTCGTATTTGATGGCCGCTCTATAAAAATAATCCTCTAAAACAACATCCTCTACCCTATCCTCCTCCCATAAATCCTGGGCGACCATGTGTGCCTTCAGAAACGAACCTGTATTCCCTCCTGGAAGAGCAGGACCTGAAACGCCTTCCAGGTTAACGGGGTGCAGCGAGGTGTCAACACATTTGTCTGGTAAAGATTTTTCTGACTGAAGATTCACTTCACTACTAATGTCACAAAGACACGTAGCAAGGTGCTTGTTCCCCTTCTTGTCAGTAACCCACAGACGACAAATGAATTGACGAGCTCGGTATTTGTTGGGAACACCGATCTCCACAACATTCCTATCTCCATCTGCCTCAACTGGCGGTGGTCCTACAGACAACGCTCCAATGTCCACGATCGGACATTCAGGAAAACGCCTGATTGTGTGTGGGGTGGCCACACAGTCTTGGCGCCTTTATTCCTGATAATCTCCCTCGTATTCATGTTGCACGGTTTCCCAGGAACCGTCCTCGTCCTCCCACTGGTCTCCCAGACCTTCTTCGCCAAGATTCCCTTCTTCATCGGGGGCATCCTGGTCCTCCGTCGTCACGTTATTATAATAATCCTCGTCGGAACCAGCAACTTGGTGCACTGATGCACCACGACCTGAATTAGAGTTCTGCTGACCAGATGATCCTTTCCCCCGTCCAAATTTCGTGCCCTGGGAGGTCCCCTTGCCCTTACCAGCGCACATCCCTTGGAATGTCCCGAGAACTGGCCACTGGATGGGCCTTTTCCCTTGAAAGAATGCCTTTTCCACCATTACCCTTGGCGGAATTGGACTTACCATTTCCATTTTTCAAATTTTCTGGACAGCGTCCTTGGCTGGATTGGCCCTGGTTTCCCTTGCCTTCAGATGTCTGCTGGCCTTTGTTGCCTTTACCTTTTCCGCTGGGCGTCGATTGGCGATTTTCATCCACCTTCTTGACAGGGGCTTTGGGCGGATCCTTGCTGGCTTCTTGTGCCACTCTTTCCGCATCGGTCTTATTCCACCAATGATTCTCAGTGAAATGCGACTTGGCACGGTTGGTGTGACCGAAGGACAAACAAATGGCCCAGTTTTTCGACTGCGTGTTAATTACATTCTTCTGATTCCCACCTTTAGAGGGGGGATTTCGGCTCAATCCTTCATGGAATTGCTGATGATTGGCATCCGCCAATTTTTCCAACTCCTCCAACAATTCAGTGGGCGTGAAGCTGAGAACCCACAGCTTTGCAACGAGCCGAGTTCCTCCAAAGGAGACGCCTTGGTTCACCACATCATTGAAAATAACTCTGTCCTCCTTCTCCGCGAATTTCAATCTCCAAGCACCGTCCTTTTCCTTACACTTGGAAACGTTAGTGGGCGAGCACTTTTTAAGGGCATCTCTGACCTGAAAAAAACCTGAGCCCGTAGGGAATCCTGTGACTTCAGTCCACCAGGATTTCAGCTTCTCGTTGGACTGCTCCTGCCTCAGCGATGCAGCCGTGTCGGCAGGCATTTTCGCGAAGATGATGGCCTTTAAATCGCCATCTGACAGATGTTCCCCAGCACTCTCAGCCTCATTCACCAGTTTGTCAAAGCAGAGTCGCTTGTTCTGAACCTCGTCGAGAATCAGTTTGGGAATGTTCGGGAAAGAGGTGAGGAGGGTTCGGTAATGGTTATCAGGCAACCTACTTCCTCGTCCCTCAAGCAGGGCAAACACTTCACTGTAGGTGAGTGGGTTAGAGGAATCAGCCCTATCAGTGTAGGATTTAATCCACGATTCACGAATGGGACCCTCTAAACACTCGAGGAGAGCATCAAGCTTCTCGTCGTCTCGAAGCTTGTTCTTGCCAACCCACAGAGAAAGTTCCCTTCTAAAAACAACCTACCGGCGAGGGTTGCCATTGTATTTTGGTTTTTTTGCAATGGCTCTCAGTTTAGCCCTCATAGGTTTAATAATGTTCTCAATGCCGCCACCACCCGCCAGGATGGGATTGACCTGGGCAGCACCTGAGATACCGGCGGCGCCCTGAAGACTCTGGGCGAGCAAGACCTGAGCCGCAATCATGGGATCAGTGGATCTTTTCTCGGCCAAAACTTCTGTTTTCTTTTTGGTCCTCGCTTCTGAAACACGCTGAGGATTTCTACTCTCAAAAACTCTTTCTTTTAATTTTTCACGTTTTTTTTTGTTCTTCCGCTCTGGAATCTGTGGTGGGCGCGAGTGAAAACAGTTCAGTCGCTTCATCGGCTACAGAACAGGTACTAGGTACTAGGAGCACGAAACGGTCCCCGAATGGATGAGGATTCAGTGGCCCCGCGCCACGGGGTTGCTGCCGACCGGGTGGGGTATAAACACAGGATGATGGGACAAGGGGACGGGGCGGGGAAGGGCGTGTGACTAGGGCCGCACAACGGCCCGACGGGGTAGGGAGACCATGGGACGCTGGGAACGGGCCGGTGCCGGGATCAGGCAAAGGGGAATGGGACATGGGATGGGAAGGCAGACCGAAAGCGCCAAGCAACAGCCCCGTCGGATTGGGAAACCAGTCGCCATGGAGTGGTGAACCATGGGCCAACCATGAGGTCCCTGACCACGGGAAGTCGGGAAAATGCCCTGAACTCCGGGACGGCCGTGAGGTGTCCGCAGGGGTGAGGGTTGACCTTGCGATCCCCGGGTCAATGGCCTGAGTACACGTAGGTTCACGCGTGAGCGGGACCAGGGGGAACGTGGAAAGGGTTGACCCCTGGCCTCCAGCCGTGGATGGACGACACCCAAGTGCATCCGGGAGCCGAGTGGGTACTCCAACCCGTGAGGGATGGGGAGTGGCCGAATGTGGTTGACAGAGAGAAATGCTCCGCTGTCGGCGAGGGCTATCCACAGGAAACCAGCCTGCAGGCACCCAATAGGCTGTGCTAGGGGGGGAAGGCCGGGGGATCCTTCAAAGGGTGACAGGAAGGAGCTGAGACCGTGAGGGCAGCGACTGAAGGGAGCCTACCGCCGGTCATGCCCCAAGGGAACCTGGTTGAAGTTCTCGGCCGTGAGGTGAGTCAGGGGTCGCCAGGGGAACTGATGGTGGAGAGCTCTCCTTCCCGCCGGAGGCGGCCACCATGTAAAACAAACAAGGAGATGTCAGATGAGGCTGCGGACGTGGCCGCCCTTACTACTATTACTACTACTACTACAGAACAGGTAGATCCGACTGGCGGATCTGGCAAATGAGAGGAGGGGTGAGCGGAAGATCTTCCCAACGAAAGAAAGTGCAAGAGTTTTTCCTGATTAAATTTAATCGCCTGATTCTCAGCAGCGAGGGTGGCGATTTCTTTCCAACACGAGCAGTGGTGGGCAAAGGACACATGAGAGGCGGTATCAGACCGCGATCCAATTGATTCTGGCCTCCTTACCACGTCTTCCTGCTCGTTCAGCCAACTCTCGATGGTGTTTGCGGCAGGCAGTTCTTGAGATTCCTCCTGCGCCACCTTGAGAAAGGCTTGCTCCAACGCCGACTCCAGCGACACCACACCAACCCCCATCGTCTTGGCGGTGGACTTGACTGGCACCAGTGGATGTTCTCGGTGAAACCTGCAGTAGCAATGGTGAATTTGTAGGCACCATTGGTCATACAAATCCAGTCGCTGTAGGCTTTCAATCCTCTGCAGTTTGATCCTGCAGCGTTCCTGGGACTCCTGGATTTGAGTGTCCAACTTGGCGGAGACGGCCTGCTCGATGACATTCTGGAGCAGCAGGTCAATTTCCGCAGGCGTAGGTGTCATTCTGGCGGGCATCTCTCCTGGACCACTTGCGATCGGCGGATCTCGATCCACATGCATGCTTTCCTTGGATGGGAGACGAATGTCGTCATCCTGACTCGATGACTCTCCCCCCAAGGAGCCGTACACTATGCTGGGACCAGCGCCCGGTGGGGGGCCGCTTGGGGGCCCGGATTCTCGACTGGGATGGGGGACTGAGCTGGGGTGAGGAATGGGTATGTACCATGGGCAGTCAGGATTCTGGCAAGGAATCCCTAACTCCTCGGAGAATGTCGCAACTATGCAACATTCTACGCCGTCCTCTGGGTCATCTGGATCATTTAGATCGCAGATGCTCTCGTCATCACTGTCCGGTGGGTCGGACTCGTACTCCATACCTCTAGCCTCGAGGCTGAAGGCTGCTCTGCTACCATCTAAGCTATTTCCTTTGAGAAAGCTCCGCGGAGCCTGGCCAGAGGGCTCAGGGCCGGCATGGGGAAAGGGATCAGAGGGCAGGTATCCCTTCTGTGCGTTCCGGCGGTATGGAGGGGTCGGTGCTGGGGCCTTGCCCTTGGGGTCCATGAGGTACAAGCACGACAGTGAAGATAATGAAGATGAAGATACAAACTTGCAAAAAATCCCAGTCTACAAGAAAATGTAGGCAGATGAAATGATACATATAATTCCGGAATATTTTTCCTCTATAAATTATAAAAAATCCGATTGTGAAAGTATATTTGGCTGATTTGATTTGCGCACGCGCGCCGGCGATTCCACCAAATCATTGGAACGCAACCATCTCAGCCGCAACGGACACCAGAACTGAATCCGGCGTGTCCATAATATACAGGAACTGTTCGGGGAAAAATTTGGGAAGGCTCCCATATGTAACTCTCCGGAAATGAGCTGAATCTGGCTGAATGGGGGTGCATTGGCCTGAATTGACCTCAGATCTGTGCGGATGGAGGATAGCCGCACTTACACGCCGTTTGTGCGTTCCGCGAGCTCGGTCTGGTTGCTCTTCTGGTAGTCCCCGCGTGCCCTTTGTGTGTGTGTGTGTGCTCGCGCTCCCGCGGCGTCCGCCCCCCCCCCCCTGGGTGGTGTGGCGTGCGCACCTCGTGCGGTCCCGGCACTGGGCGCTGGTAGGGCTAATCCACGTGGTCCGTGCCCCTCCGCGTGTCCTGCCCCGGTCCCTTGCTCCGTCTGGCGTGCTCGGGGGGGGGGCGGTCTGGTCCCGGTTCCTCCCTACCTGGCTTGGCCTGCAAGCCCTGTGGGGGCTGCGCGCCGCGGGGCCGGTGGGGGGCCGTCCCCAGGGGGGGGTGGCCTGCCACTGTTGTGAGGGGCGTCTGGTGTCAGGCGCTGTCCTTCACCCGACCGCCCGTCCTCCGGGGCGGGCAGCCGGGGTAGCGCGACCCGTGTGTTCCGGGTGCGGTCGATGCGGGCGTGGGGACCCAGCACCGGTTCCACAGCGTGCGCCCTTGCGGGCCAGCGTTGCTCGCTGTGGGGCTGGCGGAAGGGCGTCCCCGGGGGGGGGTGCCTTCCACCGTTGTGAGGGGCGTCTGAGGTCGGGCGCTCCCCCTCCACCGACTGCCCACCCACTGGGCGGGCTGTTGGGGTCCGTCACGCACATGCTGTGGGCACGGGTGTGTGGGTGTGGGGGCCCATCACTGCCCCTTTGGCCTGCATGCCCTGTTGGGGCTGCGTGCCGCGGGGGTGGCGGGGGGCCGTCCCCGGTCGGTTGGCCTGCCACCGGTGCGAGGGGCGTCTGGTGTCAGGCGCTGTCCCTCCCCCTGCCGCCCGTCCTCTGGGGTGGGCGGCCGGGGTCCCGCGACCCGTGTGACCCGGGTGCGGTCTGTGCGGGCGTGGGGACCCAGCACCGGCCCCACAGCGTGCGCCGTTGCGGGCAGGCGTTGCTCGCTGTCGGGGTGGCGGGAGGGCGTCCCCGGGGGGGGTGCCTTCCACCGTTGCGAGGGGGGTCTGAGGTCAGGCGCTCCCCCTCCCCCGACTGCCCGCCCACTGGGCGGGCTGTTGGGGTCCGCTACCCACGTGCTTTGGGCGCGGGCGTGTGGGTGTGGGGGCCCAACACTATCCCCTTGGCCTTCACGCCCTGTGGGGGCTGCGTGCCGCGGGGATGGTGGGGGGCCGTCCCCGGGGGGGAGGGGGCCTGCCACCGTTTTGAGGGGTGTCTGGTGTCAGGCGCTGTCCCTCCCCCGACCGCCCGTCCTCTGGGGCGGGCAGCCGGGGTACCGCGACCCGTGTGTCCCGGGTGCAGTCGGTGCGGGCGCGGGGACCCAGCACCGGCCCCGAAGCGTGCGCCCTTGCGGGCCGGCGTTGCTCGCTGTGGGGGTGGCGGAAGGGCGTTCCGGGGGGGGTGCCTTCCACGGTTGTGAGGGGCGTCTGTGGTCAGGCCCTCCCCCTCCCTGAAATGCCCGCCCACTGGGCGGGCTGATGGGGTCCGCCACCCACATGCTGTGGGCGCTGGCGTGTGGGTGTGGGGGCCCCACACTGTCCCCTTGGCCTGCATGCCCTGTGGGGGCTGCGTGCCGCGGGGGTGGTGGGGGGCTGTCCCCGGGGGGGGTGGCCTGCCACCGTTGTGAGGGGCGTCTGGTGTCAGGCGCTGTCCCTCCCCCGGCCGTCTGTCCTCTGGGGCGGGTAGCCGGGGTTCCGCGACCCGTGTCTCCCGGGTGCGGTTGGTGCGGGCGTGGGGACCCAGCACCGGCCCCACAGCGTGTGCCCTTGCGGGCCGGCGTTGCGCGCTGTGGGGCCTCGCATTCGAAAATGAATGTTATTTGTCGTAATTACCCTTATGCGAATTTTCCGTGCATGTGCTTCTGGTAAAACAAAAGAAATCGAATCCTTGCATTCCGAGGCCTTGCAATCTGTTGCAGAAAAAAGGGCGTAAAAACCGACACGAGGTGCGACACACAGTGGGTTGTCCTTTTTTTTTGAGATACCATCGTACACACCAGTACAAAGGAGCCTCCTTTGTTGCAACGACAGGAAAAAAGTACCCTTTTTAACCGAAAAAACAGGCATGAAAAATGAGCGTCAAAAAAACAGAGTAATTCACTGAAAAAGCCAAATTCATTTCTCGGTGTTTTTTTTAAAAAGAGCAGTACAAAAGCGTACTTGTTTTGGTCGCCTAAGTGTTGCGGTGGCCGACGGCGTATTATGGGGTGGGATTGCCCACACTGAGAGAGGCATATAAAGCGCATACGGCAGGGGCACTAAACAGGATGTGCCACAACCAGGAGGGCGTCGTGCGCCGGGTGTGCTACCATGCGGTTGCGGACGTACAGAGGGAGAAGAACATGTGCCCACGCTTTGTGTAGTACAGAAGGTGGTGGTTGACAGCGGGGAACAGGGAGCTCAGTGGCGCGTCCTGCAGGCGGTACTGCCGGAAGAGGAGCACATGTTGGCGACTAACAGGAAGTGCGGCAGACGTAGACCGATGGAGGTGCTGGACACAGACTTCGGAGGAGCGGTGCATGGAACAGTGTGGTGGGTGATGAAGGAGGGAGTGAGGATGGAGGTGATGCACGTGCGCAAGAAAGATATGAAGGAGTACCAGAGAGCAGGGCTGCACCACGCGGAGTTTTATGGAGACAAGGGGGTCGTGGAATGGGGTGTGTACAAATGGATGCTGCGGAGAGCGAGAAGGCATGAAACCCGCGCCAGGTGGGACAGACTGACGCGACTAATGTGGAAATGTAATATAACCCAACTTGGTCTTGGCTGAGGTCTATCCCTTGACCCTTGTTCCCATGGACACTGAAGCACAGGCACTGATCGAAATACTCCAAAGCATTTTAGATCACTAGACGTGATCTACAAACATGCCTGTGCAAAACACAGCAAACTGTCCTAAACATGCCGAAAAACTTACAAAACGCTCAGAATATTATAAAACCTAGAAAATTCTTCATGTCAAAAATTTAAATCTACGCACAATAATCGCGATGCGCGGCTGCCATCTGGCATTTTCCGTCCGCGAATTTCGCGGGCCATTCAGCAGCCCATATTATAATAAAAATGCATAATCTACAATAAATTTGGAACCAAAATAGATAAGAGTATCTTCTACATTTGTGGACCCATTACACTCCCCCACCAAAGCTCAAACCCAGGGTCCAGAGCTGAGTTTGTTGCTGAAAAATCTGAATAATGGGGGCAAATGGGTAAGATACACCCAAAGCCAATCTGAGCTTTCTCAGCATAACCCTATACTAAACCTGTGATATGGTATTTACTACAACTATTATGTACAAAACAAAAACTTCTGCCACACCCCAGTGCCCTGAAATGGAAACCCACCAGGTGTCAGGGGCTTTTTGTTTTAATGTACAAAAAAAATCCCTGCTCAGGGTTTGGGGAAAAGCCTGAAGCAAACGGCTATAAAAACCCCATTCCCTTTCAGGGAGGCGTTGTAACACACCCCCAAAGAAACCTGTATATAATGAAAGAAAAATCCTGCACATCTTTCTGAGCTTACCTGTAACTTGCAGTCATTTCTCATTATATAACAACCAGCTCCAACAGCCCTAGTCAGTGCAAAAACCCAGCCAGAGTTTCGAAATGATTTTCAAAACCCCACCGCAATTTCTGCCTAGGGAGCCTGGCCATGAGTACCCTGCCTAGGGGAGACCCCAAAAGGACAGAGAAACACAGGCGCAAGGCACAGAGCATGGGCACACAAATATCGTATAAACAGATTTCGTTGTGCCCACTGGGTTCGCACCATCCTGGTGCCGTGCACAGTACTTTACAGAGTGCAGGTGCAGTGCACAACGTGCAGTGCACAGTACTTGTGCAGCATTGAACAAAAGAACAAAAGAGAAAAAAGAAAACGTCAGAGCAAAAAATATTCAATTCTTCACGACTCCTCCACATGTCATCCAGTATCAACCTCCTTGCAACGACATCTCTTCACCATACCATGCACGCTTACACATACCTCGCACTCACCAAGCAAAGTGCTCACAGCCAGACACCAGAACTGGGGAACACCCTGCAAATTCAAATGCCAAACCCTTTTCCCAAAATACAAAATGTAAAGTACAACTCTGCCAGCAGAGCAGAGGTTCCCACTGACCCACCTGCTGTCTGCCCTACCACTGGGCCTGACGTCTCACGCACTGGTGTACCTGCTGACCTGGAGGGGGGAGGGGGCGTAGTTGGCGTCCCATACCCCAACCCCACTTATAAAAGTATAATGAAGGCTTGCCATGCCCCCCCCTACATGTCCTGGGACCACCCAAAAATCTGCAGCAGGTAAAGAGCATAAAAAAATATCCCCAGGGGTTGTAGAAGTTTTTCAAGAAAAGGTTTTTTGGCTCTGGATCTCGCAAGGGGGCGGCTGCACTGAAAAGGGGGGGTACCTCAAAGGCGAATTGGCCTCCCCTCAACCCATCTCCATCCCCCAACCCATCTCGTGCAGCCCCTTTCAGCAAAAAGGCAGAAAAAATCTGGAGAAAAATTACCTGGAAAGACCTGTGAGTGACAAAGAGGCACGTGCAAGGCCGCGCCACAAACAGAATAAATACAGGCGCCCACACAGGGCCCAAACAAGGCCAACAGGCCCACAGCCCACAACGAAGGGCTCCCAAAGCAAAACAGGGCATATCCAAGCCCACAGACAAAACAGAAACAAACCTGAACCTCCATACACTACCACAAACAACTTCGCATACTTTTTGATTATCCTACGACGCGCGTTGTCATACCCAAATTTCACATTCTACTCATTTAGTCCACATTCAGCCATATCTGCAAAAATATCACAACAGCCACCAAAATCCAGCAAACCAACCATGAAGTTAGCAGGCTAACCACAAGAACGCCCGCCCTACCAACAGGCAAACAAACGCCGCACCGCCAAGAAAGCGAACATGTCCCATAACGCCGCACCGGCAAACCCACACAGAATCGTTTGCCCTCAGTCAAGCGCTCGGTCGCCAAATCCACGTTCCACGTGCCCCTTGGCCTGCCTGCGCGCAACTGCAGCAGCAGACTGTTTACCACGTTTGCCTTTCGTGCGCGTTACCACTCCAGCACCGGCGGCCACCCTCAAGGCCCCGAAGGCCTCGTCCTCCTTACACAAAAGAACAACTCGTGCGTCATCTTCGGCCACATCCACAAACTCACTCAAACGCCCATACAGAATTCCTCGCGCTGACAGCCATTTCCAGTCCTCACGTGCGATCGCCGCGTCCACGTGTTGGTCACTGAACGCCAGCGAGCTGCTCGAACGAAGTCGATCTTCGCCAGCAAGCACCTGCACCCGTGCTTCATTCTTCAGCGCCACAAAAACATCCACCAAGTCCATCTCCGGCAGAGGATAACCAGTCGAATAACCCAAAGCCCGCAGCGCTTCCCATGTCAGAAATTCAATATCACGGCGAAAACCCAACTTCCCGTTCTGATGCTTCAAGCAGACGAACATGTCTGTAAGCAAACCTTCGAACAAGCGCTGTTCAAGCACGTAGAGACCCTTCCGGTGTTCACATTCAACAGCTTTGGTCGTCGCAAGTGTCGTGCAACCACTCTCTTCATACACCCAACAGCCATAGCAGACATTGTAGGCGCGCGGCAACGCGCTCAGACACACACTGGGGCAGACCTTCAGTGAACTCAACAAGTCCTTGAACTCCGGCATCCAGCCCACTCCACGAGCGCGATCCGCCAGGCCCAACTGCAGCACCTTTGCCTGCAGCCACGGAACCTCCGATGAGGGTTGGTTGTCCCCGCCTTCCTGTAGAGAGCACACCGCAGAAGTCAGTTCACCACCGCGCAACGCGCAAAGAAACGTGTCCTCCTTCATGCTCAGGCGGAGTGTCCCGCTCGCTGACACTAGGACTGCTCTGCGCAGGCTTTCAGAGAGGGCTAAGTCCACGCAGCCCTGTAGCGCCGCTGAAGTGCGCCGTTACGGTCTGGTCATGCCGAAATGCACGTCAGTGCCATCACTGTCCTTGGGCAGGTCGTTGTGACGCAGGTTTGTAGATTGTAATATAACCCAACTTGGTCTTGGCTGAGGTCTATTCCTTGACCCTTGTTCCCATGGACACTGAAGCACAGGCACTGATCCAAATACTCCAAAGCATTTTAGATCACTAGACGTGATCTACAAACATGCCTGTGCAAAACACAGCAAACTGTCCTAAACATGCCGAAAATTTACAAAACACTCAGAATATTATAAAACCTAGAAAATTCTTCATGTCAATAAATTAAATCTACGCACAATAATCGCGATGCGCGGCTGCCATCTGGCATTTTCCGTCTGCGAATTTCGCGGGCCATTCAGCAGCCCATATTACAATAAAAATGCATAATCTACAATAAATCTGGAAACAAAATAGATAAGAGTATCTTCTACATTTGTGGACCCATTACAGAAAAGAGTGGGTGGCGCAGTGGGGGATCAAGAAGAAGGCGAAAAGGCGCGGGGGAGGCAAAGGGGCGGAGCAAGAGAAGGTGCCGGACAGGGGAGATCGAGAAGGCCGGGCATACTGTTGTGTGCTCGGCTGGGACTCAAAGGGCCCAGTGGAAAGGTGCAAAGTAAGAGCGGGCAGTGGTAAGATGTACATGCGGATATGTTCCGGAGAGACAACATCCCAGGGAAGTCGGGGCAGGGGGACTAGTGCTGAAGATGCACAAAAGAGGCGGGTCAGGTGCCGTGGCCGATCCTGAGAATGACGGCATGCGCGTTCCCGACTGCGACCATGCGCACTGCTGACGTCTGGAGACAGTGGTGGGGACCAGTGCTACGGCTGCCTAGGGAGGTGCATGAGGAGGAGAAGGCCCAGGGGGACATGGACGTTGGGTGGGGGGAAGAGCAAGAGGGGAATAGGGCAGGGGTCTAGATAGGCTGGGACACGGTGAGAGGATTGCGGGAGGGGGATCATGGGGTGGCGGTGAGCTTCCGGATTACGGACAGGGGCCCGCCCGCGGAGGAGGCGCCCTTGGTTCCGGTGGGCCACACGTGTGGGGGAAGCGCGCGGCGCTTCCGGCTGACGGTGCACGGGCTACGAGCGGACAGGGTGTGGTACCTGGTTCTGCTACAGGCGTACCTGGGGCAGGGCAGGGCGAAAGGAGACAGGGCGTGGTGTCACGGAGTAGCGGTGACGAATGGCTGGAAACCAAGGATGGACAGTAAGTGGGCGGTGTACAGGAGTGTCAAAGAAATAAGTGTCGATGAAAGACCGCGGACGTATGACATCGGCCTGCACACGGTGTACTGGCACTACCCGAGGGAGGTGCTACACATACCGCAGCCCTAGGATGGTAGAGTGGTGGTGTTTGTGGACGCGTCGGGGGTGGAAGGGCGGCCGCCCAAGGCGGGAGTGGCAGGGGTACAGGTCAAGGGGGTAGGACCGGAGACGGAAGTCATCGTTGACAAGATGGCATACGGGGCCGCGTCCCATGGAGAGGTGTAAACGGTGGCAGACGTGCTTTTTAGGCGTTGGGGGAAGCCCTGATGGAAGTGTGGATGATGTCGGACGAAGAGGCGGACATGGCATCCCTCAGGAGACTCGCCAACAAGCCGCTGCATGAAGGCCTGAGCACGGGACTGGCGTCACAGGTGTACATCATATGGCACGGGTGGGAGATGAGGAGTGTGACGCTGGTCATACATCTGGTGAACCAGGAGTCGCATGGAGCGGGTGTAGGGAATCATGAGGCAGTTGGAGCGGCACAAGCGGTGGACAAGGAACAGGTACCGGAGTGGACGGTGTCGGAGAGAAAGGAACATCTCCACATGATGCAAATACCGCGAAGGGCTGGAGAAGAAGAGAGAGCCAGGTGGGTGTCGGAGGAGGACAGGGGCAGAAGAGAGTGAAGAGTCTACTCGCAGCCAGTGCACATGCTGGCGCAGGTGGGAGGGGGGCCGGGAATTGGTGGTGCTGAGCAGATACCTGGAGGGCAGGGTTGGACAGCAGGTGTACTTCCTAAGCGTTCTGAGTCCGGAGGCACTGTCCAAAAGGCTGCAAACCAGGAGGCTCCAGGCCATCACAGGTGAGATGCCAGTGAGGGAGACAATTATGAGGTGGTACAGGCATAGGGGTATCGATCTGCCGGAGGAGTACATGCTGTGCCACTGTGGTAAGGAGCTGGAAACGCACGAGCACTTCATGCAATCCGAGCAGTATAGGGAGATAGACGGGCCGTTGGTGAGGGATCAGGAATCCTGCTGCTCAAGAAGGGTGCAAAAGTACCACAGGAGATGGAGAGGGAAGTGGGGAAAGAAGGGCATTGCACCGGATTGTGGCACATTGTGATTGTGAAGTCACTGTGTTGGAGACTCTGGGAGCATACGGTAGTGCCGGAAGTAATGGCACACACGCTAGTGAGGCGTACGGTGGAACATCTGCAGGAGCGCATGACGTGCAGGGAGACGCAGTTGGAGGGGTGGGCTGAGGACATGCGAGACCCGGTCAACAAAGGGAGTAGAGATGACGTTGATCAGGTACAACCCGCAGGTCACCATGATGGACGTGCGCCCCCAGCCAGACTTGCGACTATGGCAGTCGAAGGACACTGGAGAAGAGGCAGCACAAGCGGGCGATGGACAAAGGGAGCGCCTGATGGCGAGCAGACGGAGGAGGGTGCGGCAAGTAGAAGAGCCTTGGAAAAGAGGAGCCACAAATGGGTGACCACCTGGGCCAGGCCGTCCAAAACGGCTAGAGTTCGGCTGGGGAAGTAGGCGGGGCGGCGAGAGGGCACATGCCATGACGCAGACAGAGGCGGGACGTGCCGCGGACTGGATCATCCAGGGCGGTACGTGACGGGCACAGGATCGTTTGGGAAAGGGGGGCTCACGTGAGGAAGAGGTGGGTCAGTGGCGGGATGGAACGAGCAGGAGGTACCATCAAGGGAGAGAGACGAGCAGAGGGTGGAAGAGGGTCAGCGGCAGGGTAACAGGAGAAAGGCAACAGAGGATGAGCATGTCCGCCAAGAGGGGATACTTGAGGGCTGGGGACAGGAGCTGGATGGGCAGGAGCGGAAGGGTGACAACAGTGGGCCTACGGAGCGGGGAGCGGCGTAATGGGCAGGGGACCACAGGGCGGTGCGGGTACGATCGGCCGTCTCAGAGTACGAACGGGCCAGCTGGTGGAGGGTCGCCTCAGGGCGGTACGAGCAAGAACAAAGGGCCACCCACCACTCGGACAGGACCGCCGGGGACAGATAGTGGTCCAAAGCACCGGACAGGACCATCTGGGACGGAGCGAAACGGCAAGTAGATCGCCCCCTATGCCCGAACATCAAGGGGAAAGAGACCTGCCTTGCCGGACTGGGACTTCCAGGGCGGGCGGAGGGGACAAGAAACAGGGCTGCCGCCAGGGCAGGAGCACCCGGGGAAGGCAGGCTGGATCATCCGAGACAAAGGGACAAGGAGGGGACGACAGGGTAGATACCAAGGTGACCGAAGGGGATGGGCTGAATTCCGCGGTGGAAGAGAGGGCGCAAGTCGTGGGATTGGAGCGTAGACGAGGGAGGGAAGGCGGGAAGCACAGAACAGGGGATCATGGGCACGGCGGTATGTCCGACACGAGACACAGCAGCAGGAACGCGGCCCACAGCGCCTGAACCGCCGGGGGAAGCGGGAGGACACCCCCGGACTGGATCATCCGAGGCGGAGAGAGAAGGAAGAACCTGTTGAACTGGTGAAACAAAAGCCTCTGGAGACACACACCAGGGCTGGATTGGCAGGAGTGTGGCCGCCGGCCCCAGACAAAGGGTGTACACGAGAGAAGGCAAGCAGCCGAAAGCCCTTGGCATACAGAACGGAGCAGAGCGGCACGAAGGCGGCCAAACAGACTGGAGCATCCAGGGGCAGCGGGCACACAGCCCCTGGGTCGTCCGACAGAGAGCACGAAGGAGGAGCTGACTAGATGTCAACTCTGACGGAGCAAGTCACAAGATTGGAGCGTGGAGCGGGGTAAGAAGGCAAGAAGCAGGACGAGACCGTCAAGTACGTGCCCAGGGGGACAGATCAAAGCGGCGGACGGAAGGAGAATGGGCCAGGGCAGCGGCGGACTACGACCTGTACGGGAATGGGAGCGAAGGCGCCTGTGGAGATGAAAGGCCCAGGACTACAGACCAAGTGAGCACGCAGGGCGCGCAGGCCACAAGGTAGCAAAAGCGACGTGCGGGGCACAACTAGGGGAGGGGGATGGTGGCAAGGGCAGGGACACAATGCCATGTGCTGCGGAGCAATGTCCCACACGCCAGAGACGAAGTCCAGCTCGTCGTCAGCAGCGGCCACCACGCCGCCGCCGCAAAGGGTGAGAGGCTCAGGGGGCCGGGGTTGGTGGAGGTGCGGGTCGAGGTGGCCGGAATGCAGGCGGTTACCCCCCCCAGCCCCCCTCATTGACGCACTCGGCGTCGTTTGTCGTGCTGTCCTCGCCCCATTCTCCGGTCAGGCGAGCGACAGCGCCGCCGGAGGGTGGGGGAGCCGCATGGCAGAGGCAGGGGGGCGCGGTCAGGACAGGGACAGAAGAGGCAGGGGGCAGGGGCAGACAGGAGGAGGGGAGGATCGAGACAGCGGCAATGGGGGCGGCGGGACCTGGTGGGAAGGGGGAGGAAGGGGGGAGTCCCCAGACATCGGGGCCCCGGGCGGACCCGTTCAATCAGGCAGAGATGGACATGCCGGGCGCGTCGGTGGTCGCCGACATCCTCGGGGTTTCGGAGGAGGAAGCCGAGGAGGCGAGGAGGATGGTGGTGACAGGGGCCCAGAGGCAGCCGGAGGCAACCAATGGGGTTTCTCTCATATGCCCGTATTCCTGTAACACGCGTATCCGGCTTTATCCTGCCGTATCCTGCCGTATCCTGCTGTATCCTGCCGTATCCTGCCGTATCCTGCCGTATCCTGCCGAATCCTGCCGTATCCTGCCGTATCCTGCGGTATCTGCCGTATACTGCCGTATTCTGCTTCCCCCGCCGTATACTGCCGTATGCCAGTAACCGAAACCCTAACCCTAACCCTAACCCTAACCCTAACCCTAACCCTAGCCTGGAGTTTCAGTTAGTGTTAGGACCGTTGGAGCCCATTGGTAAAGGTCTCATAAACAGGCGGTGCCTTGGAGGTGTGGCGACCTTATGTGATCTGACCTTGTATGAACCAATACAAATTGACTTTTCTTCATGCCATGCCATGTGATGCGTTATAAGGTGATAGGATGTGGTGTTCGCAACCTGATGTGATGTGATGTGATGCAATATGACGTGACGTGATTCGATGTGATGTAGGGTGATCTCGTGTGGTGTAGTTTGGTGTGGCATGATGCGATGTCATGTAATGTGACGTGATGAGATGCGATGTGATGTGACATGACGTGACGTGACGTGACGTGAAGCGACGTGACGCGACTAACGTGACGGGATGTGACAGGACGTGACGTGACGTGACCTGATGTGACGTGACGTGATTTGATGTGATGTGATGTGGTGCGATGTGATGTGATGTGATGTGATGTGATGGATTGTGATGGGATGTCATGTGATGCCATGCAATTTCATGTGATGTGATTTGGTGCAATGATATTTGATTTGACTTGATGTGAAGTGGTGTGATGTGGTGTGATGTGATGTCATGTGTTTTGATGTGATGTGAAGCGTGTTACCATATTTGATTTGCCGTCATGTGGTGTGATGTGATGTGATGAGAATTGGCCTCTTTTCGGAAACGTTTTCAAAACCACTGCTGCTTTTATCCTACCAAACAAAAACGCATTTCGAATTGTTTTCTTTCCGAAAACGTTTTCAAACCCACTGCAGCTTTTATCCTAACAGACACAAATGCATTTCCAATTGTTTTCTTTCCGAAAAGGTTTTCAAACCCACTGCAGCTTTTATTCTAACAAACATAAATGCATTTCCAATTGTTCTCTTTCCGGAAACGTTTTCAAACCCACTGCAGCTTTTATCCTAACAAACATAAATGTTTTTTTCAAAATATGGTGTTCATGTTTTCAAAACTGTTCAACCGTCTGGTTCTTGAACTTCTGCATGTTTTTATGTTGTTCCCTGCTGTGCTGAAAGGTAAAAAGATGACTTGACACATAACCCCAACTGGCGCACTCACAAGGCTGGGAAGGCACAGCCACAATACACTGAGCAGAGGGACGAATGGCTGAAGAAGCTGCACTGTGGTGTATACCACTGTGCGATAATATAAATGATCAACAATAAAAGAGGTTATCGACATACAAAAATATACAGTTATACTGCTGCACTATTGTGCATGCCACTGTGCATTGTGGGCAAGGCTGAACACAACCAAAAAAAATTAAATATATTACCAAATTAGTGTACTTGGCTCAGCTCAGTGGTCGCTGGCTGCATGCCAGGTGCAGATGCGGCTCCAGGGAAATCTTGTTCCATCGCCGAATTCAACAGTACCGCCACCGGCCAGGCCCTCGTACCAGCCGTCATTGAACATGACGTGCACCGATGTTCCAGCTGCTGCACGTGGCTGCTCAGACCGCTCCACACGACGCTACACTGTTGTGCACTTCCATTCCCGCTGTCGCAACCGCTCAGAGTCCAACGTAGACACCGTTCTTGAAATCACTGCCGGCGCTGGTATCTGGGAGCATGTTGAATCAGGACACGCTGCTGGTTCACCAGGAGGATCTGCTGCTAGTTCACCAGGAGGATCCGGTGGCAACAGGTGCATGAAGGATCGCAATCTGGCCTGTCGCATGGCATCTGGATTTGTCAGTGGTCTTGTTGTGCATCTCAGAGAGAATATTGCAGCTCCTGCCGCTGCCAGTATGGCGCCTGCAGTACGAGCCCCTGCCGATGGCAGAATTTCATGCACAGCATCCTGAACAGCGCGGTTCCTCGGGGTATTGGCAGCAACAAAAACAGTGCGATCCAGTGGGCAACTGCTGATCCTCCCTGCACAGTTTGTGCAGATCGTGTGTCCACAAGGCAGAACTGCAGTGTTCAACAGAGAGCAATAGCACACAATGCAGTGATAGTTCTTCTTCGTGGCTTCCATAATGTACCCGCCGCTATCCACCAAGGGCCTGCGCTCTGCTGGCGGCGGTTGCTGTAAGTCATCAAGCAAATTTGCCGTCTGCGCTTCTACAAAATCAGCATCTTCAGATGGCATGTCACCCAGGCGTCTGGGCAAGGAATTGCCCCGCGGGGCTGAACCCAACAGCCTCCCTAGGTAGGCCTCGAAGGTCTCCTCTTCCGCATGATTTCGATGGCAGGTCCTGTGTCCGCGGTGCCCGTGCTGAGAATGTCTGCAGCTGAGTCAACGGCTGCGGCTAGGTCAACGTCTCCGGCTGAGGTAGTGGTTTCTCATCAATCACAGAACAGGTGTCACTGTCCTGATTTTCATCCTCCTCATTCTGCGCGACGTGCCTAAAGCGAGGTTCATCCAAATGACCCTGCCAGTCCCCAATCCAAGGTGCGAGCTCCGTTGCATCAGTGGCACGTGGTGTGTGCCTGTCGCGAACTCCGGACTTTTTGTATTTCCATGGCGTACAAGTTCCAAACCGCCGTGCATAGGCAATTTGCAAGCTCAGGCAGTGCGGTGTGCACATTCCCTTGCTGCAACTCTTTGGCACTGGCGCGTAGCATGTGCAACCGGGTGCCTTGCAGCGCCGGTGAGGTGCAGGACCACTGGTGGGGCGCCATGTCCCTGTGCTTGGCTGCCAGCCAACTGCATTCGGACCCAGCAGGTAGCTGGCCAGTGTGTGCTTCCGCCTCTCCAATGAGCCGGGGCCAAGACAAAGAGCGTGCGCATCGGCAGCCACCTCCCTCTGGCTTGCACGATCAGCCTTTTCCAATTTCTTTTGTTCTCGCCACGCAGGCGCATCCTGTAAACTGGTGACAAAGACATCAAACTTTATATGATCTGCAGTGGTGGGCGTCACCCCTCTCTCAGACAGCATGGCCAGCCACAGTGATCTGGCAATTCGTTTCCAAGTTTCTGACGGCAGATCACTGTAGTCCCAATACACGGCGTACCAAACATCATCACCAAGCAAACTGCCATATCCATGCGGCCCAATGCGCGCCGCTATCCATTGAGGCGTGTACTCGTAGGGCAGCACCTCGCAAATGCGCGTGAAGTTTCTTCCAGTGCGGCTGAAGTTGCAAAGCAACAATCTTTTGAATGAATCCGTAGTTCTCTGCCCACGCACACCCCTCATGTTGGACGCCCTGCACAGAGGGGTGGAAGCGTGTACCACAGCGTGAACCCTTGTACCGGCGTCGCCTCACGTTGGACGCCCTGCACACAGGGGTGGAAGCGTGAACCATAGCGTGAACCCTTGTCGCGGCGTCGCCTCATATGATCGACGCCCTGCAGAGAGGGGTGGAAGCGTGTACCACAGCATTGACCTTTGTAGCGGCGCTGCCTCACGTTCGACGCCCTGCACACAGGGCTGTAAGCGTGAACCATAGCGTGAACCCTTGTCGCGACGTCACCTCATATGAGGGACGCCCTGCACACAGGGGTGGAAGCGTGTACCACATCAATAACCTTGTCACATTGTTGGCGGTGCTGTCATCCGCCGCACTGAGACTCATTAAGAGTGGAGGACCATCAGGCACCTTTCACGTCACTTGCCCCGGCACGCAAGAATCATGGACTGCAGCACTCCACTGACACTCCTTAAGAGTGGAGGACCATCAAACACCGTTCCTGTCAAGAGCCATGGATTGCTTCGTTGTCCTCACTGTTGATTTCATAGACAGCACATATCTGAGACAATGAAAGAAGAATGTTAATTGTTAGTTATATTAACATTATTAGGATTATTTTTACGCTGTTGTTATCTCGTTTCTGCAGTGCTCAATCATTTAAGTTCTTCAGTCCTTAAGTCTTTAAGTTTACGTGAATCTCTGTGGATCGTTCTGATAGCGGCGCCTCCCCGCCCTGCGCTCCTCTGGCACCAATGCCGCTCAGGAATGCCACCAGGTACAGAATAGGATTTCTGCTGTTCCTGGTGGCAAATTCAATTTTCACATTAGAGGAGTTTGTAATTACAATCTCTTTCCTGCGACTTGGGTACAGCCAGATTGCATGTGCGAGGACATTGGGAATTGGTTGGGAGTACTGTATCCAAGTACTACGTGACGTGTCACAACGGGCTCACCTGTGGGATACGTTCACGAATGCTTTTGAACGCCGATGGGAATTCCACCAACACATTCATCCAATTCACCGCCATGTGTCTGCTATTGTCCAGAGCACGCATGTGGCCATCCAGTCCCCTTCGCACCCGGTAGACCGGGAGCTGCTCTGGTTCGACAAACCCACCTACCGCGGGCATGCGCTCGTGTTTAATGTCATGATCAACTGGGGGCGCGAGATCATTGCCTGCTCGTGGTGCTATTCGCCCCGTGCCACCGATGCTGAGATGACGGCGGACGTGGATGCATCCATTCCCTGGAACTTTAATGGTCCTCGGCCTGACTTCCGCCTCGGTGACTGTCACTAAAGCACTGCAGACACCTGCCGTGTGGCCGGGGGGCATGGCCGATTGACCTGGTTCATGTTGCATTACAACCAGATGATCAATGAAGGCCGTCATCTAGCTGAGAATGTTTTCAGCAATGTTAAGAAGTGGCGATTCTGGAACGGCAGTGATGAAGCTGTTGGGCGCCCGTCCAACTACAAGTTCCTTGCCGGCCTGTTCATTTTCTGCTGTAACCTACATAACATGGAGCATAGGTACACCGAGAGTCTATAACCATAATAGTACAGGCTGCAATGATGTGATTGTCTTTTATTGTGCTCGTGCGTATTGTCTTTTGGGGCACAGGAAGTGTTTCGTACACTATCACGTAGCAATCATTTTCTTTATCAAAACCGAGAATTGGTGTGCAGCAAGGCGGGTTGTCAACCTAAACAGAAACGGCACAATGGGCGCGCAGGACCAGGCTGAAATACAACCAAACTCCGGAAGCAGGTAGCAATCTTCTTCTCTTTTGAAACGAATCGTTGGTGTACATGAAGCGGGTTATCAGCCAGGAAAATCACGATAGGCATGCAGGAACAGTATGAAATACCACCGAACGCTGAATGAAAGAAAAATTGTCGTTTTCATAGTGCGAACAAGCAGATTTTTTGGATCCTGCCGTATCCTGCCGTATCCTGCCGTATCCTGCCGTATCATGCCGTATCCTGCGGTATCCTGCCCTATCTGCCGTATTCTGCCGTATCCTGCCGTATCCTGCCGTATCCTGCGTGTCCTGCCGTATCCTGCCGTATCCTGCTGTATCCTGCTTTCACTGCCGTATCCTGCCGTATCCTGCCGTATCCTGCCGTATCCTGTCGTATCCTGCCGTATCCTGCCGTATCCTGCCGTATCCTGCCGTATCCTGCTGTATCCTGCCGTATCGAATACGGGTGACAGGAAAACCCCAATGTGCCGGCGGCTGCAATGAAGTCGATCCTCCTGGCAATGCAGAGGAAGAAGGAGGGTAAACGTTGGCGAGGGTGGACATCGACAGGAGAGACAGGCCACGGGGGCACAGGCTGGCACACAGGAGGACAGGGACGGCCAAGCATGGGAGGGAAGGGACAGGCGGGCGCGACAGGGGCCAAGAGGACCGCCGGGCACCAGTGGAGGGCGGGAGGAAAAGAAGGAATGCAGGGGCACCAGTGGCTGCGGCCCCAGCAGTCGTTTAGGCAGCCGCCCCCAGGGTCACCGCCACAGGTCAGCGAAGCCGTGAGGACGGAGGAGGAAAGAAAGGCGCACCGTCAGCAGATGCCACAGTACGAGGCGTTAGCGCGCATGGAGCGCCAGCACTGTAGCCGGCAGCCACCATCGCTGGAGCCTAAAACCATTTACTGGCTAGAGATGGAGGTGGGGAGGGGAGGGGCGGAGAACAAAGGAAAGCAGGAGGGGGCGGGGGAGAGGCGCAGCGGTCAACCCAGTGGCGGACCACAGGGAGAGGAAAGACACGCTAGACGGAGTGGAGGGGGCAGCGGGGGACACCCAGAAGGGCAGGCGACAGGGGAAGGTGAGGGGCGGCGAGGAAAGGGAGACCGTGCGGCGGCGGGGCGCCACGACCAGCAGGAAAGAGGACAGGGCAGCGGAAGGCAGCAAGGAGTGCTGGAGGGAGAGAGGAATACAGGGCTCCGAGGGGAAGCCGGACAGAAGGGGCAAGGTAAGCAAGGTGCATGAGGGGCGGGAGAGGGGCACGGAGGGCTGCAGGGGAAGGGTAGGCACAAGGGACAGGGGAAGCCAGGGCAGCCGGGAGCGGGAGGCAAGGGGCAGGGGACGGCAGGGCAGCCAGCAGCAGCAGGCAAGGCACAAGGGAAGGTGGGTGGAGGAGGGTATATGGAGGCACGGCTGTACGCGGGAAAGGGGGTGGCAGGTGGTTGGGAAGTGTCATCCCCCCGTTTCTCCCACCACGATACCCTACAGTAATGCCGCTGTACCCCCCCTCCCCCCACCAATGTACCCGGGTGGCCTGCCGCCGACACCCATGCAGCAGCACCCGCAGGCCGTCGGCGCGACGTGAGGGGCGCAGGGAGGGAAGGAGGAGGAGCTCGGGAGGGCATGGGAGGGGGTAGGGGAGGAAGACAGGAGGCTGCGGCGGAGGGAGGCACGGGCGATGGGGTTGGCGGCCAGAGCAACAGGGGTTTAAGCAAGGGCGCAGGGCACCCCGGGGAGAGGAGAAGCGCAGGCAGTCAAGGAGCTGCAGCGCGCGTCGGCGGAAATTTCGAGGAGGCTGGAGAGAGTGGAGAGCGCAGCGCGGGACGGCGGGAAGCCAGGGGAACGGGCGCAGGGGAGCGAGGGGACAGAGAGTTGCTTCACGCTGCAGCCGTTGAGGAAGGCGGGTATCTTGCCGGACGTGGAGAGGCTGGTGCAGGAGCGGGCCTGATGAGGATCAGGGTGGAGGCAGCGAGGCTGGAGGAGAGGGACAGGAAGGTGGCGGAGCGGGATCGCCCCACAACGGATACCGAGGGATGTTCGCCGTCCGAGAAAAGGGCAAGAGGGGAGGGAGAAGAAGGTAGGCATGCGCGGGGAAAGCGGCGCCGGGTGGAGGAGCAGGGAGGTTTCGAGGTTTGACTTCTGATTTTGCGGGTACTATGCGCTCTTCGTCCTCGGGGGGCAATATGGTCGGGCCAGGTGATATCCTCCCCACCGGGACCTAGTGGGGGCCCTTCATTACACACCTCCCGCCTGGTGGCGGAGTCCCCCGGGTTCACAGGGCTCGGAGCCCTGTCCCTCCCCAGCTTCTCCATCTCGCCACTCCCCGGTCAGTGTGTTACTTAGCAACTATGGTTGCAGGCGCTTACCCACCACGCCGCTTCCCTAATGCTTGATCGCCCGGGGAGCCGGCGCCGGCGGGCCAGTGCTACTGGCTTGTCGCGAGTGGGACCCCGACAGGCTGGCGCGGAGGCTGCCTAGCCGCGGGGCTGGTGTGTAGCACTGTGTGCCACTACTGCCTTGGCGGCGGCGCTCGCGGCAGGTCCGGGGGGTCGGGGCCGGTGCTGGTTCTCGCGTCTCTCATTTGGCCCCCCCTCTTCCCCTGCCCTCCTCGCGGTGCTTGTGGCGGGTCGTCCCGTCTGGGTGTCCTTTCTCCTCGCCTGCGGGTACGCCATTCCATGCGGTCTGTGCGTTTCGCGGGCTCGGTGCGGTTCAGGTCCGCGCTGCGTGCCCGTTGTGTGTGTGTGCCCTCGTGCTCCCTCGGCGTTCGCGCCCACCCCCCCCCCCCGGGTGGGTGTGGCGCGCGCACCATTAGCGGTTCTAGAGCAGGGGGCTGGTAGTGGCGCCATTCCAGGTGGTTCCTGCCCCTCCGTGTTTCCTGCCCTGGTCCCGTGCTCGTCTCAGTTAGCTCAAGGGGGCTGGCCCGGTCCCTTCGTCCCCTTGCCTGGCTCTGAGTTGCACGCCCCCTCTTTGGCAGGCCTGTGCGTCCGGGGCGGCCCAGCGCCCGGGGGGTGTGGGGGGGGGGCGGTGCGCTTGCCGCCCCCCTTCGGCGCGTGGTTGGGTCCAGGTTGGCTGGGAGGTCTCGGGTTTTGGGGGCCGGGGGGTCGCTCTGCCTCAGTCCGTCCCTCTTCCTCCCTTGTACGGGTGTGGTCTCCATATTGCTCCGGATTGTGTCCGTGCGCTCCTGTCCAGGCGCGGCCCGAGGGGGGCCCCGTGTGGCGTGCTTGTGTACCGGCGGGTGGCTGGCGGGCAGGCTGGCAGGCGTGCAGGCGCCCCTGCTTGCCGAGGTCACTGTGGGAGCGGGCGGGTGACGGACCAGGGGCGCGCGGCGGATGGCTCCAGTGGCGCGCCCAGCGCGGCCTTGGCCCCGGGCGCCGCGGCCCTCTCAGGGGGGAGGGGGGGGAGGGGAGGGGCGTCCCCTTGCCTGGTGGAGGGGTACAGGGCCGACATCTCCCAGCCGGTCACCGGCACTCCGCGGACTGGGGGGACGGGGGGGGAGGGGGGAGCAGTTCGCGCCGTGGTGGTGCAGTCCCTCTGCTCCCCATCAGCCCCCCGGTCCATTTCCCGAGTGCGCCGCCCGCCCGGCAGCTGCGGGGGGTGGCTTGAATGGTGTAGGCCCGGGCCCCTGCCACAGTCGGGTTCTCCTCCTTGTCCGGGGGCGGTTCGTTGTTCCCCGGGTCGCGCGGCGGCGGCGCGACGGCCTGCGTCGGGGGCCACAGCTTGGGGGAAGCGCTCCGCCTCGTGCCCTGTGACGTGCGAGTGGCCGGGTAGGGGGTTTGCGGCAGGGTGGCCCTGTGCGCCCCTCTCCGTGACGTGCCCGGCCGCTGGCTGCTGGGGCCCTCCTGCTCAGGGCTGTCTGGGGTCCTTGGGCGCCGGGCGCAGCCCGTGGGGTGAGGAGCTGGCGGGCCAGTCCCTGCCGTTGTGCACGCCCGCCTGCCGCGCGCCGCTGGCGGCCTGTTACGGTCAGGCGCAGTCGTGGCGCTCCCTCCCTCTGTGTGCCCCACGGGGAGGGCGGGCGTCGGTCCCGGCTCGGCGGGCCGGTTGCTGTCGGAGGAGCATCCCGGGTTGCTGGCCCGTGCCCTCCCTCCCCCCGCCGTACGGGGCCCGGCCCAGTGGGCGCTGGGTCTTCGTTTTTGCCTTCGCCCACGGTTCTCCACAGTTCGTCGCGCTGTGCAGTACCGCTGGGTGGGGGGGGGGGGGGGCTGGCCTTCGTGGGCGCTGGGGATGGCGGCCCGGACCAGCAGTCAGTGGTCAGTGGTCAGCAGGTCAGAGGGACTCCATTGCCGCGGGCGTCCGTGCGCCGCCCGCCGTCGGCTCGCGCCCACCTGGCGGCGTTCCTGCCCGTGTGCCCGCGGACTTCGTGGCCTCCAGGCTCGGGGGTTAAGCCTGTCTCCGATATGTCCTGCTGCGCAGACGGTGGGGGGGAGGGGGGGGGGCGGGGGCTGCTCAGGGTCGGTGGGCCTGGGTCTGCCTTGCGGGCACCCCGGGCCGTCAGTTGGCATCCAACCCTCCTCCGTGTTCGCTGTCTGGGGTTTGAGGCTCGTCTTGGCGATCGTCTGGCCATCGCCTTGGGGTTTGGCCGTCACCTGCGCCTCTGTTTGTGAGGGGGCTGGGGCTGTGGCGGCGCTGGGTTCCTCGGGCGGTAGCGCCAGTGGCCGAGGGCAGCCTACAGGGCCTGGGGCAGCCAAACGTTGGCCTCAGCGTCCTTGACGCGGAGCACCGCCTTCACTTGCAGGAAACTCCGCCACCCCGGCCCCTGGTCGGGCCATCCTGCCCAAATCACAGCCCGGAGGACCCTTTCGTGGTCCTCTCGGGCCAATCGGCCCCCCGGGGGTACTTTCTGGTTCCCCCCGTCCCTCCAGAGGAGCACGGCATCAAAGAACTGGTTGCTCAATCCCCTGGTGGTCCCTGAGGTGGCCCAGCTCAGCCACCCGTACACCTCCATCACCAGGGGGACGGCTTCTCCTCCCAGGGTGTCGGGGATTGTGCTCCAGTCCCGGACCCAATCATTCCTGGCCTTAGTGGGACGCGGGGCCACCACCGCTCCCCGCGCCGGCTCCGCCCGTGGCGCCTGCGCCATCAGCGCTGGTTCTGCGCTGCACCCCAGCGCCGCCAGGGCGGTGGCCATCGGTGCGGGCTCCGCCCGCGGCTGCCGTAGCGCGGGCGCGGGATCGTGCGGGGCGTCGCTGTGTAGGCCCGGGGGCGGCTGGCGGGGGGGGTTGGGGGGGTTAGGGGGGGATCAGGTCCCCCATGTCGGGGTCGATGTTGTAGATGGGCTGGTCGGCGTGGTGCGCTCGCATCTGCTGCATACCCTGGGGGATGCAGCGCAACGCCTGGACATCCGGCTGCGGGGGCTCACCGCCGCCCTTCCCCTGTCCTCCGCCCTTCCCTCCCCCCCCGTCCCCGTGCCCCGTCCTGCCTGCTTGCAATGGCCCACGTCAGCCCCCCCTTCGTTGCCCCTGGAGCCGCTGCCTGCCCCGTGCACCTGTCTCTGGTGCACCCTCTCCCGCCTCCCCCCCTGCCTGTGTCTTCTGTTCCTTCCTCTGTCGCCCGCGCCCTTGCCATTCTTGCTGCCTCTGGCGCCCGTGTCCTTCGCGTGCCCCTGCCCGTGTCCGTTGTCGTGTGGTGTGTCGCTCCTGCCCGTGCCCTTGCCTTTCCCGTGCACCTGCCCTCCACCGCTGCTGCCTGCACTGGCACCCTGCCCGTGCCCCCACCCCCCTTGGTCGCCGCGAGCGCCCTGGCTTTTCCCTCTTGTCCGTCCCCTTGCGCTGCTGCCTGCGCCTTCGCCCTCTCCTGGTGCCTCTCCTCCTCCTCCGCTTGCCACCCTCTCTCGGTCGCCTTCCGCCCCTCGCCCCGCGCCTCGATGACTGGCACCCCGCCCCGCCTGATCGCCGTCCCCCCCCACCTGGACCACGGGCCGCTGCAGCTGCGGCAGCTTGATGCCCATCAGCGTGCGCTTGGGTGTCAGGGCGCGGACGGGCCGCGGCCTCCCCTGCGGGAATGCGGCCTTGGGCGGGTACGGCTTGGGGGGGCTCACAAGGGTGTGGCTGGGCTTCGTGTGAGCGCAGTACTTGGCGCCCTCCCTGCCACCCGCTGCAGCTGGGGGGGTGCCCGGCGAGGCGCCTGGGGCCTTCGCAAGGCCTGTCCCCCGTGCCGGCGGCCTGCCGGGGGCCGTGGCGTGGCTGGCCGGAGCGGCGGCCGCGGCCACATGCGCGATCGGGGCCCCTCCAGGGGGGGGGGCGGCAGCAGCAGCAGCCTGGGCGGCGAGGGAGGCCTCCTCGACAAGCACCGGGTCCGGGGTTGGCGGTTTGGGGTCCCTTGGGGCCTCCTGGGGCTTCTCGGCCGGCAGCTCAACCGGCACCGCGGCCTCCGCCAGCTGCCGCTCCTCGCGCTCCGCGGGGGTTTCTCCGCGCCCACAAGCAAGACGGGGCTGCGGGAGCGGGACAGGCGGTGGTGGCGGTCGTCCTGCTGGGGGGGGCCATTGGAGTCAGACATCGCTGCTATCCTGGTAGGCGTGCGTGGCTGCAGGCGTGCCCGTTCCACTACTCCTCAGTGCATCGGTGGCGTGCCGTGGGCAGTGCCGTGCGGTGCCGGGGGGGGGGCGGGGGGGGCTGGTTGTGGCGGTGTCTCCGGGCGGTCAGGGGCCGGTGGCCATCCACGGGCACTGGTTCGGGAGGCGGGCCAGCCACTCGGCCAACACGCTGCGCCACACCTCCCAGTCCGGGGTTGGGCTCAGGACCTTGGGCCCTCTGGGGTCATCGGTTGTTGCTGGGGGGAGCTGCATAAGGTGGACCCCCGTAACGGCGGTGACCTCCTGGGTCCGCAGAAAAACGTGCTCCCCGTCCCGCGCCTCGGGTGCCGGGAGGGGGGGTTGGGGCACGGGCGATGCCCCATTGAGATGGGTGGGGCTGGCCCCAAGGACCCGCTCTGGGTCTCAGTGGGTCATGAGGACGAGGAGAAGCACGGGGGTGCCCGGGCGCTCTTACCAGAGGACCTGCCCCCTGTGGTGGGCGCCCCTGGTCCTGGACAGGTGGGGGACAGACGCGTGTGGGCCCAACCGCCAGGCGCCTGGGTGGCCGGCGGGAGGGCGGGCCACCAGGTGGGCTCTCTGGGGAACACCTCGCACAGGACCGCGTACGGCAGGCTTTGGTCTGGTGCCGTCGCACACCGGGTTGGTCTGGCGGGGGCGGGAGGGCGTCCACGAATATTGTGAACTCCCCCACTTCTAAGTCCTCGTCCAGCAGAGATAGGAGTTCGAGCGCCGCGTCCAGCTCGGACATCCCTCCCAGGTAGATGGCCCGCGCCTGGTTCAGGTACGGGGCCGCGTCCATGGAGTGGCGCGTCCTCAGGGCAGGCAGCAGGCGCGGGGCGCTGTAGTGGATTGAGGTGGCCTACCCTTTGCCCGGCGGCCGCAGGGCGTCCCTCACGGATAGGGGCCGGCCCGACCTGCTGGACGTGCGCCACTCCATCCAGTACCTGTTGAGGGCCGCTTTGGGGCCTATGAGCCCCGGCCGGACGGCGTTCACGACCCGGTGTATCCCCAGGAGCAGCGTGGGGGCTTCGACCCCGCTCAGGGCGCGCACGGCCGGGAGGGCGGCCTGGCCGAGGAAGGTTGTCGCGCTGCCCGCTGGGCTGTGCAGGGCAGCGGCAGGCACCGCATGCAACTCCCCCACCGTGCCCGCTACCAGGCCCCAGACGGTCGCCTCTTGCGCCCCCCAACGGGCTCCGGCAGGCTCCGGCCTGTCCTCCTTCGGCGGGGCATTTCGCTGCGGGCTGTGCAATGCGCGGCGTCAGGCGGTGGTCAGGGCGCGAACACGTGCGACAAGTGCGCGACGGATGTGGGGTCTCTCAGGTGCACCTGGGCCCCACAGAAGGGCGGCCCTCGCGGGGCCCGCTTGACCATGCGAGGGGGTCTGCGCGCCCTCGGTGCGGTGCTGCCGTGCCTCCTCTCCCGTGCGCCAGTGCGGGCCCGTGGGTGGGTCGGGCCAGGGGCACGCGGCAACCTGGCAGCATTGCGCGCACCTGTTGGTGCCCGTGGGCGTGGCGGAGGATACTGTGTCCCACTCCCCGCAGAGGTGGCAGGTGTGCAGGAGGTGGCAGGCCGGGGACCAGCGGTAGAGGCAAGGGAGCCAGAGATCGTCCCAGCGTTGGCGAAGGGGGCATCGGAGCTCCAGCAGGTGGGCGTGGACACGGCGCCGGTAGTCCCTACCGAGCGTTTTCTGTCGGACCACTTGCCATGTGTCGTCGGGCGGGGTTGCCCCTGGCGGGTCGTCGTATAGGTGTGGCGTCCGGTGAGATGGGGCACGAGATCGTCTCACCAGCACCTGTCTGCCCCGGTGGAGCAGGGCCAGCAGGGTGCCTTCCGCGACCAGCCTCCTCTCCAACCTCAGCCCGTGGCAGCCGTCCAGCTCCCGGCGCAGCGCAACAGCAGGGTCGGTGGGGAGCATGAGGAGCAGGGGTCATGGAACGTCGCCTAGCCGGGACAGGGCATCATCGTATGTAGGCCCCCCCTTTTTGAAATACGCCACAGTAAGCGGGGTGCCCCTGTCCTCCGGAGGGAGCCACGAGACGGTGGCTGCGTCGCACCCCCACGTGCGTATCTCCGCGGCTCGGAGTATGTTGGCGGCGTGGAGCACGAGGGGGGGGAGGGAAAGGTGCCCAGAGGAGCCAGTACACATCGCCTCTCCACCCTTTATGGGGCTCCGGGACCGCCTGCAGCCATTCCGTGGTTCTTGCGTCCCAGGGGCGATCAGGCCCCGCCCTGCGAATCACCGTGGGCCGCGGCCGGGTGTGTGGCCCCCAGCCCTCGTGTGGGATGGGGGCGTACTGCGGTGGGGGATTTCCTGGTCCGCGCGTTGTCACGCACCACTGGTCCCAGTTGCGCACCCACTCCGCGCCCGCGATGTGCGCTTCCCACGCGCTCATGGAATTGCGTCCGATGGTCCGCCGTGGGAACAGCGTGCCCCGGAGGTGCTTCGAGAAACTCCCAGGCAGGTCCCGGTAGGGGTGGGGGTCCTGTTGTGGGGGACACTCCGTGGTGCCGTTCAAGAGGCGGACTGAGGCCACGAAGTCCCTGCCGGGATGCGGCGGAGGGGGGCGGCAGTCGCCTTCCGCGGCAGTGAGCCATCGGTGCACCCAGGCCGCCGCGCCGTGGCGCCCGCGGAGGTATTGTTCGAACCGGTGATTGCGGAGCTCCCACACAAAATCCCCCAACCGGAGCATGTGCTGGAGGAACTCGTCCACGGAGGTCTCCCCAACAGGTTGTAGCGGGCAATTGCGCAAGGCTGTGCCTCTGCTGCCGCGGGCACCAGCTCAGAACAGAAGACCTCTGTCCACTCGGTGCCGGCAGAACGCCACGAGGCTACCCACGGCGACTTGTCCTTGGGCGGGAGGTGTCGGGCCGCCTCTTGCACCGCATGGCGGTAGTGGGGCCAGAGGAGCCGCGAGTGGGCGCAGCCCACGTGCATGTGCACCGGGGGTCTCTTCCTGGTTCCCCACAGAGGAGGCACGGCTGTGGGAGGATGGCGACGCCCGAGAGCCGCTCCTTCCGGATGCGGAGCCTGCGTTGCACCGGCGTTTGGCCGTGCCCGGCTTGCAGCGCTCTTTCGTTGCTTGCTGCTGCAGTGAGGTCGCGGGCGTGGACGTTGGCGGTGGCGTGGGCCGCGCCCAGGGGTGTGTGTTCTCGGTGCATCAATGGGTGGTCGCGCTGTGCCCGCTGTGCAACCACGCCAAGTGTCTGCATGGTGCTGGACGCAGGTCAAGTTGGCTGTCACTGCCAGCGATGATGAGCTTGGCGTCGCCCGGGCCCGGCGGCGTGCTCTGCAGGACGGTGTCCTGGGATGCTGCTCAGTCCGCCTTGTGCAGCAGCGCATCGCTGTTGTGGGAGGTGGCCCGGGCAAACCGGAATGGGTGCTCAATGTCTCGGTCCCAAGCACAGGCTGTCCTGAGGCCACTGCAGGGGCATCTGGTAGACCGCCTTCGCTGCGCCCGCGGGGACCCCCGCAGTCCGCTCGCGGTCTGCATGCCGTAGGAGGTGGAGTCCACTGTATGGACCCACGGCCTGTGGGTGCCGTACTGCAGGGGGAAAGAGGCGGCCACCCCCTCCCCGTCGCGTACCGTGCCCGGGATGGCTACCGCCCACGTGCCGGTGAGGTCCGCAGCTAGGGCGACACTAGTGGCGTGCCTGCAGGGCCTGCCCCCCGATGCGTCGGAGGATGTTTGGCCCCAGGCCTCCGGGATCCAATAGTACCCGGTGGGGCTGAGCCAGCCTGCCTTGAGGGCCGCGGAGTGCCACTTGACGTTTGGATGGGCGGGTGTCCACTGGTCCGAGCTCAGTGCGAGAGTGTCTTTGGGGCGGGTCGCCGGGTGGTCGTGGAATCGGACCTCAGCTCTGGCAACCGTGGTCGCCCAGGATCGGAGGGCCATCAGGTGCTCTCGGAGCAATGCCGGGCCTCCGCGTTGGTGCACCACCAGGTGCCCTGTGTCCTCCGGCTGGTCCTCTAGCGTGTGCACCGCCATGTGTGGATCGTGTGGCACTGCTGTAGCCACCAGCAGGGTGGTGCTGTGGGGTAGCCCTCGAGACCTGGGCTGGCCCGCCTGCACCTGCCCCATCACCCACTGGGCCCAGAGCTGCACCTGTTCCGACCCCCGGGCGCACTGGTCGGCCCTGGTCACCAACCACACCGCTGTCGGCGCAGGGGCTCGGGCCACGCCACGTCCGCATTGGGCGCCCGGTGTTCGCTGTCCGCTAGCTCGTTGCGGAGGGTGTACAGGAGGGCCGCCGGCGGATGGTACACCGCCCCAGGCGTGGGGGGGGGGGCAGGCTGTCTTCACGGCGGTAGCCCCCCACGTGGATGTGCAGGCCGTCCAGGGTCACCCGCGGGCTATTGTGGGCGTCCTGTCAATTTCTTGTGGGGTGGATGAGCCTCAGACAGGGGTCCCTGGTGCCGGTGGTGTGGAACAGGTTGACGAGGGCATCGCGCCATCCAGGGTGGTCGGTGGGCCCCTGTTCGCAACAGCAGTACTGGATATGCTCATCGGCGCACTGATTGAGGCACTCTTGCACCGCTGCTGGCCATGGGTTGTCGTTGTCCGGAAAGGAGAGGTGCGGCCCGTGGCGCCCGTGCCAGGGCGTCGTGTGTGGCACCGTCAGGCGGCACGTGTCGCCGTGCCGCAGCTTGGCGGTACACAGCGTGACGACATTGCCTTGGGGGAGGACTGCAGCTGGATGTGGGCCGCCCTGGGGCACTTGATGGGGTTGTAGAGCCCCACTTTCAAAGCGGCCAGGGCCCGGGGTATGCGATTGACCCAGTCGCCCCCCGCCGGGGTCGCGAACTCCCGGACGGGATAGTGCACCTCGGGACAGATGCCATGCGCGCCGGTGATTACCCAGAACATCCTAGTGGCCTCGGCGCGCACGGAGGACGAGCGGTGGTGGACGAGTGTGGCCACGAGGGCCACCGTTGCCTGCTGGCACCGTGTTGGCACCCGCGTGAGCCCCAGGGTCCGGTCGTCCTGTAGGCTGTCCAGAGAGGCTTCAAAGGCGTACCGTGCCCTGTCCCTTGCGTAGTGGACCGTGATGTAGTCCAGGTGGGGCGCGCTGTCAGAGTCATCAGCGATGTAGGGGGCAATGTACTGGGTCACCCCCCCGGGATCGCTCGGATGAGGTCTTGCACCACTTCTGGCGGCGCGAGGGTGTTGATGCACCAGTTGTGCACCGCCGCCAGGCGCAGCCGGTGCTTGCGCTGCATGGGGATTTCCCGTCCGGCTGCAGCTGGAGTCCCAGGTTCGGGACGGAGTCCGCTGCCGGTACCCAATGCGATGCGCTTTCCAGATGGGGGCAGAGGGGTACCTGCAGGCCCGGGACTCCCCGCGTGGTGACCAGGGTGCACTTGCGGGCGTTGAGCTCCATGCCCATCATCCCTAGGTACGCGGCCGCGGCCTCCACACTCTCGACGAAGTGCTACAGCGTGTGAGCCACCACCAGCAGGTCGTCTATACAGGCAGGGATGAGGCCCCTCTCGGCCTCCCCAGGCGGGCGTAGGCGCTGCCCCTCGGCCCGGAGTAGGGGCTCCAGGAGGAGCGCATACAGCAGGGGGCTTTTGGGGTTGCCCTGCTGGACGCCGCGCAGCATGTGGACTGGCTGTGTCAGTCCGTGCGCTGTGGCGATGCGCAGTCTGACCGCCGTGTGGAGGAGGAGCAGGAGGTCAATGACCTCCCGCGGCATGGAGAGGTGGCGCAGGATGAGGTGGAGTGCGCGGTGCGTGGCGGTGTCGAATGCCTGGCGGGTGTGGAAGGAGAAGACGCAGTTGGGTTGTCCCCACTGGAGCTGCCGCTGCGCCATGAACAGGGGGAGCCCGGTGTTGGAGGCGGGGAGGGCCCCCCGCTGCCAATCGCTGACCAGGCTGTGTCGCGTGAGCACCTCCGTGATCCGCCCGGTGAGGGGGCCCCCGAGCAGCTTCATGTCCAGTTCACCCAGGGCTACAGGCTGGTAGTTGTGCATTTGGGCGGAGCCCCTGACCTTGGAGCTTAGCGCATTGTTCTCATCTCTTCAGTGCATGGGCGGCGGAGCGCCAGGGAGGATGGCCCGGTAGGAGTGCACAAGGAGGCACTGGACGGGTGCCGGGGGGCTTGATGAAGCGGGCCTCCACGTGATTTGGGCCTTGGACCTTGCCATTGGCCTTGTCCAGCAGCGACCGTAGGTGCTGCATGGAGTAGTGCTGGACCTGGGCCCATGCCCCCTCAGGGACCCGGGGCACATGGCGGCCGAGGACTGCGTGGAAGCTGGGGAGGTCCACCGGGCGCTTGTCATAGAGCTCCCGCCGGAAGGCGCGCACCGCCGACATCACGTGGTGGGCCTCCTTCAGGAGCGTTTGGGTGTTGGAGACCCGCACGTTCCAGAGGCGCGACGGGCCCGGGGCCTCCATCTCGATGGCTCCACTCATGGCCTTCCTCGGCTGTACGATGTCCTGGGCGTGGCTGAGCCAGAAGCTTTTGATGGCGCGCTTGCGGCCGGCCGCCAGCAGTGCGCGCAGCTGTCGGATGTCCTCGAGGCCTCTAGGCCTCTAGGGCGGCTGCTTGCCTCTCCGGTTCCTCCTGCAGCTGGCGCTGTGTGGCTGGGCGGAACCCTGTGGATGCACCCCTCAGCGCCTCTGTGAGCCGGAGCGCCGCCTCAGAATGGACCCCATGCCGAGCCGCGGTTGCCTCGTACGCCGCTGGTGCGCACACTGCCAGGGCGTCATACCGGAGAATCGCCGCCTGGAGCCGTTTCCTGGTCTCAGGGGTGTCCCCTCCCGCCAGGTCCGATCCCGCCGGGGACGGCTGTCGGCGCCCCATCGTGCGCGCCAGGGCGTCATGCGCTGCTTGGAGGTGTTCGAACACCTTGTCTGCGGCCGCTGCGGGCATGGACCTGTAGGCCTATTTCTTGGCCGGGCCCAGCCAGGGCGCCAGGGAGGGCTTGTCTTGCGCGGAGGTGACCGCCGCCCACAGGCAGCACTGGACGGGCGCGGCCTCGGCATCGTACGGGAGGAGGCGGCCCTCTGTGTGGCTGGAGGGGTTGCCCACCGCCGCGTGCCTTGCAGTGTCGAGGAGGCCCGGCAGAGCCAGGCGGACCGGGGGGTGGTCCGACTTGAGCACCTGGGGGTGTGCCATGCTGCGGGCGTAGACGCTCTCCCGCAGGGATCATGGCAGGAGGAGCTCGTTGACCAGGAAGATGTCCACCCTGTGCCGGGACGGGTGGAGCGTTTGGGTCATGTCCTCTATTCCGCATGCCGTTGCGCTCTGGAGGCCGCAGGCCTCCCAGCCCGCGCGGAAGTGCTCCGAGCTGGGTTGGTGCTGGCATCACTGTAGATGTTGGTGTAGCCGAGGATGACCACCGGCTGCCTCCCACCGAGGCTGCGCGCCGTGGCATACATTTGTATGTCAGCCATGAACACTGCCCGTCCCCCTCAGAAGGAGCAGCCTGCCTGCCGCCGCTGGACATCGATTAGGGCGGGACCACCCTTGTCCGTGCGGATCTCCAGGGCCGCGGCCTTCCTAGGGACGAGTTCTGTGAAGCTGAGCACTGCATCTCCTTCGCCCGGGTGGCAATCCCTGTTTCCTGGAGCATGATGGCAAAGCCCCTCTGCTGCAGCAGCAAGCGGTGATGAGGTGCCCCTTGTCGGTACAGGCCCCCAGGCCCCCCCTAAAGGCCTTTTGTTGATGTTGAGACTAACTGAATCATTTTTAGAACTCTTTTGAAGTTTGATGTACACTATCTCAAGGTAACTAGGGTTATAACCCTAGCTCTCCATGAAGTTCACCCCTACCACTCAACTGAGCGGACGTATCTTCCTTAAGGCAAGTAATACCGAAGAAAAGTAGGCACTTCTTGCCTAAGGCCTTCTAGGTTAAGCCTAGTGGTCTGCCACCTCAACACCCCTATACCCAACTGTTTTTACCACTCATTGTGCTTCTACGTTTTAACTGATTCTGAATTCAGTTGCTGGGCCATGCTGGCCAAGCCATATCCTGTGTCTGGCCCAACTCCTATACCCCACAATCCTAACCAACTCCATTTTATCCAAAAGAGTGCACATGAAGTGCTTGGTGCTACCTTGGAGGCCTGAGTCATGCCGGCTTTCACAATAAAATCATTTGTTTATCCATTTCTGATGGAATCTATGTACTTAAGCCTGCTTTGTCTATCTGCAGCTCTTCTGTCATACACTGGATTTCAAAACTATTCATTGATTCGACATCCTGTTCTTGCTCCACTTGCTGCATTGGTCCTGTTTTTTCAACACCAAAGCTTGCAGGATTTCATCAAACCGTTTAGTGCATAAATCAAGGATATTTTAACGGTAGCAGAGGCATCCCTTGAGAACCTTTCGAACCAGCTCTGAGAGGTACACAGCCCAGCAACCAAACTGTCCACACCATCAGTGCAACTGTCTTCCAGGACTTGGCCTATTCGGAGTGTACAAGTACAACTGGGCAGCGGGTCCATCTCAATGAGTGAGCCCAAGTTCAGAGTTGCATCGGGGTCCCAAGAAGATCAAGATCACAGAGTGGCAGAACAAGAAAGGCCCACAGAAATACCCTTAACCACTGAAGCCTTAGCAGCCCGTGGTGACAACCTGCAGCACCTCCGCAGGCGAGTTCCTGTCTCCATCTCCCCTCAGCTTGCCCTGCATTTTCGTCCACGGCAATTTGAGGCTCTGAAGAACAAGGCGAATTGAGAAGGAGAATAGACAAGTACATGTCCAGCGCAGAGTACTACAAGTCCGTCCGAGGTGAAGATGGAGAGGAACCTCTCGAAGCCCTGGGGTCCCCACCACAAACGGACATCGGGTCCTATTATTACTCCGGCCCACCTACGGACACTGGCCGACACTGTATCTCTACCAAGACGCCCGAGAGGGTCTGCTTGGCGTCCAGAGCTGCCAACAACCATTAGAACCCCCGAAGTGTGTCCCGCTTATGTGGAGGATTCTCATTTCCCAGGGCCAGCCTATGGTGCCCTGGACCGTACGGCCGAACTACTGGCCAAGCTGCTATCTGGATCTGAAGATCCGGATGTGACAGCCCTGTCTGAGGCGGTCCGGGCAAAATTGGGTATCACTGAACCCTTACCCAAGCAGGCGTTGGCCTCACCTTCCCCCGGATTGAGCATGCTTGCTGATTATCTCAAACGATCAAGTTTTCCAAGGTTACTACCCAAGGTCACATGCCCCAGCCCCCTTCATTCCCGTGCCAGAACAGTCCCCATCGCTGAGCTACAGGACGTGCCCCCGACTGAGACTGAGAAGAAGGGGCCGACCACCCCCCCCTTCAGACCCAACCTCAGGGAGTGGGAAGAGTGGCAAACCTATTGCCCAGGCGAACATCCAGCTGAATCTGCCGGAGTGTTCACCTTTGAACAGCTCATGCGAAGAGAGATCAGTTGGCTGTCACTGCCGGCGATGATGAGCTTGGCGTCGCCCGGGCCCGTCGGCGTGCTCTGCAGGACGGTGTCCTGGGATGCTGCTCAGTCCGCCTTGTGCAGCAGCGCATCGCTGTGGTGGGAGGTGGCCCGGGCAAACCAGAATGGGTGCTCAATGTCTCGGTCGCAAGCACAGGCTGTCCTGAGGCCACTGCAGGGGCATCTGGTAGACCGCCTTCGCTGCGCCCGCGGGGACCCCCGCAGTCCGCTCGCGGTCTGCATGCCGTAGGAGGTGGAGTCCACTGTATGGACCCACGGCCTGTGGGTGCCGTACTGCAGGGGGAAAGAGGCGGCCACCCCCTCCCCGTCGTGTACCGTGCCCGGGATGGCTACCGCCCACGTGCCGGTGAGGTCCGCAGCTAGGGCGACACTAGTGGCGTGCCTGCAGGGCCTGCCCCCCGATGCGTCGGAGGATGTTTGGCCCCAGGCCTCCGGGATCCAATAGTACCCGGTGGGGCTGAGCCAGCCCGCCTTGAGGGCGGCGGAGTGCCACTTGACGTTTCGGTGGGCGGGTGTCCACTGGTCCGAGCTCAGTGCGAGAGTGTCTTTGGGGCGGGTTGCCGGGTGGTCGTTGAATCGGACCTCAGCTCCGGCAACCGTGGTCGCCCAGGATCGGAGCGCCATCAGGTGCCCTCGGAGCCATGCCGGGCCTCCGCGTTGGTGCACCACCAGGTGCCCAGTGTCCTCCGGCCGGTCCTCTAGCGTGTGCACCGCCATGTGTGGATTGTGTGGCATTGCCGTAGCCACCAGCAGGGTGGTGCCGTGGGGTAGCCCTCGAGACCTGCGCTGGCCCGCCCGCACCTGCCCTATCACCCACTGGGGCCAGAGCTGCACCTGTTCCGCCCCCCGGGCGCACTGGTCGGCCCTGGTCACCAACCACACCGCTGTCGGCGCAGGGGCTCGGGCCACGCCACGTCCGCATTGGGCGCCTGGTGTTTGCTGTCCGCTAGCTCGTTGCGGAGGGTGTACAGGAGGGCCGCCGGCAGATGGTACACCGCCCCAGGCGTGGGGGGGAGGCAGGCTGTCTTGACGGCAGTAGCCCCCGACGTGGATGTGCAGGCCGTCCAGGGTCACCTGCAGGCTATTGTGGGCGTCCTGTTAATTTCTTGTGGGGTGGGTGAGCCTCAGACGGGGGCCTCTGGTGCCAGTGGTGTGGAACAGGTTGACGAGGGCATCGCGCCATCCAGGGTGGTCGGTGGGCCCCTGTCTGCAACAGCAGTAGTGGATATGCTCATTGGCGCACTGATTGAGGCACTCTCGCACCGCTATTGGCCATGGGTTGTCATTGTCGGGAAAGGGGTGGTGCGACCCGTGGTGCCCGTGCCAGGGCGTCGTGTTTGGCACTGTCAAGCGGCACGTGTCGCCGTGCCGCAGCTTGGCGGTACGCAGCGTGACGACATTGCCTTGGGGGGAGACTGCAGCTGGATGTGGGCTGCCCTGGGGCACTTGATGGGGTTGCAGAGGCCCAATTCCAAAGCGGCCAGGGCCCGGAGTATGCGATTGACCCAGTCGCCTCCCGCCAGGGTCGCGAACTCCCAGACGGGATAGTGCACCTCGGGCCAGATGCCATGCACGCTGGCGATTACCCAGAACATCCTAGTGGCCTCGGCGAGCACGGAGGACGAGCGGTGGTGGACGAGTGTGGCCACGAGGGCCACCGCCGCCTGCTGGCACCGTGTTGGCACCCGCGTGAGCCCCAGGGTCCGGTTGTCCTGTAGGCTGTCCCGGGAGGCTTCAAAGGTGTACCGCGCCCTGTCCCTTGCGTAGTGGACCGTGATGTGGTCCAGGTGGCGCACGCTGTCAGGGTCATCAGCGATGTAGGGGGCAATGTACTGGGTCACCCCCCCCGGGATCGCTCGGATGAGGTCTTGCACCACTTCTGGCGGCGCGAGGGTGTTGATGCACCAGTTGTGCACCGCCGCCAGGCGCAGCAGGTGATTGGGCTGCATGGGGAATTTCCCGTCCGGCTGCAGCTGGAGTCCCAGGTTCGGGACGGAGTCCGCTGCCGGTACCCAATGCGATGCGCTTTCCAGATGGGGGCAGAGGGGCACCTGCAGGCCCGGGACTCCCCAGGTGGTGACCAGGGTGCACTTGCGGGCGTTGAGCTCCATGCCCATCATCCCTAGGTACGCGGCCACGGCCTCCACGCTCTCGACGAAGTGCTACAGCGTGTGAACCACCACCAGCAGGTCGTCTATATAGGCAGGGATGAGGCCCCTCTCGGCCTCCCCAGGCGGGCGTAGGCGCTGCCCCTCGGCCCGGAGTAGGGGCTCCAGGAAGAGCGCATACAGCAGGGGGGCTTTTGGGGTTGCCCTGCTGGACGCCGCGCAGCATGTGAACTGGCTGTGTCAGTCCGTGCGCTGTGGCGATGCGCACTCTGACCGCCGTGTGGAGGACTAGCAGGAGGTCAATGACCTCCCGCGGCATGGAGAGGTGGCGCAGGATGAGGTGGAGTGCGCGGTGCGTGGCGGTGTCGAATGCCTGGCGGGTGTGGAAGGAGAAGACGCATTTTGGCTGTCCCCACTGGAGCTGCCGCTGCGCCATGAACAGGGGGAGCCCGGTGTTGGAGGCGGGGAGGGCCCCCCGCCGCGAATCGCTGACCAGGCCGTGTCGCGTGAGCACCTCCGTGATCCGCCCGGTGAGGGGGCCACCAAGCAGCTTCATGTCCAGTTGGCCCAGGGCTACAGGCTGGTAGTTGTGCAGTTGGGCGGAGCCCCGGACCTTGGAGCTTAGCGCATTGTTCTCATCTCTCTAGTGCATGGGCGGCGGAGCCCCACGGAGGATGGCCCGGTAGGAGTGCACAAGGAGGCACTGGACGGGTGCCGGGGGGCTTGATGAAGCGGGCCTCCACGTGATTGGGGCCTTGGACCTTGCCATTGGCCTTGTCCAGCAGCGACCTCAGGTGCTGCATGGAGTAGTGCTGGACCCCGGCCCATGCCCCCTCAGGGACCCGGGGCACATGGCGGCCGAGGACTGCGTGGAAGCTGGGGAGGTCCACCGGGCGCTTGTCATAGAGCTCCTGCCAGAAGGCGCGCACCGCCGACATCACGTGGTGGGCCTCCTTCAGGAGCGTTTGGGTGTTGGGGACCTGGACGTTCCAGAGGCGCGACGGGCCCGGGGCCTCCATCTCGATTGCTCCACTCATGGCCTTCCACGGCTGAACGATGTCCTGGGCGTGGCGGAGACAGAAGTTTTTGATGGCGCGCTTGCGGTCGGCCGCCAGGAGTGCGCGCAGCTGTGGGATGTCCTCGAGGCCTCTAGGCCTCTAGGGCGGCTGCTTGCCTCTCCGGTTCCTCCTGCAGCTGGCGCTATGTGGCTGGGCGGAACCCTGCTGATGCACCCCTCGGCGCCTCTGTGAGCCGGAGCGCCGCCTCAGAATGGACACCATGCCGAGCCGCGGTTGCCTGGTACGCCGCTGGTGCGCACACTGCCAGGGCGTCATACCGGAGGATCGCCGTTTGGGGCTGTTTCCTGGTCTCAGGGGTGTCCCCTCCCGCCGGGTCCGACCCTGCCGGGGACGGCTGTTGGGGCCCCACCGTGCGCGCCAGGGCGTCATGCGCTGCTTGGAGGTGTTCGAACACCTTGTCTGCGGCTGCTGCGGGCATGGACCCGTAGGCCTATTTCTCGGCCGGGCCCAGCCAGGGCGCCAGGGAGGGCTCGTCTTGCGCGGAGGTGACCGCAGCCCACAGGCAGCACTGGACGGGCGCGGCCTCGGCATCGTACGGGAGGAGGCGGCCCTCTGTGTGGCTGGAGGGGTTGCGCACCGCCGCGTTTCTTCCGGTGTCGAGGAGGCCCGGCAGAGCCAGGCGGACCGGGGGCTGGTCCGACCCGAGCACCTGGGGTCGTGCCATGCTGTGGGCCTAGACGCTCTCCCGCAGGGATCATGGCAGGAGGAGCTCGTTGACCAGGAAGATGTCCACCCTGTGCCGGGACGGGTGGAGCGTTGGGGTCATGTCCTCTATTCCGCATGCCGTTGCGCTCTGGAGGCCGCAGGCCTCCCAGCCCGCGCGGAAGTGCTCCGAGCTGGGTTGGTGCTGGCATCCATGTAGATGTTGGTGTCGCCGAAGATGACCACCGGTTGCCTCCCACTGAGGCTGCGCGCCGTGGCATACATTTGTATGTCGGCCATGAACACTGCCCGTCCCGCTCAGAAGGAGCAGCCTGCCTGCCGCCGCTGGACATCGATTAGGGCGGGGCCACCCTTGTCCGTGCGGATCTCCAGGGCCGCAGCCTTCCTAGGGACGAGTTCTGTGAAGCTGAGCACTGCATCTCCTGCGCCCGGGTGGCAATCCCTGTTTCCTGGAGCATGATGAAAAAGCCCCTCTGCGGCAGCAGCAAGCGGTGATGAGGTACCCCTTGTCGGTACAGGCCCCCAGGCCCCCCCTAAAAGCCTTTTGTTGATGTTGAGACTAACTGAATCATTTTCAGAACTCTTTTGAAGTTTGATGTACACTATCTCAAGGTAACTAGGGTTATAACCCTAGCTCTCCATGAGGTTCACGCCTACCACTCAACTGAGCGGACGTATCTTCCTTAATGCAACTAATACCGAAAAAAAGTAGGCACTTCTTGCCTAAGGCCTTCTAGGTTAAGCCTAGTGGTCTGCCACCTCAACACCCCTATACCCAACTGTTTTTACCACTCATTGTGCTTCTACGTTTTAACTGATTCTGATTTCAGTTGCTGGGCCATGCTGGCCAAGCCATATCCTGTGTCTGGCCCAACTCCTATACCCCACATTCCTAACCAACTCCATTTTATCCAAAGGAGTGCACATGAAGTGCTTGGTGCTACCTTGGAGGCCTGAGTCATGCCGTCCTTCACAATAAAATCATTTGTTTATCCATTTGTGATCGAATCTATGTACTTAAGCCTGCTTTGCCTATCTGCAGCTCTTCTGTCATACACTGGATTTCAAAACTATTCATTGATTCGACATCCTGTTCTTGCTTCACTGACTGCATTGGTCCTGTTTTTTCAACACCAAAGCTTGCAGGATTTCATCAAACCGTTTAGTGCATAAATCAAGGATATCTTAACGGTAGCAGAGGCATCCCTTGAGAACCTTTCGAACCGGCCCTGAGAGGTACACAGCCCAGCAACCAAAATGTCCACACCATCAGTGCAACTGTCTTCCAGGACTTGGCCAATTCGGAGTGTACAAGTGCAACTGGGCAGTGGGCCCATGTCAATGAGTGAGCCCAAGTTCAGAGTTGCATCGGGGTCCCAAGAAGATTCAGATCACAGAGTGGCAGAACAAGAAAGGCCCAGAGAAATACCTTTAACCACTGAAGCCTTAGCCGCCCGTGGTGACAGCCTGCAGCACCTCCGCAGGCGAGTTCCTGTCTCCATCTCCCCTCAGCCTGCCCTGCATTTTCGTCTACGGCAGTTGGAGGCTCTGAAGAACAAGGCGAATTGAGAAGGAGAATGGACAAGTACATGCCCCACGCAGAGTACTACAAGTCCGTCCGAGGTGAAGATGGAGAGGAACCTCTCGAAGCCCTGGGGTCCCCACCACAAACGGACATGGGGTCCTATTATTACTCCGGCCCACCTACGGACACTGGCCGACACTGTATCTCTACCCAGACGCCCGAGAGGGTCTGCTTGCTGTACAGAGCTGCCAACAACCATTGGAACCCCCGAAGTGTGTCCAGCTTATGTGGAGGATTCCCATTTCCCAGGGCCAGCCTATGGTGCCCTGGACCGTACGGCCGAACTACTGGCCAAGCTGCTATCTGGGTCTGAAGATCCGGATGTGACAGCCCTGTCTGAGGCTGTCCGGGCAAAATTGGGTATCACTGAACCTTTACCCAAGCAGGCGTTGGCCTCACCTTCCCCCGGATTGAGCACGCTTGCTGATTATCTCAAACGATCAAGTTTTCCCAGGTTACTACCCAAGGTCACATGCCCCAGCCCCCTTCATTCCCGTGCCAGAACAGTCCCCATCGCTGAGCTACAGGACGTGCCCCCGACTGAGACTGAGAAGAAGGGGCCGACCACCCCCCGCTTCAGACCCAACCTCAGGGCGTGGGAAGAGTGGCAAACCTATTGCCCAGGCGAACATCCAGCTGAATCTGCCGGAGTTGGACCCTAAGAACCTGCCCGAATGGGCAGAGGAATTCACCGAGTTTCCTTTACTCACTGGCCAATGTCATGTGGATGTGGCAACAAAATGTTCACTTTTGAACAGCTCATGCGAAGAGAGATTTTTGCAAAAAGAGCTGAATCAGATTGTAAAAACCTGTTCTACTTTGGCTGAGGCACTCCAAAGATTGGAAGAAAATTTTCCCAGTCTACAAATCAGACCTCAGTGTGCGCACACAGATTGAGGAGCTCCCTATGCTCCCTGAATTTCCTTCTGCTGCGCGAGTCTTCGAGTATGTCTGCGACCTGGAGTATCTGATCTCACAAATGAACGTGGGTTCCTATGGACCCAGAGAACCCCCCCTGTGGCTTGTGAGTGAAATCCTCACACGTACGTGTGACGATTGCCGTTCCACCTCAGAAAGGAAGAGTCTGACCCATACGTGCAATAATGTTGTGGACCTGCTCATCGAACTGGCCCTGGAGAGGGAGAATGACTCCAATATGGAAAAAGTCCTCAGGAGACCCCTGGGTAGAGGTTCCACCACTACTCCGGAACGTGGCGAGGGAAAGGGGGCTCAAAATCCCACTAGCGCCAACAAGGGTTGTCGTAAGGGAGGGGGGGGGCGGGCGCCGCCGCGCCCGCCACCGCCGTCTCATGTCCACATCCCCCTCCCTCCATGATCACCACCAAGCTTCCTGTTCTCCGCACCGCCCGTACGCATCCTCCACCCCAAGCCCCTGCCACTGCCACTCCCGCTCCTCCGGGCGCCGCCACACCCGCCACCGCCGCCCCATGTCCATGTCTTCCTCCCCCCACGAACACCACCAAGCTTCCCGCTCCCCCCGCCGCCCATACGCATCCTCCAGCCCGAGCTCCGGCCACCGCCGCTCCAGGACCTCGAGCTCGGAGCCCTTGCCCCCCCAGGCCCCCGCCCACCTCGCCTGGTGGTCTGCCCCCGCCTTGCGGGGGCTCTGCCGCTGGGTGAAGTGGGCCGGGGGAGCAGGACGGCGAGAAGGGGTGCACATGGGGCACGGCTTTGAGGAGATGCGCAGCCGCATCACTGCCAACCCCAACAAGGCCGCCCTGGAGGCCCTCATGCCGGAGGCTGCATGGGAAGCCCTCCTCCAGGACGCAGTCCAGGGCCTCGGCCGCCCCTACACCCCCCAAAATGTCCGCCGGTGGCTCCAGACCACCCACCCTCAGGCATGGGCCACCGGTGTTCCGCAGGCCCCCCCTCAACCCCACCACCACCACACTGGGAAGGGAAAGGGCAAGGGCAAGGGCAGGGCAAGAAACGGGAAAGGACATCCCGCAAGGGGGCGAGGAGGGGGCCAAGGTAACAGGAAGGCGCCCACTGGAACAGGGCAGCGGGGGCAGCACAACACGGGGGCGGGAAACCACGAACGGGCCAAGAAGGGGAAGGACCAGGGTCCGTGGCACAAAGGGAGAGAGCGCAACGAGAGGCGCCATGGCGCACACAGGGGAAGGGCTCGCCACAACGGAGGGACCAGCACCGCCCCACCCCCAGCTGACACCCCGCGACCCCCGGAGGCGCACGCCCGCCATGACACACCGCCGAAGCACAGACCAGATGCCGCACAGACCGCACCAGCTCACGCTCACTGACCACCGGACCCCGCACAGGGGAATGAGGGCACACCAACACGGGGAGAAGGGGCTACACCAACAGAGGGAGCCGCGGAGGACAGCGCCGCGCACCCCACTGAAACGCCTTCACCGCGGGGCGACCACCCCGGCCACAGCAAGGGGCACCACACGGGCACCAGAAGAGGAAAAGGACACACACGCAGTACCCCGGACTAGGGGCAAGGACCCCCTGAGGACACGGCACCAAGGCACAGGCCACCAGGGAGGACAACCCCGCAGACACCCACCTGACCCACAAACCCAAGCGGCACACCCGGATCCCCGCAGCACGGATCCAACAAGCCACGCCACACCAAACCGCGCCCTTCAGCCACCAGCCAGCCACATGACCTCGGCCCGCGTCCCGCACCACGAAGCGGGCCAGTCTAACCAGCGCCGACCCCACCCCATGCCGGAACGGCAGTGGAAAGAGCCCACCACACAACATGGCACAGCGATACACGGCACAACCTGAAGCAACACGTCACATCGCACCACAACGCACCGCCGTGCAACGCACAACGACAAGGCACCCAGGACACGACACACCACAACACGCCGCGCCGCGACATGGCACAACACGGCGCAGCCAACCGCACCACTGCACGACACACCACGGCACGACACGGCGCGGCACGGCACGACAGAGCAGACCAACACCACAACACAGCACAGACCAACACGGCACAGCACGGCGAAACACGGCACGACACAGCACGGCGCACCACAGCACACCACAACACTAAAGCAAGGAACACTAACCGAGGGTCTACCCGAGCAAGCCGCCGCACACCCCGGAAGGAGAGGAAACGCGCCCACAACCTCGGGACAACGCCACACCGGCCCACAGCACACCGGTCAAGGGCCACCGCACGCCCGGCAACAACGGCGACGGCCCGCCCACACAAACCACCACCAGAAAGTTAAAGCCGACACCACAAAGGCGGAGGGACACGGAGTACCCCACCCCCCCTAACCCAAGGCCTCACGAAACGGCATGGCGCAACGGCCCAGCCGGCAGAGCCAGAACCTAACCTGAGAGAAAAGGCAACCAGGCCAAGCGTGTACATAACCCACCCGACCCATGGGGCCGGGGCACGGGCCAGCAAACCGCGAGCACCAACAGCAACCGGGTTAGCCACACCGAATGCCGACCAGTGCGTGCACCAGCCCAGGGAGGGCAGAGGGAAAATCAGGCAGACCCCCCCCCCAAAAAAAAGGGGGGGGACAAGAGACAGACACACAGCCGCGAAGCCGCGCACCCACTCTAAAGGAGGCGGGCATACCACCCCAGCCAGACAGCACCGTTAGGCGCCACCCACGGGGCCCCCCAAAAGCACACCGGGGGACCGCCCTGCCGAAATTGGCGACACCCCACCGAGAGCCAAAAAAAACAACAAAAAGCAATAGGCGCAGCCCAAGCAAGAGGGGAAGGGGGGACGGAGAACAAGAGTCCCAAGACCAGGACAGGCAGCGGCGGACACCACGAAGCCACAACACGACAGGGGCGAAAACCGCACCCCCCCGCCTGCATCCCGGAATGAAAAATCAAAAGAGGAAGGGGGGGGACTAACCCAGGGGAGGGTAGGTAGTTAGGTGCACTCGGTCGTGGAGAGGCACCCCTTGGTTCCCCCTGGCATCGCCCCTGTGACGAACAGGAAGAGGCTCCGTGCGGGAAGAGGGGAGGCGGCTTACATCCCGCTAGACCTGACTGTTGGCCCCCAACAAAGCGGCCCCGGGCAACACCGGGAGGGCTGATCGCCGCCGGCGTGACGTGCTTGTCTCGCCAGGAGGGTGTGCCCCCGTGCTTGCGCACGTCTGCTCCTTTGGGCAGAACCCTAGAGGTTCACCGGACTTCCTGGCGTATCCCGTTCCTAAGGCATGCATGCACGTTCTTGGTACTAGGGTTCCGAGGCGCTTGGGTGTCGCACGCTCCGCCTCGAGTCCCAAAGCAGCGCAGGCCTTAGGATGCAGCCTTACCCCCGGTCTCCGGATCTCGTTTGGCCGGGTCACCTGCATGGCACGGGCTGCCTCAGTGCCCGGGCTGCGGGCACTGGGTTTCCTACTGTTGTGCGGCGTTTGTGTTTGGGTCCGGGTTGCGGTTGGGTGTGGGTTTTGTTAACCCCGCCAGTCCTGGCTTGGGTCTTGGGTGGGTGTGTTTGGGCACAGTTTGTGGTGTTGTCCCTCTTTTGCCGGCTGATTGTGGTGTTCGTGGTTGGGCTTAGGTTTTGGCCTGCTTATAAGACGTGTGTGGTTTCGTGCGCGCTCCGCTTGCCCCCCGCCGTTTCCGGTTCCGGTGTGCGGTGTGGGCGTGCGTGCTGGGCCAGGGTCTCGGCTGTGCCCCGCCATTCTTGGCTGGGTTTTCGGGGTGTGTTTTTTGCGCTTTTTTTTTATTGGTTCGGCTTTTGAAGCCGGTTCAGACCCCCGTGGCCATCTTGGGGTAACTTGGGGTGTGTATCCATGTGCCGGCAAGCCGCCATTGGCTGATATCATACTCGCCCATCCACCTGACCTAACCTGATGTGATAGTGTGATAGGTTTGGCCATTCCGGCTATGAGCGGCCATATTCAGTACCGAGGCGCCGCCAGCGGAGATTTATATATCAGAATATCAGGAATCAACAGGGTTTTATTATCATAATGTTTCCGTAATTTTTCAGCCTTTCGTTCTGATGGTCAATGTATCGGCGACTGTCAGTTGGCTCGCGATTTTGCGTTAACCGATTGGTCAACTGTTATTTCCAGATATTTTGGCGGAAACCCCGATGAAGGGTCAGATTTCATCAGTAAAGCGTTCGTTGCTTCCGCAATTTTCTAAATAAGCACTCGAAAAATTTTAATCTGAATTTTTCGCGATGTCGAAATCGGTTTTTCGACTTCGACATCGCCGCACTTGATTTGACCTTCTTCGAGTGGTCATACTCTTTTTCCTATGCCCGAATCAGGTTTGCCATATCTACGCGGGAGTGTGAGGAAAGAGAATAATGAAGGTTGGGTTGCAAACGCCTTGGTCTCAACTTACTTTAGGAAGCATCAAACGCCTTTGGTTTGTACAGATGCCCGGTATAGCAAGGGATAATGGTCGGGAGGGAATAAAGTGATATATAACTCTTGGACCGTGCAACTGAATATTTTATTGCGACTTTCGAGTGTACCGCCTGAGTGTTGGGGTTGCATAGATACTTTCCTCCTGTTCCCACGTATTTTTAACGTGAAGTTATGTCCATGGAGGGGCATGGCATACCATGGTGGGAGCCACTTTTTGAGGGTTGTGTTATATGCATGGTATGTGCTTCGATATGCTCACGACCATGTTATATATCTTCGTGTGGCCGAAGAGATGGGAAGCCAGACGTGACAAGGGCTTCGCCCATGTCCCAATTGTGGAATTCAAAGCGCTAGACTAAGTCTATCGCGTATGAATTGCTCATGGTATGTTTAGCAAAGAGATCCATGAGTGCACTCCCATTCTCATGGGGCATGTAGATATGAGTGGCGAAGGTATCTCCATGCGCCTGATTGGGGATCCAAGTGGGGGAATTGTTCATAAATGGTTCCAATCATTTGTGTATTGAACCATGAGCGGATATCATGGGTGAGCATAGAGATATACTATCATGACAACTTTGTATTTGGACATATTTTCATGTTTTTGACCTCATTTCATGCCCATTTTTGTGTTTTATGCGCTCAACTGGTCGGCTAACAGTAAAGTGCCTAGAGATCCGTGAACTATGGTATGTTGATTATATGTTGGCATATGCTTCGGTGTTGCACCTCACCATATGCCTGATCACGTGGTCACTTTGGCTTGGCACACGAGGCCTCACAAAATTAGGTCTCAAATTCATGAGTTGAGTTGTGAAGCATGTCATGTACATAACCGGAGGGGCTTCGGAGGCAAGGATGGGATATTCTTGGGCATGAATTTTTGGTCTATATCACCCTTGTAGATTACTCTCCGTTTTGACACATGCATGGAGCATATGAACATTTGCCGTATGCATTTTTGAGTATATTATTGAATATTAGACGCTATGGTGTGATTTGCCTGATTTTGCCATGTTGTGAGGTCATCATCATGGGGCAGTTCTCCAAGCCCATTCGACTCCAAGTCCAACCAAGGTTATGTCAGGGTAGGGCATGGTCCTGAGTGCCACTCTGGGCCATGACACGTCACCTCCCCCATTGGGCTAGGATTGAGAGGCTTGGGGGTGAACACATTTTTGGGGTTTGTGTAGTGACTTGTGACACATGGCATTCAGCCATCTGATTTGACCTGGTTCAGAGCAATATGTGGTGAGTCAAGGGAAGGTCTTGAGTCCAGGGAATGAGGGGTTTATGGCTTATGGTGTATCTTTACCTCTTTCCCCAACTTTGCCTTATTTGTGTTCATATGCCAATTTCAGGGCTTTCCTCTTTGGTGCAATTCTTGTACATGCCCGCCACCGTGGGACGACCGGTGTGCTGAACGGAAGCCCGCAGTGTGGATTGGAGTATTGCTGGATTTGTGGGATCTGGTTGCTGTACAGGGTTGAAGGAGGATTGTATTTTTTTTTCTATATTTTTGGATTTGGAACCCTGCATTTTGATAAATGCAATCGTTGATCAGGAGTAAATCGGCAGGGGTTACAGGCGGAAGGGGCACAGCAGGGGCCGGTCCTGGTAGGGACCTTCTTTATGGTAGCAGAGGCGTACCTGCTGCCCCTACCTACCGCCGACCCGGGGACTTGGGCCCTTATGAGCCCTGCCCAAGTACGCCCCGGGTGCGTATTGTGGACTCGGTGGAGACCACGCCGGATATTGGAGCCATAGAAGAACCGAGACGTTCAAGAGCATGGCGAACTCCGGAAGTTGAAGCCCGAAGACAAGTACGACATTCGGGAAGAGGAGGACGTGACATGGAGGAGCTGGTCTCCATGTGTGAGCGTCGCTGCCAAACATGCAACCTCCGCTCCGCCGCGGAGGACTCTGATGAGGCCTGCCAATCAGGCAGCAGTGGAGGACGGGCCAGGCGCTACCGGAAGCGCGGGTCACCCAAGTCCGCGGCAAGGGACGCCCGGGCTATGGATACGGACCCTAGCCTGGTCAGGCTGTGGGAATCCGAGGGGCACTCCGAGGGCTACCGGACAGCCTATGAGCCACCTTCAGAGTCGGAGGAGACGGCCAGACCGCTCACAAGGGCGAACACGGCCCCAGAACCCAGCCTGGAGCACAACGCCGATGGCTTGGAGAGGCCAGCCAGGGCCCGGACGGCACCTGTGCCCCGGCATACACGGCCAGAGACGGACACCATAGGCGATACGCCCATGGGCGATGAGTCTGAGGCGCCAGGAACCGCGGGATGCGCTGGATCAGGCGGAAAGCATGCTGAGTGCCACTGCGAACACGTGTCCTTCCTCATTGGCAAATACCCAAAGATGGGGATGGACGCCATCGTACATCGTGTCGACCGCCTGGACAACGCGAAGGACGGGCTAGAGGAGGACGTCGCCGGGATCCTGGATGACCAGTCGGCCGGGGAGAAAGACATGGAGGAGCTGCGAGCGGAACGGGACCGGTACCGGTAGAATCTGGAGCTGGCCCTGGAGAAGCAGCAGCGAGTGGTGGACAGCCTCCTCCACCTGGTGGAGGACATGTCGGGACGCCTGAAAAGGCTAGAGGAGCTACAGCCCCTCGCCTCGGGTCCGGAGCTCCCGACAAAGCCGGCCGCGGCAGAGCTGGTGGAGCGGGTTAAGACCCTCAGGAGCGCCATGGATAAACCCATGGGCGGCCCTGCAGAGGCACCCTACGCGCCTCCGCGTGTTGACCCGGGTGCGCTGCCGTTTGTTCCCATGTTCAGCGAATCCACAATGCTCGGGGAACACACGACACCGACTGGGTCCATGCGGGAAGGGCACGTAACCACGGACCCGAGGAGCCTGACGGTACAGATGTTGCATGCCGCCCAGGGTGTACCGATCACGACGAATATGGTAGTATATGCGGAAGAGGAGATCCAGAGCCAAACCATGCAGGGGCGAACCATGGGAAGCGCCGACGGACATGTTCGGGGTCATCCAGGCGGAAACCTGTGGGCGAAGAACCCCAATACGGGGATATGGACGGCCGACGGAGCAAGTCCTTCCCGCATTCCAAACCCCATGGGTTCAGGCCCAACTGGACCGCATCCCATGGAGGAGAGGGATGTACGTGGAGTGTACTCACACCCCCCGGCCACAGGTGGTATCCGTCTTCGTAGTGTTGTGGCTGGGGACGTCGGAGACGCCATCAGGAATGACGACCTCAGGGGAGTCAAAATCCCCTACTATGATGGCAACCCCTCCAACCTGGACGACTTCATCACTGATTTGGAGGACTTCGCCGAGGAGGTCGTCGGCGAAATGCAGGGAGCGCCGCGGGACAAGTGGGTATGTCGGACATTCCCACACCGGCTGGCGCAGGACCTGAAGGAGGAGCTGCGGGATCAGATCCGGGAAGGATTGATCCGCACGGAGCAGGCCTGCCTCCAGTGGTTGGAGGATGAGGAGCGGGTGGACGCTCCGAACCAGAAGCTGGAGGACTTGTGGTCCATCCCGCTGCCGCTGGACCGCGGTGAGTTGCGGGTCCGGGAGTGGAACCGGTATGTGCGGAAGTACCGCAGATGCCTCAAGCTGGTGGAGGACTGGAACGAGGCCAGCGAGATCCGCCACCTGCTGAAGGACGTCCTCCCCGGCAACTGGAGGAGGAGAGTGGAGGACGAGGAAAAGAAGATAGCGAAGAAGCGCGTGGCGGTGAGGATCATGGCGGCTGCGGATACCCATGCGGGTATCATGGAGTTCTTCAGGAGGAACCTGGGCGAGCCCAACCGGATGTTGGGACTGAAGAACGCCGTGTACGTGGAAGTATTTGGAGACTCCATGGGGCAAAGGTTGCTGCGCCTCAACAACGTGGAGTGGAGGCGCGGGGAGCCACTGAGGATGCAGGTCATCTTCGCCCGCATGAGCCTGGACGAGATCGTGAAGTACATCACGGTGGAGTTGAATCTCAATGCGAAGAACGAGGCCCACGTGCAGGATCGACATGGTCATGGACAACGTGGCCACCGATAAGACCGCCATCATCCAGAGATCCAGGAGGACACGGCCAACTCCGCGGAGGATGGTAGTGGAAGTAGCCAAGACCACTGGTGCTGCAGGATCACGAGGAGACCCATTTCTTCGCGTTTGTGGCGCACAACGTGCGGGACCATGGGCAGGATCGGTCCAGATGGAGCCGGGTGGGACCCAAGAAGGGCAACGCGCCAAGGAGGATTGGGAACCCACCGCTCTCGTTCCGGGAGTACAGGTCTCAGCACGACGGGTGCTGGGTCTGTTATGGCAAGGGAAACAACCATGCACATGACCACTGTCAGTGCAAGGTGTGTGAGGCGGACAAGAGGGCCTACTTCCCCGCCCACCCCGAGAAGAAGCCCAAGGAGCAGCGGATGACCGATTGGAAGGCGAAGGGCGGAGACGGGGGAAAGGGCCAAGGCAAAGGCCAAGGAAAAGGCGGAGGAAGAGGCTATGGTGGTGGACCTGGCCAAGACCGACGAGTGAGGTCGATCGAGGAAGTTGCTGAGGACATGTTGAGGACGTTGGAGGAACTCAAAGCCCAGCAACGTGGTGGACAAAGTCCTGGCAGATCGCAGCCGGAAGGGGCTGCGGGAAGTCAATTCTAGAGGAGCCCCCACGGGAGTGGGACCTCGGAGGTCTCTCCTCTGAAAATCAGTGGATCCCCAGAGAAAGTGAAGGCACATCGGGTGCCGAATCAGGCCCCAGAAGAGCCAAAACCACTGAGTTTCGCCACTCCCAACCCCTGGAGCGCCCTGCCAAGGGAAGTTTATGTGGGTAAGGGACGTGGCAAGAAGGAAGGAGCGACCACGGAGAGCCCCGTGGACGGGCAAGACCAACCCAAGATCTACACCATCCGTGATCATACCCTCGAAGTCCTGATGCACCCAGACGTGCTAGAGTTTCATGCTGTGAGAGCCGTCCATACACCGCATGGCGACGAGCGGCAGTTGCACTTGAAGGTGCGTGTAGGGTGCGGACAAGAGGAATTGGTGGTGGATGTTCTGGTGGATACGGGTGCCAAGGTGAGCCTGGTCCGGAGAAGGTTGTTCAAGGAGGAATCCTTGCAGCCCAGCCGTAGACCGGTGCGCCTGAAGGTGGCCAATGGAGAGATCATGGGTGGTGGTACCCATGAGGCCACTATCAGTATGGAATTCTGGGAGCATGAGCGCTTGAACCGCCCTGATTTGGCGAAGAGAAGCACTCTATCCGGGAACTTCTATGTGGCCGACATTACTGATTGGGATATGATCATGGGGTATGACTTCATGGTGGCAAACGCCATTGGAGCCCTTCCCCATCGTGCAACGCTGGTCCGGGAGGATGATGAATGCCTCACATGGCTGTCCACGGACTATGCATGCGGATCATCCCAATGGAATGCTGAGGGAGAGGACCGGATCGTCCGAGCGGTGCAGGCTGTGGGGGCCAAGTCCAGAGGAGACCGCGGAGTTCAGCTCACGGAATATCGAATGGCGCCACAGGTGTACGACAGGATAATCCAGACGCTCGGAGCCGAATTGCCCGAGACGAGACGTCTTCGCTTCCCGGGATGCCCCACTTCTGCGGAAGTGTAGGAGGCATTGGCATCGAGGAGACTCGGCCTGGCACAGGCATTGGGGTTTGAAGGAGTGGGGGCCCATGTATTGGCATGGCTCCCTGGATAACACCAGACGTACGGTGGAGAAGATCGTAGCGGATAGGGCGAAGGGGATCCTGGTCATAACCGGCATAGGATCCACCCCATGTCCGCTGGAAGATCTCAAGTCGAAGCTGGACTCCATCACCCTGAACGAGATGTCATTCGAGCCAGAGGAGGAGCTGTTCATCGACGCCAAGGGTGTATCAATGCCCTCCCCGGGTCAAGCGTGGGGGACAAAGGCTTTCCTGGTGGATGGGGCGCAAGCCCAGCCCACGGGTGATGAAGCATTCATCCGTAGGGTGGAGGTGGTGCCCATGAAGGTCATGTTTGAGCCCAAGGAGGGGACGGATCAGCCGATGGATGGCATTGACGTCCTGTCCCACGCCGAGATCGACGACGTCGTCAACTACATGCGGATGGGGATGCATGACCGCGTGGTAGCCAAGAAGAGGCGGGCCATGGTCACATCTCCGCATTGGTGGGATGACAAGAAGTTGGTCACCGGCAAGTACGAGAAGGACGAGTTCGTGGCGAGGGTCATGGATCACATCACGGACCAATACGATGGTCCGGTTGGGTCGGACCCACCGACATGGGATTTTCCAAGAATGGGTGCCGATAGCGACAGTCACCAGCCCGATGCCGCAAATTTCCGAAGAGTATCGGTGGGAAGAGCTCCCCACGACGATGAAGACGGCATATCGAACGAGGAGAAGTCGGAATCGGACCCGGAAGAGGCCTATACCGCAGTGCGGTCGGTTGTATCGATACCGAAGCAAGCGGCTGAAGAGGCTCGGGAGAACCCGAAGGTCCCCGAGTTGAAGGAGAGGCTGATCAATGCCTATCCGCGGCTATTCAGTGGCGTCGCCAACAAGAACCCTGCAGATCGTGGGAGGTTCGGCACAGCGAGGATCAAGCTGAAGCCGAACCCCAAGATCTATCGTCATCGGGAGTACCAACTTCAGGGCGATCGGGCCGAGGCCATGAAGAAGCTGTTGGCCAAGTTCATTGAGCGGGGATGGATCGAACCATCCGACAGTGAGTGGGCCAGCCCAGCCTTCATCGTGCCCAAGAGGGAGAAGGGCGAGTGGAGGTTGGTGGTTGGTTACAGGGGTTTGAACGAGCAGACCGAGCACGACTCGTACTCGCTTCCCCTGATCGACTCCATCCTCCAAAAACAACAGAAAAAGCAGATTTTCACGGTGTTAGACCTGAAACACGGCTATCACCAGATAACGCTACACCCGGACTCCAGGCCCTGCACAGCGATGTCGACGCCGCTGGGGCCCATGCAGTGGAACGTGGTGCCTATTAAAGAAGGTCCCTACCAGGACCGGCCCCCGCTGTGCCCCTTCCGCTTGTTACCCCTGCTGATTTACTCCGGATCAACGATTGCATTTCTCACAATCCTCAAAGTCCAAGGTCCAAAATGCAAAAATATAGAAAGGTAATCCTCCTTCAACCCTGAACAGCAACCAGATCCCACAAATACAGCAATAGCCCAATTCACAGTCCAATACGGGCTGCGGGCTTCCGTTCAGCACATCGATGGTCTCACGATGGCGGGCATGTACAAGAATTGCACCAAGGAAGAAGGCCCTGAAATTGGCATATGAACACAAATAAAGCAAAGTTGGGGAAAGAGGGAAACATACACATTCACAGCCATAGACCCCTCATTCCCTGGACTCAAGACCTTCCCTTGACTCACCAACATGATGCCTTGAACCCAATCAAATAAGATGGCTAAATACCATGTGTCACAAGTCACTACATAAACCCCAAAAATGTGTTCACCCCCAAGCCTCTAAGTCCTAGTCCAATAGGGGAGGTGGCGTGTCATGGCCTAGAGTGGCACTCAGGACCATGCCCTACCCTGACATAACCTTGATTGGACTTGGAAATGAATGGGCTTGGAGAACCGCCCCATGAAGATGACCTCACAACATGGCAAAATCAGGCAAATCACACCATTATGCCCACAATTCAATTATATACTCAAAACTGCATACGGCAAATATCCAAATGCTCCATGCATGTGTCATACCGGAAAGTAATATACAAGGGTGATATAGACCAAAGGTCCATGCCCAAGAATATCCCATCATTGGTCCCGAAACCTCTCCGGTTATGTACATGGCATGCTTCACAAGCCAAAGTGACCACATGATCCGGCATATGGTGAGGTACAACACCGAAGCATATGCCAACATTTAAGCAACATACCATAGTTCACGGATCTCTAGGCACTTTACTGTTAGCCGACCAGTTGAGCACATAAAACACAAAAATGAGCATAAAATGAGGTCAAAAACATGAAAATATGACCAAATACCAAGTTGTCATGATAGTATATCTCTATGCTCACCCATGATATCCGCGCATGGTTCAATATACAAATGATTAGAACCATTTGCGAACAATTCCCCCACTTGGATCCCCAATCAGGCGCATGGAGATACCTTCGCCACTCGTATCTACATGCCCCATGAAAATGGGAGTGCATTCATGGATCTCTTTGCCAAACATACCATGAGCAATACATACGCGGTAGACTTAGTCTAGCGCTTTGAATCCCACAATTGGGAAATGGGCAAAGCCCTTGTCACGTATGGCTCCCCATCTCTTCGGCCACACGAAGATATATAACATGGGCGTGAGCATATCAAACATATACCATGCATATAACACATACCCTCAAAATGTGGCTCCCACCATGATATGCCATGTCCCTCCATGGACATAACTTTACGTTAAAAATATGTAGGAACCCAAAGAAAAGTTGCTATGCAACCCCAACACTCATGCGCTACACTGGAAAGTTGCCATAAAATGTTCGGTTGCACGGTCCAAGAGTTATATATCACTTTATACCCTCTTGACCATTATCCCTTGCTATACCGGGCATGTGTACACACCAAAGGCGTTTAATGCTTCCTAAATTAAGTTGAGACTAAGGCGCTTGCAACCCAACCTTTTTTGTTCTCTTTTCTCACACTCGCGCGTAGATATGGCCCTTCAAAGTGGTCACACGACTCATTTTTGTTTCCCTTATATCTCCAAGTCAAATGGGTGGCAAGTATAAGGGAAACCTGATTCGGGCATAGGGAAAAGAGTATGACCACTCGAAGAAGACCAAATCAAGTGCGGCGATGTCGAAGTCGAAAATCCGATTTCGACATCGCGAAAAATTCGTAATAAAATTTCGAGTGCATATTTAGAAAATTGCGGAAGCAACGAACCCTTTACTGATGAAATCTGACCCTTCATCGGGGTTTCCGCCAAAATATCTGGAAATAACAGTTAGCCAATCGGTTAACGCAAAATCGCGAGCCAACTGACAGTCGCTGATACATTGACCATCAGAACGAAAGGCTGAAAAATTACAGAAAAAATTCCGATAATATAACCCTGTTGATTCCTGATATTCCGATATATAAATCTCCGCTGGCGGCGCCTCGGTACTGAATATGGCCGCTCATAGCCGGAATGGCCAAACCTATCACACTATCACATCGGGTTAGATCAGGTGGATGGGAGAGTATGATATCAGCCAATGGCGGCTTGCCGGCACATAGATACACACCTGGAGTGACCCAAGTGACCCAAAGATGGCCACGGGGGTCCGAACCGTCTTCACCCCCCTTCTCAGCGCGTTGTTACCGCTCGGAAGTCATTGCAGAGAGGACGGGAGGACCCCAATGGGCTCCAACCCCCCTACCCCATGTCCCAAGGACACATGGAGGCCCCACACACGTCGTAGGCGTCCCCCACGCCCCAAGGGAGGGGTGAGGACACTGATACTCAGCGCCCTACGCCATATCCGGTCTCCTCTTGATCTACAACATGGACCAAGGGGATCAAGGATAGAGAAAAGTCGTCGGTCGACCTAAATAAGTATACCACAATGAAATATATATGTGGAGATCGAGTGAAGGGGGTAGATGGCCAATCAAGGCCCAAAATTCCCCGGATGAACGCCCTCACCCGTCTCCCAAGCACAGAAACAAACAACAATGCCAAGGGGGATCCATTACGGTGCCACAGCAGCAACCAAATGGACCAACACGTCCTTGACATCCAAAGAAATATTCTTTTTCTTCAGGTAGTCCATCCAGACCGTGGTGTACCTCGGCACAAAACTGCTCGGAGGCTCCCACGAATCCCTGGATGCGGCGAATTTCTTCCAACGGACTTTATACAGCCTCCCCCCAGGCGTCCCCGGGTCAGGCTTGTCCGCCAGGATCTTCTCAGCGGCGAAGTCGTTGTCCTCACCCTCGTCGTCCGAGTCCACATCGCCGGCCGTGAACTCGAAGGTGACGGGATGTCCGCTGGGGTCTGGTGCTCGGGGACGAAGCTGAGTATGGTCGCGGTCCAGGATCTTGTTATCCCCCACACGTACCGCATACACATCCTGCCCGACCTTCCGCACGATTACCCCCGGCACATACCAAGATGCCTGCCGATGCCTAGACAGGACATCCTTGTGGTGCCGCTCCACCCACACGGTGTCTTGGAGAGCATACTTCTGGACCTTTCCCTGCTTGAAGTACTTGGCCCTCTTGTCATGCTCGTCCTGAAGTGCCTTGCACACCTTGGCCGCCGTGTCGTCCGCCTCAGCCATCATGGCGTTCGCATCCCGGGCCACTTTGCCATGGTTCAACCACGGGAGAGTGCGTGACACTCGATCCCTTAAGAACAGGATACGATGGGGCGACAGTCCAGTGGGTCCCGGAAGGTCGCGATACGCTTGGAGCACTCTCCACAGCGAATTATACCGGTTCCGGCCCGGTTCGTCGATGTGCAGCTGGCGGAACTTCTCGAACATCTGCCGCCGGGCCACCTCAGCTCGGCTGTTCGACCGGCTGTGATATGCCACGGTTTTGGCGTGCCGAATACCCATGTGCTTGCACATCGTCTTGAACCACGTCCCCACATACTGACTGCCCCGATCGCTGCAGATGACAGCCGGGACATCAAAAATCGTCAGCCAATGCCTGATCATGGCATTAGCGACGGTCTTGGCTTGCATCCTCACTCCATGCTTTTCCTTCTTGTCCTTCTTCTTGGACTTCTTGCCAGGAACAGCCACGATATACCCGCTGTGCCTGTCCACCGCCAGGATTACACAGTCGTAGGTCTCTCCGTCCCGGGTGACCTCAGGCATGGCGAATACATCCATGGCCGCATAGGGGCCTCCGGTATAGCCGTATACACCGGATTGCCCGCTGTGGAGTGGTTGGGGCTTTTCGTGGCCCGACACACGGCACAATCGCTGCAGTACCTATCCAGGATGGCGTAGTACCCCGGAGGGAACTTGAAACGCCACTCCAGGTCCTGCTGCATCTTGTCTCGGCCAGGGTGCATGAGCTGGGCGTTGTGCCAATGGTCAATGAGCTCCTCCACTCGGTTCTCGGGCACCAGCAGCTTGTCCCTGAGGAACAACTTTTCGCCATCCGCGGTTAAGCCCTCAGGCCACTCGTCGTCCGACGGGGCGCTCACGGCATTCCAGTACCTGTTCCAGTGCTCGGATGCCGCGTAGTCATCCGACCAGTCCTCTGTGAGCACCGACCTGACTAGCTCTACAGGGGCCACCATCCATTGCTCGAGGGTTTCGTCTCGAATAGCTTGGACGCGGGCACCCCGGAACTTGGCCAGGTCCGTAGGGTTTGCCATCACCAGAAAGCACTTGACCCCCTCTTGCTCCATGGCCTTCTCCATCTCGATGATGCGCTTGGCCTCCTCGGTTTCCTCGGCGTCCCCATGGCGGGATATGTCCATCCAAGCCTTGCCCGCGAGGTAGGCCCAGCGACTGAGGCAATCTGCCACAGTGTTGTCCTTCCCCAGGACGTACACGACGCTGAGGTCGAACTTGGCGAACGTCTCGTGCCATCGGGCTCTCCTAGCCGCTGGTCCTGAGGGGGTGTCGACATGCTCCTTGTGCCAGCTCTGTAGGGACTGGTGGTCCGTACAAACCACCACCGGCTGCAGTCCGATGTGGCCAGACCACTTCCTGAGCGCACATACAATGGCGTATGTCTCCTTCTCCCTCGCGGTCCATGTTCGGCGTTGGCCCTCGGCCAGGATCCTGCTCCGAAACACCACGGGAACATGAATCCCGTCGTCCCGGACTTGCTCGAGGACTGCCCCCACGGCATAATCCGAGGCGTCTGTCTGTAGCACGAATCCCTTGTCCGGGTCCACCAGGAACAGCCCCAACTGCCCCAGGAGTCGTTCCTTCAGGCGGTTGAACGCATCCTCAGCCTCAGGGGTCCAAGCAAGCTTCTTCTTGCTCCCCTTCCGGCCATCGAACTTGCCCACTTGCAGCATCTTGTGCAGCGGCCCCGACAGTTCTGCATACATTCGGACATAGCCCGAATAGTAGTTGCAGAACCCCATGAAGAATCGAAGTTCGCTGATGGTCTGAGGCTTCTCCCAGTGGTGCAGGGACGCAAGCTTCCCAGGCATGGGACGGCGTTGCCCGTGACCAACCACGTGACCCGCGAACTCCACTTCCTTCACGAAAAGTGAGGCTTTGGTGGGCTTGCACACCATGTTGTGCTTGTCAAATTCATTGAGCACTCGACGCAGATCCTTCTCATGCGCATCGATGAGCTCGTCTTCAGTCATGTTCTCCGTGCCGGACCCGATGATGATGTCATCCACGAAGGGATCGGCACAGTCCCGGACAGGACCGAGTAGGTCCTCCATCATGCGCTGGAAAGCGGCGTTGCCATTCTTGGCGCCCATAGGCACCACTTTCCACTGCATGGGCCCCAGCGGCGTCGACATCGCTGTGCAGGGCCTGGAGTCCGGGTGTAGCGGCATCTGGTGATAGCCGTGTTTCAGGTCTAACACCGTGAAAATCCGCTTTTTCTGTTGTTTTTGGAGGATGGAGTCGATCAGGGGAAGCGAGTACGAGTCGTGCTCGGTCTGCTCGTTCAAACCTCTGTAATCCACCACCAACCTCCACTCGCCCTTCTCCTTCTTGGGCACGATGAAGGCTGGGCTGGCCCACTCACTGTCGGAGGGTTCGATCCATCCCCACGCAATGAACTCAGCCAACAGCTTCTTCATCGCCTCGGCCCGATCGCCCTGAAGTTGGTACTCCTGATGACGATAGATCTTCGGGTTCGGCTTCAGCTTGATCCTCGCTGTACCAAACCTCCCACGATCTGGAGGGTTCTTGTTGGCGACGCCACTGAAAAGCCGCGGATAGGCATGAATCAGCCTCTCCTTCAGCTCGGCGACCTTCGGGTTCTCCTGGGCCTCTTCAGCCGCTTGCTTCGGTATAGATACAACCGACCGCACTGCGGTATAGGCCTCTTCTGGGTCCGATTCCGACTTCTCCTCGTCCGATATGCCGTGCTCATCGTCGTGGAGAGCTCTTCCCACCGATAATCTTCGGAAATTTGCGGCCTCGGGCTGGTGACTGTCGCTATCGGCACCCATTCTTGGAAAATCCTATGTTGGTGGGTCCGACCCGACCGGACCATTGTATTGGTCCGCGATGTGATCCATGACCCTCGCCACGAACTCGTCCTTCTCGTACTTGCCGGTGACCAACATCCTGTCATCCCCCCAATGCGGAGATGTGACCCTGGCCCGCCTCTTCTTGGCTGCCACACGGTCGTGCATCCCCATTCGCATGTAGTTGACGACGTCGTCGATCTCGGAGTTGGACAGGATGTCAATGCCATCAATCGGCTGATCCGTCCCTTCCTTGGGCTCAAACATGACCTTCATGGGCACCGTCTCCACCCTACGGATGAATGCTTCATCACCCGTGGGCTGGGCTTGCGCCCCATCCACCAGGAAAGCCTTTGTACCCCACGCTTGACCCGGGGAGGGCATTGATACACCCTTGGCGTCGATGAACAGCTCCTCCTCTGGCCTGAATGACATCTCGTTCAGGGTGATGGAGTCCAGCGTCGACTTGAGACCCTCCAGCGGACATGGGGTGGATCCTATGCCGGTTATGACCAGGATCCCCTTCGCCCTATCCGCGATGATCTTCTCCACCGTACGTCTGGTATTGTCCAGGGAGCCATGCCAATACATGGGTCCTGACTCCTTCAAACCCCAATGCCTATGCCAGGCTGAGTCTCCTCGATGCCAATGCCTCCTACACTTCCGCAGAAGTGGGGCATCCCGGGAAGCGAAGACGTCCGTCTCGGGCGCTTCGGCTCCCAGCGTTCGGATCATCCTGGCATACACCTGCGGCGCCATTCCATACTCCGTGAGCTGAACTCCGCAGTCTGCTCTGGACTTGGCACCCACAGCTTGCACCGCTTGGACGATCCGATCCTTTTCCTCAGCATTCCATTTGGATGATCCGCATGCATAGTCCGTGGTCAGCCATGTGAGGCATTCATCATCCTCCCGGACCAGCGTTGCACGATGGGGAAGGGCTCCAATGGCGTTTGCCACCATGAAGTCATACCCCATGATCATATCCCAATCGGTAATGTCGGCCACATAGAAGTTCCCGGATAGAGTGCTTCTCTTCGCCTGATCAGGGCGGTTCAAGCGCTCATGCTCCCAGAATTCCATACTGATAGTGGCCTCATGGGTGCCACCACCCATAATCTCTCCGTTGGCGACCTTCAGGCGGACCGGTCTCCGGCTGGGCTGCAGGAATTCCTCCTTGAGCAACCCTCTCCGGACCAGGCTCAACTGGGCACCCGTATCCACCAACACATCCACCACCTTCTCCTCTTGTCCGCACCGTACTCGCACTATCAAGTGCAACTGCCGCTCGTTGCCATGAGGTGTATGGACGACTCTCACGGCATGCAACTCTAGCACGTCCGGGTGCATCAGGACTTCAAGGGTATGGTCACGGATGGTGTAGATCTTGGGTTGGTCCTGCCCGTCCACGGGGCTCTCCGTGGTCGCTCCTTCCTTCTTGCCATGTCCCGTACCCACATGTACTTCCCTTGGCAGGGCGTTCCAGGGGTTGGGAGTGGCGAAACTCAGTGGTTTTGGCTCTTCTGGAGCCTGATTCGGCACCCGCTGTGCCTTCGCTTTCTCTGGGATTCCACTGATTCTCGGAGGAGAGACCTCCGAGGTCCCACTCCCGTGGGGGTTCCTCTAGACTTGGCTTCCCGCAGCCCCTTCCGGCTGCGATCCGCTAGGACTTTGTCCACCACGTTGCTGGGCCTTGAGTTCCTCCAACGTCCTCAGCATGTCCTCAGCAACCTCCTCGATCGACCTCACTTGTCGGTCTTGGCCATGTCCACCACCATAGCCTCTTCCTCCGCCTTTTCCTTGGCCTTTGCCTTGGCCTATTCTTCCATCTCCGCCCTTCGCCTTCCAATCGGAAATTCGCTGCTCTTTGGGCTTCCTCTCGGGGTGGGCGGCGGAGTAGGCCTTCTTGTCCGCCTCATACACCTTGCACTGACGGTGGTCGTGTGCATGGTTGTTCCCCTTGCCGTAACAGACCCAGCACCCGTCGTGCTGAGACCTGTACTCCCGGAACGAGAGCGGGGGGTTCCCGATCCTCCTTGGCTCTTCTCCCCTGGGTCCCACTCGGCTCCATCTGGACCGATCCTGCCCATGGTTCCTCACGTTGTGCGCCACAAACGCGAAGAAATGGGCCTCCTCGTGATCCTGCGGGACCAGTGGTCTTGGCCACTTCCACTACCATCCTCCGCAGAGTTGGCCGTGTCCTCCTGGATCTCCCGATGATGGCGGTCTTCTCGGTGGCCTCGTTGTCCATGACCATGCCGATCCTGCACGTGGGCCTCGTTCTTCGCATTGAGCTTCAACTCCACCGTGATGTACTTCACGATCTCGTCCAGGCTCATGCGGGCGAAGATGACCTGCATCCTCAGCGGCTCCCCGCGCCTCCACTCCACGTTGTTGAGGCGCAGCAACCTTTGCCCCATGGAGTCTCCAAATACCTCCACGTACACGGCGTTCTTCAGTCCCAACATCCGGTTGGGCTCGCCCAGGTTCCTCCTGAAGAACTCCATGATACCAGCATGGGTATCGTCCGCCGCCATGATCCTCACCGCCACGCGCTTCTTCGCGCGCTTCTTCTCCTCGTCCTCCACTCGCCTCTTCCATTGGCCGGGGAGGACGTACTTCAGGAGGTGGCGGATCTCGCTGGCCTCGTTCCAGTCCTCCACCAGCTTGAGGCATCTGCGGTACTTCCGCAGATACCGGTTCCACTCCCGGACCCGCAACTCACCGCGGTCCAGCGGCAGCGGGATGGACCACAAGTCCTCCAGCTTCTGGTTCGGAGCGTCCACCCGCTCCTCATCCTCCAACCACTGGAGGCAGGCCTGCTCTGTCCTGATCAGTCCTTCCCGGATCTGATCCCGCAGCTCCTCCTTCAGGTCCTGCGCCAGCCGGTGTGGGAATGTCCGGCATACCCACTTATCCCGCGGCGCTCGCCGCATCTCGCCGACGACCTCCTCGGCAAAGTCCTCCCAATTCAGGATGAAGTCATCCAGGTTTGAGGGGTTGCCATCGTAGTAGGGGATTTTGATTCCCCTGAGGTCGTCAATCCTGATGGCGTCTCCGACGTCCCCAGCCACCACTCCACCGAGACGGATACCACCTGTGGCCGAAGGGTGTGAGTACACTCCCCGTACATCCCTCTCCTCCATGGAGTGCGGTCCAGTTGGGCCTGAACCCATGGGGTTTGGAATGCGGGAAGGACTTGCTCCATCGGCCGTCCATAGCCCCGTGTTGGGATCCTTCGCCCACAGGTTTCCGCTCGGATGACCTTGACCATGTCCGTCGGCGCTTCCCATGGTTCGCCCCTGCATGGTCTGGCTCTGGATCTCCTCTTCCGCATAAACTACCATATTCGTCGTGATCGGTACACCCTGGGCGGCATGGGACATCTGTACCGTCAGGCTCCTCGGGTCCGTGGTTACGTGCCCTTCCCGCATGGACCCAGCCGGTGCCGTGTGTTCCCCGAACATTGTGGATTCGCTGAACATGGGAACAAACGGCAGCGCACCCGGGTCAACACGCGGAGGTGCGTAGGGTGCCTCTGCAGGGCCGCCCATGGGTTTATCCATGGCGCTCTTGAGGGTCTTATCCCGCTCCACCAGCTCTGCGGCGGCCGGCTTTGCCGGGAGCTCCGGACCCGAGGCGAGGGGCTGTAGCTCCTCTAGCCTTTTCAGGCGTCCCGACATATCCTCCACCAGGTGGAGGAGGCTGTCCACCACTCGCTGCTGCTTCTCCAGGGCCAGCTCCAGATGCTCCCGGTACCGGTCCCGTTCCGCTCGCAGCTCCTCCATGTCTTTCTCCGCGGCCGACTGGTCATCCAGGATCCCGGCGACGTCCGTCTCTAGACCGTCCTTCGCGTTGTCCAGGCTGGCGAGGCAGTGCACGATGGCGTCCATCCTCATCTTCGGGTACTTGCCCATGAGGAGTGACACGTGCTCGCAGTGGCACGCGGCGTGCTTTCTGCCTGATCCAGCGCATCCCGCGGTTCCCGGCGCCTCAGACTCATCGCCCATGGGCGTATCGCCTATGGCGTCCGTCTCTCGTCCCGTGTGCCGGGGCACAGGTGCCGTCCGGGCCCTGGCTGGCCTCTCCAAGCACTCGGCCTCGTGCTTCAGGGTGGGCTCTGGGGCCGTATGCGCCCTGGCGGTCGGCGCGGACATCTCCTCCGACTCCGAGGGTGGCTCATAGGCTGTCCGATAGCCCTCGGAGTGCCCCTCGGATTCCCACAGCCTGACCAGGCTGGGGTCCGTATCCATAGCCCCGGCGTCCCTTGCCGCGGACTTGGGTGACCCGCGCTTCCGGTAGCACCGGGCCCGTCCTCCACTGCTGCCTGAATGGCAGGCCTCGTCAGAGTCCTCCGCGGCGGAGCGGAGGTTGCATGCCTTTCGGCAGCGACGCTCACACATGGAGACCAGGTCCTCCATGTCACGTCCTCCTCTTCCCGAATGTCGTACTTCTCTTCGGGCTTCAACTTCCGGAGTTCGCCATGCTCTTGAACGTCTCGGTTCTTCTATGGCTCCAATCTCCAGCGTGGTCTCCACCGAGTCCACAATACGCACCCGGGGCGTACTTGGGCAGGGCTCATAAGAGCCCAAGTCCCCGGGTCGGCGGTAGGTGGGGGCAGCAGGTAAGCCTCTGCTACCATAAAGAAGGTCCCTACCAGGACCGGCCCCCGCTGTGCCCCTTCCGCCTGTTACCCAAAATCCAAAAATATAGAAAATGTAATCCTCCTTCAACCCTGAACAGCAACCAGATCCCACAAATACAGCAATAGCCCAATTCACAATCCAATACGGGCTGCGGGCTTCCGTTCAGCACATCGATGGTCTCACGATGGCGGGCATGTACAAGAATTGCACCAAGGAAGAAAGCCCTGAAATTGGCATATGAACACAAATAAAGCAAAGTTGGGGAAAGAGGGAAACGTACACATTCACAGCCATAGACCCCTCATTCCCTGGACTCAAGACCTTCTCTTGACTCACCAACATGATGCCTTGAACCCAATCAAACAAGATGCCTAAATGCCATGTGTCACAAGTCACTAGATAAAAAACCCAAAAATGTGTTCACTCCCAAGCCTCTAAGTCCTAGTCCAATGGGGGAGGTGGCGTGTCATGGCCTAGAGTGGCACTCAGGACCATGCCCTACCCTGACATAACCTTGGTTGGACTTGGAGTGGAATGGGCTTGGAGTACTGCCCCATGAAGATGACCTCACAACATGGCAAAATCAGGCAAATCACACCATTATGCCCAAAATTCAAATATATACTCAAAAATGCATACGGCAAATATCCAAATGCTCCATGCATGTGTCATACCGGAGAGTAACATACAAGGGTGATATAGACCAAGGGTTAATGCCCAAGAGTATCGCATCATTGGCTCCGAAACCCCTCGGGTTATGTACATGGCATGCTTCACAAGACAGCTCATGAGTTTGAGACCTAACTTTGTGAGGCCCCGTGTGCCAAGCCAAAGTGACCACTTGATCCGGCATATGGTGAGGTACAACACCGAAGCATATGCCAACATATAAGCAACATACCATAGTTAACAGATCTCTAGGCACGTTACTGTTAGCCGACCAGTTGAGCACATAAAACACAAAAATGAGCATAAAATGAGGTCAAAAACATGAAAATATGACCAAATACCAAGTTGTCATGATAGTATATCTCTATGCTCACCCATGATATCCGCGCATGGTTCAATATACAAATGATTGGAACCATTTGCGAACAATTCCCCAACTTGGATCCCCAATCGAGCGCATGGAGGTACCTTCGCCACTCGTATCTACATGCCCCATCAAAATGGGAGTGCACTCATGGATCTCTTTGCCAAACATACCATGAGCAATACATACGCGGTAGACTTAGTCTAGCGCTTTGAATCCCACAATTGGGACATGGGCAAGGCCCTTGTCACGTATGGCTCCCCATCTCTTCGGCCACACGAAGATATATAACATGGGCGTGAGCATATCAAACATATACCATGCATATAACACATACCCTCAAAATGTGGCTCCCACCATGATATGCCATGTCCCTCCATGGACATAACTTTACGTTAAAAATACGTAGGAACCCAAAGAAAGTTGCTATGCAACCCCAACACTCGTGCGCTACACTCGAAAGTCGCCATAAAATGTTCGGTTGCACCGTCCAAGAGTCATATATCACTTTATACCCTCTTGACCATTATCCCTTGCTATACCCGGCATGTGTACACACCAAAGGCGTTTGATGCTTGTTAAATTAAGTTCAGACCAAGGCGCTTGCAACCCAACCTTTCTTGTTCTCTTTTCTCACACTCGCGCGTAGATATGGCCCTTCAAAGTGGTCCCACGACTCACCTTTGTTTCCCTTATATCTCCGAGTCAAATGGGTGGCAAGTATAAGGGAAACCTGATTCGGGCATAGAGAAAAGAGTATGACCACTCGAAGAAGACCAAATCAAGTGCGGCGATGTCGAAGTCGAAAATCCGATTTCGACATCGCGAAAAATTCCGAATAAAATTTCGAGTGCATATTTAGAAAATTGCGGAAGCAACGAACGCTTTACTGATGAAATCTGACCCTTCATCGGGGTTTCCGCCAAAATATCTGGAAATAACAGTTAACCAATCGGTTAACGCAAAATCGCGAACCAACTGACAGTCGCCGATACATTGACCATCAGAACAAAAGGCTGAAAAATTACGGAAACATTACGATAATAAAACCCTGTTGATTCCTGATATTCCGATATATAAATCTCCGCTGGCGGCGCCTCGGTACTGAATATGGCCGCTCATAGCCGGAATGGCCAAACCTATCACACTATCACATCGGGTTAGATCAGGTGGATGGGAGAGTATGATATCAGCCAATGGCGGCTTGCCGGCACAGAGATACACACCCCAGGTGACCCAAAGATGGCCACGGGGGTCCGAACCGGCTTCACTATGGGCGCCAAAAATGGCAACGCCGCTTTCCAGCGCATGATGGAGGACCTACTCGGTCCTGTCCGGGACTGTGCCGATCCCTTCGTGGATGACATCATCATCGGGTCTGGCACGCAGAACATGACTGAGGACGAGCTCATCGATGCGCATGAGAAGGATCTGCGCCGAGTGCTTAGCGAGTTGGACAAGCACAACATGGTGTGCAAGCCCACCAAAGCCTCACTCTTCGTGAAGGAAGTGGAGTTCGCGGTTCACGTGGTTGGTCACGGGCAACGCCGTCCCATGCCTGGGAAGCTGGCGTCCCTGCACCACTGGGAGAAGCCCCAGACCATCAGCGAACTCCGGTCCTTCATCAGGTTCTGCAATTACTATTCGGGCTTTGTCCGGATGTATGCAGAACTCTCGGGGCCGCTGCACAAGATGCTGCAGGTGGGCAATTTCGATGGCCGGAAGGGGAGCAAGAAGAAGCTTGCCTGGACCCCTGAGGCTGAGGATGCGTTCAACCGCCTGAAGGAACGACTCCTGGGGCAGTTGGGGCTGTTCCTCGTGGACCCCGACAAGGGATTCGTGCTACGGACAGACGCCTCGGACTATGCCGTGAGGGCAGTCCTCGAGCAAGTCCGGGACGACGGGACTCATGTTCCCGTGGCGTTTTGGAGCCGGATCCTGGCCGAGGGCCAACGCTGCACCTGGACCGCGAGGGAGAAGGAGATGTACGCCATTGTTTGTGCCCTCAGGAAGTGGTCAGGCCACATCGGATTCGAACCGGTGGTGGTTTGTACAGACCATCAGTCCTTGCAGAGCTGGCACAAGGAGCACGTCGACACCCCCTCGGGACCGGCGGCAAGGAGGGCCCGATGGCATGATACGCTCGCCAAGTTCAACCTCAGGGTCGTGTATGTCCCGGGGAAGGACAACACTGTGGCCGATTGCCTCAGTCGATGGGCCTATCCCGCAGGCAAGGCGTGCATGGACATATCCAGCCATGGCGACGCCAAGGAGACCGAGGAGGCCAAGCGCATCATCGAGATGGAGAAGGCCATGGAGCAAGAGGGGGTCAAGTGTTTGGTGGTGATGGCAAACTGTACAGGCCTGGCCAAGTTCCGGGGCGCCCGATTCGAGGCTATTCGAGAGGAAACCCTCGAGCGATGAATGGTGGCCCCTGTAGAGCTAGTCAGGTCGGTGCTCAAAGGGGACTGGTCGGATGACTATGCGGCATCCGACCACTGGAGCAAGTACTGGAATGCCGTGAGCGCCCTGTCGGACGACAAATGGCCCGAGGGCTTAACCGAGGATGGGGACAAGTTGTTCTTCAAGGACAAGCTGCTGGTGCCCGAGAACGGAGTACTACGCCATCCTGGATAGGTACTGCAGCGACTGTGCCGTGTGTCGGGCCACGAAGAGTCCAAACCACTCCACAGCGGGCAACCCGGTGTATACGGCCATACCGGAGGCTCCTATGCGGTCCGTGGCCATAGATGTGTTCGCCATGCCTGAGGTCACCGTAGAAGGAGAGGCCTACGACTGTGTCATCCTGGCGGTGGACAGGCACAGCGGGTATATCGTGGCAGTCCCGGGCAAGAAGTCCAAGAAGAAGGACAAGAAGGACAAGCACGGAGTGGGGCTGCGGGCCAAGACCGTCGCTAATGCCATGATCAGGCATTGGCTGACGATTTTCGATGTCCCAGCTGTCATCTGCAGCGATCGGTGCAGTCAATTCGTGGGGACGTGGTTCGAGACGATGTGCAAGCACATGGGGATTCGGCATGCCAAGACCGTGGCATATCACAGCCGGTCAAATGGCCGGGCTGAGGTGGTCGGGCGGCAGATGTTCGAAAAGTTCCGCCAGCTGCACATCGACGAACCGGGCCGGAATTGGTACAATTCGCTGTGGAGGGTACTCCAAGCGTATCACGACCTTCCGGGGCCCACTGGACTGTCGCCCCATCGCATCCTGTTCCTACGGGATCGAGTGTCACGCACTCTCCCGTGGATGAACCATGGCAAAGTGGCCCGGGATGTGAATGCCATGATGGCTGAGGCGGACGACACGGCGGCCAAGGTGTGCAAGGCACTTCAGGATGAGCATGACAAGAGGGCCAAGTACTTCAAGCAGGGAAAGGTCCAGAAGTATGCTGTCCAAGACACCGTGTGGGTGGAGCGGCACCACAAGGATGTCCTGTCCAGGCATCGGCAGGCATCTTGGTATGTGCCGGGGGTAATCGTGCGGAAGGTCGGGCAGGATGTGTATGCTGTTCGTGTGGGAGATAACAAGATCCTGGACCGCGACCATACACAGCTTCGTCCCCGAGCACCAGACCTCAGCGGACGTCCCCCCACCTTCGAGTTCACGACCGGCGATGTGGACTCGGACGACGAGGGTGAGGACGACAACTTCACCGCTGAGAAGATCCTGGCGGACAAGCCAGACCCGTGGACGCCTGGGGGGAGGCTTTATAAAGTCCGCTGGAAGGGATTCGCCGCGTCCAGGGATTCGTGGGAGCCTCCGAGCTGTTTTGTGCCGAGGTAAACCACGGTCTGGATGGACTACCTGAAGAAAAAGAATATTTCTTTGGATGTCAAGGACGTGTTGGTCCATTTGGTGGCTGCTGTAGCACCGTAATGGATCCCCCTTGGCATTCTGTTTGTTTCTGTGCTTGGGAGACGGGTGAGGGCGTTCATCCGGGGATTTTTGGGCCTTGATTGGCCATCTACCCCCTTCACTCGATCTCCACATATATATTTCATTGTGGTATACTTATTTAGGTCGACCGACCACGTTTCCCTATCTTTGATCCCCTTGGTCCATGTTGTAGATCAAGAGGAGACCGGATATGGCGTAGGGCACCGATTTTCAGTGTCCTCACCCCTCCCTTGGGGCATGGGGGACGCCTACGACGTGTGTGGGGCCTCCATGTGTCCTTGGGACATGGAGGGGGGGGTTGGAGCCGGTTGGGGTCCTCCCGTCCTCTCTTCAATGGCTTCCGAGCGGTAACAACGCTCTGAGAAGGGGGGTGAAGCCGGTTCGGACCCCTGTGGCCATCTTTGGGTCACTTGGGGTGTGTATCTATGTGCCGGAAAGCCGCCATTGGCTGATATCATACTCGTCCATCCACCTGATCTAACCCGATGTGATAGTGTGATAGGTTTGGCCATTCCGGCTATGAGCGGCCATATTCAGTACCGAGGCGCCGCCAGCGGAGATTTATATATCAGAATATCAGGAATCAACAGGGTTTTATTATCATAATGTTTCCGTAATTTTTCAGCCTTTCGTTCTGATGGTCAATGTATCGGCGACTGTCAGTTGGCTCGCGATTTTGCGTTAACCGATTGGTTAACTGTTATTTCCAGATATTTTGGCGGAAACCCCGATGAAGGGTCAGATTTCATCAGTAAAGCGTTCGTTGCTTCCGCAATTTTCTAACTAAGCACTCGAAAAATTTTAATCTGAATTTTTCGCGAGGTCGAAATCGGATTTTGGACTTCGACATCGCCGCACTTGATTTGACCTTCTTCGAGTGGTCATACTCTTTTCCCTATGCCCGAATCAGGTTTCCTTTATACTTGCCACCCATTTGACTTGGAGATATAAGGGAAACAAAAGCGGATCGTGGGACCAATTTGAAGGGCCATATCTACGCGCGAGTGTGAGGAAAGAGAATAATGAAGGTTGGGTTGCAAGCGCCTTGATCTCAACTTAATTGGGGAAGCATCAAACGCCTTTGGTGTGTACACATGCCCGGTATAGCAAGGGATAGTGGTCAAGAGGGTATAAAGTGATATATAACTCTTGGACCGTGCAACCGAATATATTATTGCGACTTTCGAGTGTACCGCATGAGTGTCGGGGTTGCATAGATACCTTCTTTGGGTTCCCACGTATTTTTAACGTGAAGTTATGTCCATGGAGGGGCATGGCATACCATGGTGGGAGCCACTTTTTGAGGGTTGTGTTATATGCATGGTATGTGCTTCGATATGCTCACGCCCATGTTATATATCTTCGTGTGGCCGAAGAGATGGGGAGCCAGACGTGACAAGGGCTTCGCCCATGTCCCAATGGTGGAATTCAAAGCGCTAGACTAAGTCTATCGCGTATGTATTGCTCATGGTATGTTTAGCAAAGAGATCCATGAGTGCACTCCCATTTTCATGGGGCATGTAGATATGAGTGGCGAAGGTACCTCCATGCGCCCGATTGGGGATCCAAGTGGGGGAATTGTTCGTAAATGGTTCTAATCATTTGTGTATTGAACCATGAGCGGATATCATGGGTGAGCATAGAGATATACTATCATGACAACTTTGTATTTGGACATATTTTCATGTTTTTGACCTCATTTTATGCTCATTTTTGTGTTTTATGCGCTCAACTGGTCGGCTAACAGTAAAGTGCCTAGATATCCGTGAACTATGCTATGTTGCTTAAATGTTGGCATATGCTTCGGTGTTGCACCTCACCATATGCCGGATCAAGTGGTCACTTTGGCTTGGCACACGGGGCCTCACAAAATTAGGTCTCAAATTCATGAGTTGACTTGTGAAGCATGTCATGTACATAACCGGAGGGGTTTCGGAGGCGAGAATGGGATATTCTTGGGCATGGATCTTTGGTCTATATCACCCTTTTAGATTACCCTCCGGTTTGACACATGCATGGAGCATATGAACATTTGCTGTATGCATCTTTGAGTATATTATTGAATATTAGGCACTGTGGTGTGATTTGCCTGATTTTGCCATGTTGTGAGGTCATCATCATGGGGCAGTTCTCCAAGCCCATTCGACTCGAAGTCCAACCAAGTTTATGTCAGGGTAGGGCATGGTCCTGAGTGCCACTCTAGGCCATGACACGCCACCTCCCCCATTGGGCTAGGATTTGAAGGCTCCGGAGTGAACACATTTTTGGGGTTTGTGTAGTGACTTGTGACACATGGCATTCAGCCATCTCATTTGACCTGGTTGAGGGCAATATGTGGTGAGTCAAGGGAAGGTCTTGAGTCCAGGGAATGAGGGGTTTATGGCTGTGAATGTGTATGTTTACCTCTTTCCCCAACTTTGCCTTATTTGTGTTCATGAAGCGGTACCCAGAACCCCATGGCTAGGTTATGGCATACAACCGGTCTCCGGTCCACTAACCCCATGCACGGAAGGGAAGACGCCCCGTTCCGTGCCGTAAAGCCCCGCATCGGCAACCGATGCACCGCCAGCGGAGATTTGTGTATCAGAATATCAGGAATCAACAGGGTTTTATTTTCATATTGTTTCCGTCAAATTTTACGCTTCCGTTCTGATACTCACTGTTTTGGCTGCTGGCGGTTGGATCGCGACTTTACCGTAACCGCCAGTTTAACTGTTTATAATGGAAATTTTAACGCAATCCGTCACGAAGGCTCCAAAGCCTTCAGGAACTGCATGGACGCTTCCGCAATTTTCACATCTTACACTCGCAACCTTAATCCGAATTTTTCAGGATGTCGAAATCGGATTTTCGACTTCGACATCCCCGCACTTGATTTGACCTCTTTCGAGTGGACCTACGTGCTTTCCTATGCACGAATCAACTTCTCTTTTATCCTGCCCTCCATTTGTCTTAAAGATATGGGCAAAACAAAGTTGATTCCTGAGGCCACTTGTGAAGGTCATATCTCGTGTTGCTTGCGAGGAATTACGATAAGGAAACGTGGGATGTATTCACAATACTCCTGACGTAATTTAGGAAGCATTATATGCCTTGCGTCTCCACACGTGCGCGCTAGTGTAATGGATCATGGTCAAGAGGGTAGAGTTTGCGTTGTAACTCTATGGCCATGATATTGCGTGCGTTAAGATAACTCTCGAGTGTAGCGCGCAAGTGTTGGTGTTGCATAGGAACTCTCCTTGAGTTCCTATGAGCGATTGACACAAAGTTATGCCCTTGGAGGGGCATGACATATCGTGGTGGGAGCTACCTTTTTGGGCAATATGTGGTATGTGCCATGTGTTGTGTTGCGTGCCCATTTGGCGGGTCCATTGCTCCAAACCGAACCCGCCAATGGACCTCATATTGTGCAAGCCCCTTCTCCATACTCCCTACGATCAATTGCAAGCCTAACCTTCTTGAAGAGAAGCTTGTGTGGTGATCCCGAAGCGATGCGTTGGGAGCAAGGTGTGTGTTTTGCAATTTTCCATATTTTCGTGTGCCCACTTGGGAAGTAGCGCTCGTAACCTTTCAAGGCGCCCCAAGTGGAGCACATATGTGGGATCGGAGGTCATTGGTGTCAAGTCATTGTGTTTAGAAGGATTAAGTGATTGCACGATCCAAGCCGAAGATATTATAGTATAATTGTGGACCTTTCAAGGCACTTTCATGTGTCTTTATGCCAATTTTGCCGTTTTTGGCCCGTCATGATGTCAAGTGGCGACCGTGTATCTCAACGTTGCGCTCAATTGACATCATGACCCAAGTATGATATAAGGGGACATACTTCGGTGCCCAACATATCTTGGACCCGGCGAATAACTCCTCTTGAGCTTGGCATATCGTGGCCGTCATGTTGGCGATTTGGGACCATCCCAAATCATGGGCCCACTTGGCGACCCTGCCATTCCCAAAACCGGAGGAGTTGGGCGACGCCCAAAAGATATGTTGGACACATAGGACTTGATACCAATCCTATGGCACACTCCGGTCCGAGTTGGGCATGTGCCTCATTTGCCCCAACCATGAGTGTGCGCATTTTTGGCCATTTTGAGCAATTTTCCACTTTTGCTGCCCGCCGTGCACTATGTTCTAACCCTCGTGCACGCCGGACGCATGGACCAATGGACCCATATATGATATGGGTGTTATGGGTAATGGTCCCCATGGTCCACACACCACGTGGCCGAAGCGGAGCCACCTTCGTTAAGGTGCTAGCCCAAAGTGGGTGTGGGCAATTTTGCAATTTTGACATTTGTGGACCCAATTGGGATCGTCACCACGCCAAGTAGCATGGAGATCTTTGAGAGCCAAGGGCATGGGAGTCTCCGTTGGACTCCCGGTGGATCGCGTATGGAGGGGCGGATCCGATCTCCAAGCCGTGTGGCCGAAGAGATGGGGAGCCACACGTGACAAGGGCTTCGCCCATGTCCCAATGGTGGAATTCAAAGCGCTAGACTAAGTCTATCGCGTATGTATTGCTCATGGTATGTTTAGCAAAGAGATCCATGAGTGCACTCCCATTTTATGGGGCATGTAGATATGAGTGGCGAAGGTATCTCCATGCGCCCGAATGGGGATCCAAGTGGGGGAATTGTTCGTAAATGGTTCCAATCATTTGTGTATTGAACCATGAGCGGATATCATGGGTGAGCATAGAGATATACTATCATGACAACTTTGTATTTGGACATATTTTCATGATTTTGACCTCATTTTATGCTCATTTTTGTGTTTTATGTGCTCAACTGGTCGGCTAACAGTAAAGTGCCTAGAGATTTGTGAACTATGCTATGTTGCTTATATGTTGGCATATGCTTCGGTGTTGCACCTCACCATATGCCGGATCAAGTGGTCACTTTGGCTTGGCACACGGGGCCTCACAAAATTAGATCTCAAATTCATGAGTTCACTTGTGAAGCATGTCATGTACATAACCGGAGGGGTTTCGGAGGCGAGAATGGGATATTCTTGGGCATGGATCTTTGGTCTATATCACCCTTGTAGATTACTCTCCGGTTTGACACATGCATGCAGCATATGAACATTTGCTGTATGCATCTTTGAGTATATCATTGAATATTAGGCACTATGGTGTGATTTGCCTGATTTTGCCATGTTGTGAGGTCATCATCATGGGGCAGTTCTCCAAGCCCATTCGACTCCAAGTCCAACCAAGGTTATGTCAGGGTAGGGCATGGTCCTGAGTGCCACTCTAGGCCATGACACGCCACCTCCCCCATTGGGCTAGGATTTGAAGGCTCCGGAGTGAACACATTTTTGGGGTTTGTGTAGTGACTTGTGACACATGGCATTCAGCCATCTCATTTGACCTGGTTGAGGGCAGTATGTGGTGAGTCAAGGGAAGGTCTTGAGTCCAGGGAATGAGGGGTTTATGGCTGTGAATGTGTATGTTTACCTCTTTCCCCAACTTTGCCTTATTTGTGTTCATGAAGCGGTACCCAGAACCCCATGGCTAGGTTATGGCATACAACCGGTCTCCGGTCCACTAACCCCATGCACGGAAGGGAAGACGCCCCGTTCCGTGCCGTAAAGCCCCGCATCGGCAACCGATGCACCGCCAGCGGAGATTTGTGTATCAGAATATCAGGAATCAACAGGGTTTTATTTTCATATTGTTTCCGTCAATTTTTACGCTTCCGTTCTGATACTCACTGTTTTGGCTGCTGGCGGTTGGATCGCGACTTTACCGTAACCGCCAGTTTAACTGTTTATAATGGAAATTTTAACGCAATCCGTCACGAAGGCTCCAAAGCCTTCAGGAACTGCATGGACGCTTCCGCAATTTTCACATCTTACACTCGCAACCTTAATCCGAACATTTCAGGATGTCGAAATCGGATTTTCGACTTGGACATCCCCGCACTTGATTTGACCTCTTTCGAGTGGACCTACGTGCTTCCCTATGCACGAATCAACTTCCCTTTTATCCTGCCCTCCATTTGTCTTAAAGATATGGGCAAAACAAAGTTGATTCGTGAGGCCACTTGTGAAGGTCATATCTCGTGTTGCTTGCGAGGAATTACGATAAGGAAACGTGGGATGTATTCACAATACTCCCGACGTAATTTAGGAAGCATTATATGCCTTGCGTCTCCACACGTGCACACTAGTGTAATGGATCATGGTCAAGAGGGTAGAGTTTGCGCTGTAACTCTATGGCCATGATATTGCGTGCGTTAAGATAACTTTCGAGTGTAGCGCGCAAGTGTTGGTGTTGCATAGGAACTCTCCTTGAGTTCCTATGAGCGATTGACACAAAGTTATGCCCTTGGAGGGGCATGACATATCGTGGTGGGAGCTACCTTTTTGGGCAATATGTGGTATGTGCCATGTGTTGTGTTGCGTGCCCATTTGGCGGGTCCATTGCTCCAAACCGAACCCGCCAATGGACCTCATATTGTGCAAGCCCCTTCTCCATACTCCCTACGATAAATTGCAAGCCTAACCTTCGTGAAGGGAAGCTTGTGTGGTGATCCCGAAGCGATGCGTTGGGAGCAAGGTGTGTGTTTTGCAATTTTCCATATTTTCGTGTGCCCACTTGGGAAGTAGCGCTCGTAACCTTTCAAGGCGCCCCAAGTGGAGCACATATGTGGGATCGAAGGTCATTGGTGTCAAGTCATCGTGTTTAGAAGGATTAAGTGATTGCACGATCCAAGCCGAAGATATTATAGTATAATTGTGGACCTTTCAAGGCACTTTTATGTGTCTTTGTGCCAATTTTGCCGTTTTTGGCCCGTCATGATGTCAAGTGGCGACCGTGTATCTCAACGTTGCGCTCAATTGACATCATGACCCAAGTATGATATGAGGGTACATACTTCAGTGCCCAACATATCTTGGACCCAGCGAATAACTCCTCTTGAGCTTGGCATACCGTGGCTGCCATGTTGGCGATTTGGGACCATCCCAAATCATGGGCCCACTTGGCGACCCTGCCATTCCCAAAACCGGAGGAGTTGGGCGACCCCCAAAAGATATGTTGGACACATAGGACTTGATACCAATCCTATGGCACACTCCGGTCCGAGTTGGGCATGTGCCTCATTTGCCCCAACCATGAGTGTGCGCATTTTTGGCCATTTTGAGCAATTTTCCACTTTTGCTGCCCGCCGTGCACTATGTTCTAACCCTCGTGCACGCCGGACGCATGGACCAATGGACCATATATGATATGGGTGTTATGGGTAATGGTCCCCATGGTCGACACACCACGTGGCCGAAGCGGAGCCACCTTCGTTAAGGTGCTAGCCCAAAGTGAGTGTGGGCAATTTTGCAATTTTGACATTTGTGGACCCAATTGGGATCGTCACCACGCCAAGTAGCATGAAGATCTTTGAGAGCCAAGTGCATGGGAGTCTCCGTTAGACTCCCGGTGGATCGCGTATGGGGGGGCCGATCCGATCTCCAAGCCGGCGTGGAGATATACTATTGGGAGCACACCTAATTTTGGCTCATTTCAAGCAGCCAAAATGACCCCATTTTGAGACCCCAATTTCCCCCTTCCGTGTGGTCAATTGGCGGCCCCACTCCTCTAAGCCCATATTGAGCCTGGACCTAATTTCAAGTTGTGCACTCAGATATAAGTCTCAGGTTTCGTCTTCCACCCTGTGAGCCATTGGCCTTACCTTGGCCGGGCGAGCCGCGCGTGGGAATGACGCCAATTTTGGTGACTCTGGCATCATGACCCCACTTGACTCATCCGTGTTGCCCTGATGCCGGGACCTCAGAGAGAACCAGGTTGGGTGAGGGCTCCAGAAAGTTCGTACTCGAAGGGCATAGGGTCAGTTGCCTCGTCCCTACCTCTGGCGGGTCCGGACGAGAGGTCAATTTTGGGGATTTTTGAGTCAATTTCCGTTTGGGCTGAGACAGCCCATTTTCAGCTACAAACTCCTGGGTGATAATGGCGGGGCCATATCTCTGACTCAGAGAGGAGTTCGGACCTGCCGTTAAGGGAGCATAGGGAGCCACTGTCGGTTGGCCTTGGAGCCCCTTGGTTTGAGGAACTCGCCTGTAGCTGGGCGGGAGACCTCTCCCATTGGCAGGGTTTCAGGGTCCGGACTGAGCAGGGCATGGGTTGTGTTTGAGCCCCCGCCCCCACCAGCCACTGAGAGGGTCGGACCTGGGATTGGGATATGAGTTGGGACTGAGTGTCTATTGTCCTGTGATGCCCTTACCCCAGTCCAGTCTTAACCCCATGTGTACATATCCTGATGTGTTGTTGTACATACTTTTGTTCCCTCTTTGCAGAGTGGCAAGGATTCTGAAACGCTTTGTCACATGACATGAGCGCATTGATGCCCCTGTGAGCGTAGTGCTTTGCCTGCCTGCTCACTTGCGCGTGTCCCGCAGCATCCCGTGGCCGGCCCCCCACGGGAACTCGTCAAAGGCGTTTCACCGCCGCGGGGTTACCCAGCCCTCGCGTGCCACTCGGGGCCACCCACCCCGAGCAGCGCGGCGCAGTCCGCAGCTCGCAGCGCGGCGCAGCAACTCGCAGCGCAGCGCAGCAGCTCGTAGCGCCGCCCAGCGACAGCGCCGAGTTCGTCACGGAGCCAGCAGCGCCGTCCAGAGCATCGCCCTGACCGCGCAGCAACCGTGAAAGAGGTGCACAGACCAGGACTCCTGCATCAGCCCCATCGGCCGACCCAGAGTCCCATCGGCCGACCAGCAAGGCCGCGTCAACCACCTCCACAACCACCGGCTGACCAGCACCAGCCGCACTTCCAATCCAGTGCTGCAGCACCCTCCTCAACAACCACAACCAGTTCGTTGAGTTGAACGAGTGCACATCAAGGACCTCAAGACCAACTACGCCCCCGCTGCCATGGTGAATTGGCAAGAAGCGGGTAGGAGGTGGCCGCAGCCCCACCCCCATGTGGCGCGCCTGCTGCGCGGATTGCTGTGGGACCAGCAGTACCGCTACAGCAATCCCCAGTGCGAAGGCGGCATGCCCGGGAGCTTCGAGCTCCGCGAGGACATGGGGGAGGACCGCCTGCGGGCAGTGGAGGAGTGGCTGCGGGCGGAAGGGTACGAGTACCGCTTCCGCCGCAAGCGCTGGAGGACGTGGACCCGGCCGGACAGGCCCGGCGAAGGGCTGCGCATCGACGGGATTGAGGAGGACGAGGACCCCAACGCCTACCCGTTGGGCGCCTCGATCAACGTCTCCCTGTGGGACGTGATCGAGAAGAACTTTCCGGAACCAGGGAGCAGCAGCGCGTCTCCGGCGACGGAGAAGCGGTCCGCCGGGGACAGGAGGCGGGACCGGAGGTGGCGGGAGTACCAGGAGTCCCTGGCCGCCGAAGCCGCCCAAGGCGCCAAGGGCGGAACCCCAGCCCCCAGTCCCCAACGGGCCAATGGTGGTCATCACCCCGGCTCCACCACCCTTGGCGACTACATCAAAGTTGCCAGGCAGACCAAGGCCAAGCCCCGTCCGCTGCTCCTGAAGCCCCAGCAGGCCTCAGCAGGCCCAAGCAGCGACGTAGAGTCGGCCCACCGCGGGAGGATGCCCACCGACCAGGCCAGCTCCAGCAGCAGCGCCGCTCCCGCCCAAAGGGACGTGGCGCGCGCCTGTGAGCGCGTCTGTGGGGCGCCCTGCAACCTTCGGGTTGCCCGGCAACGGGCCACGCAGCTGAACGCTGCCGTGGAGGGCGCCGTCGGCATCGCCCATGAGGAGGCCACCGAGTGGGGCAGAGGCATGGACTACCACGCCTCGAAAGTGGCAGCCATCGCGGCCGGTCTCACGGCTGCGGCCGCCCATGAGGCAGTGGCTGCCCGGATCAGGGCAACCGACGAGGAAGCCCGCCGGACGCAGGAGGCCATTGCCTGCAAGGAGGCCGAGGTGAAGGCGCTGGAAGAGGCGCTTGCCCAAGAGAGGGCAAAGAAGGAGGCGGAGGAAAGGGCCCACGCCGAAGCAACGGCTAAGGCCCAGGAGGACGCCGCCAAGAAGGAAGCCATCGAGGCCGCGCGACGGAAGGTCGCTGAGGAGAAGGCCAAGACGGAGGTGGAGCTGGCAGCGTTGAAAGCGCAGAAGGCGCGGCTGCAGCAGGCCCGGGAAGACGAGGCGGCTGGTGCTCGGGAGGAAGCCGAAGCGTGAGCTGCTGCAGCCACCGCCGCCGCAATGGAGGAGGCAGAGGCCAAACTCCGCCGCGAGACTCCCCCGGGAGTATCACAAGTGGAGACCCTTCGAAAGCTTTTCGAAGGGGACGCCTCCTCCAGGATGACGCTGGATGAGGCGGACACGGGAAGCAGTGGGAGCAGTGGCACCACCGCCCATCGACGGAGGAAGGGCAAGGGGAAGACCCCCGAGAGGCCGCGGAGGCCAGCGGGTGGACACCCCCATGACAGTGACCCCTTCTTCACCGCCAGTGACGGGGATGAACGAGGCCGCCGGCATCGCCAAGTGGTGGCTTGGACGGGCGGAGACGTCCCCATGGAACCGGTAGGTGAGGATGAGGATCTCCCTCCTCCCTACCGGAGCTCGGAGTCTTCAGAGACCGAGACGCCCAGGTGGGGCGACATGGGCGAGGATGACGACATGGACTTCGGCATCACGAAGAGGCGCCCATCCTCGGACCCACCGAGGCGACCCGGCGGAGGCCCACCGGGACCCCCTGGCGGAGGACGATCAGAACCCCTTGGAGGACGCCCACCGAGTGGACCCCCTGGAGGCGGACCACCGGGCGGGGGAGGACCCCCTGGACCGGGCGGACCCGGCAGAGGCCCTCCTGGAGGACCCCTTGGGGACTCCGACGACCCACCAGGGAATGGCGACCCGGATACCACCTGGTGGTGGATTGTCTACCTCCGCACGAGAGTCCAGTTGCTCGGGCTGGAGGTAGACACGGGCAAGGGCGAGATGGCTCGCATCTCCACAGTCGCCGCGCGCGCGCAGAAGGAGCTGGACATCGCCAGGGCCGAGACCAAGTCGCTGACCAACGTCGTCAGCGGCCTGCAGGAGAGGCTGGACGCGCTGGAAGCCCGCGGGAGCGTCGTCAGCGACCACCCACCCCTGGAGTCTGGCTCGTCGACGACGGCTGGGGACCCGGACCAGGTCCAGGCAGACCCCACGCCCCCGGCGGAGCCCCCAGGAGTCGCCCCAGCGCCAGTGCCCCCTCTCTCACAGCCCCCTCTCACCACAGCGCGGGCCGCCGCAACGAGCGCGTGCCGCCCGGCAGTGGCAGTGAGGAATGGCGTGATGAGTGGCTCAGCGCGGAGTACCGCAACCGCCGTGCTCCACCGCGGACGCCTGTACGCCCCAGACGCCCGGCACCAGCCCCGGTGCCAATCCCAACGGCTGGAGGACGTTATGGTGGACTCAGGGACGAGGTCCCCAGAGGAGACGTGGAGTGGGATGTCGGCGAAGGTGAAGACCTGGACCTGGACCTGGAGGAGTTCGACATCAGCCCGCCGCGTGGTGTACGACGGGAGGCCGCTGAACGCAGCCGCCGGCGCCGTGATGAGGATGCGTACATGGATGCAGTACGGCGTGAACACTTTGGTTCAGCGTACGTGGAGGAACCGCGGCGTAGCCACAGGGGTTCCATGGAGGAGATGGACGTGGCGGCTGTGGGAGTCCGTGGGCTAGGCCGATGGGAACCTCGGTTGACCTCGCGGCCGGCGTTCATGGTCTCTAAGGCCGCGGATGCCGCCGTGTGGGAAGACTTGAAGGACATCAAGCCCCCCATGTACGACGGCAACCCCCTCAACCTCGACCGCTTCTTGGAGAAGCTGGACGATTGGGGGCTGACCGTCACTGAAGACCTGCCTCCCGCTGATGCGGAGAAGTATGTCTTCAAACGGTTCAGGTACCGCCTGCCGGAAGTGCTCGGAGAGCTATACTTCTTGGCGACCAAGGAGGGGAAAATCAAGACCCTCAAGGAAGCCAAGAAGTGGCTCAACGAGCAGGAGCGGGTAGACGCTCCGCAGGTGGCGGCCAAGCGCTGGAAGTCCATCAAGCTTGAGCATGATGGACGGGAGATCCGCCTACGAGAGTGGCGAGACTTCCGAGGGAAATACACCCTCTTCTGCCGCAACGTGGAGGATTGGAACGAGGGTGACGAGCAGGCTCGCCTGCTCTCCATGCTGCCGGAAGCATGGATCAAGAGGGTCACCAAGGAGGAATCCAAGAGGGCCAAGTCCAACCACACGGTCAAGATGATGCTCCCCAAGGAGTATCATACGAACGTGGTGGCTTGGGCGAAGAAGAACGTGGCCCGGGATGTCAAACGGCACTCCCTGCGGAACGCTCTTCTCATCACCGTCTCGGGCGATCGCGAGAAGACCGCGATGTGGCGCCTTGACGATTGTGAGTTGAGCGGCCAGACCATCCGTCTGCAGCCCATCCTGGCGCGGATGAGCTGCGACGAGATCCTGGAGTGGGTTGGCGAGGAAGTACTCAAGGAGTACCGAAACCTCCACCACACCCGCGGGTTGAGGCCCGGCGACCGCGACGTCAACTACGTTGGCGAGGGACCTGGCGGGGAAGATGCCATGGACCCAGCGGGAGCCGGCGGCGATGAGACTCTCGTCGACGATGACGACGACGATGAGCCCGCCGAAGTGGCCGTTTGCGCCTTCGTGGCCAAGAACCTGAACGCGGGGAGCAAACCGGGAAACTGGAAGCCCCTGCAGCAGGGTTGGAGGAAACAGGAGAAGAGGGACCCTCGCCGTATTGGCGACCCTCCGCTGTCCTTTGGGGAGTTCATACGAGCTCACCCTCAGGGCTGTTTCGTGTGTTATGGGAGGAAGCGAGGCTTCAACCATGACCACCGAACATGCCCCATCCACAAGGCCGACACGGACGCTTACAAGAAGGCGCACGGGTCGAAGAAGCGTGCGCCCGCGGGTATCCGGGAAGCCAAGATGGAGGTGGACAAGGACGAGCTGGCCAAGCTGATGTCGTCGGTGGGGACCGAATTGGCCAAGGAGATCCAGGAGATCAAGCGGAACTGGGTCCCCAGATCGGACAACAAGAACAAGGAGAATAACCAGAATGACCAGAACAAGGACAAGGACAAGAACAAGGGTAAGAAAGGGGGAAGGAAGAAGGGCATCAACGACGTTGAGGCCGAGGAGAACACCCCCTCTTCCACAACCGACGCCCCCTAGCGGAGCCCCTGCAGCCAAGGGCCCCAGCTAGGGCGGTCGCAGGATGGTGACGTGGGAAGCGCCCAACCATCCCGCTCGGGAGTCGATAAGCACAAGGGGAATGCCGCGGGCGGAAGGCCAGGTCCGGCTCCCAGTCGCGGAGGCGGGGTGAGGGCAAGTGAAGGCACGAACCCTTGCACCCGTCCGTCCTTCGCGACCAAGAATGTGTTTGATGTACTACAAGATCTATCCGAGAGTATCGGAGGATCACCTGGATCGCAGCTGGATGCTGCAGATGGGCAGCCTGAGCCCATTGTCCACGACCTGCACCAGTCGCTTGTGGAGCTTCTGGAACGACCGGAGATCCTGAGTTTGCACGCCGTGCGCCGTGTCGGTGGCGAGCGGCAGTTGCATCTTAAGGTCCGTGCCTTATGCGGGGAGGTGGAAAAGGTTTTCGACGTGTTGGTCGACACGGGAGCTCAAGTCAGCTTGGTCAAGGCTGGCCTACTTCCACCAGAGTGTCCGACCGACAGTCGGAAACCTGTCAGGCTGAAGGTGGCGAACGGCCAGTACATGGTGGGAGGCACGAGAGAAGCGGCCATCAGGCTGCAGTTCGTGAACCATCGTGAGCTGAGTTGCCCAGAACTCGGCAAGGAAATCCTCCTGCACGGTCGCTTCTACGAGGCCGAGATGGACTCGGACATGATCGTTGGGTACGACTTCATGATGGAGACGGACTCCGGCGTTCTCCCGGCCCAGGCCTCCATGACCCTGTACCAGGACGACCAGCTCTCGTGGCTTTCGTCACCTGAGCACCATGTGGAATGCCAATGGATCCGGCCCGAACGCAATCAGCTCGAAGTGGCCGCGCTGGACACTGAGCCAACTGGTCCTGCAAACCAGGAGTACGGCGTAAGGCCGGAAGTGGCGAGCCGAGTTGTCGCGGACTTGGGAGCTTCGGATCTGGCCCTGGATGCGTTCTCTTCAGGAACCTCCGCCCATCTGCGGTTGTGTGAGAAGTACTGGAGCGCACAGGACTCCGTGTGGAAGAAGCACTGGGGTCCGCATCACGGATTGATGTGCATCCATTGCCCCCGTTGGGACATTCCAAGAGCGATAGCGAAGATTCGCAAGGACCGCTCTAAGGCAGTGCTGGTTGTTCCTATGGGATGCACCGAGGAGGAAAGTACCCGACATTGGGTAGCCTCATTGACCAACATGACCTTAAACAAGGTCGTCCTACCGGCTGGAGAGAGTGTCTATCAGGACGCTAAGGGACAGCCCATGCCACCCCAGAGATGGCCAACGGAATTCCACTATGTGGATGGGGGCCTTGATCATGCCGATACCACGGACTTCGTGTGTGTCAACCGCATCATAGCAGAGCCCTGGCGGCAATGCTTTGCGGTTCCCCCTGTTGACATCGAAGAATCGGAATCGGAAGACCCCCTCACTGAAGAGGAATGGGATCTGGTTCAGGGGTATATGGATCAGCCCTTTCACGACTGGGGAAACCAGCGTGAGGGCAAAGGCCAGGACAAAGCCTGGTGGGAAGTGGACTCAATCGTCTCCGGTTGCTATGACGGGAATACCTTCGTACAGAGGGTGCTGGATCACATGTCCAGCCAAGACGAGCCGCCTGGCGGTAACCCACCCACCTACGGCGATCTATTCCGAGGCAAGACCAGAGATGGCCCTTTGGGCCACCTGGGAAGACCACCTGAGCCGAAAGCGAGCGGGGTCGGTACCCCTCAAGTAAGCTCCGTGGTCCAAGTGCCCGGAAAAGCCAAGGCGGAGTCCGATGATTGCCCCAAGATTCAGGCATTGAGGGCCAGGCTGAAGCAGAAGTATGGTGAAACCTTCTTCAGCGGTAAGCCTGTGTTTCCCCCACCGGTGCGTGGACCGTATGGCGAGGCCAAGATACGACTGAAGCAGGACCCCCGTGTGTATCGGCACCGGGAGTTTGCCCTGAGGGGCGAGAGGAAAGAGGCCATGGAGAAGATCCTCCGTGACTTCATCCAGAGAGGCTGGCTCGAGCCGTGCCACTCCGAATGGGCCTCTCCGTGCTTCGTCGTCCCCAAGAAGGTTGCCGGTGATTGGCGGCTCGTGGTCGACTACCGCGGCCTGAACGCCCAAACGCAGCACGAAAGCTATACGCTGCCCCTCATTGAGGACATGCTGCAAAAACAACACCGGCGGAGGATCTTCACGGTGATTGACCTGAAACACAGTTATCATCAGATGCCTCTCGCCGAGGAGTCCCGTGCCTGCACAGCCATGAGCACCCCACTTGGACCTCTCCAGTGGAAGGTGATGCCCATGGGCGTTACCAACGGCAATGCGGCTTTTCAGCGGATGCTGGAGAACCTGCTTGAGCCGGTGCGCGACTGTGCGGACCCCTTCGTGGACGACGTGATCATCGCGTCCGGGGACCCCAGCATGAGCTACGAGGAGCTCCTGGAGGCACACGAGAGGGACGTCACTCGAGTGCTGGACCTTCTGGTTCGGCACAAACTCACGGGCAGCAGTGACAAGGCCACCATTGCGGTAAGCGAGGTGGTCTTCGCTGGCCACGTGGTCGGGAACGGGCAGCGAAAGCCCATACCTGGCAAGGTGGCTGCGATTGAGCACTGGGAAAAGCCCAAAATGGTCTCTGAGCTACGAGCGTATCTGGGGTTCTGCAATTACTACTCAGGGTATATCAAGATGTATGCCGAGTATGCAGCCCCCATGACGACCATGCTCAAGGGCAACCGAGAGGAGACCAAGAAGGGGCCCAAGAAGGCTCTGGTCTGGACAGCTGAGTCCGACCGTGCCTTTGAGGGGATGAAGCAGGCGCTGCTATCCGCAGTGGGTCTGCACCTCCTGGATCCCGACCGAGGGTTCGTCCTGCGCACCGACGCTTCCGACTACGCCATTGGCGCTGTGTTGGAGCAAGTGCTTGACGACGGGAGGCACGTGCCCGTGGCCTTCTGGAGCCGAGTCCTGGCGGAAGGCCAGAGACGGACGTGGACGCCCCGTGAAAAGGAGGCGTATGCCATCGTCATGGCTCTCAGGAAATGGGCTGGGTACATAGCCCTCCATCCCGTCACCGTCTGCACCGACCATCAGAGTCTGCAGTCGTGGCACAAGGAGCACGTGGACACCCCCTCAGGTCCCGCCTCCCGACGGGCAAGATGGCATGAGACCTTGGCCAAGTTCGACCTTACGGTTGTTTATATTCCTGGAAAGGATAACACCGTGGCGGACTGTCTCAGTAGGTGGGCCTATCCCGCCAGCAAGGGCATGCAGGACATCTCTGCCCATGGCGATGAGGCTGAGACCGCTGAAGCCAAGAGGATCATTGAAATGGAGCGCCTGATGGAGGAGGGTGGTGCTAAATGCTTCGTCGTCATGGCCGCGGATGTCCCCCTCGCAACGAGGGTGAGCAGAGTGGTCAGAGTACTCGCCCCTGAGGAAGCTGAGTCCAACAAGCACCTCTTCCCGGAGTCTTGCCTCCAGGACGACTGGACCGACGATTACGCCAAGTCTGAGGCCTTTGCGGCCGAGTATAGGGCTGTGACCGACCCTGACGACGGGCAGAAGTGGCCAAAGGGGCTGACCGAGGAAGATGGCAAGCTCTACCGGAATGGTAAGCTGCTAGTACCGGAGTCCCGGGTGCTCCAGCTTTGCGAAGCTTGGCATCACCACATGCTGCACCCAGGGGTCAAGAAGCAAGCCCTTGACATGCAGCGTCGGTTGGAGAGCGACCATATCGTTCTCTACACCGCCATCAAGAAGGTCAGGAAGGGTTTCTCGGTCTGTCAGGCCTGCAATCCCGATAACCGGAACGTCAAGGGGGAAGCCCAATGGACCCCGGTTCCTGACCAGCCCATGGAGAGCGTGGCCATGGACGTCTTCTCCATGCCCCAAGTCCATATTGGCAAGGAGACCTTTGACTGTGTGGTTCTCTGTGTGGACCGCCACAGCGGCTACGTTGTAGCCGTTCCGGCACGCAAAAAGGGGTTGCTTGCCAGAGAAGTGGCAGTCATGATGATTCGTCATTGGCTGACCATCTTTGACATCCCCCGCACCATTTGCAGTGACCGAGGGCCCCAGTTTACTGGTGGCTGGTTCAAGGCTATGTGTTCCCTCATGGGGATACGTCATGCCAAGAGCGTCGCCTATCTCAGCCGGTCTAACGGCCGTGCTGAAGTGGCTGGACGGCAGCTGTTCGAAAAGCTGCGCAAGATCCACATCACCAATCCACGGCGGAACTGGTTTGAGGAAATGTGGCCTGCTCTGAAGGCCCATCATGACACCCCCACTCCGGGCGGTTTGTCCCCTCACGAGATTCTGTTCGGCAGGGACCCCCTGGGTAGGGGACTTCCCTTGTCTGGTGATGGCATGGCTATGGATGCCAAGGAATTCTTCGCGCGGCAAGAGCAAACGGTGCGGGACATCCGCCAGCAGCTCGAGAAGGAGCATGCTGAGCGTCAGAAGTCCGCCCCGAGATCGACAGCGCAGAAGTTCAGGGTGGGAGACCCGGTGTGGGTGATCAGACCCCGCCCTATGGGCACCCACCGCACCAAAACCTGGTTCACACCCGGCGAGGTGGTCCGCAGGATTGGTGAGGACACCTACCGCATCAAGGTGGGTCACGGACAGTTCCGGGAGCGCCAGGAGAGTCAACTCCGTGTGCGGGAACCCGACCTCCTCTGCCGGCATGTGTCCCTGAGCTATGCCGCACATGAGGCCGATTCAGACGACGACTATGCTGAGCAGGACGACTATACAGTCGAGAAGATCCTGGCTCAGGGTCCGAAGGCCTCGGCACCCGGAGGTCTGGAGTTCAAGGTTCGTTGGCGAGGCTATGGGCCGTCCCACGATACCTTGGAACCCGTCTCCTCGTTCGTGCCGCGGGTCAATACTCCCTTCATGGAGTACATCCGCAAGCACAAGACCAAGATCCACGTGTCGGACTTGGCAGCACTCACCCGGGCGATTGCAGCTAGGGGTGCCTGATCAGCGCCCTGGGCTCTCCCCTGATGGGTTTTGAGCGCTTGTGAGGCCGACGGATCGTCCCTTGCTTGCTTGCTCTCTTCCATCTTTTGGTGACAGAGTGGCCATATACCCCCCCCTGCTGAATCCAGAGGAGGATGGCCCCTCTCTTTCAATTCTATTCGTCACTCCCCACCTGCTGAATCCTTGGGAAACCAGGTAGGGCGACTGACCTTCATTTTTCTGAGCTCTTGGGGCCTTGAAGCCCATACGACGTTGCGCAACGGATGCCGCTGTCATCGGCATTGCGATTTTTGGTGTGTGGTCTGGTCCCATGGCATTTGCGGGATCCAGACCAGTCGACGTGTGTCTCGGGACTATATATGGCCTGAACTCAGGCGTTTTCCTGTCCACCCTCCTGCATTGCCTTATCCTGACCGTGGCGTGGTTTGGCGCTCTGTCCAGAGCGTGTTTACACGCCTATTTACCCAGATTATTGCTTGTTTTTCTACCCTCCAGGATATGTGCATCTGTATGTTAAGTGTCATCAGCCCATCGCTGAGGGATGGACTGTTTTTCACCACGAATCGGGATACAGAGGCGCCCTGAGTCGCCGCCTACATGTTCATACAGTCTGGTCCAGCCTGGACCAGTACCCGAATACAGATTCTACTGTTTGAGTGCCCGTGATACCGTGTTGCCCTATTCGCTGTGATGTGTGGAGATCCTGATGGCGCCAGGCGGGAAGCCCAGTTGCCTGACTACACTCCCAGCGGTCCGCCACTGTCAGTCCCAGTGTGAGCCTACCGATTCGCAGACGCACTTGCATTCGGATGGCGGCCTCCGGTGCTCCTGACCTCGGTCAGTCTGCCTGGGAAACTGGTGGTTTGAGGAGTCGACGCCTCCGCCAACACTGCATGAGCACTCCCTCATGTATGGCCTTCGTGGCAGTAGGGCGAGGGAAAAGACGGCCTTGATGCCCGATCCCTTCAGGAGGAGTTCCCTTAAGATCTGGGGTTCTTAAGGAGTTCGACTATGGCACTCTGGACTCGCGTCGTATGGATATGGACATGGTGCGCCCGAGGAAGGACCCGTGGGGACTCTCCCCAGTGGGCGGGCCTTGGGAAGCTTGGGGTAGCCTGATGGATCCTTGTGGTCGCTCTCGACCTGTGGGACCACCTCGGTCGTCGTGTGTCGCCTATGTTGGCCATGTATGCCACTGCCACTGTGGTGGTGACCGTAGCAGCCGGCACCCGGTGCGCCTGGTATGGGTTAACGGGTCCTTTGGATGCCGAACAATCGCCGCCAGGACCCGGGACTTGATACTTGATACTGTACATGTGCTACGTGATTATACAGCATCATACCTATCTTACTGTGACTTACTGAAGTGAGGATGTGACACCCCCCCCTTTCAGGATATGGTCCTGGGTACCCGCTGCCACGCTTGGGTGTTATCGAGCCCCCCCCAGGGTTTGCTCTAAGGAGGGGGGTGAGGCGGTACCCAGAACCCCATGGCTAGGTTATGGCATACAACCGGTCTCCCGTCCACTAACCGCATGCACGGAAGGGAAGACGCCCCGTTCCGTGCCGTAAATCCCCGCATCGGCAACCGATGCACCGCCAGCGGAGATTTGTGTATCAGAATATCAGGAATCAACAGGGTTTCATTTTCATATTGTTTCCGTCAATTTTTACGCTTCCGTTCTGATACTCACTGTTTTGGCTGCTGGCGGTTGGATCGCGACTTTACCGTAACCGCCAGGTTAACTGTTTATAATTGGAAATTTTAACGCAATCCGTCACGAAGGCTCCAAAGCCTTCAGGAACTGCATGGACGCTTCCGCAATTTTCACATCTTACACTCGCAACCTTAATCCGAATTTTTCAGGATGTCGAAATTGAATTTTCGACCTCGACATCCCCGCACTTGATTTGACCTCTTTCGAGTGGACCTACGTGCTTCCCTATGCACGAATCAACTTCCCTTTTATCCTGCCCTCCATTTGTCTTAAAGATATGGGCAAAACAAAGTTGATTCGTGAGGCCACTTGTGAAGGTCATATCTCGTGTTGCATTGCGAGGAATTACGATAAGAAAACGTGGGATGTATTCACAATACTCCCGACGTAATTTAGAAAGCATTATATGCCTTGCGTCTCCAAACGTGCGCGCTAGTGTAATGGATCATGGTCAAGAGGGTAGAGTTTGCGTTGTAACTCAATGGCCATGATATTGCGTGCGTTAGGATAACTTTCGAGTGTAGCGCGCAAGTGTTGGTGTTGCATAGGAACTGTCCTTGAGTTCCTATGAGCGATTGACACAAAGTTATGCCCTTGGAGGGGCATGACATATCGTGGTGGGAGCTACCTTTTTGGGCAATATGTGGTATGTGCCATGTGTTGTGTTGCGTGCCCATTTGGCGGGTCCATTGCTCCAAACCGAACCTGCCAATGGACCTCATATTGTGCAAGCCCCTTCTCCATACTCCCTACGATCAATTGCAAGCCTAACCTTCGTGGGGGGAAGCTTGTGTGGTGATCCCGAAGCGATGCGTTGGGAGCAAGGTGTGTGTTTTGCAATTTTCCATATTTTCGTGTGCCCACTTGGGAAGTAGCGCTCGTAACCTTTCAAGGCGCCCCAAGTGGAGCACATATGTGGGATCGAAGGTCATTGGTGTCAAGTCATTGTGTTTAGAAGGATTAAGTGATTGCATGATCCAAGCCGAAGATATTATAGTATAATTGTGGACCTTTCAAGGCACTTTTATGTGTCTTTATGCCAATTTTGCCGTTTTTGGCCCGTCATGATGTCAAGTGGCGACCGTGTATCTCAACGTGGCGCTCAATTGACATCATGACTCAGGTCCCAAATGAGGGTACATACTTCGGTGCCCAACATATCTTGGACCCGGCGAATAACTCCTCTTGAGCTTGGCATACCGTGGCCGCCATGTTGGCGATTTGGGACCATCCCAAATCATGGGGCCACTTGGCGGCCCTGCCATTCCCAAAACCAGAGGAGTTGGGCGACCCCCAAAAGATATTTTGGACACATAGGACTTGATACCAATCCTATGGCACACTCCGGTCCGAGTTGGGCATGTGCCTCATTTGCCCCAACCATGAGTGTGCGCATTTTTGGCCATTTTGAGCAATTTTCCACTTTTGCTGCCCGCCGTGCACTATGTTCTAACCCTCGTGCACGCCGGACGCATGGACCAATGGACCATTTATGATATGGGTGTTATGGGTAATGGTCCCCATGGTCCACACACCACGTGGGCGAAGCGGAGCCACCTTCGTTAAGGTGCTAGCCCAAAGTGAGTGTGGGCAATTTTGGAATTTTGACATTTGTGGACCCAATTGGGATCGTCACCACGCCGAGTAGCATGGAGATCTTCGAGAGCCAAGGGCATGGGAGTCTCCGTTGGACTCCGGGTGGATCGCGTATGGAAGGGCAGATCCGATCTCCAAGCCGGCGTGGATATACTATTGGGAGCACACCGAATTTTGGCTCATTTCAAGCAGCCAAAATGACCCCATTTTGAGACCCCAATTTCCCCCTTCCGTGTGATCAATTAGCGGCCCCATTTCTCTAAGCCCATAGGGAGCCCGGACTCAATTTCAAGTTGTGCACTCAGATAAAAGTCCCAGGTCCTGCCTTCTACCCTGTGGGCCATTGGCCTCACCTTGGCCGGGCGAGCCGCGCGTGGGAATGACGCCAATTTTGGTGACTTTGGCATCATGACCCCACTTGACTCATCCGTGTTGCCCTGATGCCGGGACCTCAGAGAGAACCAGGTTGGGTGAGGGCTCCAGAGAGTTCGTACTCCAAGAGCATAGGGTCAGTTGCCTCGTCCGTACCTCTGGCCGGTCCGGACAAGAGGTCAATTTTGGGGATTTTTGAGTCAATTTCCGTTTGGGCTGAAACAGCCCATTTTCAGCTACCAACTCCTGGGTGATAATGGCGGGGCCATATCTCTGGCTCAGAGAGGAGTTCGGACCTGCCGTTAAGGGAGCATAGGGAGCCACTGTCGGTTGGCCTTGGAGCCCCTTGGTTTGAGGAACTCGCCTGTGGCTGGGCGGTAGACCTCTCCCATTGGCAGGGTTTCAGGGTCCGGACTGAGCAGGGCATGGGTTGTGTTTGAGCCCCCGCCCCCACCAGCCACTGAGAGGGTCGGACCTGGGATTGGGATATGAGTTGGGACTGAGTGTCTTTTGTCCTGTGATGCCCTTACCCCAGTCCAGTCTTAACCCCATGTGTACATATCCTGATGTGTTGTTGTACATACTTTTGTTCCCTCTTTGCAGAGTGGCAAGGATTCTGAAACGCTTTGTCACATGACATGAGCGCATTGATGCCCCTGTGAGCGTAGTGCTTTGCCTGCCTGCTCACTTCCGGTGTCCCGCAGCGTCCCGTGGCCGGCCCCCCACGGGAACGCGTCATTCATATGCCAATTTCAGGGCTTTCCTCTTTGGTGCAATTCTTGTACATGCCCGCCACCGTGGGACGACCGGTGTGCTGAACGGAGCCCGCAGTGTGGATTGGAGTATTGCTGGATTTGTGGGATCTGGTTGCTGTTCAGGGTTGAAGGAGGATTGTATTTTATTTTCTATATTTTTGGTTTTGGAACCCTGGATTTTGATAAATGCAATCGTTGATCAGGAGCAAATCGGCAGGGGTTACAGGCGGAAGGGGCACAGCAGGGGCCGGTCCTGGTAGGGACCTTCTTTACTTTGTGGTGTCGGTTGCTGGGTGTCTCTGTCCCGGGCCTTGTGGTCCCTGTCCCCCCATCCCCTTTCTTTCGAGGTGGGCTGCTGGCGAGGCGGGCTGCATGTTTCGGTGTCCCTTTTCCCGATGGGCCGCTGTTCCTGGCTTGGTGTTGCCGGCTTTGGCTGGGTGGTCCCCCTGTGCCCATTTGGGGGTTCTATCTTCGGTGCTTTCTGGGTGGGGGCTGTGGCCGCCTCTTGTGGTGTTGGCGGGCGGTTTGGTGGCTGTGGGCTGTTTTCGCGCCCCCTGCCTCCCCCCCCCCCTTTTTCTTTCGGGGGGGGGGCCTGTTCCTCCCTCTGCCTTCTCGGGGCTGGCGCACTCACTGCCCTGCTTTCAGTCTGGTCTTCCGGGCTGCTTTTGGCGGTTGCGTTCTGTTTGGCCGTGTTCCGGCCCCATGGGTCAGGTGGGCGATGTGCACGTTGGGCTCGGCGCCCCTTCCTGTCGGGTTGGGTCCTGGCTCTGCCGGCTGGGCGGCTGCGCCAGGCGGCTGCGTGTGGCTCTGGGTTGGGGGGCTGAGGTTGTTCGTGTCCTTTATCCTCTGCGGTGCCGGTTTTAACCTTCTGGGTGGTCCGCCACCGTTGTTGCGGGGCGCGCGGTGGCCCCGTGTGTGGCCTGCGGTGCCGGTGTGTGGTGTGCTGGTGCGGCGCCTTCCAGGGTGTGCGGTGGCTTGCTTCGGTTAGTCCTTCAGGTTAGGGTCAGTCGTGTCGTGTGGTGCCGCTCTGTGCCGCGTCGCGTCGCGCCGTGCTGTGACGCGTTGCACTGTGGCGCGCTGTTGTGCGGTGTGCCGTGGTCTCGCGTTGTGCCGTGGTGGGTCAGTGGAGGTCAGCCTGGCCTGTGTCGTGGTGCGGGGTGCGGGCCGGAGTGTGGCTGGCTGGTGGCTGGGGGGGGCGGTTAGGTGTGGGTTCCTCGCTGGGTCTGTGCTGTGGGGGCCTGGGCGTGCCGCTCGGGCTGGTGGGTCGGGTAGGCGTCCGTGGGGCTGCCCTCCCTGAGGGCCTGTGCCTTGGTCCTATTCCTCTGGGGGTCCCGAACCCTAGCCCTGGTCGCTGTGGCGGTGCCCTCGTCCTCTTCCGGTGCCTGTGAGGTGGCCCTTGTGGCGGCCGGGGTCGTCGCGTGGCGGTGAAGGCGTGGTGGTGCGCCGTGCGGCGGCCCTCCCTGCGGCTTCCTCTGTGGCTGTGGCCCGTTCTCCCCGTGTAGGTGTGCCCTCCTTTCCCCGTGTGGTTTCCGGTGGCTGGTGGGTGTGCGCTGGTGAGATCCGTACGGCGTCCGATGCTTGGTTCGGCGGTGCGTGTTGGGGGGTGCGCCCCCGGGAGTCGTGCGGCGTTCGGTGGGGTTGGGGTGGCGCTGGTCCCCCCGTCGTGGTATGCCCTTCCTGGGTGTGGGTCGTGGCGTTTACCGTGGTGCCCTTGTCCTCCGTGCCTTGGTCCCCGCTCCTGCCGCTTCCTGGTTTCTGGGTGGTTTCCTGCCCCCATGTGGTGTCTCTTCCGGCGCCCTGTCCCTATTGGTACCTGCCCTCACTTGGGGCCCCTGCATGCCCTCTTGCCTGGATTCCCCTTGGTGTCCCTTGCCCTCCCCTTGCCCTTGTCCTTCCCCTTCCTGGTGTGGAGGTGGCGGGCTGGGGAGGGAGCGCCGATGGCCCAGGCCTGGGGGTGGGTGGCCTGGAGCCATTGGCGGAGGGCTTTCAGGTTGTAGGGGGGGCGGAGGCCCTTGACCGCATCGCTGAGGAGGGCCTCCCATGCCGCTTGCGGCATGTTGGCCTCCAGGGGGGGCTCGTTGGGGTCGGCGGGGGTGCGGGTGCGCATCTCCTCGAAGGTATGTGCACCCCATCTTGCCTTCCCGCTCCCCCGCCTCACTTCACCAAGCAGCAAAGCTCCTGCAAAGCGGGGGCAGACCACCAGGCGAGGTGGGCGGGGGCCTGGGCGGGGGAGGGGTCCGTGCCCGGGGTCCCGGAGCGGCGGGGGGAGGACGTGGAGCTGTGGCGGTGGTGGGGGTGGCGGTGCCTGGGGGAGCGGGAGCGGCGGTGGCGGGGGCTGGGGGTGGATGACGGGTACGGGCGGAGGGGGGAACGGGAGGGGGAGGTGGACATGGGGCGGCGGTCGCGCGCTTGGTGGCGTCTGGCGGAGCGGGAATGGTGGTGGCGGGCGCTGGGGGTGGTGGATGGGTATGGGCGGCATGGGGAACGGGGAGCCAGGCTGGGCCTGTGGGGGGAGGAGAAGGTGGATGTGGGGCGGCGGTGGCGTGCCTGGCGGCGCCGGGGGGAGCGGGAGCGGTGGTGGCGGGGGCTGGGGTCGGGGGTCGTGTACGGCCGGAGGGGGGAGGGGGAGGTGGACATGGGGCGGCGGTGGCGCTCGTGGTGGCTCCCAGGGGAACGAGAGCGGCGGGAGCGGGGTCCGAGGGGGGTCGTGGTGGCACCTCAGGGAGCAGGAGCGGCGCGAGTGGGTGGTTGAGGCGCGGTGGCGGTGTGGGGAGTGTGGGCGCCAGGGGCAAGTGTGCCATGCGGGGGGGGAGCGGGAGCGCCGCCGTTTGCGGGACCGGGCCTCATCGCTCGAGTTGGGCTAGTCAGGAGGCGTGGGCAGGTCCTGGGGGGCCTCGCGTGGTGCCGCATGGTACTGGGGGGGGAGGGGGGAGATCCCCCGTCGTCCATGGATCCGCCACGTAGGGGTGTGGTGGCGGCAGCGGCTGGTGGTATGGGTCGAGTGACTGTCCATGGCGGGGTTGGGCCCGGGGGGCCCTTCGGCGTGGACGTCGTGGCCGGGGGGATACGGCTCCTGGTACGGGGAGGGTGGCTGGTACGGGGGGGGTGGCCCCTGGTGGTAGGTGGGGTATGTGGATGGAGCGCTCGGTGGCTGCGATCCCTGGCTGCCATCCGCTGCGGCGCGCTTGCGTGGCCAGTTGTAGGCCGGGCGGTTTGGAGGAGAAGCTTGCCGTCTTCTGCAAGGATTTCGCAGACGAGCTTGCGTATCTGGTGGACCTCTTGGTCAGTGGTGGGAAGGGGGTATGCTAGCTTTGGGCTAAGACCCACACGGCTGAGGACCCTGTGGATGGCGTGGTACCCGCAGGTGAGGGATTGCTGCGGTCTGGGGCCCGCCTCGATTTGTGTGTGGGCGGTGGGATGGCCCAAATCCAGGGCACGGTCCCCGTGGGTGGCCAGCTGCGCTGGACCCACCTCGCCTGGTGGTCTGTCATGCCATGTCCAATTCTTCCTCCCCCCACAAACACCACCGAGCTTCCCGTTCCATCCGCCGCCCATACGCCAGGACCTGGAGCTCGGAGCCCTCCCCCCCCCAGGCCCCCGCCCACCTCGACTGGTGGTCTGGCCCCGCCTTGCGGGGGGCCGGCCGCTGGGTGAAGTGGGCCGGGGGAGCAGGACGGCGAGAAGGGGTGCACATGGTGCGCACCTTCGAGGAGATCCGCACCCGCATCCCTGCCAACCTCAACGAGCCCCGCCTGGAGGCCCTCATGCCGGAGGCTGCATGGGAAGCCCTCCTCCGGGACGCAGTCCAGGGCCTCTGCCGCCCCTACACCCCCAGAAATCTCCGCCGGTGGCTCCAGACCACCCACCTCCAGGCATGGGCCACCGGTGTTCCGCAGGCCCCCCCTCAACCCCACCACCACCACACCGGAGAGGGAAAGGGCAACCGCAAGGGCAGGGCAAGGGATGGGAAAGGACATCCCGCAAGGGGGCGAGGAGGGGGCCAAGGTAACAGGCAGGCGCCCACAGGGACAGGGCAGCGGGGGCAGCACAACACGGGGGCAGGAAACCACAAACGGGCCAAGAAGGGGAAGGACCAGGGGCTGTAGCACAAAGGGAGAGAGCGCAACGACAGGCACCATGGCACACACAGGGGAAGGGCACGCCACAACAGAGGGACCAGCACCGTTCCACCCCCAGATGACACCCCGCGACCCCCGGAGGCGCACGCCCGCCAAGACACGCCGCCGAAGCACAGACCAGATGCCGCACGGACCGCACCAGCTCACGCATACTGGAGCAGGACGGCGAGAAGGGGTGCACATGGTGCGCACCTTCGAGGAGATCCGCACCCGCATCCCTGCCAACCTCAACGAGCCCCGCCTGGAGGCCCTCATGCCGGAGGCTGCATGGGAAGCCCTCCTCCGGGACGCAGTCCAGGGCCTCTGCCGCCCCTACACCCCCAGAAATCTCCGCCGGTGGCTCCAGACCACCCACCTCCAGGCATGGGCCACCGGTGTTCCGCAGGCCCCCCCTCAACCCCACCACCACCACACCGGAGAGGGAAAGGGCAACCGCAAGGGCAGGGCAAGGGATGGGAAAGGACATCCCGCAAGGGGGCGAGGAGGGGGCCAAGGTAACAGGCAGGCGCCCACAGGGACAGGGCAGCGGGGGCAGCACAACACGGGGGCAGGAAACCACAAACGGGCCAAGAAGGGGAAGGACCAGGGGCTGTAGCACAAAGGGAGAGAGCGCAACGACAGGCACCATGGCACACACAGGGGAAGGGCACGCCACAACAGAGGGACCAGCACCGTTCCACCCCCAGATGACACCCCGCGACCCCCGGAGGCGCACGCCCGCCAAGACACGCCGCCGAAGCACAGACCAGATGCCGCACGGACCGCACCAGCTCACGCATACTGACCACCGGACCCCGCACAGGGGGAAGAGGGCAGACCCACACGGGGAGAAGGGGCTAAACCAACGATGGGAGCCGCGGAGAACAGCGCCGCGCACCCCACTGAAACGCCTTCACCGCGGGGCGACCACCCCGGCCACAGCAAGGGGCACCACACGGGCACTAGAAGAGGAAAAGGACACGCACGCACTACCCCGGACTAGGGGCAAGGACCCCCAGAGGACACGGGACCAAGGCACAGGCCCCCAGGGAGGACAACCCTGCAGACACCCGCCTGACCCACAAACCCAAGCGGCACACCCAGATCCCCGCAGCACGGATCCAACAAGCCACGCCACACCAAAGCGCGCCCTCAAGCCACCAGCCAGCCACATAACCTCGGCCTGCGTCCCGCACCACAAAGCGGGCCAGTCTAACCAGCGCCGACCCCACCCCATGCCGGAACGGCAGTGAAAAGAGCCCACCACACAACATGGCACACCGATACACGGCACAACACGAAGCAACACGTCACACTGCACCACAGCGGCCCCAGTGCGTCACCAGCTGTGGGAACCGACGGTGCTGGAGCAGTGGGTGGCAGCCCTGCGGACCCCCTCCATGCAGCTGGCCCACCTGGAGTGTACGGGGCCCCACTCGCTGGGCACGGAGTTCCTCCGCCACGTCGTGGAGGAGTCCATACGGATCTGGTACACCCACGCCAAGGCGCGTGCCACACTGCTGAAGGCCCGCCTGGGCCCGGGCAGCACGATGGCGTGGGCGTTGCAGGAGCTGCGCCTGCACCAGCAAGCAGAATCAGAAGGGGTGCAGCGGGAGCTCCTGGAATAAGCGCGGTCGCCAGAGGCAAACTCACCAGGTTACCCCGACTCCCCCTTCCCCTGCCGAGGCCTACACACTTACACACGGCGCGCACACAACACACACAGCCCAGCCCATTTACCTTTACCTGTGGGTAGACGTCCCGGCCTTTTGCCCTTTGGGAACAGCGCCTTCGGCACACCGCACCACAGCGCACCGCCGTGCAACGCACAACGACAAGGCACCCAGGACACGACACACCACAACACGCCGCGCCGCGACACGGCACAGCACAGCGCAGCCAGCCGCACCACTGCACAACACACCACGGCACCACACGGCGCGGCACAGCACGACCACCAGGGAATCCTGCGGGTGGACGTCCCTGACCGCAAGATCCAGCACGGCTCCACGTCAGACCCACGGCCCCTACGGTCGCCTACGCCAGCAGCGGTGGCCTGCCACCTAGGCCGCGCTTGGGTGACGAGTACCCCGGACGAGCGGCAGGAGGCACTGGCAGGGGCCCCGGAGATACAGCCCAACAGGGTCCTCCGTTATATGGGAACCGACATTTACCTCCAGGGGGCGCCTACGGCCCTCCGCAACCTGCCAGAGGTCAGGGTGGAGCTCTGGACACAGCTCCGCCCCCAGCGGTACTCCCCGGACGCGGCCATGATGGTACTCATGGCCAAGCTCCCGAGCAAGCTGCTCCCCCTGGCCAGCGTGTACCGCCCCACGGCCAAGGTACACGCGGCAAACGATGCTCTCATGGTGCGAGCATAGAAGCCTGTGACGGGCATCTCCCGCCACGCTCATACCGCGACGCTCTGGGGACCCTGGGAGCATGGGTGCCAGGGTCTCACTCGGTCAGAGCACTCGTGGCAGGCGGCGGTAGTTCGAGAGTGGGTTCAGCAGGGGGCCTGGGCCAAGCAGGAGTTCGGGGACTCCCAGGCCTACTCCCTGCAAACGCACCAGGCGCTCAGGGGGGGCTGCCCGGCGGTGCTTACCCCGGGGCAGTATACGCATCACCCCAAGTGCCCCCACCTCATAGCCACGCTGCAGCGGGTCGTGGATGAGGTGGCCATGCCCATGTGGATGCTGGGCCAGTGCTCAGGGACCACCCCAATCCTGGTCCGAGGTCCCGGTGGGCCGCGATCTGCAGCAGCAGCGGCCCCTGCCCCCGGGGGGGGGGGGGAATCTGTATGGCGCCGTCGCGCCGGTGGTTGTCCCCCCGACGGTGTACGAAACAGTACAGGCCCTGCGCTACCATCACCTCGGCGACCTCTACACAGAGAATCACCAGGTGCTACTCGAGCGAGCCCTGAAGAGACGAGCGCCAGCCCGCAAGGGGATCCCGGGGCTACGTGCGTGGCTGGCCCGCCACGCTGCGGTACTGGTCCCGCTCCTGAGGGAACCCACGCCGCGATGGCAAGTGGCACCCAAGGACTGGAGCCCGAGGGCCGTGCCCACCTATCAGGCGGAAGTCATAGTGGGGGGCCGGGCGGCCAAAACAACCCGAATGGAGACGATATACCATAGGGGGCAGCCCCTCCGGATGACCGCGGCCCTGCAGGACACCATGGAGACCGCGGGCTGGGCGCCAGAACCCCGGGTGTGCCAGCAGGCCCCGGGCACCCTGCCCAGCGACACCAGGCTCCAACGCCTCCTGGTGGCCCTCCTGGATATCCAAGTGCAGGTGGATGCGCCACTGCACGCCCAGCTGTGGGGCGACCACCGGCAGGAGTCCCTGGCCCAGCTCCAGCGTACTGGGGTCAGGGCGCCCACCATTGTGTGGACGACAGCCCCCCCGACTGCCGCCTACTTGAACTGGGCCAGCACATCGCAGGCCTCTCTGGTGACAGTCACCTCGGGGCTGCCGCCGTTTCTGTGGATCGCCATAGCCCCGGCGGCGGTGGCGCGCTTCCAATATCCAGCAGAGTGCATGGCGCACAAATGCCCGGGGCACCCGCACAAGCGGCCCCTCTATTACTCCCTCGATACCGTGGGGACAGTGCCAGCGGAGCTACACCAGGCCCTGCGCACCCACCTCAGGGAGCACCATGGGGACATGGCCCTCCTGGCGCCACACGGCCGGGCCACCAGCCCCCCGCGAGTGTCGGCCCCTGAGACTCGCCCGGGCGTCTTGTTCCATGACCTGCCTGCGCTGGCGACCCTCCGAGGCAGTGTCGTGGCGGTGGATGCAGGGGCCACGCAGGCGGGTATGGCCATGGCCGGGGTTGTCCAGAGCGGGCCTGGGGAGTATCAGGCCCAGGTGGCCTCAGGAGTGGGCACCTCCCAGGAGGAGGAGGCGATGGCCCTCCTCTCGTATGCCCGCCGGCTGGCGACACAGCAGGGGATTTACCGGCTGGTGCCGAACTCAGAGACAGCAGTGGGGGCCCTCTGCACGTACCAGGAAGGAAGGCACTGCGGAGATGGCATCCACCACCTCTACGCCACTGTCCTGGGAGGGCAGCACCTCTCCCGGAGGTCTGCCATCAATGTGGTGACCACACCAACGCACTGGATCACCGACCTCAACGTCCGTGTGGACGCAGCGACGCAGGAGCTGCCGGAGGAGGACCTCACGTGGCTCCTCAGGAACCCCTACTCATTTATCCCCCCAGTGCCCTTCCGCGACCAGTGCCAGCTCTCCCCGACGGCGCTGAGTGACTGGTTGCAGGACCGGGCCTCCATACCGGCGCAAGCGATCTACGAGGCCCGCTGGCGGGTAAACTTCATGCCAGGGGGGGGCCTCCCCCTGGACTGGTTCGACCACGACCAGCAGCGCCACATCACGGCGCATCGCATGGACAACGTCCCGACCAGGGCCGTCCTAGCCCACCGTTCCTCCCACCGGGGCACGATGCTGGATACAACGTGCCTCCTGTGCGGGACACAGCCCGGCACGGCGCCCCACCTGTGAGCGTGCTCGGCTCAATCGCACGAGTGGGGGCCAGCCCGCCGGTGCCTCGCAGCGTGGCTCGACCAGAAGGTGGGGCCACGGGCGGCCCCAGTGCGTCACCAGCTGTGGGAACCGACTGTGCTGGAGCAGTGGGCGGCAGCCCTGCTGACCCCCTCCATGCAGCTGGCCCACCTGGAGTGTACAGGGCCCCACTCGGTGGGCACGGAGTTCCTCCGCCACGTCGTGGAAGAGTCCATACGGATCTGGTACGCCCACGCCAAGGCACGTGCCACACTACTGAAGGCCTGCCTTGGCCCGGGCAGCACAATGGCCTGGGCATTGCAGGAGCTGTGCCTGCACCAGCAAGCAGAAAGGGAAGGGGTGCAGTGGGAGCTCCTGGGATAAGCGCGGTCGCCAGAGGCGAACTCACCAGGTCTCCCCGACTCCCCCTCCCCCTGCTGAGACCTACACACTTACGCACGGCGCGCACACAACACACACAGCCCAGCCTGTTTACCTTTACCCGTGGGTAGACATCCCGGCCTTTTGCCTTTTGGTAACAGCGCCTTCGGCACAACACGGCGCGGCACGGCACGACAGAGCAGACCAACACCACAACACAGCACAGACCAACACGGCACAGCACGGCGAAATACGGCACGACACAGCACGGCGCACCACAGCACACCACAACACTAAAGCAAGGAACACTAACCGAGGGTCTACCCGAGCAAGCCCCCGCACACCCCGGAAGGGGAGGAAACGCGCCCACAACCGTGGGACAACGCCACACCGGCCCACAGCACACCGGCTAAGGGCCACCGCACGCCCGGCAACAACGGCGACGGCCCGCCCACAGAAACCACCACCAGAAAGTTATAGCCAACACCACAAAGGCGGAGGGACACGGAGTACCCGGCCCCCTCTAACCCAAGGCCTCACGAAACGGCATGGCTCAACGGCCCAGCCGGCAGAGCCAGAACCTAACCTGACAGAAAGGGCCACCAGGCCAAGGGTGTACATAACCCATCCAACTAATGGGGCCGGGTCACGGGCCAGCAAACCGCGAGCACCAACAGCAACTTGGTTAGCCACACCGAATGCCGACCAGTGCGTGCACCAGCCCAGGGAGGGCAGAGGGAAGAACAGGCAGACCCCCCCCCAAAAAAAAGGGGGGGGGACAAGAGACAGACACACAGCCGCGAAGCCGCGCACCCACTCCGCAGGAGGTGGGCATACCCCCCCAGCCAGACAGCATCGTTAGGCGCCACCCACGGGGCCCCCCGAAAGCACACCGGGGACCGCCCTGCCGAAATTGGCGACACCCCACCGAGAGCCAAAGAAAAAAACAAAAAGCCATAGGCGCAGCGCAAGCAAGAGGGGAAGGGGGGACGGAGACCAAGAGTCACAAGACCACGACAGGCAGCGGCGGACACCACGAAGCCACAACACAACAGGGCCAAAAACGGCACCCTCCCCGCCTGCACCCCGGAACAAAAAACCAGAAGGGGAAGGGGGGGGACTGACCCCACCCACGGCAACTCCCGCATACCCCCACACCACGGACAGCCCCACCAGAAGGCGGCGGGAAAGGAACGTGGCGCACGCAAGAGGCCACGCGCCCCGACACAAAAACCAGAATAAAGCGGAGGGCACGCGGAACACAAACCCACACACACACACACACACCACCCAGCCAGGAATGGCGGGGTACAAGCGGAGCACGCACACAAACACACACACACCCCAACACCCCGGGCCAGGAGTGGCGGGGCGCAGCCGAAACCCCAGGCCAGACACACCCACCCACACCGCACACCCCAGACAAATTGGCGGGGTACAGGCGGAGAACGCACACAAACACAAACACACCCCAACACCCCAGCCAGGAGTAGCGGGGCGCAGCCGAAGCCCGGGCCCAGCACACACACCCGCACCGCACGCCCGAGCCAGGAGTGGCGGGTACATGCGGAGCACGCACATAAACACACACACACCCCAACACGCCAACCAGGAGTGGCGGAGCGTGGCCGAAGCCGGAGCCCAAACACACACACCCTCACCGCACACCCCAGCCAGGAGCGGCAGTGTAGAAGCGGAGCACGCACACAAACACACACACACCCGAACACCCCAGCCAGGAGTGGCGGGGCGCAGCCGAAGTTGGAGCCCAAGCAAGCAACAACACCGCACGACCAAGCCAGGAGTGGCGGGGTACAAGCGGAGCGCGCACACAAACACACACATACCCCAACACCCCAGCCAGCAGTGGCGGGGCGCAGCCGAAGCCTGAGCCCAAGCACACAACCACACCGCACGACCCAGCCAGGAGTGGCGGGGTACAAGCCGAGCAAGCACACAAACACACACACACCCCAACACCCGAGCCAAAAAGTTGCGGGGCCCCAGCAAAAACCCGAGCCCAAGCACCCAGACCCACACCGCACACCGCAGCCAGGAGTGGCGGGGCACAGGCGGAGCACGCACACAAAAACACATACACCCCAACGATGCAGCCAGGAGTGGCGGGTCGCACCCGAGACCCGGGCTCAAGCAGACACACCCGCACCGCACGCCCCAGTCCGGAGTGGCGGGGTACAGGCGGAGCACGCACACAAACAAAGGCACACCCCGACACCCCAGCCAGGAGTGGCGGGGCACAGCAGAAACCCCAACCCAAACACACACACCCACACCGCACACCCCAGCCAGGAGTGGCGGGGTACGAGCGTAGCGCTCACACAGACACACACCCACCCCAACACCCCAGCCAGGAGTAACGGGGCGCAGCCGAAACCCGAGCCCAAGCACACACACCCACACCACACACCGGAGCCAGGAACGGCGGGGTACAGGCGGAGCACGCACACAACCACACACGCCCCAAAACCCCAGCCAGGAATGGCGGGGTGCAACCCAATGCCCAACCGCAAAAACTACAAACCCCAGCCAGGAATGGAGGGGCGGAACCAAGACCCGTACCCAAGCACATCCACCCAAGACCCCAGCCAGGATTGCCGGGGTTACCGCCACACCCAGACCCAAACACAAGCGCCACACAACAGTAGGGAGCCCAGTGTCCATAGCCCGGGCACTGAGGCAGCCCGTGCCATGCAGCTGACCCGGCCAAACGAGATCCGGAGCCCGGGGCTAAGGCTGCATCCTAGGGCCTTCGCTGGTTCGGGACTCAAGGCGGAGCGTGTGACACCCAAGCACCTCGAAACCCAAGTACGAAGAACATGCATGCATGCCTTGAGCACGGGATACGCCAGGAAGTCCGGTGAACCCCTAGGGTTCCGCCCAAAGGAGAAGACGTGCGCAAGCACGAGGGAAGGCCCTCCGGGCGAGACAAGTACGTCACGCCGGCGGCAATCAGCCCTCCCGGTACTGCCCAGGGGGCGCTTTGTTGAGGGCCACCAGTCAGGTCTAGCGGGATGTAAGTCGCCGCCCCTCTTCAAGCGCGGAGCCTCTTCCTGTTCGTCACAGGGGTGACGCTAGGGGGAGCCATTGGGCGCCTCTCCACGACCGAGTGCACCTACCTATCTACCTTCCTGGATTACCCTCCGCTGCGCGAGTCTCTGAGTATGTGTGCGACCTGGAGTATCTGTTCTCAAGAATGAACGTGGGTTCCTATGGACCCACGGAAACCAACCTGTGGCTTGTGAGCAAAATCCCTACACGTACGTCGGACGATTGCCACTCCAGAGAGGAAGAGTCCGACCCATACGTACGATGATCTTGTGGACCTGCTCATCGAACTGGCCCTGGAGAGGGAGAATGACTCCCATATGGAAAGCCTCCTCAAGAGACACCTGGGTAGCGGTTCCACCCCTGCTCCGGAACGTGGCGAGGCAAATCCCACTAATGCCAACAAGGCCGGTGGTAAGGGGGGTGGGGTAACCTGCGTGCCATGAGTGAGGTTAAACCTGAAGCCAGTGCACCGCCACCCGTCTACTGTAAACCTGTCAATGACAAGGGAGGGCCCTGTCATGCCCTTGACTGCAACCATTGCAGTGGTTGTGTGTTGCAACTCCAGAGACAGCAGCACCTTCGAGATGGGAAAACACTGACCCATCAGGATCCTTTCAGGTGTACCATCATCTGTGGGTATTGTGGCAAACATCGTCACTACAAGGGCGAATGTCACATCAAAAAACGTAACAGTGACAAAACCAAACGGCAGGAGGCTGAACGCCAGAAAGCCCAAACACCCAGCAGAACTCCCCAGAATGGGCACAAAGGTGGTAAAGGAGGAGGCAAGGGGCGTCTTAAAGGTGGAATCCCCAACCTCCAGAGGCGCTCAACAGCGCCCGCTACTTCTCCCTCTGCTGAAGCTGCTGACCCGAAGAAATGCCCACAGGGGGGTAACGCCTCCCTTGAGGGGTCTAACTCTAAGAAGAGGCGACTGGCCTGGATTGCCAAGTCTCTCATGGCGTCTGGGGTTGATGTGAAATTCCCTGCTGAGGAGTAGGGGGGCGGCGTCGAAGAGGAGGACTTGGTTTTTCTGGATCCTCGTGAAAATCGGGGATCACGTTTTTCGGGCAGTGCTTGACACCAGTGCAACACTCTCTATGGTCGCCTGGCGCCTGCTAAAGACTTTCAAGAAAAAAAAGACAGTGGCCATAGGAGTAGGTGATGGGCGGACCATCAATTCCTTGGGGGGTGTCGATGCGTCTATTTGTCTTGGCAACGAAACTGTGACGCAACACTGCAGATTGTTGGACACTGACGCCTTTGACATCCTCATTGGCACCAACTTCCTGCGAAGAAACTCCCAGGTCAAAAATGTTGTCTCTCCAACGCCAATATTCTCTACACTGTAACTTTCGCAGTGGCCTCTCCTCTGTACTTTGGGGGTCTCAGGACAAAAAGAGTCTGGGCTGCGCTACGCAGTACAGACTAACTATCGTACTGAAAACTACCAATTGGCCCGTCACGTTCTTGAAAATGGACTGGCGGCTTTTCAGGTATCCCTTGATCCGATCCAGGTTGAATTGTTCTAGAGCCAACAACAGCACATCATGCAGTTGTATTGCTCGAAACATATGAAGAACGTGCTCCGTTTCTTCTGGAAAGCGATGGACTCAGCGTATACTAACCCTCCTTTTTCCCCTGCTCGCGCGTGCTGGGGTCCTATCCCAGAATGAAATAAAAAGATGGGTAAACCACGACGAAAACATTTTCTGAATAGCTGAAAATAAAGCTAATTAGCATAAAAATGCTTAGGCCAAAAAGCGCGCTGCGGAACGCGTAAAAACGCGACAAAAGTGTTTTGGACGTGGAATAGGTGAATAGTCAAAGCCGTAAGCACCGTAACGCTGGTAAGACCCTAACGCCCTCCCTCCCGTCGTCTAACTCGCTATAGGCGCAAAGGAAAACGCGTCGCGAGCAGCGCGTAAAACTCGGGAAATTCTTCATAACTCGCCACGACCCCTGACGTCGCGCCCTGCCGCCTTTTTCTTCTTCTTCTCCATGCACCTCCCTCCCCACCCTCGTCCCCATCACTCCCCTTGCCCTGCAGCTGAGGCGGCGACCCTGGGGCAACGCGGTCAACCCTTAGCAATGGACACCAACACGCTCCACGATGCCACGCACAAGTACAGGGCCAAGCACATCAAGAACGACGGGTAGCACGTAAGACACTGCAGCGTAAGTTGTCTTGCTGCATGCGAGTGTGTTGGGTCGTGTATAATTTTATTTTATTTTCAAAAGCCAAAAAAAGAAGCAAAAAATATTTTACGAAATTTTGCAACAGTTTTACAAGTAGGTACAACCACACCCACGCAAGAAACAAACCCAACAAGGCAGCAGGACAGGACACCACGGCACCACGCGACAGCACAGCACCACGGGCCACAGCACACAGGAGCAGGGCACCGAGGGAGAGCGGGCCACACAGCAACACCGCACAAGGCGGAGACAACAGAAAAGGCACAACACGACACCCCAGGGCGCGGACCGCACAAAGTACAACGGCGAACAACACCACACAGCGACACACCACAGCAAAAGACACACAGCGCGGAGGGACAAGACAAAACACGGCACCAGAGGACACAGGACCCCCGGACGACAGACAGCGCCCCAGGACACAATACAGCGCCCGGCAGCACCAAACGAAGCAAAACGAAACAACACAGCGCACAACAACGCAACGCCAGGCGGCACAACGCGCAGCAACACGGCGCAGCACAGCACCCAGGGACACACCACAGCACGCCACCGAGACCACGACACCAGGAGCCACCAGGACCCACCAGGAGACAACAGAGGACAGCCAGGCCCAACAGCAAACACACAAACACAACAGGCAACAAAACACCAGCCAGCCCCGCGAGGGCAAGAGAGCACCGAACAGAGAGCAACGACGCAGGCACACCAACACAGCACAGCACAGGCAGAGCACAGATACAGAAACGACCCAGAACCGGCCCGGAGCCGAGGACCAACGGGGAAAAACAGGAAACCAGCGCCACCAGCAGGGAGAAAAACAAAAAAAGAAGACAGGGCACCACAGCTCAGCACCACACGGTTGCACAGCGCCACAGGACACAGCACAGGGGAGCAAGGCACCACAGGGAGGATGCCCAGCGACGGCAAGACCAAACACGGGCACCAGAGCCGACACACACCACCAAACGACAACGCCGGGCGACCAGAGCCACCAGCAGACCCTCAAGAAAGGCAGCGACACCATGAACCAACAACACCAGCCACCAGAAACAGCACGGACAACGCGTACAGCACAACGAAAGGGCACCAGCACAGCGCAGCACAGCACCGCACAGGGCGGAGAGGACAGGGAACACACAGCACGACACCCCAGAACACACACAGCAGACGCGCAGCGGCAAGAAACAAACAACAGGCACATACAACGACGCAAACAAACGGCAGAGCAAGACAGCACACCACCACACGACAGCACAGCGAGACAGAACACAACACAGGGCAGTCGAACACCAAGAAACACCACGCCGAACCACAGGGCGGCGAGCCACGCGGCCAGACAAGGACAGCACCACCGAAGCACGACACCAAGACCCACCACGAGACAGCAGAGGACAGCCAGGCCCAACAGCCAACACCACACAACACTAGCCAGCGCACACAGAGCAACGACAGGGACAGCACCACCGAGGCACACGCGGACACACCCAACGGCCCAAACACACAAACCCGCCCCGCACCAGACAACCGGCAAAAAAAGGAGAGATGAAAAAAAAAGGGGGGGGGGGCGCAGAGGCCCAAGGCAACCGGAAAGCGGGAAACGCCAGAGACAACAGGGAGGGGGGGGCAAAAGAAAAAAAAAGAAGGAGGGGAGGGCAACAAGACGCCAAGGCCCAAAGCACCCCAGGCCGGAAGACACGCAAAGCAGGAGACAACGGGGCACACAAAGGGGGGTGGAGGGAAAAGGGGGGGGGGCAACAAGGCGCCAAGGCCCAAGCTGGAAAACAGGCAAAGCGGGAGACAACGGGGCGCACAGAGAGGAAGGGAAAGAAAATGAAAGAAAAGAAATAAAAACAACAACATCCACAAACGGGGCAACCCCAGCCCGGAGGGGGCCGCACAAGCAAAGAGCGCACCAAGAACGGCCGAAGGAAAGGTGAGTCGCACCAAAACGCGCCCGAGAGGCCGACCCGCCCGACCCGGCCAGGCAGGGCACGCACACGCACACACGCGCGGGACCGGGGCGTGGCGTCCTCCGACCGGAAAGGGGCGGTGTCGGCTTCCACACGAAACAGCCCCGGTGCACCGGCCGAGTCCCCCGTCGCAAGACAGACGGTGCAGGAAACCGTAAGCGTTAGTGATTGGGTCCACACACGCCAAACCATGGCAGCGCACGCAGCCCAAGACCGAAGTCGGAGTGACCCGCCAGGGACAACCCGATCGCTGGGCCCTGAACGGGTACGACGCAGAGCGCGCCCAGTGCCCTTGCCTCGGCAGGGGCAAGCGGCAGGCACAATGAGCCCGGTTCTCGGCCGGCCTCGACGTGCCCCGCGCAGCCACCCAGTAAAGTAGGGGGCGACAGCTCCCGGGGTGGGGGAAGGCACCACAGCGACAGGAGAGCCGACCGGAGCACCGAGAGCGACCGGACCAGACGAGGAGCGGCGCACCAACACGGGGCCACGAGGCACGCCAGAGAGGCACGCCGCCGGCCACAACCACGGCACGAGGACAGGTGCCAGGCCACAAGGGCCACCAAGTGCCGCGAACCCGGGAAGCGCGCACAACACACGACGAACCGCGGCACGGGACAAGGTGCCAAGGACAGCCGGGCCCCTATGCCCGCACACCGCACTCATGGCCAGTGGGAAGCGGGCCCCGGCCACACGCCCGAAAGGATGGGTGGTCAGGGGTGGGAGAGCGCCCGTCCCCAGAAGCCCGAAACCCAGGCAAGCGGCGCCCCCCCCGAGGGCCCTCGTGCCGCCCCCACAGCGCGCAAAGCCAGCTCGCAAGAGTGCGCGCTGTGGGGTTGGTGACGGGTCCCCACACCCGCACCCCCCGCATCCACAGCCAGTGGGTAGTGGGTTCCGGCCGCACGCCTGAAAGGACGAGTGGTCGGCGGTGGGAGAGCGCCCGACCCCGGACGCCCCACACCCAGGCAAGAGGCGCCCCCCCTGGGCACCCTCATGCCGCCCCCACAGCACGCAAGAGCGCGCGCTGTGGGGTTGGTGACGGGTCCCCACGCCCGCACCTCCCGCACCCACAACCAGTGGGTAGTGGGCCCCGGCCGCACGCCCGAACGGAAGAGAGGTCGGGGGTGGGAGAGCGCCCATCCCCGGACGCCCCACACCCAGGCAAGAGGTGCCCCCCCTAGGCACGCTCATGCCGCCCCCACAGCGCGCAAAGCTAGCTCGCATTAGCGCGCGCTGTGGGGTTGGTGACGGGTCTCCACGCCCGCATCCCCTGCACCCACAGCCAGTGGGTAGTGGGTGGGCCCCGGCCGAGCGCCCGAACTGACGAGAGGTCGTGGGTGGGAGAGCGCCCGTCCCCGGACGCCCCGCACCCAGGCAAGGGGCGCCCCCCCTGGGCACCCTCATGCCGCGCCCACAGCGCGCAAAGCCAGCTAGCAGGAGCGCGCGCTGTGGGGTTTCTAACGGGTCCCCATGCCCGCATCCCCCGCATCCACAGCCAGTGGGTAATGGGCCCCGGCCGCATGCCCGAACAGAGGAGACGTCCGGGGTGGGAGAGCGCCCTACCCCGGACGCCCCACACCCAGGCAAGAGGTGCCCCCCCCAGGCGCCCTCGTGCCGCCCCCACAGCGCGCAAAGCCAGCTCGCAAGAGCGCGCGCTGTGGGGTTGGTGACGGGTTCCCACGCCCGCACCCCCCGCACCCACAGCCAGTGGGTAGTGGGCCCCGGCCGCACGCCTGAGGGGACGAGTGGTCGGGGGTAGGAGAGCGCCCGACCCCGGGCGCCCCACACCCAGGCAAGAGGCGCCCCCCCCGGGCACCCTCATGCCGTCCCCACAGCACGCAAGAGCGCGCGCTGTGGGGTTGGTGACGGGTCCTCACGCCCGCACCCCCCGCACCCACAGCCAGTTGGTAGTGGGCCCCGGCCGCACGCCCGAACGGACGAGAGGTCGGGGCTTGGAGAGCGCCCGTCCCCGGACGCCCCACACCCAGGCAAGAGGCGCCCCCCCCGGGCACCCTGATGCCGCCCGCACATCGCGCAAAGCCAGCTCGCATAAGCGCGCGCTGTGGGGTTGGTGACGGGTCCCCGTGCCCGCATCCCCCGCACCCACAACCAGTGGGTAGTGGGCCCCGGCCACACGCCCGAACGGAGGAGTGGTCGGGGATGGGAGAGCGCCCGACCCCGGACGCCCCACAGCAAGGCAAGAGGCACCCCCCCCAGGCGCCATTGTGCCGCTCCCACAGCGCGCAAGGCCAGCTCGCAAGAGCGCGCCCTGTGGGGTTGGTGACGGGTCCCCACGCCCGCACTGCCGCACCCACAGCCAGTGGGTAGTGGGCCCCGGCCGCACGCCCAAACGGGCGAGTGGTTGGGGGTGAGAGAGCGCCCGACCCCGGACGCTCCACACCCAGGCAGGAGACGCCCCCCCCGGGCACTGTCATGCCACCCCCAGAGCGCGCAAAGCCAGCTTGCAAGAGCGCGCGCTGTGGGGTTGGCGGCGGGTCCCCATGCCCGCAATTCCCGCACCCACAGCCAGTGGGTAGTGGGTCCCGGCCGCACGCCCGAATAGACGAGTGGTCGGGGGTGGGAGAGCGCCCGACCCCGGGCGCCCCGCACCCAGGCAAGAGGTGCCCCCCCAGGGCGCCCTCGTGCCGTCTTTACAGCGCGCGGGGCCAGCGCGCAAGGCCAACTCGCAAGAGCTCGCGCGGTGGGGCTGGTGACAGGTCCCCACGCACGCACCCACCCCACGGGGAGTGCGCAGCCCCAAGCCAGGTAGGGGGAAACGGGACCGAGCCCCCCCCCCCCCAAGCAAGCCAAACGGAGCACAGGACCGAGGCCAGACACGCGGATGGGCACGGACCGAGTGGAACATCCCTACCAGCGCCCAGCACCGGGACCGCGCGAGGTGCGAGCGCCACACCAACCCGGGAAGGGGGGAGGGGGCGCGGACGCCGCGAGAGCGCAAGCGCACACACACACAAAGGACACCCGGGGAAAACCAGAAGGGCAACCGGACCGAGCTGGCAGAACGCACAGACCGCATGGAATGGCGTACCAGCGAGCGAGGATAAGGGACACCCAGACGGGACGGCCCGCCACCCACAGCGCAGGAAACGCGGGGCGGGCAGGGGAAACAGGGAAGACACAACACCCGGCACCGGCCCCAACCCCCCCGAGCCGGCCGCGAGCGCCGCACACACACGACCAGGGCACTGCACCTGCCAAGGCAGTAGTAGCGCATAGCGCCTCGCACCAGCCCCAGGGCTAGGGAGCCTCCGCGCCAGCCCACGGGGGTCCCACTGGCAACAAGCCTGTAGCAAGGGCCCGGTAGCACCGGCACCCCGGGTGACCACGCATTAGGGGGGCGACGCAGTGGGTAAGCGCCCGCAGCCACGGCTGCGAATCGACGCACTGACCGGGGAGTGGCGAAGAGGGGAACCCGGGGAGTAACGGGGCTCCGAGCCCTGTGAACCCGGGGGATTCCGCCACCAGGCAGGAGGTGCGTCTTGGAGGGCCCCCCACTAGGACTCGGTGGGGAGGATATCACCTGGCCCAACCAGGTGGCCCCCCGGGGCCGAAAAGCGTCTAGTACCCGCAACATCAAACCTCAAACCTCAAACCTCAAACCTGCTCGCGAGTGTTGTAACCAAAATCGCTTATCAGGGAGGAAGGGTTGTCATGTGTAACCCTGACTGGGGCTTTTGAGCTGAAAACACGTTTTGGTGCCAATTGCTGGAACGAATGACTGTGGGAAGAGTGCAACTCCCCGACGGTCCCATCTATGTGCCTGAGTATTCAGACACAGCAATGCAGGCACCTGAAAGGGCCAAATTCTTATCCATTGTTAATGGATCCCTCAACCCTGTACTCCTGTGTGATCTGGACCAGCTGCTACTGAAAGAGGTCATGGCCGAAAATCGTGGCTTGACCCCTTTTGATCTCAAAAACTGATCTCCCGAGCACCTTTCAGCCACACTTGCAGGGTGTTAATCCCATGATGACGATCTTGAACCTGCTGCTGTGAAGAGGGATGTTGACGACGGACTGTCTGAAATCGCCAGCTCTATTCCCCCTGTTGATCTCAGCACTGTTGAACTCAAACACACTGCCTTCTTGGCCCCGCTGTTGCTTGAGGAGGTAGACCTGGAGTCAACCTCAGAACAAAATTCCCCTGTTGGGAAACCTGTGCTGCACATGCAGCATACTCGCTCAGGTGAACCCGTGGCTCAGAGTCCTGAGGCTGTAGCGCGGCCTGCTTCTAATAACATGCCACTGTAAGAGCATGACACACAGGAACTCCGACGACTGTTGTACCTGAGGGCCGAAGGTATTGAGCGCCAGGAACAACTTCAGTACCTCAGACCGACCTGGAAATCCTCCATCTGGTCTGAGGAGGACGTTGAGTCCTACACGCTACCTGACCCTTGGATACCCCTAGTGTATTCTCTGCAATATGGGCAACAATGTTCCCCTGAGTGGGATGATAGCTCAGTATCTGCCGGAGCTGCTGATCGGCAGAAAAAGAATGACCGTGGTGAGTGCAACCTCCATGCTGAGGAGGATTTTCAGCAGAAAGTTCAGAGTCTGAACCTTGACCCCCGACTGAAGAAACTGCTCCTGACCTATGAGGAGTTGTTCGGCGCCTTGCTGCCTCCCCTGTCCTGCAAAAAACTGGTCCAGATGGATCTGAAACTGAAACCTGAGTTTGAGAAGACGCGGTTGAGTCGTCGTCCCTATCCCACTCTTCAGGAACAGGTTGAAAAAATCGAGCGCGAATTCCAGCAATGCATTGATGCTGGCCTCGTTGAAGAGTATAGGAAGGGGGACTACCCCCATCACTGCAGTCCCTGCTTCCTGGTTGCTAAACCTGGATCGACTGCCCTGCCACTGGTTGTTGACTATGGTGAATCAACAAGAAAACCCAAAACCACTCGAGGAGTATTCCCAACATGCAAAACACCCTGGAGCGTATTCCCAAATGCCGGTACAAAACCAAAATGGGCAAACAAAGTGGTTTCTGGCAGGTTGACCTAACCGCCGCAGCTCAGGAACTGCTGGCCTTTATAACCCCTAATGGTCTTGTGTTTAGGTGAAAGGTCATGCCTTTTGGGGCACTCTTCGGAGAACCGATGATCAAAACTTTGTACATATTGAGGCGCAGACCTCTTGTACTGGAGTTGATCCCCCGAGCGGCAGAAATGGAGGCCCACATCGATGACGTGAGTTTGGGTACCAATACCCAAGAGGACCATATCCTTCTCCTCCATGCGTTTTTTATCGTTTGTCAGGAAAGCAATCTCCGAAGTAAACCCGAAAAATGCGAGTTCATGAAGGAGGAGATGGAGTATTTTGGTTTCAGTGTGGGGTATGGCTGGTGGAAACCAGCCGCGTCTAAGATGCAGCCCCTACAGGACATGCAGATTGGTGATGACCCTAAGAAGGGTCTACACGACGTGAGGGGTTTCGTGGGCGTCTGTAACTTCCATAGGCGACACATCCACAATTTTACTTACTCTTCTGCCCCTTTCACTGACCTAATCAAGAAAACTACTCCCTGGAGGTGGACCGCCAGAGAGGAGGAGTGTTTCCAGGAATTGAAGAAGAAAATTGCCTCCTCCATCAGCCTGCGGGTACCTCGCCCTAAGGGTGAGATACTTCTGATCACTGATGCGGGTGATGTAGGGGGGGGGTCCAATGATTACCAATGGCAAGAGCGGAACTAACTCATTGCCACTATCAAACCACAAGACTGAACCGTGATTGTTCCCTGAAGCACAACTATCCCTCCAGTGAGTGGCGACTTGTACCACTTGGTCACTGGAACTGAAAATGGAACCAGGCGCGTTCCAATTACAGCACCTACGACCACCATTTCCTGGATGGTATGCTGGTGCTCTCATCCCAGTACCGACTATTGGGATCTAACCCTATTGTCTGGCTCTGTGACCAGGAACCAGTGAAGTCCTTTCAGAAGGGCCCACCACCAGAGAAACCGAAACACAAACGGTGGTGGACTTACCTCAGTCAGTTCAGGCTGAGAGACCATCATATCCCTGGTATCAAAATTGAACTATCTGACTATATATCGCGCAAAAACCTCGATACGCTTATCGGGGAGAGCCCTGAGGCTCTTGCCAAAGAGGCTTTCCAGCGTATGGACGTCAGCCTGGACCTGTCCATGCGCACAGCTGGAATCCTTGAGGGATGGAGCCTAACTGACTATCAGTCAGAATGTAAAAAGATTATCCAGACCCTCAGCACTGGTCTCGAACCCCGTGTCATTGACGGGCACCAGTGGTATAAAAAAACCAGTACCTCTTCTACAAGGACCGTATAGTTGTGCCTGAGGCACGACTCGATGGGTGTCTACAGTTGTCTCATCTCAGCACAGGTCACAATGGCGCTAATCCCTCAGTGGACTTCTTTCGTGAGTGTTTTTACTCTGCTCTAACCCTGAATGAATCGAGGTCTTGTATGCAGACCATTGCTGATGCTTGTGGCTGTCATGCAAGCAAGCAGAGCGATAGTAGGGATAGGGGACTGATTTCCAGCATACCCATACCCTATTGTACTGTCTCTCCTCTCTCCGTGGATTTCATCCACGGCCTACCTCGCTTTGGTCGCTATGATAGTTGCCTAGTGGTCACCTGTGGCCTGTCCCGCTTCATCTGTGTGTTTCCTTGCAAGAAGAAAATCACAGGTGAGCAGACTGTGAAAATGTTGGTCGAACAATGGTTCGAACCATGCGGAGCGCCTATACAGGTCCACTCTGATGAGGATGTACGCATCCGCAGTGACACAGGATGATACAAGCGAGTACTGAACGCCCTCAGTGTTGAAGTAACCACAGGTGTGCCCTATACCCACACGTCTAATCCTTCCTGGTCAACGAGCCCCTCCTGCCGTGGTCCCTGCGGGAAAGCGTCTGGGCCCGCGGCATGGCACACCCCCAGGTGATCGGGTCGGACCACCTCCCGGTCCGCCTAGCCCTGCCAGGCCTCCTCAACATGGCGGGGCACGCGGCGCTGCCCGCCCCCTACAGCCACCCAGAGGACTGCTTCCTCCCGTACGACGCCGAGGCCGCGCCCGTCCAACGCTGCCTGTGGGCAGCGGTCATCGCCGCGCAGGACGAGCCCTCCCTGGTGCCCTGGCTGGGCCCCGCAGAGCAGCAAGCCTACGGGTCCATGCCCGCGGCCGCAGCCGACACGGTGTTCGAAAACCTCCACGCGGCGCATGACGCCCTAGCGCCTGTGGTGGGACGCCAGCAGCCGTCCCCTGCGGGGACAGACCCGGCGAGAGGGGACCCCACTGAGAGCGGGAAGCGGGTCCAGGCGGTGATCCTCCGCTACGACACCCTGCAGCGTGCGCGCCGGCGGCGTACCATGCGGACGCGGCACGGCATGGCATCCGGTCTGAGGCATCTGCCACTTGCGCGCACTCCTGGCGGCTGATCGCAAGCGCGCCATCAAGGATTTCTGGCGCCGTCACACCCAGGACATCGCCCAGCAATGGAAAGCCGTGCGAGGGGCCAAAGAGGTAGAAGCCCCGGGCGCGTCAGGCCTCTGGAACGTGCGGGTCCCCAACACCCAAACGCTCCTCACAGAGACCCACGACGTGATGGTCGCGGTTCGCGCTTTCTGGCGGGAACTGTATGACAAACGCCCGGTGGACCTCCCCGGCTTCCAGGCGGTCCTCAGCCGCCACGTGCCCCGGGTCCCTGAAGGGGCCCGGGCCCCAGTTCAGCAGTACCCCATGCAGGACCTGCAGTCCGCCCTGGTCAAGGCCGATGGCAAGGCCCCGGGTCCGAACCACTGGAAGCCCGTTTCATCAAGGCCCTCCCGGCACCCGTCCAGTGGCTCCTGGTCCACTCCTACCGGGCCATCCTCCGCGGCGCCCCGCCGCGGATGCACTGGAGGGACGCGCACATCTGGCTCAGCCCCAAAGTGCCGGGCTCTGCCCGACTGGACAACTACAGGCCCATAGCCCTGGGCCAGCTGGACATGAAGCTGCTCACGGGCCCCCTCACCGAGGGCATCACAGAAGTGCTCACACGACACGGAGTGGTCAGCGACTGGCAACAAGGGGCCCTCCCCGGCTCCAACACAGGCCCCCCCCTGTTCATGGCGCAGCGGCAGCTCCAACGGAAAAGGCCCAACTACGTCTTCCCCTTCGACGCCAGCAAGGCCTTCGACAGCGCCCCGCACGGCGCCCTCCACCTCATCCTACGCCAGCTCTCCGTGCCGCCAGAGGTCATCGACCTCCTGCTCTTCCTCCACACATGCGCCAGGCTGCGTATCGTCACCGCGCATGGGCTGACACAGCCCGTCCACATGCTGCGTGGCGTCCAGCAGGGCAACCCCGAAAGCCCCCTGCTGTACGCGCTCCTCCTGGAGCCCCTGCTCAGGGCCCAGGCGCACCGTCTGCGCCCGCCCAAAGAGGCCGAGCTGGGCCTCATCCAGGCCTACATAGACGTCCTGCTGGTGGTGGCCCACATGCTGAAGCACTCTGTCGAGGGCGTGGAAGCGGTGGCCGCGTACTTGGGGATGATGGGCATGGAGCTCAACCCCTGCAAGTGCGCCATGGCCACCACAGAGGGGGTCCCGGGCCTGCAGCTGCGCCTCTGTCCCCGCCCGGAAAATCCGTGGCACTGCGTGCCGGCAGCAGACTCCGTCCCCAACCTGGGACTCCAGCTGCAGCCAGATGGGGAGTTCTCCCTGCAGCGCAAACACCGCCTGCGCCTGGCGGCGGTGCACCATTGGTGCCTCAACACCCTCGCACCGCCGAAAGTGGTACAGGACGTCATCCTGGCGATCCTAGGGGGGGTGACGCAATACTTCGCCCCCTTCATCGCCGATGACTCCGACGCCGCGCGCCACCTGGACGGCATCACGGTCCAGGTCGCGAAGGACAGGGAGCGATACGCCTTCGACGCCTCGCGGGACAGCCTGCAGGATGACCGGACCCCGGGGCACACGGGGGTGCCAAGGCGGTGCCAGCAGGCAGCAGTGGCCCTCGTTGGCACAATCGTCCACCACCGCTCAACCTCCGTGCGCGCCCAGGTCACCAGGATGTTCTCGGAAATTGCCGGCGCGCACGGCATATGCCCCGAGCTGCACTACCCCGTCCCGGAATTCGCAACCCTAGCGGGGGGCGACTGGGTTCACCGCATACCCCGGGCCCTGGCCGCCCTGGGTGTGGGGCTCTACAAACCCATCGCGTGCCCCAGGGCGACCCAGGTCCAACTACAGTCCAGACCGGGCAACATCGTCACACTACGCACCGCCAAGCTACGACACCGCGACATGTGCTGCCTGACGGTGTCGCACATGACGCCGTGGCATGGGCACCAAAGGCCGCACCACCCCTTCCCGGACAACGAAGACCCGTGGCCGGGGGCGGTGCAGGAGTGGCTCCACCAGTGCGCCGATGAACACCTTCACTATTGCCGCCGTGAGCAGGAGCCCACCAACCACCCCGGGTAACGCGACGCTTTGGTCCACCTCTTCTAAACCACCGGCACGCCGGACCCCCGACTGAGACTGGTCCACCCCACGAGGGCTAAACAGGACGCCCACACTGGCCCACAGGTGACCCTGGACGGCCCGCACCTTCACGTCGGGGGCTACCACCGTCAGGGCAGCCTATCCCCCCCCACGCAGGGGGCAGCATACCACCCGCCGGCGGCCCTCCTGTACATCCTTCGCGACGTACTCGCGGACGGTGAGCACCAAGAGCCTAATGCGGATGTGGTGTGTCGCGAGCCCCTGTGCCCACAGCCCCACGCGCCGACGCCAATATGGTTGGTGACTACGGACGACCAGTGCACCCAGGCAGCAGAGCAAGCGCAGCTCCGGGCCGAGGTGGTGGTAGTGCAGGTGGGGGCAGGCCAGCCCAGGACCCGTGGGCTCCCCCGCAGGACCGCTCTGGTGGTAGTTACAGAAGTGCCGCACGACCCATACATGGCGGTGCACGCGCGGAGACCCGGCATGGCTCAGGGAACAGGTAACGGCGCTCCGGTCCTGGGCAAGCACAATCGCTGGGGCAGAGGTCCGACTACCTGACCACCCGGCGGTCCGCCCTGGCGACACGGGGGCGCTGGGCATGAACCAACTGACCCCTAGCCACCCCGACGTCCGGTGGCACTCCGCTGACCTCAACGCAGGGTGGGCCAGCACCACCGGGTACTACTGGATCCCGGAGGCCTGGGGCCACACCACCTCCAATGCGTCGGGGGGCGGACCCTGCAGGCACGCCACCAGCGTCGCTCTCGCCGCCGACCCCACCTGCACGTGGGCGGTGGCCATCTCGGGCACGGTGCTCGACGGAGAGGGGGTGGCAGCCTGCCTCCCCCTGCAATACGGTGCCCACCGGCCGTGGGTCCATACAGTGGACGCCGAAGTCATCCTCCACCTCCTGCGACATGCCCATCGCGAGCGGGCCACGGGAGTCCCCGCGGGTGCGGCGAAGGTGGTCAACCAGATGCCCCTGTGATGGCTCCAGGACGGCCTGCGCGCGCGAGCGCAGCACGCCGAGCACCTGGTCTGGTATGCCCGAGCCACCTTCCACCACAGCGACGCCCTACTACACAAAGCGGACTGGGCGGCGTCCGAGGACACCGTCCTACAGAAGGTGCCCCCGGACCCCAGCCACGCCCAGCTCATAGTCACTGGTCATGACGGCCACCTCGACCTACGGCCCCCCACGATGCAAACGATCGGCGCAATCACGCAGCGGGCACAGACGGACCATGCGCTGACGCACCGAGGACACACACCTCTGGGCGCGGCCCATGCCGGCGCCTATGTCCACGCCCGGGACCTCACCACGACAGCCACCAACCACTGGGCGCTGCGGGCCAGGGACGGCCACACGCCGGTGCAACGCAAACTGCGCTTCCGCAAGGAGCGGCTCTCCGGCGTCGCCGTCCTCCCGCAGCCGTGCCTCCTCTGCGGCGGCCCGGAGGAGACCCCGGTGCACATGCACGTGGGGTGCACCCACTCACGGCTCCTCTGGCCCCATCACCGCCAAGCAGTGCAGGAGGCAGCCTGCCGCCTCCCGCCTGGGGACAAGGCCCTGTAGGTGGCCTCGTGGCGATCCGAGGGCACCGCATGGACAGAAGTCTTCTGCTCTGGGCTGGTGCCCGACGCGGCGGAGGCGCAGCTCCGCGCCATAGCCCGCTACAAACCGCCGGGAAGGACCTCCGTGGACAATTCCCTCTACCACATACTCCGGCTGGGGGGATTCGGATGAGGGCTTCGCAACCACGGGCTGGAGCAACTCCTCCGCGAGCCCCTAAGCGCGGCGGCCCGGGTGCACCGATGGCTCACCGCAGCAGAGAGCAGCTGCCCCCCCCCTCCCCCGCGCCCTGCCAAGGACTTCGTAGTCTCCCTCCGTGTCGTGAATGGCACTCTGGAGTGCCCGCCGCAAGAGGACCCCCACCCGTACCAGGACCTGCCGGGAGGTTTCTCGAAGCACCTACAAGACGACCTGTTCCCACGGAGGATCATCGGGCGCGGCTCCATGACCGCGTGGGAGGCCCGAATAGTGGGCGAGGAGTGGGCGAGCGAATGGGGCCGGTGGTGCACCGCAACGCGCGCCCCGGAGACCCCCGCACAACCTTACGCCGCCATCCCACTCGAGGGATGGGAGCCGCCCACCGAGCCGCGGCCCACCATGAGCTGCGGGGCGGGCCCCGACCACCTGTGGGACACGGCGGCGAAGGAATGGCTACAGGCGGCCCCTGGAGCCACAAGCGGGGTGAGTGGGGAGGTGCCCTCGCTCATCGGAGCGCCCGTCACCCCCCGCATCTTCCTCCACACCGCCAACGTGCTCCGGGCCACAGAGACACACATTGGGGACGCGACGCGCCCCCCATCCGGTGGCTTTCCCCGGAAGGCGGAGCTGCCCCGCTCACCACGGCGCACTTCAAAACTGGGAGACCCGCGTACGACGACGCCCTGTCCAAGCTGGGCGACGTTCTGGGACCCTTACTCCTCATGCTCCCCACCAGCCTTGCAACCGCGCTGCGCCAGGAGCTAGACAGCTGCGAAGGGCTGCGAGTAGGGTGGGAGGCAGTCGCGGACGGCAGCCTACTGGCCCTCCTCCACCCGGACGCCGCGGACGAGTGCCAGTGGGGCACGCTGGTGCCCCACCTCAGCGGGCACCACGTGTATATGGCGACCCCCCCCCCAGGGACATCCCCGCCCGGCGTGGGATGACCTCGTCGCCGCCATCCCCTCTGACGACACGTGGCAGGAGGTCCGGCAGAAGACGCTCGGCAGGGATCACCGGCGCCGTGTCCGCATCCGCCTGCTGTAGCTCCGGGACTCCCTCCGCCAGAGGTGGAACGACCTCTGGCTCCGCTGTCTCGGCCCCTGGTTGCTGCCCCCCCCACCTCCCACACACCTGCCACCTCTGCGGGGCATGCAACACGGTATCCATCGACACGCCGACGGGCGCCAACAGGTGCGCGCAGTGCTCCGGATGGCCGCGTGCCCCTGGCCCGAACCTCCCGCGGGCCCGCACAGGCGCACGGAAGAGGAGGCTTTGCACCGGCGCATCAGGGGAGCGCACGCCCCCTCACACGAGCACGCGGGCCCCGCGGGCGCCGCCCTCCGGTGGATCCACGTGCACCTGCGGGACCCCAGGTCCGTCATGCACCTGTCGCACGTGCTCGCGCCCTAACCCCCACCCCGCGCCGTGCTTTGCAGAGCCCGCAGCACCATGCCTCGCCGACGGCGGGACGGGCTGGGGCATACCAGAGCCCGCCGCCGAGCACAGGAGGCAGCCATCCGGGGCCTGGTAGTGGACGCGGTGACAGAGGTGCACGAGGCGCAAGCTGCCGCCAAGCATGACCCGGCGGGCAGTGCGAGGGCTTTCCTCAGCGAGGTCGCCCTCCCGGCCGTCCGCGCCCTGAACGGGGCGGGGGCCTCTACGCTGTTCCCGGCAATGCACGGGATCGTGAAAGCTTTCCAGCAAGGGCTCATCAGTCCGGAAGCGGCCCTCTATGGGCGGGCAATGGATGGAGTGGCGCACGTCCAACCGGTCAGGCCGGCCCCTGTCCATTGGGGACACCATGCGGCTGACGGGCGCGGGGTCCGCCATGTCCCTCCACAGCAGCGCCCCAGCCCTGCTGCACGCCCTCAGGATGCGCTGCCCCGGGGACACGGCCCCGTACCTGAACCAGGCGCGGGCCACATAACCGGGTGGAGTGTCAGAGTTGGACGCGGCACTCCACTATCTACATCCACCAGACGAGCACCTAGAGGTCGGCAAAATCACGGTGTTCGTGGAAGGCGCGGACGAGGCGCCAGCCCGCCCCCTCCCAACCAACCCGGTGTACAACGGCGCCAGGCCGACCCCCCTGTACGCCGTCATGTGCGAGGCGTTCCCCAGGAAGCCGACCTGGTGCCCCGCCCTCCCGCCGGCGACGCACCCGACCCGCGGAAGGGCCAACCGGAACCTGTCAACTCCCCTCTCCAGGACCAGAGGTGCCCACCACAGGGGGCAGGTCCTCTGGCAAAGGCGCCTGGGCACCCCCCTGCTCCTCCTCGTCGTCGGGACCCGCGGGGACCCGGAGCAGGTCCTGGGGATCACCCCCACCGACCTATACGGGGCAGCTCGGGTATCCCGCCCCCCCCCTCCCAGCGCCCACGGTGCGGGGCAGGGTACACACCTTCCTGCGAAAACAGGAGGTCACCAGCATTACGGGGGTCGACCTAGTGCGGCTCCCCTCGGCACCACCCGAAGACCCTTGAGGGCCCAGGGCCCTGAGCCCCGCCACAGACTGGGAGCTGTGGCGTGACGTGTGGGACGCGTGACTCAGCCGCCTCCCGCCCTGATGCAGATGGATGGCCACAGCTCCCGCCCGCACGGGGCTAATGCCACTGCCAGCCCCCCCTCCCCTCCCCCCCTCCCCCCTGCGGAGCACTGCACAGTACCGCCCACGGCACAACACAGATGCACGGGGAGATATTTGGGTGGGCGCACTTGCCGCAACGCATGCCTACCAGAGAAACAGTGATGCCGGACTCCGATGGCTCCCCCCAGCTGGACGACCGCCACCACCGCCGGTCCCGCTCCCGCTCCGGGATGCGCGGGGGAGACCCTCGCCGAGGGCGAGGAGCGGCGGCTTGCGGAGGCAGCGGTGCCCGTCGGGCCGCCGGCGGGGAGCCCCAGGCAGCCTCCGAGACACCGAGCCGTCGACCCGGGGACCTGCGCCGGCCGAGGAGACGGCCTCCACCGCCCAGGCTGCGAGCCATACCGCCGCGCCCCCAGAGGGGACCCCGGGCGCCCCGGGGGTTGAGACCGCGGCCCCAGCAAGCCGCACCGCGGCCCCAACCGCGGCCTCCGGCGTGCCGCCAGCGCGGGGGCCGTCCCCGGCGCCGACCCCAGGCGCCTCGCCGGGGGCCATAGCGGCCGCAGAGGAGGGCGGGGAGAGTGCACAAGGAATTAAAACTGCGGCCCCGGCGAGCCGCGCCACCGCCCTGATCGGCCACGCCGTGGCGGCTGGCATGCCGCGGGCGCGGGGGGCCGACGTGGTGCGGACGTCGGGTGCCTCGCCGGGAGCCGCCGCAGCCGCAGTGAGTAGCAGGGGGCGCGAAGTACCGTGCCCACACCCACCCCAGCCTCACCCACACCAGCCCCCCCAAGCCGTTCCCCGCCAAGGCAGCCTTCCCCATGGGGTGGACGCGGCACGTCTGCCCCCCGGCGCCGAAGCGTTCGCCGCCGGGCGTCACCCTGCCGCAGCCCCGGCGGCAACAAGACGCCCGGCGCATGATCTGGGAGGGGGGGGACGACACACAGGCGGGGCAGTGTGCCGGCCACGGGAGTGCGGAGCGGAGGACAGGAGGCGACAGGCAGAGTGGCCAGGGACACACGCAGGGGGCAGACCAGGGCGCGCACGGCAAGGAGCGAGGGCGAAGGCGCGGGCACGGTACCAAGGCCAGCGGCAGCGGAGGGGGGCAGAGTGCGGGCAGCGGACCGCACGATGCGGGGCAAGGAGAAGGGAAAGGACAAGTGCACAAGAAGGAAACGCGAAGGGGCGAGCAGGGCGCCAATGCCGGCGGCCATGGAGCGCATGGGGTGGAACAGGGCGCGGTCGGGAGCGTGGGCACAGCCAGGGGCATGGACACGGGCACAGGAAGGGTACGGGCGCCGGGAGTGCAAGCCAGGGCGCAGGTGACGGGGGGCAGGACCCACGGCGCGGAGAAGGGGACAAAGGTGCAGGGGCCGGGAAGGGACCCAAAGGCAAGGCCAAGGGCGCCGTGGCCCCACGGGGACAGACGGGGCGCGGGAGCCAAGGGGGTAGGGCCGAGCGAAGAGAGGGGGACGGGGAGCGAGGCGCCCCCGCAGCCGGACGTGCCGCCGGTGCGGTGCATCCCTCCCCGCATCCAACAAATGCCGGCCCACCACACCCACCACCACCACCTCCGCCACACCCACCTCTGAAACATCGACCCCGACGCCGGTGACCTCGTCCCCCCCCAACCCCGCGGACCCCAGCACCAGCCGGCCCCCCCCGCGCCGAGGGCGGAGCCGGCGCGGATGGCCGCTGCCTCGGCAGCGGGGGGGGGCGGGGTGCGGCGCTGGCGCCGCAGGCGCAGGGGCCGCAGGGGGAGCCGCCGTGCAGGGCAGAGGGGGCCCGGCCCTGAGATTTGGACTGGAGCAGGGTCCGGGACCCCCTGGGGGGTGAGGTCCTCCCCCTGGTGGTGGAAGTGCACCGGTGGCTGAGCTGGGCCTGCTCGGGGACCACCAGGGAGATGAGGAACCGGCTTTTCGATGCCGTGCTCCTCCGGAATGGTTGGGGGGAACCGGGAGGTGCCCCTGGGGGGCTGGGCGGCCCCGGAAGACCACAAGAGGGTCCTCAGTGCGGTGATTTGGGCAGCGTGGCCCGACAGGGAGCCAACGTTCCCGGCTTTCCTGGAGGGGGGGGTGGTGCTCCGCGTCACGGATGCGGATGCCATCAGCTGGCTCCCCCGGGCTTTGCACAACGCCCTCACCCACTGCCGCTACCGCCGGCCGAACCCGCCGCCGACGCAGACGAAACCCCCACACAAGCGACGACACAGGTACGGCCGCGCCCCCGCGACCCAGGTGATGAGCGTGAGGGGGGGGGGGGGCAGCGGGACGCCCCCCCCAGCGGAGCCGGGTTCCCCCACACACACAACCCCTCATCGTACGGCGCGGCTCAGGGGCGCGCGCCACCTCGAGACGGTGGCAACGAGCGCGAGGGGAGGCCCACTGCCCCGGTGCCCGCTAACCGCTGACCGCTGACCCGAGCCGCCGCCCCCAGCGCTCACCAGCTCCCCCCCCCCCCCCCCGCCGGGCCGACGCCACGCGGCGACAGCGATGGGGGCAGGGGGCTAGAGCGAGGACCTGCACGGAGGCCTGGTGAAGCGGTACCCAGAACCTACGGCCCATGGCCCAGACGCCTGTGAGGCGTCACACCCGTGCGGAAGCCGTTGACACCGGCTGTCAGCGGGATATCCCTGCTCTCTAATCCGCGAGATCTGGAACCCGATCCTTAACCATTAAATCAATGTAGAAATACCATAATGTTACTGTCTTGGTCGATGTTTGGTTAAAAATCGGTGAAATACCCGATTTCTACCGCGATTTCTAATTTTCGTGAAATTGCCGCCCGTTGTCGCATGCTCGCGCGCTTTTGTCGCTTCTCCGTGGCGTGTTTTGTGATGAACTTTCCCGAGTACCTTTGAGGTTCTAAGGGAACTTAAGGGCTGGATCTAGAGGGTCTTTCCTATACTTTCTTCTGGTGTGTTCACCAGAATTTTTCCGCCGTTGCGTCTGAGAGAAAATCAGCGCGCAAGCTTTTCCGTCAATGGCTCAAACTACATTCCCCCCCTATGTCTTCCATCCGTGCCCCTTTTACGTGGGCATATCACTTTGTATAGGGAAGCGGGCAATAGGGATGTTTTACCCAAGTCGTTTGCGTGCGCAAACGCTAACTTTCCGGCCTGGTGAGCATGCACGTTAAAAACCGAACACAATGCTCACAAGACCAAAAACCTCAGGCCATTTTCGTTCTTCGGGCCAACGCAACGATGGCTCCACACAATTCAATGCGTACCGAAACTCATTTTTTGAGAACGGGCAAATTTTGGTCGAAAATTAGGCCAAAAAGGCCAATCCTCCGAGGCTTGTACCCGAGGCCTTCGGTGAGTTGCGCCTTGAACCAAAGCAATATGTAAAGTAGAGACCAGGAATGACATTGTGGACGGCTTGGTTGATTTTTGCAACGTTGTCTTCACCTTTTTATAACGACGCCTCGTGAGCACGCGTGCCATACTGCCTCTTTGCACGCGCGCTTATCCGCAAACACTAATGACACGAGTGGGCAGAGACAATCTAACCATAGTGTGCATATTTGGGGGCACCTACTATGGGCCTACTCCAAAAATGTTTACTCATATTTTTGTTCCTCAATGACCCAAAGATATGTACATACCAATATCGCCGATAAATGCACTTTTTCCCATAAATAGTGTGCTTCAAGGATTAGGGTGTTAAAAATGCTTCCATTATGCTTTGAACTCCAACCCTTGATGCAAAGAGGAGACGCAACTGTGGTTTGCATCCATGCAAAAGCCCGAGGCTCACTTCTCTTGTGATACGGAGATACAATATTTCGAGTGACCACTTTTGGGTGAATTTTTGCCGTTTTGCCGAGAATGGCCACAAACCCCGTCTCCCCCTTAATGTTCGGCCCGAGGTTGCGTACGCCACTTGACCAAGGGTAAGGGCGATCTGGAGAGGGCACATGAACCCGCATCAAAGGGGGCGTTTCCCAATGTGGCCTCTCCTCTTGAAAGGAGAGTTCTGAGTCACCCAATTTTAGTTATGTTGCCATTCTGCCCCATTTGTGTGTCACTTTCCCTCCGAGGGGGACAATAGCTAAAGGCAACTATGAGGGTTGGCAAGTGGCATATATTGGGACCTAAGTCCCATGCATTCAAATCATCTTTGGTTGGATGGATCCTCGCAGTGGCCATGGATATGGAATCACGAGTGCGGGCCATTTTGGCCAAATTTCGCTGTTGTTGCCATTGTATGCCATATTGGACTTACCATATCTCCATGGGGCAAGGGACCTAGCCACGAGGAAAGTGCAATTGTTGTGGCATATGACCAAGGATTGAACACCATTGAGTTTCGTATTTGATTCTCTGGCCCATTCGGAGTTATTCAACTTTTGATGCGATCCATGATCCCCCCCTTTGCACCGCATGCTGCTTTCTGCCCCATCCGTGTGTTCATCCCCTCGATGAACAGTAAGCAGCCAGTGTGACGGCATGCCATAACCCAGGGCCTGGGACCAGGGGGGATATCAAGAGTTGTGAATCAAGGGCTGGTGCGACGAGATCCCCAGGGCGTCCTACCCTGGACGGTCGCCCGAGACGGCTGATTTTGCCATTTTGGCAGTTGTGGACCCAGTTTTGGTCATCGGCACGCCTAGGCCCATGAAGATCCTTGAGGACCAAGTACATGTCAGTCTCAGTTGGACTCCCGGTAGATCACGTGTGGCATGGCAGATCCATGCTCCAAGCCGGCGTGGAGATATACCATTTGGGATACCTTCAATTTTGGCTCATTTTCGGTAACTAAAATGATCCCTTTTTGGGACCCCAATTTCACCCCCCCGTGTGGTCAGTTGGCGGTCCCATATCTCTATGCCTCTGTGAAAGCCTGGACCTAATTGCAGGTCTTGCACTTAGAGAAAGGTCCTAGGTCCCGCCTCCTATCCTGTGTGCTATTGGCCTTGCCCTGGCCAAGCGTGCTGCACGTAGAAATGACTCCAAATTTGGTGATTTTGGCATCATGACCCCACGTGGCGAATCCGTGGCGCCCTGGTGCCGGGACCTCAGAGGGAGCCAGGTTGGGTGAAGGGTCCAGCCAGTTCTCACTTGAAGGGCATAGAGTCAGTTGCCTCGTCCCAACCTCTGAATGGTCCGATCGAGGGATCAGTTTTGGAGTTTTCAAGCCAATATCAGTTTGGGCTGAAACAGCCCATTTTCAGCTACCAACTCCTGGAGGATATTGGGGGGGCCTTATCTCTAGCTCAAAGGGGAGTTCGGACTTGCTGTTAAAGTAGCTGGGGAGCCTATGTCGGTTGGCCTTGGGGCTGCTTGATTTACCGGGAACTCGCCTGTGGCTGGGCGGGACACCCTCCCCTATTGGCAGGGTTTCAGCGTCCGAACTGAGCAGGGCATGGGTTGTGTTTGATCCTCCATCCTCGCCAGCCACTGAGAGGGTCGGACCTGGCATTGGGATATGAGTTGGGACTGAGTGTCTATTGTTCTGTGATACCCTTACCTCAGTCCAATCCTAACCCCATGTGTACGTATCCTGATTTGTTGCTGTACATACCTTTGTTCCCTTGTTTCAGAATGGCAAGGGACCTGAAACGCTTTGTCAAATGACATGAGCATGAGGATGCCCCTGTGAGCGCAGTGCTTTGCCTGCCTGCTTGCTTGTGCGTGTCCGCCGCAGCGTCCCGTGGCCAGGCCCCCCAACAGGAACGCGTCAAAAGCGTTTCACCGCCGCGGGGTTACCCATCCTTTGCGTGCCACTCAGGGCCGCCTGAACACCGAGCACCACGGGCTTTGCAGCGCCGCCCAGAGCATCGCCCCGAGCGTCAGCAGCAGCGCCGAGTCCATGAAGGAGGTGTAGCGACCGGAGCTCCGACATCAGCGAGTTCCTTCGGCCGACCAGTACCGGCCGCACTCCCAGCTGCATCACCCACCTCCAGAACCACCATCGGGCGTCTGGGTCCCGGCCCTGTAGATAGAGTGGACCGCAACAACCGCTTCAACAGCCACCCCCAGGACTAGTCCATCGAGGGGAACGAGCGCCGATAGTGAACTGGCAGGAGTCGGTCAAGACGTGGCCGCTGCCCCACCCCCATGCTGTGTACCTACTGCGTCGGATGGTGTGGGGACAGCACTACCGCCACAGCAACCCCCAGTGCGAAGGCGGCATCCCCGGGAGCTTCGAGCTCCGCAAGGATATGGGCGCCGACCGCCTGCAGGCAGTGGAAGACTGGCTGCGGGTAGAAGGATACGCCTACCGCTTCCGCCAGAAGCGCTGGAGGGTCTGGACCCGCCTGGACAGGCCCGGCGAAGAGCTGCGCCCTGACGGGATTGAGGAGGACGAGGACCCCAACGAGTACCCGTCGGGCGCTACGATCAACGTCTCTATATGGGACATGATCGAAAAGAAGTTCCGAGAACCGGGGGACGAGGGTACGCTGCAGGGCAGCAACAGCAGCGAGTTTCCAGGGAAGGAGAAACGATCCGCCGGGGACAAGAGGCGGGACAAGAAATGGTGGGAGTACCAGGAATCCCTGGCCGTCGAAGCCGCCCAAGCCGCGGAGAACGAGACCAAGGTTGGAACCCCAGCCCCCAGCCCCCGACGAGCCAATGGCGGCCACCACCCCGGCCAGACCACCCTTGGGGACTTCCTTAAGCTCGCCAAGAGGGCCAAGAACAAGCCCCGTCAGCTGCACCTGAGGAAGTCAGGCCCCAGCAGCGACGTGGAGTCGGCCCACCGTGCGGGGTGCCCTGCAACCTTCAGGTTGCCTGGCGACGGGCCACGCAGCAGAACGCTGCCGTGGAGGGCGCCGTTGGCATCGCCCAGCAGGAGGCTGCAGAGCAAAGCAGAGGCATGGCCTTCCATGCCTCGGCCGTGGCGGCCATTGTGGCCGGAGTCACACCTACAGCCGCACAGGAGGCAGCGGCTGCCCGGGTCAGGAGTGAGGTGGCGACAGCCGCGCAGGAAGCGGCGGCCGCCCAGGAAGCCCGCTTGGCGCAGGAGGCCATGGCCCGTAAGGAGGCCGAGGTGAAAGCGTCAGAAGAGGCGCTTGCCCGAGAGTGGGCAAGGAAGGAAGCGGAGGAAAGGGCTCACGCCGAAGCGACGGCCAAGGCCCAAGCGGACGCCGCCTGGAAGAACGCCATCGAGGCCGCGCAACAGAAGGTCGCTGAGGAGGGGGCCAAGACAGAGGCGGAGCTGGCAGCGTTAGAGGCGGAGAAGGCTCGGCTGCAGCCGGCTCGGAAAGCCGAGGCTGCCCGTGCCCAAGAGGAGGCGGGAGGGCGAGCTGCCGCATCCACGGCCGCCGCAATGGAGGAGGCGGAAGCCAGGCTTCAGCGCGAGACACCCCCGGGAGGATCCAGATCGGAGACCCTTCGAGAGCTCTTCGAAGGAGACGCCTCCTCCAAGATGAAGCTGGACCTGGAGGAGGACGACACTGGCAGCAGTGGGGACAGTGGCCCCACTGCCTACCGACAGAGGAGGGGTAAGGGGAAGACCCTTGAGAGGGCACGGAGGCCAGCGGGCGGACATCCCAACGACCCTTCCTCACCGCCAGCGATGGGGAGAGACGAGATCGCCGACATTGCCGGGGAATGGCTGGCGGAGTTCTGAGTCCACCGCGTACGAGACCGGGACGGCTAGGTGGGGCAACATGGAGGAGGACGAAGACATGGACTTTGGCTACATGGAGAAGCCCCCACCAGGACCCCCAGGCGGAGGCCCGCTGGGGCCCCTGAGCGGAGGACCATCAGGACCCTCTGGAGGACGTCCACCAGATAGACCCCCCGGAGGCGGACCCCCTGGCAGGGGAGGACCCCCTGGACCGGGCGGGCCCAGCTGAGGCCCTCCTGGAGGACCCCCTGGGGACCTCGACGGCCCACTGGGAGATGATGACCCGGAGGTCACCTGGCGATGGATCGTCTACCTCCGCAGGAGGGTCCAGGCCCTCGAGCGCGAGGTGGACACGGGGAAAAGCGAGATGATCCGCATCGCCAGGGTCGCCGCGGGCGCACAAAAGGAGCTGGACATCGCCAGGACAGAGATGGTCAAGATCGCCAAGGTCGCCACCGCCAACCAGAGGGAGCTGGACATTGCCAGGGGCGGGACCAAGCTGCTGAACAAGGTCATCAACGGCCTGCAGCAGAGGTTGGACAGGCTGCAAGGCCGTAGGAGCGTCAGCAGCGACCCCCAACCCCTGGAGTCCGGCTCGTCAGACGACAGCTGGGGACCTGGACCAGCTCCAGGCATAGCCCACGCCCCTGGCGGAGCCCCCAGGGGTCGCCCCAGCACCAGAGCCCCATCTCTCAGCGCCCCCTCTCATCACAGCGCGGGCCGCCGTAACGAACCTGTGCCGCCCGGCAGTGGCAGTGAAGAGTGGCGCGAAGAGTTGCTCAGTGCGGAGTACCATAACCGCCGTGCTCCACCGCGGACTTCAAACGCCCCGCACCAGTCCCAGAGCCAATCCCAATGGCTGGGGGGCGATACGGTGGACTCAGAGATGAGGTCCCCGGAGGGGACGTGGAGTGGGATATCGGCGGAGGCGAGAAAGACCTGGAGGAGTTCGGCATTACCCTGCCGGGTGGTGTACGACGGGAGGCCGCTGAACGCAGCTGCCGGCGCCGTAATGAGGAGGGATGCATGGAAGGAGTACGGCGTGAACATCTAGGTTCAGCGTACATAGCCACATGGATACCGCGGAGGACATGGAAGTGGCAGCCGTGGGAGTCCGTGGGGGACGCCGATGGAAACCTCGGTCGACCTCGCGGCCGGCGTTCATGGTCTCTAAGGCCGCGGATGCCGCCGTGTGGGAAGACCTGAAGGACAACAAGCCCCCCATGTACGATGGCAACCCCCTCAACCTCGACCGCTTCTTGGAGAAGCTGGACAATTGGGGGATGACCGTCACTGAAGACATGGATCCCGCAGAGGCAGAGAAATATGTCTTCAAACGGTTCAGGTGGCGCCTGCCAGAAGTGCTCTAAGAGCTGTACTTCGTGGCGACCAAGGAGGGGAAAGTCAAGACCCTCAAGGAAGCGAAGAAATGGCTCAACGAGCAAGAGCGGGTGGACGCTCCGCAGGTGGCTGCCAAGCGGTGGAGGGCCATCAAGCTTCAGCATGATGGTCGGGAGATCCGCCTACGAGATTGGCGAGACTTCCGGGGGCAATACACCCTCTTCCGCCGCAACGTGGAGGACTGGAATGTGGGTGACGAGCAGGCCCGCCTCCTCCCTATGCTGCTGGAAGCATGGATCAAGAGAGTCACCAAAGAGGAAGCCAAGAGAGCCAAGTTCAACCACACGTTCAAGATGATGCTCCCCAAGGAGTATCATCCAAACGTGTTGGCTTGGACAAAGAAGCATGTGGCGCGGGATGTCAAGCGGCGAGAGCTGCGGAACGCCCTCCTTATCACCGTCACAGTCGATCGCAAGAAAACCGCCATGTTGTACCATGACGAGTGTGACCTGGGCAGCCAGACCCTCCGTCTGCAGGCTCTACCGGCGCGGATGACCTGCCACGAGGTCTTGGAGTGGGTTGGAGAGGAAGTGCTCAAAGAGTACAGGAATCTCCGGAACACCCGCAGGTTGAAGGCCAGTGACCGTGACGTCAACTATGTTGGCGAAGGGTCGGGCGGGGAATCTGCCATGGACACAGCGGGAACCGAGGGCGGTGAGGCCCTCGACGATGAGGACGACAACGATGAGCCCGCCAAGACGGCGGTTTGTGCCTTCGTGGCCAACAACCTGAACACGGGGAGCAACCGGGGAAGCTGGAAGCCCCTGCAGAAGGGTTGGAGGAAAAAGGAGGAGAAGGAACTACGCCGCATGGGCGACCCTCCGCTGTTCTTTGGTGAGTTCATACGAGCTCACCCTCAGGGCTGTTTCGTGTGTTATGGGAGGAACAAAGGGTTCAACCATGACCGTCGGACATGTCCCATCCACAAGGCTGACACGGAGGCTTACAAGAAGGTGCACGGGTCGAAAAAGCGTGCACCCGTGAGTATCCGAGAGAACAATGTGGAGGTCACCAAGGACGAGCTCTCCAAGCTGATGTCGGTGGGGACCGAGTTGGCCAGGGAGATCCAGGAGATCAAGGGATCCTGGGTCCCGGAGTCGGACGACAAGAACAAGGACAAGGACAAGAAGGGTAAGAAAGGGGGCAAGAAGAGGAGTGTCAACGAGGTTGATGCGGAGGAGAGTACCCCTACTACCACAAGCGACGCCCCTTAGCGGAACCCCTGCGGCCAAGGGCCCCAGTGAAGCCGGTTCGGACCCCCGTGGCCATCCTGGGGTCACTTGGGGTATGTATCTATGTGCCGGCAAGCCGCCATTGGCTGAAATCATACTCTCCCGTCCACCTGACCTAACCTGATGTGATAGTGTGAGAGGTTTGGCCATTCCGGCTAGGAGCGGCCATATTCAGTACCGAGGCGCCGCCAGCGGAGATTTATATATCGGAATATCAGGAATCAACAGGGTGTTATTAGCATAATGTTTCCGTAATTTTTCAGCCTTTCGTTCTGATGGTCAATGTATTGGCGACTGTCAGTTGGCTCGCGATTTTGCGTTAACCGATTGGTTAACTGTTTTTTCCAGATATTTTGGCTGATACTCTGTTGAAGGGTCAGATTTCATCAGCAAAGGGTTCGTTGCTTCCGCAATTTTCTAAATAAGCACTCGAAATTTTATTCTGAATTTTTCGCGATGTCGAAATCGGATTTTCGACTTCTACATCGCCGCACTTGATTTGGACTCCTTCGAGTGGTCATGCTCCTTTCCCTATGCCCGAATCAGGTTTCCCTTATACTTGCCACCCATTTGACTTGGAGATATAAGGGAAACAAAAGTGAATCGTGGGACCACTTTGAAGGACCATATCTACGCGCGAGTGTGAGGAAAGAGAATAAGGAAGTTTGGGTTGCAAGCGCCTCAGTCTCAAGTTAATTTGGGAAGCATCAAACGCTTTTGGTGTGTACACATACCCGGTGTAGCAAGGGATGATGGTCAAGAGGGTATAAAGTGATATATAACTCCTGGACCGTGCAACCGAATATTTTAATGGGACTTTGGAGTGTGCTGCATGAGTGTTGGGGTACAATACCAATTTCTTTGGGTTCCTACGTATTTTTAACGTGAAGTTATGACCATGGAGGGACATGACATATCATGGTGGGAGCCACATTTTGAGGGTATTTGTTATATGCATGGTATATGTCTTGATATGCTCACGCCCATGTTATATATCTTCGTGTGGCCGAAGAGATGGGGAGCCATACGTGACAAGGGTTTTGCCCATGTCTCAATTGTGGAATTCAAAGCGCTAGACCAAGTCTACCGCTTATGTATTGCTCATGGTATGTTTGGCAAAGAGATCCATGAGTGCACTCCCATTTTCATGGGGCATGTAGATATGGGTGGCGAAGGTATGTCCATGCGCCTGATTGGAGATCCAAGTGGGGGAATTGTTCGCAAATGGTTCCAATCACTTGTGTATTGAATCATGAGCGGATATCATCAGTGACCATAGAGATATACTATCATGACAACTTTGTATTTGGTCATATTTTCATGTTTTTGACCTCAATTTTTGCTCATTTTTGCGTTTTGTGTACTTACTTGGTCAGCAAACAGCAAAAAGCCTATGGGAAGTCGAACCATGGTATGTTGTACATATGTTGGCATATGCTTTGGAGTTGAACACCACCATATGCCGGATCGCGTACTCCATTTGGCTTGGTGCACGAAGGATCACAGGAATTGGTCTCAAGATCATGGGCTGACTTGGGCAGTGCGTGGCACCCATATCTGACGGAGTTTCGAGGGTAAGATGGGGATGTGCATGGGCATTGATCTTTGGTCTCTATCCTCCATGAATACTAGACTTCGATTCCATGCATGCTTTGAGCCTTCGGATAAGTGGTAACTACAATTTTGAGCATATATTTGATATATGGCCAATATGGTGTGAATTGGCAGTTTTTTGGCATGTTATGAGTTCAAACTCATGGGGCATATCTCCAAGCCCATTCGACTCCAAGTCCATCCAAGGTTATGTCAGGGTAGGGCATGGTCCTGGGTGCCATCCTAGGCCATGACACGCCACCTTCCCCATTGGGCTAGGATTTAGAGGCTCCGGAGTGAACACATCTTTGGGGTTTGTGTAATGACTTGTGACACATGGCATTCAGCCATCTCATTTGACCTGGTTCAGGGCAATATGTTGGTGAGTCAAGGGAAGGTCTTGAGTCCAGGGAATGAGGGATTTTTGGCTGTGAATGTGTATGTTTACCTCTTTCTCCAACTGTGCTTTATTTGTGTTCATATGCCAATTTCAGGGCTTTCTTCCTTGGTGCAATTCTTGTACATGCTCGCCACCGTGGGAATACCGGTGTGCTGAACGAAAGCCCGCAGCCTGATTTGGATTGTCAATTGGGTTATTGCTGTATTTGTGGGATCTGGTTGCCATTCAGGAGGATTTTACTTTCTATATTTTTTGGATTTTGGACCCTGGACTTTGAGGATTTTGAGCAATGCAATCGTTGATCCGGAGTAAATCAGCAGGGGTAACAGGCGGAAGGGGCACAGCGGGGGCCGGTCCTGGTAGGGACCTTCTTTATGGTAGCAGAGGCTTACCTGCTGCCCCTACCAACCGCCGACCCGGGGACTTGGGCCCTTATGAGCCCTGCCCAAGTACCCCCCAGGTGCGTATTGTGGACTCGGTGGAGACCACGCCGGAGATTGGAGCCATAGAAGGACCGAGACGTTCAAGAGCATGGCGAACTCCGGAAGTTGAAGCGCGAAGAGAAGAACGACATTCGGGAAGAGGAGGACGTGACATGGAGGACCTGGTCTCCATGTGTGAGCGTCGCTGCCGAAAGGCATGCAACCTCCGCTCCGCCGCGGAGGACTCTGATGAGGCTTGCCATTCAGGCAGCAGTGGAGGACGGGCCCGGCGCTACCAGAAGCGCGGGTCACCCAAGTCCGCGGCAAGGGACGCCGGGGCTATGGACACGGACCCCAGCCCGGTCAGGCTGTGGGAATCCGAGGGTCACCGCGAGGGCTATCGGACAGGCTTCGAGCCACCTTCGGAGCCGGAGACGCCCGCGCTGATCGCCAGGGCGCATACAGCCCCCGAGCCTGCCCTGCAGCACGACGCCGAGGGCTTGGAGAGGCCGGCCAGGGCCCGGACGGCACCTGTGCCCCGGCACACGGGACCAGAGACGGACGCCATAGGCGATACACCTATGGGTGATGAATCTGAGGTGCCGGGAACCGCGGGATGCGCTGAATCCGGCGGAAAGCACGCTACGTGCCACTGCGAGCACGTGTCCTTCCTCATGGGCAAGTACCCGAAGATGGGGATGGACGCCATTGTGCATCGCCTTGACCGCCTGGACAACGCCAAGGACGGTCTAGAGGAGGACGTCGCGGGGATCCTGGACGACCAGTCAGCCGGGGAGAACCACATGGAGGAGCTGCGAGCGGATCAGGCCCGGTACCGGGAGAATCTGGAGCTGGCCCTGCAGAAGCAGCAGCAAGTGGTTGACAGCCTCCTCCACTTAGTGGAGGACATGTCGGGGCGCCTGAAAAGGCTAGAGGAGTGACAGCCCCTTGCCTCGGGTCCGGAGCTCCCTGCAAAGCCGGCCGCGGTGGAGCTGGTGGAGCGGGTTAAGACCCTCAGGAGCGCCATGGAGAAACCCATGGGCGGCCCTGCAGAGGCACCATACGCGCCTCCGCTTGTTGACCCGGGTGCGCTGCCGTTTGTTCCCATGTTCAGCGAATCCACGATTCTCGGGGAACACACGGCACCGGCTGGGTCCATGCAGGAAGGGCACGTAACCACGGACCCGAGGAGCCTGACGGTACAGATGTCCCATGCTGCCCAGGATGTACCGATCACGACGAATATGGTAGTTTATGCGGAAGATGTGATCCAGAACAAGACGATGCAGGGACGAACCATGGGAAGCGCCGACGGACATGGTCGAGGTCATCCAGGCGGAAACCTGTGGGCGAAGGACCCCAATACGGGGATATGGACGGCCGATGGAGCTATTCCTTCCCGCATTCCAAACCCCATGGGTTCAGGCCCAACTGGACCGCACTCCATGGAGGAGAGGGATGTACGGGGAGTGTACTCGCACCCCCCGGCCACAGTTGTATCTGTCTCGGTGGAGTGGTGGCTGGAGACGTCGGAGACGCCATCAGGATTGACGACCTCAGGGGAATCAAAATCCCCTACTACGATGGCAACCCCTCCAACCTGGATGACTTCATCCTGGATTGGGAGGACTTCGCCGAGGAGGTCGTCGGCGAGATGCGGGGAGCGCCGCGGGATAAGTGGGTATGCCGGACATTCCCACACCGCCTGGCGCAGGACCTGAAGGAGGAGCTGCGGGATCAGATCCGGGAAGGACTGATCAGGACGGAGCAGGCCTGCCTCCAGTGGTTGGAGGATGAGGAGCGGGTGGACGCTCCGAACCAGAAGCTGGAGGACCTGTGGTCCATTCCACTGCCGCTGGACCGCGGTGAGTTGCGGGTCCGGGAGTGGAACCGGTATCTGCGGAAGTACCGCAGATGCCTCAAGCTGGTGGAAGACTGGAACGAGGCCAGTGAAATCCGCCACTTGCTGAAGGACGTCCTCCCCAGCAACTGGAAGAGGCGAGTGGAGGACGAGGAGAAGAAGCGCGCCAAGAAGCGGGTGGCGGTGCGGATCATGGCGGCGGAGGATACCCATTCGGGTATCATGGAGTTCTTCAGGAGGAACCTGGGCGAACCCAACCGGATGTTGGGACTGAAGAACGCCGTGTACGTGGAGGTGTCTGGAGACTCCACGGGCCAAAGGTTGCTGCGCCTCAATAACGTGGAGTGGAGGCGCGAGGAGCCGCTGAGGATGCAGGTCATCTTCGCCCGCATGAGCCTGGACGAGATCGTGAAGTACATCACGGTGGAGTTGAAGCTCAATGCGAAGAACGAGGCCCACGTGCAGGATCGACATGGTCATGGACAACGAGGCCACTGAGAAGACCGCCACCATCGGGAGATCCAGGAGGACACGGCCAACTCTGCGGAGGATGGTAGTGGAAGTGGCCAAGACCACTGGTCCCGGGAGGATCACGAGGAGGCCCATTTCTTCGCGTTCGTGGCGCACAACGTGAAGAACCATGGGCAGGATCGGTCCAGATGGAGCCAGGTGGGACCCAGGAAGAACAGAGAAGGACCAAGGAGGATCAGGAACCCACCGCTCACGTTCCGGGAGTACAGATCTCAGCACGACGGGTGCTGGGTCTGTTATGGCAAGGGAAATAACCATGCACACGACCACCGTCAGTGCAAGGTGTATGAGGCGGACAAGAAGGCCTACTTCGCAGCCCACCCCGAGAAGAAGCCCAAGGAGCAGCGGATTTCCGACTGGAAGGCGAACGGCGGAGACGGGGGAAAAGGCCAAGGCAAAGGCCAAGGAAAGGGCTGAGGAAGAGGCTATGGTGTTGGACCTGGTCAAGACCGACGAGTGAGGTCGATCGAGGAAGTTGCTGAGGAAATGCTGAGGACGTTGGAGGAACTCAAAGCCCAGCAACGTGGTGGACAAAGTCCGGGCGGATCGCAGCCGGAAGGGGCTGCAGGAAAGTGAAGTTTAGAGGAGCCCCCACGGGAGTGGGACCTCGGAGGTCTCTCCTCCAAAAATCAGTGGAATCCCAGAGAAAGCGAAGGCACATCGGGTGCCGAAGAAGGCTCCAGAAGAGCCAAAACCACTGAGTTTCGCCACTCCCAACCCCTGGAGCGCCCTGCCAAGGGAAGTACATGTGGGTACGGGACATGGCAAGAAGGAAGGAGCGACCACTGAGAGCCCCGTGGATGGGCAGGATCAGCCCAAGATCTACACCATCCGTGACCATACCCTTGAAGTCCTGATGCACCCGGACGTGCTAGAGTTGCATGCCGTGAGAGTCGTCCATACACCTCATGGCGACGAGCGGCAGTTGCACTTGAAAGTGCGAGCACGGTGCGGACGAGAGGAGAAGGTGGTGGATGTGTTGGTGGATACGGGTGCCCAGGTGAGCCTGGTCCGGAGAGTGTTGTTCAAGGAGGAATTCCTGCAGCCCAGCCGGAGACCGGTCCGCCTGAAGGTCGCCAACGGAGAGATTATGGGTGGTGGCACCCATGAGGCCACTATCAGTATGGAATTCTGGGAGCATCAGCGCTTGAGCCGCCCTGATCAGGCGAAGAGAAGCACTCTATCCGGGAACTTCTATGTGGCCGACATTACTGATTGGGATATGATCATGGGGTATGACTTCATGGTGGCCAACGCCATTGGAGCCCTTCCCCATCGCGCAACGCTGGTCCCGGAGGACGACGAATGCCTCACATGGCTGTCCACGGATTATGCGTGCGGGTCATCCCAATGGAATGCCGAGGAAGAGGATCCGATCGTCCGAGCGGTGCAAGCTGTGGGCGCCAAGTCCAGAGGAGATCGTGGAGTTCAGCTCACGGAGTATGGAATGGCGCCGCAAGTGTACGCCGGGATGATTCACACGCTGGGAGCTGAAGCGCCCGAGACGGACGTCTTCGCTTCCCGGGATGCCCCACTTCTGCGGAAGTGTAGGAGGCATTCGCATCGAGGAGACTCCGCCTGGCATAGGCATTGAGGTTTGAAGGAGTGGGGACCCATGTATTGGCATGGCTCCCTGGACAACACCAGACGTACGGTGGAGAAGATCATCGCGGATAGGGCGAAGGGGATCCTGGTCATAACCGGCATAGGATCCACCCCATGTCCGCTGGAGGGTCTCAAGTCGACGCTGGAATCCATCACCCTGAACGGGATGTCATTACGGCCAGAGGAGGAGTTGTTCATCGACGCCAAGGGTGTATCAATGCCCTCCCCGGGTCAAGCGTGGGGTACCAAGGCTTTCCTGGTGGATGGGGCGCAAGCCCAGCCCACGGGTGATGAAGCATTCATCCGTAGGGTGGAGGCGGTGCCCATGAAGGTCATGTTTGAGCCCAAGGAGGGGACGGATCAGCCAATTGATGGCATTGACGTCCTGTCCCACGCCGAGATCGACGACGTCGTCAACTACATGCGGATGGGGATGCACGACCGTGTGGCAGCCCAGAAGAGGCGGGCCATGGTCACATCTCCGCATTGGTGGGATGACAAGATGTTGGTCACCGGCAAGTACGAGAAGGACGAGTTCGTGGCGAGGGTCATGGATCACATCGCGGACCAATACGATGGTCCGGTTGGGTCGGACCCACCAACATGGGATTTTCCAAGAATGGGTGCCGACAGCGACAGTCACCAGCCCAAGGCCGCAAATTTCCGAAGATTATCGGTGGGAAGAGCTCCCCACGACGATGAAGACGGCATATCGGACGAGGAGAAGTCGGAATCGGACCCAGAAGAGGCCTATACCGCAGTGCGGTCAGTGGTGTCTATACCGAAGCAAGCGGCTGAAGAGGCCCAGGAGAACCCGAAGGTCGCCGAGCTGAAGGAGAGGCTGATCAAGGCCTATCCGCGGCTATTCAGTGGCGTCGCCAACAAGAACCCTCCAGATCACGGGAGGTTTGGTACAGCGAAGATCAAGCTGAAGCCAAACCCGAAGATCTATTGTCATCGAGAGTACCAACTTCAGGGCGATCGGGCCGAGGCCATGAAGAAGCTGTTGGCCGAGTTCATTGAGCGGGGATGGATCGAACCCTCCGACAGTGAATGGGCCAGCCCAGCCTTCATCGTGCCCAAGAAGGAGAAGGGCGAATGGAGGTTGGTGGTGGATTACAGGGATTTGAACGAGCAGACCGAGCACGACTCGTACTCGCTTCCCCTGATCGACTCCATCCTCCAAAAGCAACAGAAAAAGCGGATCTTCACGGTGTTGGACCTGAAACACGGTTATCACCAGATGCCGCTACACCCGGACTCCAGGCCCTGCACAGCGATGTCAACGCCGCTGGGGCCCATGCAGTGGAAAGTGGTGCCTATGGGCGCCAAGAATGGCAACGCCGCTTTCCAGCGCATGATGGAGGACCTACTCGGTCCTGTCCGGGACTGTGCCGATCCCTTCGTGGATGACATCATCATCGGGTCCGGCACGGAGAACATGACTGAGGACGAGCTCATCGACGCGCATGAGAAGGATCTGCGCCGAGTGCTCAGCGAGCTGGACAAGCACAACATGGTGTGCAAGCCCACCAAAGCCTCGCTCTTCGTGAAGGAAGTGGAGTTCGCGGGTCACGTGGTTGGTCACGGGCAACGCCGTCCCATGCCTGGGAAACTGGCGTCCCTGCACCACTGGGAGAAGCCCCAGACCATCAGCGAACTCCGATCCTTCATGGGGTTCTGCAATTACTATTCGGGCTATGTCTGGATGTATGCGGAACTGTCGGGGCCGCTGCACAAGATGTTGCAGGTGGGGAAGTTCGATGGCCGGAAGGGGAGCAAGAAGAAGCTTGTCTGGACCCCTGAGGCTGAGGATGCGTTCAACCGCCTGAAGGAGCGACTCCTGGGGCAGTTGGGGCTATTCCTGGTGGACCTGGACAAGGGATTCGTGCTACGGACGGACGCCTCGGACTATGCTGTGGGGGCAGTCCTCGAGCAGATCCGAGACGACGGGTCACATGTACCCGTGGCGTTCTGGAGCCGGATCCTGGCCGAGGGCCAACGCCGCACCTGGACCGCGAGGGAGAAGGAGGTAGGTGTGTAGGTGCACTCGGTCGTGGAGAGGTGCCCCCTGGTTCCCCCCGGCGTCGCCCCTGTGACGAACAGGAAGAGGCTCCGCGCATGAAGAGGGGAGGCGGCTTACATCTCGCTAGACCTGACTGTTGGCCCCCAAGGCGAGGGAGAAGGAGACGTACGCCATTGTTTGTGCGCTCAGGAAGTGGTCTGGCCACATCGGATTGCAACTGGTGGTGGTTTGTACGGACCATCAGTCCTTGCAGAGCTGGCACAAGGAGCACGTCGACACCCCCTCGGGACCGGCGGCAAGGAGGGCCCGATGGCATGAGACGTTCGCCAAGTTCGACCTCAGCGTCGTATACGTCCCGGAGAAGGACAACACTGTGGCAGATTGCCTCAGTCGATGGGCCTACCCCGCGGGCAAGGCTTGGATGGACATATCCAGCCATGGGGACGCCGAGGAAACCGAGGAGGCCAAGCGCATCATCGAGTTGGAGAAAACCATGGAGCAAGAGGGGGTCAAGTGCTTTGTGGTGATGGCAAACCGTACGGACCTGGCCAAGTTCTGGGATGCCCGCGTCCAAGCCATTCGAGAGGAAACCCTCGAGCAATGGATGGTGGCCCCTGTAGAGCTAGTCAGGTCGGTGCTCACAGAGGACTGGTCGGATGACTACGCGGCATCCGAGCACTGGAGCAAGTACTGGAATGCCGTGAGCGCCCCGTCGGACGACGAGTGGCCTGAGGGCTTGACCGAGGATGGGGACAAGTTGTTCCTCAAGGACAAGCTGCTGGTGTCCGAGAACCGAGTGGAGGAGCTCATTGACCATTGGCACAACGCCCAGCTCATGCACCCTGGCCGAGACAAGATGCAGCAAGACCTGGAGTGGCGTTTCAAGTTCCCTCCGGGGTACTACGCCACCCTGGATAGGTACTGCAGCGACTGTGCCGTGTGTCGGGCCACGAAGAGCCCCAACCACTCCACAGCAGGCAACCCGGTGTATACGGCTATACCGGAGGCCCCTATGCGGTCCGTGGCCATGGATGTATTCGCCCTGCCTCAGGTCACCGTGGAAGGAGAGACCTACGACTGTATCATCCTGGCGGTGGATAGGCACAGTGGGTATATCGTGGCGGTCCCTGGCGAGAAGTCCAAGAAGAAGGACAAGAAGGACAAGCATGGAGTGGGTCTGCAGGCCAAGACCGTCGCTAATGCCATGATCAGGCTTTGGCTGACGATTTTTTATGTCCCGGCTGTCATCTGCAGCGATCGGGGCAGTCAATTCGTGGGGACGTGGTTCAAGACGATGTGCAAGCACGTGGGGATTCGGCACGCCAAGACCGTGGCGTACCACAGCCGGTCGAATGGCCGTGCTGAGGTGGCTGGGCGGCAGATGTTCGAGAAGTTCCGCCAGCTGCACATTGACGAACCGGGCTGGAACTGGTATAACTCGCTGTGGAGAGTGCTCCAAGCGTATCACGACCTTCTGGGACCCACTGGACTGTCGCCCCATCGCATCCTGTTCCTAAGGGATGGAGTGTCACGCACTCTCCCGTGGTTGAACCATGGCAAAGTGGCCCGGGATGCGAACGCTATGATGGCTGAGGCGGACGACACGACGGCCGAGGTGTGCAAGGCACTTCAGGACGAGCATGACAAGAGGGCCAAGTACTTCAAGCAGGGAAAAGTCCAGAAGTATGCTCTCCAAGACACCGTGTGGGTGGAGCGGCACCACAAGGATGTCCTGTCCAGGCATCGGCAGGCATCTTTGTATGTGCCGGGGGTAATCGTGCGGAAGGTCGGGCAGGATGTGTATGCGGTTCATGTGGGGGATAACAAGATCCTGGACCGCAACCATACCCAGCTTCGTCCCCGAGCACCAGACCCCAGCGGACGTCCGGTCACCTTCGAGTTCACGGCCGGCGATTTGGACTCGGACGACGAGGGTGAGGACGACGACTTCACCGCCGAAAAGATCCTGGCGGACAAGCCGGACCCGGGGACGCCTGGGGGTAGGCTTTAGAAAATCCGTTGGAAGGGTTTCGACGCATCCAGGGACTCGTGGGAGCCTCCGAGCAGTACACCACGGTCTGGATGGACTACCTAAAGAAAAAGAATATTTCTTTGGATGTCAAGGACGTGTTGGTCCATTTGGTTGCTGCTGTAGCACTGTAATGGATCCCCCTTAGCATTTTGTTTGTTTCTGTGCTTGGGGAGACGGGTGAGGGCGTTCATCCGGGGATTTTTCGGCCTTGATTGGCCATATACCCCCTTCACTCGATCTCCACGTATATATTTCACTGTGGTATACTTATTTAGGTCGACCGACGACGTTTTTCTATCTTTGATCCCCTTGGTCCATGTTGTAGATCAAGTGGAGACCGCATATGGCGTAAGGCACCGATTATCAGTGTCCTCACTCCTCCCTTGGGGCATGGGGGACGCCTACGGCGTGTGTGGGGCCTCCATGTGTCCTTGGGACATGCAGGGGGAGGGTGTGGAGCCCATTGGGGTCCTCCCGTCCTCTCTTCAATGACTTCCGAGCGGTAACAACGCTCTGAGAAGGGGGGTGAAGCCGGTTCGGACCCCCGTGGCCATCCTGGGGTCACTTGGGGTATGTATCTATGTGCCGGCAAGCCGCCTTTGGCTGAAATCATACTCTCCCGTCCACCTGACCTAACCTGATGTGATAGTGTGAGAGGTTTGGCCATTCCGGCTAGGAGCGGCCATTTTCAGTACCGAGGCGCCGCCAGCGGAGATTTATATATCGGAATATTAGGAATCAACAGGGTTTTATTATCATATTGTTTCCGTAATTTTTCAGCCTTTCGTTCTGATGGTCAATGTATCGGCGACTGTCAGTTGGCTCGCGATTTTGCGTTAACCGATTGGTTAACTGTTATTTCCAGATTATTGGCGGATACTCCGTTGAAGGGTCAGATTTCATCAGCAAAGGGTTCGTTGCTTCCGCAATTTTCTAAATAAGCACTCGAAATTTTATTCTGAATTTTTCGCGATGTCGAAATCGGATTTTCGACTTCGACATCGCCGCACTTGATTTGGACTTCTTCGAGTGGTCATACTCCTTTCCCTATGCCCGAATCAGGTTTCCCTTATACTTGCCACCCATTTGACTTGGAGATATAAGGGAAACAAAAGTGAATCGTGGGACCACTTTGAAGGACCATATCTACGCGCGAGTGTGAGGAAAGAGAATAAGGAAGTTTGGGTTGCAAGCGCCTCAGTCTCAAGTTAATTTGGGAAGCATCAAACGCCTTTGGTGTGTACACATACCGGGTGTAGCAAGGGATGATTGTCAAGAGGGTATAAAGTGATATATAACTCTTGGACCGTGCAATCGAATATTTTAATGCGACTTTCGAGTGTGCTGCATGAGTGTTGGGGTAGCATAGCAATTTTCCTTGGGTTCCTACGTATTTTTAACGTGAAGTTATGACCATGGAGGGACATGACATATCATGGTGGGAGCCACATTTTGAGGGTATTTGTTATATGCATGGTATATGTCTTGATATGCTCACGCCCATGTTATATATCTTCGTGTGGCCGAAGAGATGGGGAGCCATACGTGACAAGGGTTTTGCCCATGTCTCAATTGTAGAATTCAAAGCGCTAGACCAAGTCTACCGCTTATGTATTGCTCATGGTATGTTTGGCAAAGAGATCCATGAGTGCACTCCCATTTTCATGGGGCATGTAGATATGGGTGGCGAAGGTATGTCCATGCGCCTGATTGGGGATCCAAGTGGGGGAATTGTTCGCAAATGGTTCCAATCACTTGTGTATTGAATCATGAGCGGATATCATCGGTGAGCATAGAGATATACTATTATGACAACTTTGTATTTGGTCATATTTTCATGTTTTCGACCTCAATTTTCGCTCATTTTTGCGTTTTGTGTACTTACCTGGTCGGCAAACAGCAAGAAGCCTATGGGGAGTCGAACCATGGTATGTTGTCCATATGTTGGCATATGCTTTGGAGTTGAACACCACCATATGCCGGATCGCTTACTCCATTTGGCTTGGTGCACGAGTTATCACAAGAATTTGTCTCAAGATCATGGGCTGACTTCGGCAGTGCGTGGCGCCCATATCCGAAGGGGTTTCGAGGGTAAAGTGGGGATGTACATGGGCATTGACCTTTGGTCTCCATCCTCCATGAATACTGAACTTCGATTCCATGCATGCTTTGAGCCTTCGGATAAGTGGTAACTACAATTTTGAGCATATATTTGATATATGGCCAATATGGTGTGAATTGGCAGTTTTTTGGCATGTTATGAGTTCAAACTCATGGGGCATATCTCCAAGCCCATTCGACTCCAAGTCCATCCAAGGTTATGTCAGGGTAGGGCATGGTCTTGGGTGCCACCCTAGGCCATGACACACCACCTCCTGCATTGGGCTAGGATTTAGAGGCTTGGGTATGAACACATTTTTGGGGTTTGTGTAATGACTTGTGACACATGGCATTCAGCCATCTCATTTGACCTGGTTCAGGGCAATATGTTGGTGAGTCAAGGGAAGGTCTTGAGTCCAGGGAGTGAGGGATTTATGGCTGTGAATGTGTATGTTTACCTCTTTCTCCAACTTTGCTTTATTTGTGTTCATATGCCAATTTCAGGGCTTTCTTCCTTGGTGCAATTCTTGTACATGCTCGCCACCGTGGGAATACCGGTGTGCTGAACGAAAGCCCGCAGCCTGATTTGGATTGTGAATTGGGTTATTGCTGTATTTGTGGGATCTGGTTGCCATTCAGGGTTGAAGGAGGATTTTACCTTCTATATTTTTGGATTTTGGACCCTGGACTTTGAGGATTTTGAGCAATGCAATCGTTGATCCGGAGTAAATCAGCAGGGGTAACAGGCGGAAGGGGCACAGCGGGGGCCGGTCCTGGTAGGGACCTTCTTTACCAGCTAGGGCGGTCGCAGGATGGTGTCGCGGGAAGCGCCACACCATCCGATTCGGGAGACAATGAGCACAAAGGGATTGCCGCGGGCGTAAGGCCCGGTCCGGCACCCAAGACGAAAGACAGTTGCAGTGGCAGGGTGGGGGCAAGTGAAGGTACCAACCCTCGCACCCGTCCATCCTTCGCGACCAAGAAACTGTTTGATGTGCTTCAAGATCTTTCCAAGAGTATCAGAGGATCACCCGGACCGCAGCTGGATGCTGCAGCTGGGCTGCCTGAGCCCATTATCCACGACCTGCACCAGTCGCTTATTGAGCTTCTGGAACGGCCGGAGATCCTGAGCTTGCACGCCGTGCGCCATGTTGGGCGTGAGCGGCAGTTGCACCTCAAGGTCCGTGCCCTATGCGGGGAAGTGGAGAAGGTCTTCGACGTGTTGGTTGACACGGGAGCTCAAGTCAGCCTGGTCAAGGCTGGCCCACTTCGGCCAGACTGCTTGACCGACAGTCGAAGGCCTGTCAGGCTGAAGGTGGCGAACGGCCAGTACATGGTGGGAGGCACGAGGCAAGCAGCCATTCGGCTGCAATTCGTGAACCACCGTGAGCTGAGCCGCCCGGACCTCGGCATGGAAATCCTCCTGCAAGGTCGCTTCTACGAGGCCCAGAGCGACTGGGGCATGATCGTGGGGTACGACTTCATGATGGAGACGGACTCCGGAATTCTCCTGGCCCAGGCCTCCATGACCCTGTACCAGGACGACCAGCTCTCGTGGCCTTTGTCACCTGAGCACCATGTGGAATGCCAATGGATCCACCCTGAACGGAATCAGCTCAAAGTAGCCGCGCTGGGGACTGAGCCAGCTGGGCCAGCAAACCAGGAGTACGGCCTTATGCCAGAAGTGGCGAGCCGAGTGGCTGCAGACCTGGGAGCTTCTGATCTGGCCCTGGATGCGTTCTCTTCAGGAACGTCCGCCCATCTTCGGGTTTGTGAGAAGTACTGGAGCGCCCAGGACTCCGCGTGGAAGAAGCACTGGGGTACACATCAGGGTTTGATGTGGATCCATTGCCCCCGATGGGACATTCTAAGTGCGGTAGCGAAGATTCGCAAGGACCGCTCCAAGGCAGTGCCGGTTGTTCCTATGGGATGCACCGAGGAGGAAAGCACCCGAGATTGGGTGGCCTCACTGACCAACATGACCTTAAACAAGGTCGCCTTTCCGGCTGGAGAGTATGTCTATCAGGGCGCTAAGGGACAGCCCGTGCCACCCCAGAGATGGCCAACGGAATTCCACTATGTGGATGGGGTCCCTGAGCAGGCCGACACCAACGACTTTGTGTGTGTCAACCGCATCATAGCGGAGCCCTGGCGGCAATGCCTTGCGGTTTCCCCTGTTGAAGAGGAGCTGGACCTGGTTCAGGGGTATATGGATCAGCCCTTCCACGACTGGGGAAGCCAGCGTGAGGACAAGGGCCAGGACAAAGCCTGGTGGGAAGTGGACTCCATCGTTTCTGGTTCCTATGATGGGGATACCTTCGTAAGGAGGGTGCTGGACCACATGTCCAGCCAGGACGAGCCAATCGGCGGGAACCCACCCACCTACGGTGACTTGTTCCAAGGCAAGACCAGAGATGGCCCTTTGGGCCACCTGGGGAGAACATCTGAGCCGAACCCATGCGGCGATACCCCGCGAGTAAGCTCAGTGGTTCAGGTGCGCAGAAAGGCCAAGGCGGAGTCCAATGAGTGCCCCAAGATACAGGCATTGAGGCCCAGGCTGAAGCAGAAGTATGGTGATACCTTCTTCAGCGGAAAGCCTGTATTTCCCCCTCTTGTGCGTGGACCGTACGGTGAGGCGGAGATACGGCTGAAGCCGGACTCCGTGTGTGCCGACATCGGGAGTTCGCCCTGAGGGGCGAAAGGAAGGAGGCCATGGAGAAGATCCTCCGTGAATTCATCAAAAGGGGCTGGCTTGAGCCGTGCCACTCCGAATGGGCCTCCCCATGCTTCGTCGTCCCCAAGAAGGTTGCCGGAGAGTGGCGGCTCGTGGTCGACTACCGCGGCCTAAACGCCCAAACGCAGCATGACAGCTATACGCTGCCCCTCATTGAGGACATGCTGCAAAAGCAACACCGGGGGAGGATCTTCACGTCGATTGACCTGAAACATGGTTATGATCAGATGCCTCTCGCCGAGGAGTCCTGTGCCTGCACAGCAATGAGCACCTCACTTGGACCCCACCAGTGGAAGGTGATGCCCATGGGCGTTACCCACGGCAATGCGGCTTTTCAGCGGATGCTGGAGAACCTGCTCGAGCCAGTGCGTGATTGTGCGGACTCCTTTGTGGACAACGTGATCATCGCGTCTGGGGACCCCAGTATGAGCTATGAGAAGCTCCTGGAGGCACATGAGAGGGACGTCACCAGAGTGCTGGACCTTCTGGTTCGGCACAAACTAACGGGCAGCAGTGACAAGGCCACCATTGCGGTAAGCGAGGTGGTCTTTGCTGGCCACGTAGTCGGGAACGGGCAGCGGAAGCCCATACCTGGCAAGATGGCTGCGATTGAGCACTGGAAGAAGCCCAAAACGGTCTCTGAGCTACGGGCGTACTTCGGGTTCTGCAACTACTACTCGGGGTATATCAAGATGTATGCCGAGTATGCAGCCCCCATGACAACCATGCTCAGGGGCAACTGAGAGGAGACCAAGAAGGGGTCCAAGAAGGCTCTGGTCTGGATTGAAGAGTCCGACCGTGCCTTTGAGGCGATGAGGTAGGCGGTGCTGGCCGCAGTGGGTCTGCACCTCGTGGATCCTGACAGAGGGTTCGTCCTGGGCACCGACGCTTTCGATTACGCCGTTGGTGCTGTGTTGGGGCAAGTGCTTGACGATGGGAGGCACGTGCCAGTGGCCTTCTGGAGCGGAGTCCTGGTGGAAGGCCAGAGACGGACGTGGACGCCCCGAGAAAAGGAGGCGTATGCCATCATCATGGCTCTCAGGAAATGGGCTGGGTACATAGCCCTCCATCCCGTCACCGTCTGCATCGACCATCAGAGTTTGCAGTCGTGGCACAAGGAGCACGTGCACACCCCCTCTGGTCCCGCCTTCCGACGGGCAAGATGGCATGAGACTTTGGTCACGTTTGACCTCACGGTTGTGTATGTTCCCGGCAAGGATAACACCGTGGCGGACTGTCTCTGTAGGTGGGCCTACCCCGCCAGCAAGGGCATGACGGACGTCTCCGCCCATGGCGATGAGGCTGAGACCGCTGAGGTTAAGAAGATCATGGAATTAGAGCGCCTGATGGAGGAGGAGGGTGTTAAATGCTTCGTCGTCATGGCTGCGGCTGCCCCCCTCGTAAGGGGGATGGGCAGAGCGGTCAGAGTACTGGCCCCTGAGGAAGCCGAGTCCGACAAGCACCTCTTTCCTGAATGGTGCCTCCAGGACGACTGGACCGACGACTACCCCAAGTCTGAGGCCTTTGCGGCTGAGTATAGGGCTGTGAAGGACCCTGATGACGGGCAGAAGTGGCCAAAGGGGCTGACCGAAGAGGATGGCAAGCTTTACCGGAATGGTAAGCTGCTGGTCCCGGAGTCCCGAGTGCTCGAGCTGTGTGATGCTTGGCACCACCACATGATGCACCCAGGGGCCAGGAAGCAAGCCCTGGACATGAAGCGCTGGTTTGGGATCGACCAGATCGGTTATTACAACGCAATCAAGAAGGTCAGGAAGGGTTGCTCGGTCTGTCAGGCCTGCAATCCTGATAACCAGAACGTCAGGGGGGAAGCCCAATGGACCCCGGTTCCTGACCAGCCCATGGGGAACGTGGCCATGGACGTTTTCTCCGTGCCCAAAGTTCACATCGGCAAGGAGACGTTTGACTGTGTGGTCCTTCTTTGTGGACCGCCACAGCGGCTACGTAGTAGCTGTCCCGGCACGCAAAAAGGGGTTTCTTCCCCAGGATGTGGCAGTCATGATGATTCGTCATTGGCTGACCGTCTTTGACATTCCCCGCACCATTTGCAGTGACCGAGGGCCCCAGTTTATCTGCGGCTGGTTCAAGGTTATGTGTTCCCTCATGGGAATACGTCATGCCAAAAGCGTCGCCTATCTCAGCTGGTCCAACGGCCGGGCTGAAGTGGTTGGAAGACAGCTGTTGGAGAAGCTACGCAAGATTCACATCACCAACCCACGTCGGAACTGGTTTGAGGAGATGTGGCCTGCTCTGAAGGCCCATCATGACACTCCCACTCCAGGTGGATTGTCCCCTCACCAGGTTTTGTTCGGCAGGGACCCCCTCGGTCGGGGACTTCCCTTGTCGGGTGATGGTATGGCCATGGACGCCAAGGAATTCTTTGCGCGGCAGGAGGCAACGGCGCGGGACATCCGCCAGCAGCTCGAGAAGGAGCATGCTGAGCGTCAGAAGTCGGTCCGGGCTCGACAGCGCAAAAGTTCAGCGTGGGAGACCCGGTGTGGGTGATCAGACCCTGCCCTATGGGCACCCACCGCACCAAAATCTGGTTCACACCCGGAGAGGTGGTCCGCAGGATTAGTGAGGACACCTACTGCATCAAGGTGGGTCACCAACAGTTCTGGGAGCGCCCCGAGTGTCAGCTCCATGTGCGGAGACCCGACCTCCGTGGCGAACATGTGTTCCTGGACTACGCCGCACATGCGGCTGATTCAGATGATGACTATGCTGAGCAGGACGACCATACCGTCTAGAGAATCCTGGCCCACCGTCCGAACGCCTCGGCAACCGGAGGTCTGGAGGTCAAGGTTCGTTGGCGAGACTATGGGCCGTCCCACGACACCTGGGAACCCGTCTCCTCGTTCGTGCCGCGGATTAACACCCCCTCCATGGATTACATCCGCAAGCACAAGACCAAGCTCCATGTCTCGGACTTGGCAGCAGAGGCGCCTGATCACTGCCCTGAGCTCTCCCCCGATGAGCATCACTGGTCTCTCCAGTGTGATTTTGGAATCCACGCTCCATGACACTGCAAAGCATATCATTGCAGTTTGAGGGAGCTGGATTGTGCACACGCCGGGTGCTCAGTTCAGGCTTAGATGCTTTCGGCAAACATTGTCCGTAAGCATTTTTCTGCTGACACTTCCCTGGTGTGCTTGGACGGCCATAGCCCCCTGCTGAATTCGTTGGAAACCAGGGCGGATGGCACCCCTTCATTATCCCAGATTGAGGCCTTAAGGCCCACACAACGTTGCGCAACGGATGCCGCTGTCATCGGCATTGCGATTTTTGGGTGTGTGGTCTGGTCCCATGGCACTTGCGGGATCCAGACCAGTCCATGTGTGTCTGCAGACTATATATGGCCTGAACTCAGGCATTTTTCTGCCTTATCCTGACCGGGGCGTGGTTTGGCGCTCTATCCAGAGTGTGTTTCCACGCCTATTTACCCATTTCTTGCTCACTTTTCCGCCCCCTGAGGATATGTGCATCTGTATGTTCAGTGTTATCAGCCGATCACCGAATTATGGACTGTTTTTTTCCCCCGAGGGGACACAAATTGGAATACAAAGGCGCCCCGTGTCCCCGTGTACATGCTCTTCCAGCCCAGCCCAGTCCTGCCTGGACCAGTACCTAAGTACACTTTATCATGTTTGAGTGCCCGTGATACCGTGTGCCCTCGTGGCTGTGATGTGCTGAGATCCTGATGGCGCCAGGCGGGAAGCCCAGTTGCCTGACTAGACTCCAAGCGGTCCGCCACTGTCAGTCCCAGTGTGAGGCTACCGACTCGCAGACGCACTTGCAGTCGGGTGGCGACCTCCGGTGTCCTGACCTTGGTCAGTCTGCCTGGGAAACTGGTGGTTTGAGGAGTCGACGCCTCCGCCAAGACTGCATGGGGACTCCCCCATGCATGGCCTTCGTGGTAACGGGCTGAGGGAAAAGACGGCCTTGATGCCCGATCCTTTATGGAGGAGCTCGTGCGGCTTTACCACTCTGGACTGGCGTCGTGGATATGGACATGGTGCGCCCGAGGGAAGACCCGTGGGGACTCTCCCCCTGTCTGCGGCATTGGGAAGTTTTGGGTAGCCTGATGGATCCTTGTGGTCGCTTTCGACCTGTGGGACCACCTCGGTCGTCGTGTGACGCCTATGTTGGCCGTGTATGCCACTGCCACTGTGGTAGTGACTGTCGCAGCCGGCACCCGGTGCGCCTGGTATGGGTTAACGGGTCCTTTGGATGCCGAACAATTGCCGCCAGGACCCGGGACTCCGTACTTGATACTATACTTCCGGTTACTAACAACTACAGCACCGTACCTGTCTTACTTTTGGATTGTAATGGGCAACCTAACCCGCGAATTGGCCTGAGGTAGGAATGTGACCCCCCCCCTCTTCAGGGAATCGTCCTGGGTACCCGCTGCCGTGCTTCGGTGTTATCCAGCCCCCCCCCAGGGTTTGCTCTAAGGAGGGGGGTGAAGCAGTACCCAGAACCTACGTCCGATGGCCCAGAGGCCTGTGGGCCGTCACATCCGTGCGGAAGCCGTTGACACCGGCTGTCAGCGGGATATCCCTGCTCTCTAATCCGCGAGATCTGGAACCCGATCCCCAACCATTAAATCGATGTAGAATTACCATAATTTTACTGTCTTGGTCGATTTTCGGTTAGAAATCGGTGAAATACCCAATTTCTACCGCGATTTCTCATTGTCGTGAAATAGCCGCCCGTTGTCGCCTGCTCGCGCGCTTTCGTCGCTTCTCCGTGGCGAGTTTTGTGATGGATTTTTCTGGAGTACTTTTGAGGTTCTAAAGGAACTTAAGGGCTGGATCTAGAGGGTGTTTCTTGTACTTTCATCCGATGTGTTCGCCAGAAGTTTTCGCCGTTGCGTCTGAGGGAAAATCGGCGCGCAAGCTTTTCCGTCGATGGTTCGAACTCATGGTCATCAAGGACCATGAGTTTGGACGGAACCCTACATTCCCCCCCTATGTCTTTCATCCATGCCCCTTTTACGTGAACATATCACTTTGTATAGGGAAGCGGGCAATAGGCAGCGTATGGGTGTTGTAAACCCAAGTCGTTTGCGTGCGCAAACGCTAACTTTGTGGCCTTGTGAGCATGCACGTTAATAACCAAACACAATGCCCACAAGACCAAAAGCGCTAGGCCATTTTTGTTCTTCGAGCCAACTCAACGATGGCTCCATGCAATTCAATGCGTACCTAAACTCATGTTTTGATAAAGGGCAAATTTTGTTCGAAAAATTGGGCGTAAATGGCCGATCCCCTGAGGCACGTACTCGAAGCCTATCGGGGATTGAGCATTGAACCAAGGCAATATGTAAAGTAAAGACCACAAAAAACAACGTGGACGGCTTGGTTGATTTTTGCAATCTTGTCTTCAATTTTATATAACGTCGCCTTGTGAGCACGCGTGCCATACTGCCTCTTTGCCCACACACTCATATGCAAACACTAATGACACGAGTGGGCGGAGACAATCTAACCATTGTGTGCATGTTTGAGGGCACCTACTATGGGCCTACTGCAAAAATGTTTACTCATATTTTTGTTCCTCAATGACCCAAAGATATGTACATACCAATATCGCCGATATATGCACTTTTTCCCATAAATAGTGTGCTTCAAGGATTGGGGTGTTAAGAATGCTTCCATTATGCTTTGAACCCGAACCCTTATTGCAAAGGGGAAGCAAAGCTTCGGTTTGCATCCATGCAAAAGTCCGAGGCTCACTTCTCTTGTGATACAGAGGTACGATTTTCCGAGTGACCACTTTTGGGTGAATTTTGGCCGTTTGCCCAGAATGGCCACAAACCCCGTCCCCCCCTTAATGTTCTGCCCGAGGTTGCGTGCGCCACTTGAACAAGGGTAAGGGCGATTCGGACAGGGCACATAAACCCGCATCAAATGTGGTGTTTCCCCATGTGGCCTCTCCTTTTGAAGGGAGAGTTGTGAGTCACCCAATTTGGGGTATGTTGCCATTCTGCTCCATTTGTGTGTCACTTTCCCTCCAAGGGGGAAAAAAGCTAATAGCGACTATGAGGGTTGGTAAGTGGCATAGATTGGGACCTAAGTCCCATGCATTCATAGCATATTTGATTGGATGGATCCTTGCCGTGGCCATGGAGATATGGAATCACGAGTGCGGGCCATTTTGGCCAAATTTCGCTGTTTTTGCCATTGTATACCATATTGGAACTACCATATCTCCATGGGGCAAGCGACCTAGCCAGAAAACAAGGGCATTTATTGCAGCATATGACCACGGGTTGAACACCATTGAGTTTTGTATTTGCTCCTCCGGCTCATCTGATTTCTGCCCCATCCGTGTGTTCATCCCCTCGGTGAACAGTAAGCAGCCAGTGTGACGGCAAGCCATAACCCAGGGCATGGGACCAAAGGGGACATCAAGGGTCGTGAATCAAGGCTTGGGGCGATGAGATCGCCAGGGTTTCCTACCCTGGACGGTCGCCCGAGACGGCTAATTTTGCCATTTTGGCAGTTGTGGACCCAGTTTGGGTCATCACCACGCCTAGGCTGATGGAGATCCTTGACCGCCAAGTACATGTGAGCCTTGGTTGGACTCCCGGTCGATCGCATGTGGAACAGCGGATCCGATCTCCAAGCCGGCGTGGACATATACCATTCGAAATACCTTCAATTTTGGCTCATTTTTGGTAACCAGAATGATCCCTTTTTGGGACCCCAAATTTCACCCCCCCCGCGTGGTCAGTTGGTGGTGCCATTCCTCTATGCCTCTGGGAAGCCTGGACCTATATCCAAGTCTTGCACTTAGATGGAGGTGTGCCATGTGTGCCATTGGCCTTGCCCTGGCCGAGCGTGCCGCCCGTGGAGATGACTCCAATTTTGGTGATTTTGGCATCATGACCCCACGTGGCGAATCTGTGGCGCCCTGATGCCGGGACCTCAGAGAGAGCCAGGTTGGGTGAAGGGTCTAAAAACTTCCTACTTGAAGGGCATAGAGTCAGTTGCCCCGTCCCTACCTCTGAATGGTCCGGACGAGGGATCAACTTTGGAGTTTTTCAAGCCAATATCAGTTCGGGCTGAAACAGCCCATTTTCAGCTACCAACTCCTAGAGGATAATGGCGGGGCCTTATCTGTAGCCCAAAGGTGAGTTCAGACCTGCCATTAAGGGAGCATAGGGAGCCACAGTCCGTTGATTTACCAGAAACTCGCCTGTGGCTGGGCGGGACACCCTCCCCTTTCGGCAGGGTTTCAGGGTCCGAACTGAGCAGGGCATGGGTTGTGTTTGGGCCTCCGCCCCTGCCAGCCACTGAGAGGGTCGGACCTGGGATTGGGAAATCAGTTGGGACTGAGTATCTTTTGTCTTGTGATGCCCTTACCCCAGTCCAGTCTTAACCCCATGTCTACATATCCTGATGTGTTGCTGTACATACTTTTGTTCCCTTGTTTCAGAGTGGCAAGGATCCTGAAACGCTTTGTCACATGACATCAGGATGAGGATGCCCCTGTGAGCGCAGTGCTTTGCCTGCCTGCTTGCTTGTGCGTGTCTGCCGCAGCGTCCCGTGGCCAGGCCCCCCACAGGAACGCGTTACTGGTGCCTGGATGGGGAGAGGGGAGCGGGGGACGGGTACGCCCCCCCAGTCGGCAGCCGGCCCCCCGGGGAACGGAACCACCGGACCAGACCTGCGCAGTCGGGGGGCGGCGCCAGGGGACAAGGGGGGGACTGAGGGGAACCCCCCCGCCCCCCCACCCCTTCCCCCCCTCCCGCCCCCCGCCAGCCTGTCAGAAGGGCGGCAGCCCACGCGCCCCACCGAGAGGGCCGCTGCACCCAAGAGGGGGACGCCACAGCAGCGGCAGGCGCGACCGCGCGCCAAGCGCCCCCAGTCGGCCGTGCACGCACTCCCGCATTACCCGCTGCCGACCGGCGGCTCTGCGCCGACGCCGTGGGCCGCGGCAGAACGGCAGCACCCAGGAGTGAGCAGGCGAAGCGGGCCGCCTCGGTGCCCATCCGGGGAGGGCGGGATGCAGCAGACCGCGGCAACGTTACCTCTCTCCCCCAACCCTCCGCCACACTGACCCACTGGCGGCCGACCAAGCCGCACTCAGCGCCCACGGCTGCCCGGCAACCCCGCTGAACGAGTATACCCAGGGGGGGTGCCAACCCCCCGGAAAAGGGGGGGCAGGGGACAGCGGCGCCCCCCCCCCTCTCCCCCCTACCCCCCCCCGCCTGCGGGCCGCAGGGGCGCCGGCCCTCCACCCCCCCCCCCCGAGGCAGAGGGGGTGTCCCCCCTCCCCCAGGAGGGACCGCGACGCCCAGGGGGGGGCGCAGCTGGACCCGCACGGCGCGCGCCCCCGCACCCCCCCGCGCCTGCTCCCGCTGGGGTCGCGACAGGCGGGCGCACCCACACCCGCGCACAAGGGCAACGCACAGACCACGCCCGGGGGCAGCACGCGACGACAAATCGGAGCAGTATGGGGGGCGCGCCCTCCATGACCTGAGCATTGCCGCTGACGCCCGCATTGTAGCCCGCCCAGGGAAGGCAGAGGGACGAGCTGAGAAGGAGCGACCCCCTGGCCCCCCGGCCCCCCGGCCAGCCCTACGGGGGGGCGGCTCACCCCCCCCCCCCCTCGCCAGGCTGGCCCGCCGGCAGCGAACCGCACACAGCGCCAGGGGCTGCCCCACGACCCCGACCGAACGCGTATGCCTGGAGGTGATGCGCCGGCGACGAGAGGGGGACAGGGCAGAAAGCCGCAGACCGCCCCCTCAAGAGGGGGGGGGTGGGGAGCCACGGCGCGACCCCCCCCTGTCCCCCCATCCCCCGGCCAATCCGCAAGCCGCGGGGGCGCTGGCCCCCCAACCCCCCGAGGCAGGGAGATGATCCCCCCTCCCCCCGGCAGGTCCGCGGCGCCCGGGAGGGGGGCCGGAGCAGGGCCCGCCTCCACGCCCCAGCTGCCTGCCCTCGCAGGAGCCGCGATGGGCAAGCGAACCCGCGCTAGGGCACAAGGGCGCCACACGGACCGCGCCCAAAGACAGCAAGTGAACACGAACCGGAGCGATATGGGGGACACCCGCCTTTTTGCCTGCCCAGGGAAGGCAGAGGGACGGGCTGAGGCAAGGCGACCCCCCGCCCCACTGGCCCCCCCGGCCGCACAGTCAGGGAGAAGGGCGCACAGCCCGCCAGCCCCCCCACCCCAACCCCCGGCGCCCGAACGCGCCAGACGCGCAGACCCGCCCCATAGAGGGCACACAGCTCTAAGCCAGGTAGGGGGGAAACGGGACCGGGCCGCCCCCCCCCCCCAAGCAAACCCAACGAAGCACGGGACCGGGGCGGGACACGCGGAGGAGCACAGACCGCGTGGAACGGCCCTACCGGTGCCCAGCACCGGGACCGCGCGGTGTGCGCGCGCCACACCAGCCAGGCGGGGGGGGCGCGGACGCCGCGGGAGCGCGAGCGCACACACACACAAAGGGCACGCGGGGAATACCAGAAGGGCAATCGGACCGAGCCCGCCGAAATCACAGACCGCATGGAATGGCGCACCTGCAAGCAAGGATAAGGGACACCCGCTCGGGACGGCCCGTCACACACAGCGCGGGGACCACGGGGCGGGAAGGGGGAAATGGAGAAGACACAAAACCCGGCACCAGCCAAAGCCTCCTGAACCGGCCGCGAGTGCCGCGCACACACAACCAGGGCACTGCACCCGGCAAAGCAGTAGTGGCGCGCCGCGCGGCGCACCAGCCCCAGGGCTAGGCAGCCTCCGCGCCAGCCCATGGAGGTCCCACTGACGACAAGCCAGTAGCACGGGCCTGGCGGCGCCGGCGCCCCGGGCGACTGCTCATTAGGGGGCGACACAGTGGGTAAGTGCCTGCAGCTACGGCTGCTAAGTAGCGCAATGACCAGGGAGTGGCGAAATGGGGAAGCCGGGGAGTGACGGGGCCCTGTGAACCCGGGGGACTCCGCCGCCAGGCAGGAGGTGCGTCATGACGGGCCCCCCACTAGGTCTTGGTGGGGAGGATATCACCTGGCCCAACCAGGTGGCCCCACGGGGCCGAAAGGCGTCCAGTACCCGCAAAATTAAATTTCAAAACTCAAACCACACATCTATTCCTCTTGGCGAGAGACAAAACCGTGTGGTGAAATAGAAGCTGCGAATCCTGATGAAACAGCAGCGTACTAAAGATTGGGTATGCGTAGTGCCCTGGGCAGTGTTGACCATGAACTCTCAGAGGAGCTCTTCTACGGGTTTCATCCCCCAGGAGCTGTTTCATGGAGGACCACCTGCTTGGTTCTTGAAAGCCCCCTTTCTGAGGACTTCGGGAGCCCCGCTGGGATTTCGCTGGAACACAAGCAGTCAATGGTTAACCAGGCTGGGACTAACCTGAGACACATCCGTGAACGTGAGGTGAGCCGGCAAAATCGCCTACGGCGACCCGCCAGTTTCAAGGTTGGTGATCTTGTTTTGGTTCACCATTCACCACTACCCTCCTGGCCCCGTAACTGCCTACAGGACCCATATTTTGGGCCCTATCGTATCATCAGGATAGATGGATCTAGGATCCACATCAGCTGCAGTCCACTTCTCGGTGCTGAGCTGCTTTGTGCTCCTAAACAGTTGGGGCACTATCAACCCCCCGATGACTTGTCTTGGGATGAGTGGGGCCTAAGCGACAGTGAGGTTGAGCGTATTGACCTGGAGAACGCTGCCAGCCCTGGGGAGGCAGACGAACTCGAAGAAATGACTGCCGATGAGATCGCAGGGGATGGCTACTACCTGGTTGCAGGTATTGCCCGCCACGAGTATAAACAGGGCTGGAAATTCCTTACACCCCGGGACCATTATGGGCTTTTTGAGGCGCCCTGGGAACCCATGTCCGCCTTTCTACAGCCAGATGGGAGTATCAACCCCTTCTTTCGCTCCTACCTCGTTGAGGACAATGAGGGACAGTTACTAACCCGTGCTGAGACTCTGTCCCAGCGGAGGAAGAAGAGCTAATCTCCTCCGGGTAAGTCCCGGCGCATCCGTCCTCCTCAGCAACAGCAGAATGCCCGGCGGTGTATTTATTTCGTTCGCCGCCAGAGAACTTCAGCGCCTGGCCCCTGTCCTTCTGTTTTCCTTGTGCCTAACTATTTACTGTTTTCTAACCTCCCAAGAGAGCACTCTTGTGCAAATAGCTAGGCCTACTCAGTGTGTGCCAGGACAGGTTCAGGACTCCTGTAGAGCTCCAGTTCAGGTGAATGCACTAACTCCCACCCTCTATCAGGTTCCGCGCCCCAGACACCTACACATCTGCTGCTTGCGGAGGTCTGCTCCTGCCCTGGCAGTGCCCTGCAGTCCCATGCCTATGGTTACCAGCGTTAGCCAAGTGGCCGCTTACCAGGTTTGCAGCCACCCAGCGAGTGTGTGCCTTGTTGCCCATTTGTTGCATGGGTCCCGCCCTGACGTTGTGATCTTGGGGAGTCAACGAAGAGAAGTGGCTTACTACTCCAGAGGGGAATGACAAGCAAGGTGCTATGAAGCAAGGTGTCTTCACCCTCATTGGCGACAAGCATGCCCACACCCAGGACCCCTAACTGTTCCAGACCCATGGGGTTGTACCCTTCCTGAAGGTGTTACCATACCTCCAAGTGTGCTACGTATGTCTGTTTGTGTCTCACATCACTCCCTGGCTTTGCTCCCGCGGACGGGCTTCGCTGACGTAGGACCAAAGGTCACAATCAGGTACTCTTACCACTGTTATGGCGCCCGATTTCTGTGCTGGCGCCTATCCTTTGGGGAGGACGGCAAAAGCCCTACCTTCTAGAGGGGACGCGTGGCCAAGTGTGCTAAAGGCATACAAAATGCCCATTTCTCTAAGGGCTGAAAACTAACTCACTCCCCTGCCCGCGCGGAAAAACACGCGGAGCAGGAGACACCACTACACTACACTCACCAATGCCAGCACCAGCCTTCGAAGGCAGGGTGAGCAGAACCCCACTCAGTTCTGAACCGGACTTGCTGACCGTAACCCCTACACACGCAACTGGGTGGCCATGACAGAGAAGTCTTGAGCCCTATTAACTCCCCTGTGAGATTACAAGAGAACACAGCGCCGCTAGGCAACTGTGACCTGCCAGGGACGCCCTCGCGCATTTCCCTGACAGGGCTTGGAGGCAAGGAGTGCGGTGTGCACAGCGTGTAGTAATGTTTGTCTATGAAGATGTCATACATTGACCCAGATTGGTTGTGTGATCCGCGCCGTTTGTGGCTTGGGCAGAAAAATGGGAAGTCGCCGAAGGCAACTCCTGCCGCCCCAATCCCCCTGCCCTTTCCCAGCTTGGAGCAAAGGCAGATGAAGCACGGTTAGCGGCTCAGGAATCCAACTACCCTCGCTGTATTATACAGGTCTTAGGGTAAAAAATAATACGCTGTCCTCTAACCGTGCTGCAAGCAAGCAAACTTAAGGACTCCGCCCGGTCTCTTATCGAACATAGGGCGGAGCCGTGGGTAGCCTAAACAAGGGTTATACCGCGTGCACAGCACAAGGCCTAAAGCGCTCTAATGCATCATGTGTATGCAGGGAAGGGAGACGAATGACAACAATTGTCTTTCCTAACTCAACTCAAATTGGACCTATGATCACGTAAGTCAACCAAGAGGTGAGCTCCTCCTGAGCTTATCTACCTTACTCACCACGCATCATGGGTATGCCAAAGGGAAAGTGAACGGAAAGACAATCCTAAGCGTTTCAACAACCCTACTAAGACTTATAAACAACCCTAAGCAATTAATGCATCGTGTGTCATGCATGCCCTTCTTACCTTGTTTCCTGCAGAAGCAGGAGAGGGAATGGCGAGCAACTGCACAGCGGAAAACAAGCCAAAGGATTTTGAGCAACCCTATTTTAGCGCTACGGCGACACAAGCACGAGCAAGCACTTTCCTTTCTGACCTGTGAGGAGAAGAGAAGGCTGGAGAGTTGCTCAGAGAAAGCTCCACAACGTGTGAATACCCAGATTAGCACATGCATCGCAAGCACAGCGCATACTCTGACCCTACCTGCGCGCTGCGTGCTCCATTTGTCTAACATAACTTTCATTTCTGTTTTGACGTGTGCACAGCAAGGGAGGTGAATGCCCAAACCCCGAACGAACGCAGCGGTGACAACCCTAGCGTTTTGACGAAACTATCACCACGAACGCAATGCATGCGTGTGACAGGACACTAACATACCTAATACGTGGGTTGTCCACCTGCTCTGTTGTGTGGGTTTCTGTTCAATACTGTTTCCTAAAGTTTATAAAATTTTTTGGGTAACTGTGCAAACATTTCTTTTAAAAGCTTTAAAAACCAGGGCTCATACCTTCTTTTTCAGGAGCTGTTTACGCTTGCGCAACCTTTATTGGGAGTGCGCTCCCTTTGCGCTTGTCCGCGACGCTAGGCTCTGGCCTAAAAATGACAATTTCGAACATCTTTTCGTCACCTTTTAGCGATTTGACTTCTTAAATCGCTAACCCATCCGCTAAACCACAGGAATCACTCCCTGTTGGTTCCATTTTCTATTTCCCTCAGCTCCTGGAGTTTTGTGACATCCATTGGGAGTATTGCTCCGCCCTGGTCCTTGGTCAGGACGTTTACTAAACCGCTGTTTATATAGCGATCACCGTCCGCATTAGAGCGTTCGACTGTACCCTAGTGGGCAAGCATGTGTGCTCTGGGGAGGGAGTCCTGGGTCAGACTCCACTACCCCCAACTTTGTACGCAAAGGTTTCCCGCAACCTGAAAGCCTTTGGGGAATGCCCCATCGAAGGGACATCATTCAGGGTACATTACACTGTTTTTGAAGGGTACCTACAGTGTGATAGGCTTCTCTGAGCTGATGGGAGGGTCATTGGCCGGTTTAATGAGTTTTCTGAGGTAATTGTAGGGACACTTGACCATTTGTCCTTGATCCTACCAGCTCGATCAACTAGTACTCCAGGGGGGAGTAAGAAAAAGTCACTACCACGTCTTTCTTGGGGTACTTGATCCAGGCCAAGCCCCCCCTAAAATCCTTTTGTTGATGTTGAGACTAACTTAATCATTTTTATCACTCTTTTGAACTTTGATGTATACATTCTCAAAGTAACTAGGGTTATAACCCTGGCGCCCCATGAAGTTCACCCCTACAACTCAACTGAGCGGAGGTATCTTCCTTCATGCAGGTAATACAGAAAGAAGAAAGGCACTTCTTGCCTAAGGCCTTGTAGGTTAAGCCTAGTTGTCCCCCACCTCAACGGCCCTATACTCAACTGTTTTTACCACTTATTGTGCTTCAATCTTTTAACTGATTCTGAATGCAGTTGCTTGGCCAAGCTAGCGAAGCCATACCCTGTGTCTGGTTCACCTCGTATGCCCAAGAGTCCTAAAGAACTCCATCTTATCCAAAAGAGTGCACATGAAGTGCTTGGTGCTACCTTGGAGGCCTGAGTCATGCCAGTTTCGAAAGAAACATCATTTGTTTTATCCATTTGTGACTGAATCTACCTACTTAAGCCTGCTTTGTCTATCTGCAGCCGTTCTGTGATACACTGGATTTCAAAAGTATTCATTGATGCGATCTACATTCTGTTCTTGCTCTACCTGCAGCATGGGTCCTGTTTTTTCAACACCAAAACTGGCAGGATTTCATCAAAACTATTAGGGCACGATCACGTAATTTTGGAATAGCGGTGTCCCGAACAATACGCGTTTCAGCTTAAATTAAGCCCTCATCAGCTGAAAAAAAGGCCCAAAGAAGAGACAAATTAGTGCCAAAACATGAAGCCACAGGAGAAAGCACGCGCGTCATGACCCAATGTGCTGCTGGTGGAGCGCGCGCAAGGCCCAGCGCCTGAACAAGCGCTTAATGTTAGGCAAAGGGCGAAAAATAGCAAAGACCTTGAGGCCGGGAATCAAGGGTAGATTAGATTTCAGACCATGCACCACGCTAGACCAACAAAGGGGCAGGGCTGAGCGGTCTACCACCCTTAGGACATGCACAATGGGGCCAATAGTTGAGTGTTCATTTTTTTCGGCTTGGCTCAAAGAAAAAATGGGTGAATCTACTGCATCCCTCCCACCACCACTGGCAGCAGAGTCATGGCGGAGTCTTCTGTATTTGTACCTATCATTCCAATCAATGGCTTGTGCTTGGATGACGTTCTTAGCATAAATAAGAAACAGCAAGGCCCGAATGAGTGGTAGGCAACACAATCGGTAAAAAGAGCAAGAAGAGCAAGTTCTAATATACGGAATGAACTCCCCCCTCACACACGCAATTCTAATGTGCCTAGGCACATTCCCATCCCACCAGATGTAGGGGCACATGCGCATGGGCTTCCAAAATACTGAGGTTTCAAGGGGGCAAAGCGCCACCATGTGTACATCCATAAAATGAATATCCGACACCCTACACGTCACCTCGAAAGACCACGGGAGATTCAGGGGATAGGTCACATCCAGGTGTTGTTTAACCACAGTGTCGGACGAGCGGTGCAGGATACGTCCATCGTCTAAGAAGCGGAAGAGGAAACAATCACTCGGTAGGCCACAGGCATGTTCATAACTTGTTAACGTTAGCTGCGCCCATAGGGGCGCTGCATTCGTGCCCATTGACCACCCTTGGACCTGGGGATAGACACCCAGCCCCGGACCCAGGAATACTGTGTGCATATATACAACATGCAGCAAAACGAGACCAATGGTGGGGGCATGGCACTGTAACTCGAAGTACGGGAGGTCGCAACCCTATTCATGGCAAACTGATTAATATGGGTGAAACCAAAATCCAAGAATGCCAACTTGACCTTAGAGATATGGAGGGCGGAACGATCACAATTGCAGAAGACATTCTTCCAATAATTGTAGTTGTGTAGGGTGTGTTCCCACGTGACTCTAGTCTACATTGCGGAAGAATCAATTGTAGAGCACTTCCAATCATCATGTCTGTTGCCAGCGAAGTGCTTTCGTAATCTGGACAGCAAGTCATACGAATCGATGATTGGCGACGCCAGGGGGTGGAGTTGGCGGTCTTTTTGCAAAAGAATTAAACCAGCAACATCAAGAACAATGGAGCTCGGCGTAGTGGCCCAACGAAGGGTCGTACACCACTCAGCGCTGCCCCTTTGTTGGTCTAGCGTGGTGCATGGTCTGAAATCGGAACTACCCTTTCTTCCTGGCCTAAGCTCTTTGCTATTCTTCGCCCTTTGCCTAACATTAAGCGCTTGTTCAGGCGCTGGGCCTTGCGCGCGCACCAGCAGCACATTGGGTCATGACGCGCGTGCCTTCTCCTGTGGCTTTATGTTTTGGCGCTATTTATTGATTTGTCTATTTTTCGGGCCTGCTGGACTGAGTTTTGTTTGTTCTCAGCTGATGAGGGCTGAACTTAAGCCGAAACGTGTACTATTCGGGACGCCGCTATTCCAGAATTCCGTGATTGCATTGCATTGCTTCTTGTGGGCTTGTATTGCTTCCTGTGGGTGTGAATTGAGGTCTTGAGGCATCTTCCTTAGCCAATAGAGGGTATTTCAGCCAAAGGCATTTATTTTCCAAACGTTTGTTAATACTGCCACATATCTCTACCTATCCCCGAATTATGGGCCGTGACTCTGTGCCAAAGAGTTCACCTAAAGCTCCGCGCTGGGACTTCAGCGGCATCCCTAAGGAGCTGAACAAACCTACCATTCATAGTCTTGTTGGTCACCGCAATCATCTAGTGAAGGGGAGCGCTTGGGAGAAGTTACGATGGAGATTATTCAATGACTTTCTGCCCAACACCACTCATTTCAGAGATGGAAAAGCTCTTGTTAAAACCGCTTCGGTCCAAAACATTACGCTACATTACGCTACATTACGCTCCGCCATTGTTCCCCATTATGCTGGTGTTCAATACATGCTCAACTCTCTGGTGAATGACCCGGATCATGTTCTAATGGATGACGATGAAGACATTGACATTTCGGCAGATAATGAAACGAGTCGTGATCAGTGTCTCTTGTGTATTGTTCGTGCTAAACACAAAACTCTCCGTGAATCCAATGATGCTTATTCAAAATGAGTTGCTCACCAAGGACATAAGAATGTTGCCAAAACCGCACGATTGAACAATCATCAACTGGGAGAACAAATTTCGAGACTGTTGACTCGACCTATGAGCCCTCTAAAGCCACAACTTGTACTAAGCGTGAGGAATCATTGCATGTCCATGAGCAAGTCTCTCTTCTCACAAAGGTGGTTTGTAAATTGATTGTGGACTCTTCTAAATCCAAAGACAAGGCCACTAACAAGCCCGCCAAAAATGGACCGCGGCGGAGAGGGCGTTCTACTCCGCGCTTTGCAAAGATCCTCGCTCTCGCACTCCAAGCCGAAGTCCCAAAGGAACCAAGAATTACGATCGTGCGCGCTCGGGACGTTTGCCAACAACAACACCCCAAGCCTAAGCCGAAGGTAAACGCAAGCGCCAGACGTCAGAACACAAATGGGTCATTGCTGAAAAGAGGAAGGAGCGCAAGCGCCAATGGCGGCGATCCAAACAATTGAATGAGTGCCTTGGGAAGGCCTCATATCTTCTTGGACAAGAGCCGAAATTTGAGATTCCCACGCTCCAAGGAGACGTTCATCTCGTGCCCCCGCCTTCCTTTCTCGTTGATGTTTTAAAACATGGTGGTAAATATGTGCTCTTCCCAACTTTGCACCCTCTTGTGGGACGTAGTTCTAGAATGCTCCGTAATGAGGTTGATGAATTCGAACGGGTACTGAATTGGGCAACAAACTTTCTTTACAAGAAAACACAAGACACATCGAAGTGCCCTAGCCTATTGGATTACCCATACAGAAAATTGTTTGCTTCTACTGGGTCACGCCACTCCCACACAATCCAACAATCATTGGGACACGAATTCAATGTGATTTAAAATTTCCTGAATGAGTTGTGTGACAAGGTGCGCATCGCCATGTCTCATTGCCTCCGGTGTGATTCTATCTATCGTGGAATTTATGTTCCTTACTACCAATTAGAGACCTACTTAGAGCACAATGTTGTTGGGAAGCGGATAAGGATAGCTCACTTTTTTTGATATCACGTGCATTGTATTTGCGCGAGGCTCAATTTAACATGGATTTGGTCTTTTACAATGGGCATTTTTACCAACTCCTTGGACCCCCTTCCTCTTTGACTGGCCGGGTTGACAAAGAACAAGCGTGGCACCGCAAGGTAGCCTCCTGGCTCCCACACTTTTACCCCGATCATTTGAGAGATTTTCTATGCACGTTCATGGACTCATATTCAAAGCCGGTGATGCCCAAGTTCCGTCTACTTGTGAAAACCGACAAGAGTGCCTCCGTAAATACGAAGGGGTGTTTTCTTCTCTAGGCCACTTGTTGTCCTTTCTCGATTGGCCACAACCCCGAGCTCCATATTCCTTGGTGTTGATGGTTTAATTCTTTCGAAAATAGACCGCCAATTCCACCCCATGGCGTCGCCAATCATCGATTCGTATGACTTGTTGTCTAGATTACGAAAGCACTTCGCTACCAACACACATGATGATTGGAAGTGCTCTACGATTGATTCTTCTGCAATGTATACTAGAGTCACGTGAGAACACACCCTAAACACCTACAATTTTTGGAAGAATGTCTTCTACAATTGTGACCGTTCCGCCCTTCATATCTCTAAGGTCCAGTTGGCTTCCTCTGATTTTAGTTTCACCCATATTAATCGATTCGCCATGAATTGGGTTGCGACCTCCCGTACTTCGAGTTACAGTGCCATGCCCCCACCATTGGTCTCGTTTTGCTGCATTTTGTATATATGCACACAGTATTCCTGAGTCCGGGCCCGGGTGTCTATCCCCCGGTCCAAGGGGGGCCAATGGGCACGAATGCAGCGCCCCCATGGGCGCAGCTAATGTTAAGAAGTTATGAACATGCCTGTGGCCTACCGAGTGATTGTTTGCTCTTCCGCTTCTTAGACGATGGACTTATCCTGCACCGCTCATCCCACACGGTTGTTAAACAAACCCTTGCATGTGACCTATCCCCTGAATGTCCCGTGGTCTTTCCAGGTAACTGATAGGGTGTCGGATATTCATTTTTTGATGTACACATCGTGGCGCTTCGCCACCGTAAAACCTCAGAAATTCCGAAGCCCACACACACGTGCTGCTAAAGCCGGTGGGCTGCGAGTGTGCCTAGGCACATTAGAAACGACTCATCCGGGCCTTGCTGCTTGTTGATTACCCTAAGAACGTCATCCAGGCCCAAGCAATTGATTGGGATGATAGGTACAAATACACAAGACTCCGCCATGACTCTGCTGCTAGTGGTGGTGGGAGGGATGCAGTAGATTCAGCCATTGTATCTTTGATCCAAGCCAAACAAAATGAACACTCAACTATTGGCCCCATTGTGCATGTCCTGAGGGTGGTACACCACTCAGCGCCGCTCCCGTTGTTGGTCTAGCGTGGTGCATGGTCTGAGATCCAAACTACCCTTTATTCCCGGCTTTAGGCTCTTTGCTCTTCTTCAGCCTTTGTGTAACATTAAGCGTTTGTTCAGGCGCTGGGCCTTGCGCGCGCTCCAGCTGCCCATCGGGTCATGACATGCGTACCTTCTCCTGTGGCTTTATGTTTTAGCGCCAATTGTTGATTTGTCTATTGTTTTGGCCTGCCGGACTGATTATTGTTTGTCTTCACCTGACGAGGGCTTAATTTAAGCCGAAACACGTACTGTTGGGGATGCCGCCATTCCACAATTCGTTGATCGCATTGCATTGCTTCTTATGGGCTTGTATTGCTTCCTGTGGGTGTGAATTGAGGTCTTGAGGCTTCTTCCTTAACCATAGAGGGTATTTCAGCCAAAAACATTTATTTACCGAAAGCCCTGCGGCGTGTTGCGCGCCACCGGGGTTGCCGGAGGTTGCCTGGGGGCGGGGACCTCTCATCGTTGCGAGGGGCGTCTGTTGTCAGGCGCTTTCCCTCTTCCGGCCGCCTGTCCTGGGGGCGGGCAGGCGGGCCCTGTTGCCCGTGTTTCTGAAGCGCGAGTGGTGTGGGCGTGGGGACCCAGCACCAGCCTCGCAGCGTGCGCTCTTGCAAGCCGGCGTTGCGGCCTCAGGGGGTGGCGGGAGGGCGTCCCCTGGGGGGGTGCCTTGCGCCGTTGTGAGGGGCGTCTGAGGTTAGGCGCTCGTCCTCCCCCGGCTGCCCGTCCTTGGGGCGGGCAGCCAGGGTCCGCTGCCCACATGTTGGCGTTGTGGCCCAACAGTGTCCCTTTCGCGTGCGTGCCCTGCTGGGTGTTGCGCGCCGCGGGGGTGGCGGGAGGTCGCCCCTCGGGGGGGGGGCTCTCACCGTTGTAAGGGGCGTCTGGTGTCAGGCGCTTTCCCCATGCTGGCTGCCCGTCCTAGAGGCGGGCGGCCAGGCCCTGTTGCCCTTGTTTTGAGGGTGCGGGTGGTGTGGGCACGGGGACCCAGCACCGGCTTGACAAGCGTGCGCTCTTGCAAGCCGGTGTTTGCGCCCTGTGGGGGTGGCGGGAGGACATCCCCAGGGGGGGTGCCTGGCGCCATTGTGAGGGGCGTCTGGGGTTAGGCGCTCGTCCTCTCCATACTGCCTGTCCTCGGGGCTGGTCGCCGGGGTTCGCTGCCCGGGTGCTGCGGGCGCCGGTGTGCGGGTGTTGGGGCCCGGCACTGCCCCTTTGACCGCGTGCCTTGTGGGGGGTGGTCGCGCACTGCGGGGGTGGGGGGAGGTCATCCTGGGGGAGGGGGGGCTCTCACTGTTGTGAGGGGCGTCTTGTGTCAGGCCCTCTCCCTCTCCCGGCCGCCCGTCCCTGGCGCCGACAGCCAGGCCCCGTTGCCCGTGTTTCTCGGGCATGGATGGTGTGGGCGTGGGGACCCAGCACCAGTCCGACAGCGTGCTCTCTTGCGAGCCGGCGTTGCGCACTGTGGGGGTTGCAAAGGGCGTCCCTGGGGATGGTGCCTCGCGCCGTTGTGAGGGGCGCTCGTCCTTTCCCGGCTGCCCCTCACCAGAGCATGCAGTAGTGGCCCGCTGCCCACGTGCTCCGGGCACGTGTGTGCGGGCTCCGGGTCCCGGCACTGTCCCTTTGGCGTCCGTGCCCTGCGGGGGATCGCGCGCTGCGGGGGTCGCGCGAGGTCCCCCCTGGGGGGGGACCTCTCACCGTTGTGAGCTGTCTCTGGTGTCAGGCGCCCCCCCCTCTCCCGGCCGCCCGTCCCGGAGGCAGGCAGCCAGGCCCCGTTGCCCGTGTCTCCCCGGCGCGGATGGTGTGGGCGTGGGGACCCAGCAGCCGCCCACAGCGTGCGCTCTTGGGAGTCGGCGTTGCGCGCTGTGGGGCTGGTCGGAGGGCGTCCCTTGGCGGGGCTGCCTCGCGCCGTTGTGAGGGGCGTCTGAGGTTAGGCGCTCGTCCTCTGCCGGATGCTCGTCCTTTTTTTTTTTGCACTCTGCATCCCCGCTATCTCCTGGGGTGCTAGGGTAATGGGCTGGCCGGTCCTGGGGCGGGCAGCTGGGGTCTGCCGTCCACATGCTGTGGGCGCGGGTGTGCAGGCGTGGGGGCCCGGTACTGTTACTTTGGCGTGAGTGACCTGCGGGGTGTTGCGCGCCGCGGGGATCACAGCAGGTCGCCCCGGAGGGGGGACCTCTCACAGATGTGAGGCGCGTCCGGTGTGAGGCGTTTCCCCTCTCCCGGGCGCCGTACCCTTTGTCTCCCCGTTTACTCGTTGCGGCGTTTTTTAGCCTCTATCACCTGTCAGTCAGCCCTCTGCCCTGACGTGCATTTTCCCCTGCCTCTTCTGTGTCCTTGTGTGTAGCACGGCTTTCTCCTTTGCCCATCTTCGCCTTATGTTGGTCCCTTGCCCCCTCTGCCGTGTGTGGCTACAGCTACGTGCGACTTATGCTTCGTGCTATGTGCTACGGTCCGACGAACATGACAATGCGAGCGACGACTATGCAATTGTTCATGGTTATGACTATATTGCGGCGGGGCGGTTATTTCATCCCTCTGGCCTGCAAGGAGCGTGCAAGGGGGCAAAGAGACCCGGTTTTGTTATTGGTGCATCGGTACGTCGGTACAATTGCTCACCTTAGTGTACGGCGCGCTTTCTCCGTTGCTGACTTGGCTTGCTTGGCTTTTCCGTTGTACCGGGACGGTGCTCGGTACATACCTCTTTGATTTGTGTGTGTGTGTGTCGGCATACGCGGCGTGTTTTTGTTGTGGACTTTGCCTTCCCCGATGCGTGCTTTTTGCCTCTTCCTTTGACGATGCACCCTGTAGGGGGGAGACAGCAAGGGGTGGTGTAGGTGGCACGTATGTGTTTGTGCGCGCGGGCTCGGTGGTCCGTCGTGTATCCGATGTGTGGTTGGTTTGCTCCTGTGTGGGCCGGTGTTCTCCGTGACCGTGTTCGGCCGCGTTCTCCTCCACGGCCTCTGGTGACCTAAGAGTGTAGCGTGAGCGCAGGTGGCGAGGGGCGCGGCATGGCGTGTTCATGCTTGTTCATGCTTTAGCGGTCCTTCTGACGGCGGCGGTTTTTGGCAGTCTTCTTTGCATACCTTGTTTTGCTTGTGTTGGCGCGTGGGTGGGCATACCTCTTGTTCCTTTGCGCCCACGGGCTTGGTGTTTGTGTTGTGTGGTGGTGGTGTGCCCTCCAGTAAGGTGTGGCTCCCTCCGTGCTTTTGTTTGTGTGTGTCCTTCATACCATTTTGCGTCGCTCCGGCGCTGGTGGCCTAGAGAGGTGTGGTGCGGCGGCGTGGCTCCTCTGTTGTAGCGTGTATTTAATCGGTTGCGTTACATACCTTGTTTCGCTTGGGGCGGCATGTATGTGCGAGTACGGGCATACCTTTTGGTCACTTGGCGTCTGGGTGCTCCTTGTCCTTGTTTGTGTGGCTTGCGGTGTGGCGTGTCGTTGGTGTTGTTGTGTTTTGTGTGTTCTGGTGTGCGGCCCTTGCTCCCTTGTTGTCTCTGCGCCACGTCATTTGGCGGCGTTCGCTCCCTATGTGTGCGGTCTGCCGGGGTGGGTTTGTTCTCTCGGTTCCACCTCCTGGTTCCACTTGTCAGCGCGGTTATTGTTGTGCTTTTCTCGTTAGCGTAGCGTAGCGTACCGCGGCATGTAACATACTTTTACTTGTGTCCAAGCGGCCGGTGTTGATGTGGTTGTTTGTGCGTGTTTTATTTTTTTGCTTGTGTTTTACTTCTCCTTTTCCTTGTTCGTGGTTGGGGCGCTCGCAAGTCCCTAGTTCCTACGACACGCATTTGCTAGGTGTTTTGGGCCGCGCAACGTTCAACTTCGTTGCCTTTGTGGCTCTTTTATTCGTGGGTTTCAGTGAGTGTCCTAGATTTTGCAACCTCGCCAAACAGTGGCGTAAAATTCGTCAGGGGGTTCCTGAGGACGCTAAAAACGAATTCTTCATTTATCTTTTTTTGGCTGTACTTCTTTTTCTTGTTTTTTTTTTCTGCTGCGATCGCGCGCGACAGAGCAACGGAGCGAGAAGCAGAAGGCAAGGGCAGCATAGGGGAGCAGGGAGCAGGAGCAGGGGGCGCAACGGGGGCGCTGCGGCAGGCTCGCCCCAGCCCAAAGCCAACGCCGACTGACTGCGATCGGGCGTCGCCGCTACCGCGGCATTACGCGCGGAATCCTGCGCGTAGGGAGCCGGGGACAGTCCGGGCCAGAGGGCAGGGGAGTTGGTGGAGTTGGTCCGCTGCGTGAAGTGGGCAGGGAGGATGAGAGGGTAAGGGAGCGGCGCGGGACCCACTTGTTCCGCGACCTGGTCCATAGGGCGGGCAGGCCGCAGGACAAGGGGCCAAAGATGGCGGAGGACAGGTGGAGGAGGATGCTGGGGGGGGGCGCTCCCGGGGATGGACCCTGGGGGTCCGAAGGAAATGAGGCGAAAGCACAGGCTGAGGTAGCTGAGGGAGCTGCTGCAGAGGGAGGGGCGGTACTGAAGGGGACAAGGGACAAGGCAATATCGCGGCTTCAGGTGGAGGGGGAGGGGATCTGTACGGGCGACAAGATGAAGAGCCCGGCCCAAGAGGGGTGAAAGGAGGACCAGAGGGCAGGCGCTGGAGGGCGTAGAGCGGGACTGCTGCACAGCTGGTGGGATTTGTAGGATCAGGTCATCGACGACGGAGGGCTGTGGTCAGCGGTGGACGGAGGAGATGACCGAGGCACGAGGCTGAGAAGGGGACATGGCGGGCCCGGGCGTCGAGGGAATAATGCCCGTGGTTTAGGTTGCGCTGGGCCAAGAGAGAGAAGGAGGACAGAGGGGCCGGTGTCGAGCACACGGACCCCCAAACAACAGGCCGAGAACCAGGTCAACGTCCGCAACGGCCGCGACAGTGGGTTGCTAGATCGCTGGCTGATGCGTGCGGCACGTCCAGGCTGCAAGACAACGGCCGGCGGTGCGGACTGGTCTGCAGGCTTGCCTCTAGGGGATACGCGAGGCGTACGGCGAGACAGTGGAGGGCCTGGAGGTCCGAAGCGAGGGCCGGAGTATGAGCGGCATCCATCTACGCCCGAGGCGACTGGGTGCAGATACAGAGACGGATGGAGCAACGGGGCGGCCCTGGAGCAGCCCCACCCCCAGCGCCCCTGCGGAGGGTGTGCACACGGTGGAGGGCCGACAGTTGCTAGACGCCGCTGGTCAACAGTACAAATGCCGCACAGGGGCATAGGCACGCAGGGTGGGTGCCTTCGGGAGATGAGGTGGCTCCACGGGGCAGGGCGCCGGGCCTGCCTGACGAGAATGCAGGCACACTCTTGGACATGGGTGGCCTGTCCAAGACATCCTCTGGCAGTGGGCATCCAGGCATCACCTCGGCCGAAGCGCGCTTCTCCCACGGACGTGGACTGTGTACCTCGGAGCGGCCGAACACGCCTGGCGGCGGCTCTGCGGTGGGCAGGGAAGAGAGGCGGCCTTCGGGTGCGGCCCCGCCGCACTTTTGTGGGCTGGGCTGGACGCACACCTGAGACGTTGGCCCCATCCGTGATACCCACGTGTGATCTACTCAGAGCAGAGTACAACGCAGGGCAAACTGACTGTTACCTTCAGGCAGAACCTCTCTATATATCTCAGGATTAGGCAGAGGGGTGTGCGTAGTCGGTGGGAGTGAGAGGACGAGTTAGAGAGAGAGGGGCTGGGGCGGCAAGACAGGGAGACAGAGGCGGGGAGCAGGAAACACAGGCGGGGCGCACGCGAGCGTGGGCGAGCACGGCAAGCGAAACGCAAAGAGGAGGTGGCGGCGCGGACACGCGACATGCAAACAAACACGCAGAGGGAGGGGCACAGGGGGCGAATTGGAGTAGTCATGAACACCACGTCACCCGCAGAGAAACAGCATGCCGAAGACCTGCATTGAGCCGTACCCGTAGCTGTACCAGTAGCTGATGGAGAGGATGCCGGCGGGGACAGAAGACGGGGGAATCCCCCCAAAGGGGTACCTCGGAAGGCCACCCAAGTCGGCCTACCGGGAGGAGGATCGGGCGCCAGCGGAAAAGCGCTCATGAGCGAGCAAGAAACAGCCGTGGCGTGGAGAGGAGCAGCACCGCGCACACGGGACCGGCGAGGAGCAGTAAGGGGAAAGGGCGAGAGGCGCGCGACGCGGGAAGGGGCAGGGCGGCAAGCAGAGAGGGTTGCCCACCTGGCATAGCTGCGCATCGCCAAGGGGTAAGCCCCACGGGGGCGAGAGGACCTGTGACGAGACCAGAGAAGAGCCGCAACAGCAGACTGCCAGTGCAGCAGTGTCGTGCGTGTATGCAGGGAGAAGGGTCAAAAAAAGAAAAACAAAAATAAGAGGACACACCAAAAAAACAAAACCACAGGACTCTGCACAGCAAGGGACACACAGAGGGGGCGTGCAGGGGGGAGACGGCCCACGAGATGCGCACAGAAGAACGACTCAATTGAAAAAGAAAAAAAAACAACCAACACAGAGGGAGAAGAAAGCGAAAGCAGGGGTAGGAGCAACCTGTGCCAGGGGCACGAAATGGTCCCTCGGGCCCGCCCTACAGGGTTGCTGCCAACCCGGCGGGGTATAAACACGGTTTGAGGGAAGGGGCACAAGAAAGAACGGACACCAAGGGACATAGGGGACGGGTCACGGGGCCATTAGCCCACGGAGGCGATCCCAAGATAGGACAGGGAGAAGAAGAAAGCGACGGTCCCAAGAAGGATAGGGGTCCAGAGGTCCCGCGCAGAGGGGAATGCGGGCGGCTGGCCGGGGTATTACCGCGGTATGAGGAAAGGAAACAAGAGACGCTGGGAAAGCGGGCGCGGGGGCGGGCCCAGGGACAGAATTAGGCGAGCGGGAACGGAGGGTCGCGAAGCGGTCCGAGGAAAGCAGGCTCGAACAGGCGGCACCAGGCGACATGCAACAGCCTCATGGATTGGGGAACCATGGGCCAAGGAACCTGGCCACGGGAGGTCAGCAGAATACCCTGAACTCTGGGATGGCCCTGACGTGTCTGCAGGGGTGATGGCTGACCCTGACGCCCCAGCGTCGAAGGCCTGAGTACATGTGGGTTCACGCGTGAGTGGGACCTGGGGGAACGTGGAAAAGGTCGCCCCCTGGCCTTCCGCCGCGGCTGGACAACAACCAAGTGCATCCAAGAAGCCGAGTGCGTACCCCAGCCCCTGAGAGACGGGGATCCGTGGAATGTGGTTGAGAGCAATGCTGCGGCTATTCACAAGAAACCTCCCCGCAGGGGCCCTAAAGGCTGAGCTGGGCGGGGCAGGCCAGACGATTCTTCGACGGGGTAGGGGAAGGCGCGCCCGTGAGGGCAGCGACTGAAGCTAACCTACCAATGGGTAACCTCCTAGGGATCCTGGTACGACTTCTCGGCCGTGAGCTGAGACGCCAGGGGAACGCAAGGTGGAGTGCTCCCCTTCCCGCCTGAGGCGGCCACCATATAAAACCACCAAGGGGAAGTCGGATGAGGCTGCGGACGCGGCCGCCCTTACTTACTTACTTACTAACTCCCCAGATACCCCACCCCAGTTCACGGGATCTCATTGGCTTTGAACAATCAACCAGCTCTAGGCCACCCCAGTCGGAGTCTGGGTTGGAGGCTTTGAGCAAACAATCAGAGAATCTACTACAACCTAGACCACCCAATCAACATGCGTTGGCGGTCTTGGATGCATCCATTTACGAGTTAAACTCCATGCCTAAAAAAGGCCTTGCTCAATCAAAAAATCCCCCCCCCTCCCTGCCGACAGCCTTGCCTTGTGTTGACTTGGAAGACGACGCCTCAGAGTCCGAAGCCGCCATGGAGGAGGATGATGGGCTTGTCCACGATAGCCACGAGGAGGACCATGAGACCTTCATGGACGAGGATGGGGGTGCAGCAAGCGGTGATGCGGAGCCACCTAGGATTTTATGAGGTACCGGAATCCGGTAACTGAACCGTCCAAAAACTGCCGCGATCGCGATTTACTGCCCGTCGCAACCCAATTTTGCCGAGGATTTGGTGATTTGTGCCAAATTCTTGCGCATGTGCCCCCATTTACATAGCGGCATCGGTAACATACGACGTTATCTAGTTGCTGTATTGAAATCACGTCGATTGGTTTACCGGATGTCCAGATAAACCCAAAATACGACCATTTTTGCCCATTTTTGCCACTTTTGGGCCATAAAGGGTCATTTCGATGATGTCCTTGTGGTGTCACGAGATTTCAAATTGATCAAGTTTGTCCCTAGTGCCCTGTGATGCTAGGCAAGCAATGATATCTGCCCGTGCGTGCCCTTTACCCAAGATAATAATCCGGAGGGTGCCAAAAAACGCTCGAAACAGCTATATTTCCACCTTTGAACACATAAATGTTGATTAAACTGATACGGCCGTGCTTTCGTGTGATTTCAAATTGATCACCTTTGTCGGCTGTGCTACATGAGGCTTGGCAAGCAACAATTTGTGACCGTGCATGCCCTTTACTCAAGGTTAATGACCTGGAGGGTGCCAAAAAAGGCCCCAAACAGCTATATTTGCACTTTTGCACCTCTACCGCGGTACGCACCAATGCTCTCCCCCTTGCAAATATCAATAAACCTTGCCCATGTCACTTTTGCTGTACCATGGACAACATATTCTCCACTACTTTCTCTGACGGCGGATTGCGTGGTGCTCTTAGTCGTGTGACAATCTGGGGTTTACATTTTTTTTTCTTGATTTGATGCTTGGGGGTGCCTTCGGATTTGCGTCTCAAGACATTCTGGCCGCTTGCGAGGTCAACAGAAAAGGTGTTGAAGCAATCAACGACACCAATGATTGGAATTAGGGGTCAATGCGTGCTGTACTACAACGCTTCAGGCTTTGGATAATAAAATACCAACGATCAGGGGAAGAGAGGACCGGGGGCGGAGAGGGAGGGGAAGGGGCGGGGAAAGCAAAGCGGGGCAGGGAGAGCGGGGGAGGAGCAACGACAATGGGCACGCGAAAAAAAAAAAAAACACCAAAGCACCGCGCACGCAAACGCCGAAGTCAGCAAGGAGAGAAAGAAACATGACGCCCCGGATTGGAGCTTACAGGGCGAGTGGGACCACGGCCCTAGCCCCCGGACTGGATCGTCCGGGGGTGAACCCGGTGCCACGGACTGGAGCGTCCGAGGCAACGGGGAGAATATGACAAAAAGACGCCCCGGGATGGAGCTACCGGGGCGGAAGGAAACACAGCATTGGCCCCCGGACTGGATCGTCCGGGGGTAAACCCGGCGCCACGGACTGGAGCGTCCGAGGCAACAGAGAGAGTACAACAAAAAGACCCCCCGGATTGGAGCAACCGGGGAGGAATGAAGCACGGCGCTAGCCCCCGGACTGGATCGTCCGAGGGGGAACCCTGTGCCACGGACTGGAGCGTCCGGGGCAACGGAGAGAATACGATGAAAAGACGGCCCGGGCTGGAGCGTCCGAGGCAACGGAGAGAATACGATAAAACGACGGCCCGGTATGGAGCATCCGGGGCGAAAAGAAGCACGGCACTAGCCCCCGGACTGGATCGTCCGGGGGTGAAACCAGTGCCACGGACTGGAGCGTCTGGGGCGACGGAGAGAATACCATAAAGAGACGCCCCGGATTGAAGCATCCGGGGCGGCAAGAAGCACAGCAATAGCCCCCGGACTGGATCGTCCGGGGGTGAACCCGGTGCCACGGATTAGAGCGTCCGAGGCAACGGAGAGAATACGTTAAAAAAACGGCCCGGAATGGAACATCCGGGGCGGAAAGAGGCACGGCACAAGCCCCCGGGCTGGATCGTCCGGGGGTGAACCCGGTGCCGCGGACTGGAGCGTCTGTGGCAACTGGGAGAATACGATAAAAAAACGCCCCGGATTGGAGCATCCGGGGCGGGAAGAAGCACGGCACTGGCCCCAGGACTGGATCGTCCGGGGGTGAACCCGGTGCCACAGACTGGAGCGTCCGAGGCAGCGGAGAGAATATGACAAAAAGACGCCCCTGATTGGAGCATCCGGGGCGGCAAGAAGCACGGCGCTAGCCCCCAGACTGGGTCGTCCGGGGGGGAACCCGGTGCCACGGACTGGAGCGTCCGGGGCAACGGAGAGAATACGATGAAAAGACAGCCCGGACTGGAGCGTCCGAAGCAACCGAGAGAATACGATAAAACGACGGCCCGGTTTGGAGCATCCGGGGCGGAAAGAAGCACGGCACTAGCCCCCGGACTGGAGCGTCCGGGGGTGAACCTGGTGCCCCGGACTGGAGCGTCCGAGGCAACGGAGGGAATACGATAAAAAGACGACCAGGATTGGAGCATCCGGGGCGGAAAGAAGCACGGCACTAGCCCCCGGACTGGAAAGTCCGGGGGTGAAACCGGTGCCACGGACTGGAGCGTCCGGGGCAACGGAGAGAATACGATAAAAAGACGCCCCGGATAGGAGCATCCGGGGCGGCAAGAAGCACAGCAATAGCCCCCGGACTGGATCGTCCGGGGGTGAACCCGGTGCCACGGATTGGAGCGCCCGAGGCAACGGAGAGAATACGTTAAAAAAGACAGCCCGGAATGGAGCATCCGGGGCGGAAAGAGGCACGGCACAAGCCCCCGGGCTGGATCGTCTGGGGGTGAACCCGGCGCCACGGACTGGAGCGTCCGAGGCAACGGAGAGAAAACGACAAAAAGACGCGCAGGAGTGGAGCATCCGGGGCAGAGTTGAGCACAGCCCGGGCCCCCGGACTGGATCGTCCAGGGGAGAACCCGGTACTACGGACTGGAGCGTCCAAGGCAAAGGAGAGAATACGTTTAAATGGCGCTCCGGAATGGAGCATCCGAGACGGAACGAAGTACGACACTAGCCCCCGGACTGGACCGTGCGTGGGTGAACCCGGTGCCATGGGATGGAGCGTCCGCGGCAACGGAAAGAATAAGACAAAAAGACGCCCCGGATGGGAGCATCCGGGGCGGAATGAAGCACGGCTCCAGCCCCCGGACTGGATCATCCGAGGGTGAACCCGGTGCCATGGACTGGAGCGTCCGGGGCAACAGAGGGAATACGGCAAAAAGTCCGGGGGTGCACCCAGTGCAGCGAACTGGAACATCCGGGGACGCAGTGCGCCCGGACTGGAACGACCGGGGACGAAGCTGCCCGGGAATGGAAGGTCCGGGGCAGCAAACAAGGAGAAGGAGACGGCGGCGGGTTGACACGGAGAGGAGAACAAGAACAAGAGCAAGGAACAGAAGGGGGAGGACAAGAAGGAGAGAAGACGCGAAGCGGGAGGAGAAAGAGCAAGAGGGGAGAAGGAGAAGAAGGGGAGGCGGATGGGCACATGGGCACATGGGCACATGGAGCCCGGACCGGAAGGACCAGAGCGGAGGGGACACGGTGGCGGAAAGGAGAGGCAAGAGCAAGGAGAGGTGGGGGGGGAGGACAAGGACGACAGGAGTCAGGGGAAAGAGGAGAAGGAGAGGCCGAAAGAGCGGATTAACGCAGACAGAGACTCGAATGCAAACGCCAGGGGCGCCACGAGGACGAGAAGGCGGCGGCAGGAAAAAGCAGGAGGGCAGTCACGGAGCATGCACTAGAACAAGCGAGGATGAGGGAGGGGGATAGGAAGCATGCGAGGAGCACACAGCGAGCACGCGCACCGGTGTACAGGAGCCAGGAGGTCCAGGACGCCGCACATACAACACCGCACACAACGCCCGCACACCGGTGAACTGGAGCCAAGGGGCCCAGCACACCGTACACACGACACAGCGCACCGAGGCAGAGGAAACCATAGGCAAGGCAGTAGACTGTAAAAACAAATGGCCTTCGGCCAGGGAGTGATTGTCACGGGGGGCTAACGGTCCTGTCCTGCGATGCAATGCGGGGCAACTGTGACAACTGCTCTTACACCCATACACAGCACACAGAACACAATCAGGCACACCGGTGAACAGGAGCCAAGCGGCCCAGGACACCGCGCACGCAACAACAAACAGAGAGCGTGCACGCCGGGGAACAGGAACCAAGCGGCCCAGGACATCGCACCCGCAACACCACACACAGAGCGTGCACGCCGCTGAGCAGGTGCCATGAGGCCCAGGAAACCGAGCACGCAACACCGCACACAGGGCGTGCACGGCGGTGAACAGGAGCCAGGAGGCCCGGGACGCCGTACACGCAACACTACACACGGAGCGAGCACACCGGTGAACAGGAGCCAGGAGGCCCAGGACACCGTACACGCAACACCATACACAGAGCGAGCACACCGGCGGCCCAGAACACCGCCCAGGAGGAGCAGGGCCGGGACAACAGGGAGAACACACACCCAAGGAGGAAATTCCAGGACGGAAGCATGAGGCAGGAACGCCAGGAGAAGGTGTGGAGTGTGCAGGGCAGCATCAAGGGGAGGAGACGGCGACGGCAGGAGGATAAGGTGAATGCAGGGACCGGGAAGGGGCTACGGCAGGGGGAATGGAAGGGGTTGCTGGCGGCCCGGTGGGGTATAAACACGGGAAGAGGGATGGAATGGGGCCGCATGACAACCCAGGGGAATAGGCCGGGGCCGCGGCACGGGGGAAGGGGGCTGGAAGGGAGCGACCCGTGCTAGGCGTACGACAAAGGTCCCCGGATGGATGAGGATCCAGTGGGCCCGCGCCACGGGGTTGCTGGCGGCCCAGTGGGGTATAAACACGGGATAAGGGATGGGATGGGGCCGCAAGACAGCCCAGGGGATTAGGCCAGGGCCGCGGCACAGAGGAAAGGGACGGGGGCGGGAAGGGAGCGAACCGTGCTAGGCGCACGAAACGGTCCCCGGATGGAGGAGGCCCCAGAGGGCCAGCGCCACAGGGTTGCAGGCGACCCGGTGGGGTATAAACACGGGATGCAGGGACAAAGGGACGGGGCGGGGAAGGAACTGTGGCTAGGGCCGCACAACGGCCCGAAGGGGTAGGGAGTCCATGGGACGCTGGGAACGGGCCGGTGCCGGGATGAGGCAAAGGGGAATGGGACATGGGAAGGGCAGGGAGGCCAAAAGCGCCAAGCAACAACCCAGTGGGATTGGGAAACCAGTCGCCATGGAGTGGTGAACCATGGGCCAACCATGGGGAACCTGGCCACGGGAAGTCGGGAAAATGCCCTGAACTCCGGGACGGCCGTGAGGTGTCCGCAGGGGTGAGGGTTGACCTACAGATCCCCTGGTCAATGGCCAGAGTACACGTAAGTTCACGCGTGAGCAGGACCAGGGGGAACGTGGAAAGGGTCGGCCCCTGGCCTCCAGCTGTGGATGGACGACAACCAAGTGCATCGGGGAGCCGAGTGAGTACTCCAGCCCGTGAGAGATGGGGAGGGGTGGAATGTGGTTGACAGAGAGAAATGCTCCGCTGTCGGCGAGGGCTATCCACAGGAAACCCGCCTACAGGCGCCCAATAGGCTGTGCTAGGGGGGGAAGGCCGGGGGATCCTTCAAAGGGTGACCGGAAGGAGCTGAAACCGTGAGGGCAGCGACTGAAGGGAGCCTACCACCGGTCATGCCCCAAGGGAACCTGGTTGAAGTTATCGGCTCTGAGGTGAGACAGGGGTTGCCAGGAGAACTGATGGTGGGGAGCACTCCTTCCCGCCAGAGGCGGCCACGATGTAAAACAAACAAGGAGGAGTCAGATGAGGCTGCGGTCCCGGCCGCCCTTACTTACTTACTTACTTCAGGCTTTGGCATACGTTTTTGGAATTTTTTTTTGGAATTTTTTTTTGAATTTTTTGGGATGAGCTTTGCGCTTGTCCTCGCCGGAAAATCCTGAGAAGGGGTCCTCAATCAGAAAATCAGCGGTGGTCACGGGCTACTTCACACACGGCTCACATGCAAGCGTCCACAAAGAAAGGCAAAAACCGAGACCGGTTTCGGCCCAACACTAGGCCCTCATCAGTCTGAGCGTGAGATAACAAAGGATATTCCAAATTCCAAAAAATATCTACAAGCCATGTTTGAGTGGAGCCAAAGCAAGTTCCATTGGGAATTATTGGGACTTCGATTGCAACCGTTGGTCTTGATGGAGAACCCAGCTGCGGCAAGGTTGCTTGACGACCTTGTTCGTGAGGTGACAGCCCAGGCGACCTACGATTCACACAACTTCCCTTTCCAAGGCATGTACTTGAGCAGACTAAAGGCATCCCAGGAAAGGTCTCTTGGACCGTATTGGGCGGAGAAAAGAGGAGGCATCACAGTCCTGTGTAGCGCATTGTTCAATTCAGAGACCCAGGAATTGCATTGCCAACAGCATTTGATGCACCACGGGAGGTACTGTCACACAAATTGTGTTCTGTTGACATTGCTGACCCCTTGCTCATTTTCTGAGTGTCTATTTTCTTTCGAAAGCTTTCGCTCAGGCCACTTGGCTGTTTGCATGTGCCTCGTTTGCTTTGCTCTTGAGTCGTGGTAACCAGAGCCTCCGTTGACGCAGAGACGGTAGATAATCAGAGACGGTTTGGTGTTGCTGTGCATTGTGTACACATATGCCCCCAGATGGCTCCGTGACAAGAAGTTGGTGATTGTCCATTGCATGCAAGCATACACTTGTGTGCAGAAAATATTTAGTTCCAAGGCCCTGTATTTGTGATGAGTGCTTTGCCAAAATTTCTATGAACCCTAGTGCATTCAACCCATGGGAAAAACTGTAGGAATTCTGATTGGATCTGGCTTCTTCCAATAAAACCGGTGGTACATGAACTCATTTGTCAGTGTGAATTGCTGCAGTTGTTCTTGCCCAGCCCCTGCACAACCTCCTTCTGCATCCTTCTGCATCCTTCTCTCTCCCCTATATTTTCCAGGTGGTAGATGCCGAGCTTCAGCCACCATGTCGTGCCCCTCAAGTGCCGGTGGAGCCGTGGGCACTACGGGCCAGGCCAGAGCCCCCAGCAAGGCTCAATGAGGCCTTCGTGTAGAGCGAGATCCGACGCCGCACAGACGCTGCCGTGAAGGCCGAGCGCAGCCCTGCCAGGACAGACGTGACGGCAGCCCGCACCACACAGAGGAAGGCCGAGCAGATGGCCAAAGAGCTTCGGCGGGTGCAGATTGGGTTGCAGAAGGAGCGCAAGGCACGCAGCGATGAGTTGCGCAAGGCGAAGGCCCGCGCCTCGGATTTGGAGAAGGCGAACAAGGATACCGCTGATAAGGAAGCCGCTGCATCAGCTGCCGAGGCAGCTCGCAAGGAATTGCGAGCAGCTCGCAAGGAATACGAAGTGGTGCACAGTGGGGCGCCCAATGGAATGGGGAGGAATGGTGATGGGCAATCGGCAATTGCTTTTGACACATTTATGAAATCAGTTCTGATTTCGTACAGTAGGAATTCGATATTGCCTGGCATTGATTTTTGTCTATCGGTAAGATTGCTTTGCTGAATATTTCAATACGACAAAGGTCTGCAGATGCCACATGCGTATTTACTCAGGGGCCTTCCTGAGATTGTGCCTGTTCCTACTTCACAGCTGCCCCCTCTCGAAGGAGGGCTTAACAGATTTAGTGCGTTGACTGACGCACAAGCAGTGTGTCTCAGGAAATAACAGAACACCTGTGCGGGGAGAATTTTGAACTGCACCATCTAGTGGCCGAAAACTCTGGTTCAGAGAAGAGCAAAATCCTGCATATCTGCCATGCCTCCCGCATGAGGCTGTGTCTTGATATCGTCTATGCCTCCTTGATATCGTTCAGTTCACTTCACTTTGCCTCATCATGTATGGTGACCGCATCACTGACTGACCGCTGAATGGCAGCAAGTTGGCCTGCCGCATGCCAGCCAGTGTTGTCCAGGGCCCTGTTGTCTGTTGACTGTTGTCTGTTGCCTGACGTCAGTTGGAAGCCGTCAACTGTTGTCTGCTATCTGTTGTCTGTTATCGTCTGTTGTCCGTTGTCTATCGCTCTGTTGCCGGCGGTCAGTTGAACATCGTCATCCATTGTCTTTTGTTTGTTGTGTGTTGTCGGTTTTCTGTTGCCTGCAGTTTGTTGAACGTCGTCGTCCATTGTCTGTTGTCTGTTGTCTGTTGTCTGTTGCCTGTTGCCTGACGTCAGTTTATTTCCAGTGCAGACCTGGAAGGACAAGATGCAGCCCCGTGAACACATGAAAAATGGTACAGGTTGCATTTGTGTTCTCGCTTCAAAAAACATGTTTCGCAGGGTATTGGAGCAAGTTATGAAGTGTTTCCGAGCCGCCAGCACGAAAAAAACTGCATTTTTAGCCCAAAAAATGGCCAAAAAATGCCAGTTTTTGGCCTAAAACAGTGTTTGTGGGGCCTGAGTGGTCGGATGTAGGGCCCCCCACCCTTTTCTGAGGGCGCTGGAAAAAAACGTGTTTTACTCGGTTTCGGTGCCAGTTGTCAAGTGTTTCCGAGCCGCCATCACCAAAAAAAACCCCATTTTTTGCCCAAAAATGGCCAAAAAAGGCCATTTTTTGGCCTAAAACAGTGTTTCTGAGGCCTCAGTGGGCAGTCATATGGCCCCCCACCCTATTTGTAGGGTGCTGGACTCAAACAAAACGTCTTTTGCAATGTTTTGAAGCAGGTTGTTGAGTTTTTTGGAGCCGCCATCACCAAAAAAACCGCATTTTTTGCCCAAAAATGGCAAAAAAGCCATTTTTTTTGGCCTAAAACAGTGTTTCTGGGGCCTGAGTGGTCAGTTGTAGGGCTCCCCAGCCTTTTTTGAGGGTGCTGGACTCAAAATACTTCATTTTGTAAGTTTTTGGATCAGGTTTTCGAGTTTTTTGGAGCCGCCATCACCAAACAACCGCATTTTTTGCCCAAAAATGGCCAAAATAAGACATTGTTTGGCCTAAAACAGTGTTTCTGGGGCCTGAGTGGTCAGTTGTAGGGCACCCACCTTATTTTGAGGGTGCTGGACTCACGAAGAAGTGTTTCGCAAGTTTTTGGAGCGAGTAATTGAGTTTCTTTGGAGCCGCCATCACCAAAAACCGCATTTTTGGCCCAAAAATGGCCAAAAAAAGCCCTTTTTTGGCCTAAAACAGTGTGTTTGGGGCCTGAGTGGTCAGTTGTAGGGCTCCCCACCCTATTTTGAGGGTGCTGGACTCAAACAAAACGTCTTTTGCAAGGATCTGGACCAAGTTATTGATTGTTTTGGAGCCGCCATCACCAAAAAAAACGGCATTTTTTGCCCCAAAATGGCCAAAAAATGCCATTTTTTCCTCAAAACAGTGTTTTTGAGGTCTGAGTGGGCAGTTGTGGGCCCCCCCACCCCATTTCGAGGGTGCTGGAGTCAGAGATAACGTGTTTTACAAGGCTTTGGAGCAAATTATTGAGTGTTTTGGAGCCGCCATCACCAAACAACCGCATTTTTTGCCCAAAAATGGCCAAAATAAGACATTGTCTGGCCTAAAACAGTGTTTCTGGGGCCTGAGTGGTCAGTTGTAGGGCGCCCACCCTATTTTGAGGGTGCTGGACTCACGAGAAAGTGTTTCGCAAGGTTTTGGTGCAAGTAATTGAGTTTCTTTGGAGCCGCCATCACCAAAAACCGCATTTTTGGCCCAAAAATGGCCAAAAAAAGCCCTTTTTTGGCCTAAAACAGTGTGTTTCGGGCCTGAGTGGTCAGTTGTAGGGCTCCCCACCCTATTTTGAGGGTGCTGGACTCAAGGAGAAGTAATGTGCAAGGATTTGGAGCAAGTTATCGATTGTTTTGGAGCTGCCATCACCAAAAAAACCGCATTTTTTGCCCCAAAAGGGCCAAAAAATGCCATTTTTTCCTCAAAACAGTGTTTTTGAGGCCTGAGTGGGCAGTTGTGGGGCCCCCCACCCCATTTCGAGGGTGCTGGAGTCAAAGATAACGTTTTTTGCAAGGCTTTGGAACAAATTATTGAGTGTTTTGGAGCCGCCATCACCAAAAAAAACCGCATTTTTTGCCCCAAAATGGCCAAAAAATGCTATTTTTTCCTCAAAACAGTGTTTTTGAGGCCTGAGTGGGCAGTTGTGGGCCCCCCCACCCCATTTCGAGGGTGCTGGAGTCAGAGATAACGTGTTTTACAAGGCTTTGGAGCAAATTATTGAGTGTTTTGGAGCCGCCATCACCAAACAACCGCATTTTTTGCCCAAAAATGGCCAAAATAAGACATTGTCTGGCCTAAAACAGTGTTTCTGGGGCCTGAGTGGTCAGTTGTAGGGCGCCCACCCTATTTTGAGGGTGCTGGACTCACGAGAAAGTGTTTCGCAAGGTTTTGGAGCAAGTAATTGAGTTTCTTCGGAGCCGCCATCACCAAAAACCGCATTTTTGGCCCAAAAATGGCCAAAAAAAGCCCTTTTTTGGCCTAAAACAGTGTGTTTGGGGCCTGAGTGGTCAGTTGTAGGGCTCCCCACCCTATTTTGAGGGTGCTGGACTCGAGGAGAAGTAATGTGCAAGGATTTGGAGCAAGTTATCGATTGTTTTGGAGCTGCCATCACCAAAAAAACCGCATTTTTTGCCCCAAAATGGCCAAAAAATGCCATTTTTTCCTCAAAACAGTGTTTTTGAGGCCTGAGTGGGCAGTTGTGGGGCCCCCCACCCCATTTCGAGGGTGCTGGAGTCAAAGATAACGTGTTTTGCAAGGCTTTGGAACAAATTATTGAGTGTTTTGGAGCCGCCATCACCAAAAAAACCGCATTTTTTGCCCAAAAATGGCCAAGAAAGCCATTTTGTAGCCTAAAACAGCGTTTTTGGGGCCTGAGTGGTCAGTTCTAGGGCCCCATACCCTATTCTCAGGTTACTGGAGTCAGAAGAAAGTTTTTGTGCAAGGTTGTGGAGCAGATAATCAAGTATTCCAGGGCCGCCATCACCACATTTTGTGGCCAAAAAAAGCCATTTTCTGGCCTAAAACAGTGTTTTTGGGGCCTGAGTGGTCACAGGTAGGGCCCCATACCCTATTTTGAGGGTGCTGGAAGCGTGTTTTGCAGTGTTTTGGAGCAAATGATCAAGGGTTCTGGAGCCACCATCACCAAAAACCCCCCTTTTTTGCCCAAAAAATGCCAATGTTTTGGCCCAAAACAGCATTTTTCGGGCATGAGTGGTCAGTTGTAGGGCCCCATACCCTATTTTGAGTGTGGTGGACTCAGAAAAATGGTTTTGCAAGTTTTTGGAGCAAGTTATTGCGTGTTCCGGAGCCGCCATCACCAAAAAAGACCGCATTGTTTGCCCAAAAATGGCAAAAAAAGCCATTTTCCAGGCTAGAACAGTGTTTTTGGCGCCTGAGTGGTCAGTTGTAGGGCCCCATACCCTATTTTCAGGTGCTGGACTCAGCAAAACGTGTTTTGCAAGGTTTGAAGCAGATAATCAAGGGTTTCAGGGACGCCATCACCAAAAAAACGCATTTGTTGGCCAAAATTGGCTAAAGATGGCCACTTTTTGGCCCAAAACAGTGTTTTTGGGGCCTGAGTGGTCACAGGTAGGGCCCCATACCATATTCTGAGGGTGCTGGACCCGAAAAAACGTGTTTTGCACTCTTTTGGAGCAAATGATCAAGGGTTCCGGAGCCAGCATCACCAAAAAACCGTATCTTTGGCCAAAAACAAACATGTATGGTTTGAGCTATACAAAAGCTGCTATTCGCAACTATGTGGTGACTGTCATATTTCTCGGATACGGCCGATTTTAGATGGAATCAAGCCTGCATTGTCGATCTAGGGGCTGGAAAGTTTCCAATTAGGAGGGCCGGGGGGGGGGCTAACTCCGGAAAATATGCTCTTTATGGTATAATTTGACAAAAAAAGTAGTAATTCTGACTGTAGCTGGTTTTGGGAATTTTCAACCCATAAAATCCTAGGTGCCCATGTGACAAAACGGCGAAGCGGGCGACCATCATCAACGCGAGGCAAGCGTCTAACCGACGGCGCTTTGCCCGTCATCCACGCCGACTCCGACACGATCACCGATCCACACATCATGAAGCTGATTGGCGTCTTCCACCGCCACTGCATAGGAGCGCGCCTGGCGAAGCACGAGCAGCACAGCCAAGCTTTGGAGACATCGAGCTCAACACGGCACGGGAAGCAGGCTTCGATGTTGATACCTTCCACAACAGCGGCGGTGAAGGAGGTCATCGAACGGGCACAGCAGGCCAAAAATGCCAACGTCATCGACCGTCCCCGCGTGGAGGCGATGCAACAGGAGATGGACATCCTCAAGAACACGGTGGAGGAGCTTCGCAATGGAAGGTATACTCCAAGCAACACAGAGAGTGTGAGTGACACCAGCCTCCAATGGGTGGAAATTCTCAATCAGCTGGGAAGGACGCGCACGCTGGGGTCCTGTCCAGGATGAAATAAAAAAATAGGTAAAACACGAGGAAAAAAGAATAGCTGAAAATAAAGCTAATTAGCATAAGAAACGCTTGGGCCGAAAAGCGCGCTGCGAAACGCGTAAAAACGCGACGAGAGATTTTTTCGACGTGGAATAGGTGAATAGTTAACGCAGTAAGCACTGTAACGCTCGAAGGACCCTAACGCCGTCCCTCCCGTCGTCTAACTCGCTATAGGAGAAAGGAAAAACGCGTCGCGAGCAGCGCGTAAAACTTCAAAATTTTTCATAACTCGCCACGACCACTCACGTCGCGCCCTGCCGCCTTATTCTTCTTCTTCTCCATGCACCTCCCTCCCCACCCTTGTGCCCATCACTCCTCTTACCCTGCAGCTCAGGCGGCGGCCCTGGCGGAAAGCGGTCAACCCTTAGCAATGGACAACAACACGCTCCACGACGCCAAGTGCAAGTACAAGGCCAAGACTATCAAGAACGACGGGTAGCACGTAAGATACTGAAGCGTACATGGTCTTGTCGCACGCGAGTGTGTTGGGTCGTGTATATTTTTATCTTATTTTCAAAAGCCAAAAAAAGAAGAAAAAAAAATATTTCAAGAAATTTTGCAGCGGTTTTTCAAGTAGGTACAACGACACCCACGCAAGAAACACACCCAACAAGGCAGCAGGACAGGACACCACGGCACCACGCGGCAGCACAGCACCACGGGGGACAGCACAGGGGAGCAGGGCACCGAGGGAGAGCGGGCCACACGGCAACACCTCACAGGGCTGAGACGACAGGAAACGCGAAACACGACACCCCAGGGCGCACACGGCACAGAGCACAACGGCGACCAACACCACGCAGCGACACACCACGCAAAACACACACAGCACGGGAGGACAAGACGAAACACGGCGCCAGATGGCACAGGACCCCAAGACGACGGACAGCGCCCCAGGACACAACACAGCGCGCAGCAGCACCAACCGGCGCAAAACGAAACAACACAGCGCACAACAACGCAACGCCAGGCGGCACAACGCGCAGCAACACGGCGCAGCACAGCACCCAGGGACACACCGCAGCACGCCGACGAAACACAACACCAGGAGCCACCAGGACCCACCAAGAGACAACAGAGGACAGCCAGGCCCAACAGCAAACACACAAACACAACAGGCAACAACACAAAACACCAGCCAGCCCCCCAAAGGGCAAGAGAGCACCGCACAGAGAGCAACAACGCAGGCACACCAGCACAGCACCGCACATGCAGAGCAGAGAAACAGGAACAACCCGGAATCAGCCCGGAGCCCAGAACCAACAGGGAACAACCGGAAACCAGCGCCACCAGCAAGGAGAAAAACAAAAAAAGAAGACAGGGCACCACAGCACAGCACCACACGGCAGCACAGCGCCACAGGACACAACACAGGGGAGCAGGACACCACAGGGAAGACGCGGAGCGACGGCCAGACCAGGCACGGGCACCAAAGCCGACACACACCACCATACAACAATGCCGGGCAACCAGAGCCACCAGCAGACCCCCAACAAAAGGCAGCGACACCAGGAACCAACAACACCAGCCACCAGAAACAGCACAGACGACGCGCACAGCACAACGAAAGGGCACCAGCTCAGCGCAGCACAGCACCGCACAGGGCAGAGAGGACAGGGAACACACAGCACGACACCCCAGAACACACACAGCAGACACGCAGCGGCAAGAAACAAACAACAAGCACAGGCAACGACACAAACAAACTGCAGAGCAAGACAGCACACCACCACACGACAGCACAGCGCAACAAAACACAGAGCAGCGGAACACCAAGATACGGAACGCCAAACCACAGGGCGGCGAGCAACGCGGCCAGTCAAAGACAGCAGCCCCGAAACACGACACCAAGACCCACCAGGAGCTCGCAGAGGACAGCCAGACCCACAAGGCAACACCACACACCACCAGCAAGCGCACAAAGAGCAACGACAGGGGACAGCACCACCGAGACACACACGGGCACACCTGATGGCCGAGGACTCACAAACCCGCCCCGCACCGCACCGCCGGCAAAAAAAGAAGGGAAAAGAAAAACAAAAAAAAAGAATAACCGAGAAACAAAGGGAAAGGAAACGGGGGGGGGGCGGGGGGACGACAAGGCGGAGAATCCCAAGGCAACCCAGGCCGGAAAACACGAAACGCCAGAGACAACGGGGGTGCAAAAAAAGAGAAAAAAACTGGGGGGAAGGGGGGCAACAAGACGCCCAGGCCCAAGGCACCCCGGTCCCGAAAACACGCAAAGCAGGAGACAACGCGGGCGCAACAAGGGAGGGAGAGGGAGAAAAAAAAAGGAAAACAGAAAAAAAAACCCAACAACAACCGCAACGGGGCAATTGCAGCCCGGAGGGGGCCGAACAAGCAGAGAGCGCACCAAGACCGGCCAAGGGAAAGTTGAGGCGCACCAGAAAGCGCACGGGAGGCCGGCCTGCCCAACCCGGCCAAGCAGGGCACGCACATGAACACACACTTGGGACCCAGGCGTGGCATCCTCCGACCCGAAAGGGGCGGTGTCGGCGTCCACACGAAACAGCCCCGGTGCACCAGCCGAGTCCGCCGTCCAAAGACGGACAGTACGGGAAACCGGACGTGTCAGTGACTGGGTCCACACACGCCCAACCACCGGAGCGCACGCAGCCGGAGACCGAAGCTGGAGGGTCCCGCCAGGGACAACCCCATCGCGGGGCCCCGAACGGGTACGGCGCCGAGCGCGCCCAGCGCCCTTGCCTCGGCAGGGGCCAGCGGCAGGCACAAGGAGCCCGGTTCTCGGCCGGCCTCCACGTGCCCCGCGCAGCCACCCAGTAAAGCCGGGGGCGACAGCCCTCGGGGTGGGGGAAGGCACCACGGCGACAGGAAAGCCAAGCAGAGCACCGAGAGCGACCGGACCAGACGAGGAGCGGCGCACCAACGCGGGGCCACGAGGCACGCCACACACGCACGCCGCCGGCCACAACCGCGGCACAAGGACAGGTGCCAAGCCACAACAGCCACCGGGTGCCGCAAACCCGGGAAGCGCGCACAACACACGACGAACCGCGGCAGAGGACAACGTGCCAAGGACAGCCGGTCCCCCGCGCCCGCATATCGCACCCACAACCGTGGGAACAGTGGGAAGCGGGCCCCGGCCGCACGCCCAAAAGGACGAGAAGTCGGGGATGGGAGAGCGCCTGACCCCGGACGCCCCACACCCAGGCGAAAGGCACCCCCCCCCCCGGGCGCCCTCGTGCCGCCCCCACAGCGCGCAAGTCCAGCTCGCAAGAGTGCGCGCTGTGGGGTGGGTGACGAGTCCCCACACCCGCACCCCCCGCACCCACAGCCAGTCGGTAGTGGGCCCCGGCTGCACGCCCGAAAGGACGAGTGATCGGGGGTGGGAGTGCGCCCGACCCCGGACGCCCCACACCCAGGCAAGAGGCGCCCCCCAAACGCACTGTCATGCCCCCCCCAACAGCAGCAAAGCGCGCGCTGTGGGGTTGGTGACGGGTGCCTACGCCCGCACCCCCCGCACCCACAGCCAGTGGGTAGTGGGCCCCGGCCGCACGCCCGAACGGACGAGAGGTTGGGGGTGGGAGAGCGCCCGACCCCGGACGCCCCACACCCAGGCAAGAGGCGCTCCCCCTGGGTACCCTCATGCCGCCCCCACAGATCGCAAAGCCAGCTCGTAAGAGCGCGCGCTGTGGAGTTGGTGGCGGGTCCCCACGCCCGCGTCCCCCGCACCCACAGCCAGTGGGTAATGGGCCTCGGCCGCATGCCCGAACGGACGAGAGGCCGGGGTCGGGAGAGCGCCCGTCCCTGGACGCCCCACACCCAGACAAGAGGCGCCCCCCCCGGGCACCCACAAGCCGCCCCCACAGCGGGTAAAGCCAGGTTGCAGGAGCGCGCGCTGTGGGGTTGGTGACAGGTCCCCACGCCCGCACCCCCCATACCCACGGCCAGTGGGTAGTGGGCCCCAGCCGCACGCCCGAAGAGACGAGTGGTCAGGGGTGGGAGAGCGCCTGACCCCGGACGCCGCACAACCAGACAAGAGGCGCCCCTCCCGGGCACCCACATGCCGTTCCCACAGCGCGCAAAGCCAGCTCGCAAGAGCGCGCACTGTGAAGTTGGTGACGGATCCCCACGCCACCACCCCCCGCACCCACAGCCAGTGGGTAGTGGGCCCCGGCCGCACACCCGAGCGGACGAGAAGCCGGGGGTGGGAGAGCGCCCGACCCTTGACGCCCCACAGCCAGGCAAGAGGCGCCCCCCCCGGGCACCCTCAGGCCGCCTTCAAAGTGTGCAAAGCCGACACGCAAAAGTGCGCGCTGTGGGGTTGCTGACGGGTCCCCGTGCCCGCATTCTCCGCAGCCACAGCCAGTGGGTAGTGGGCCCCGACCGCACGCCCGAAAGGACGAGTGGTCGGGGGTGGGAGAGCGCCCGACTCCGGACGCCCCACACCCGGGCAAGAGGTGCCCCCCCTGGGCACCCTGATGCCGCTCCCACAGCGCGCAAAGCCAGCTCGCAGGAGCGCACGCTGTGGGGTTGGTGACGGGTCCCCACGCCCGCATCCCCCGCACACACAGCAAGTGGGTAGTGGGGCCCGGCCGCACATACCAAAGGACGAGTGGTCGGGGGTGGGAGAGCGCCCGACCCCGGACGCCCCACACCCAGGCAAGAGGCGCCCCCCCGGGCACCCTCATGCCGCCCCCACAGCGCGCAAAGCCAGCACGCAAGAGCGTGCGCAGTGGGGTTGGTGACAGGTCCCCACGCCCTGAAACTCGCGCACCCACAGCCCGTAGGTAGTGGGCCCCGGCCGCACGCATAAAAGGACGAGTGATCGGAGGTGGGAGAGCGCCCGACCCCGGACGCCCCACACCCAAGCAAGAGGCATCCCCCCCGGGCGCCCTCATTCCGCACCCACAGCGCAAAAAGCCAGCTCGCAAAAGGGCGCTGTGGGGTTGGTGACGGGTCCCCATGCCCGCACCCCCCGCACCCACACCCAGGCAAGAGGCGCCCCCCTGGGCACCTTCATGCCGCCCCCACAGCGCGCAAAGCCAGCACGCAAGAGCGCGCACAGTGGGGTTGGTGACGGGTCCCCACGCCCGCAGCCCCCGCACCCACGGCCAGTGGGTAGTGGGCCCCGGCCGCACGCCTGAATAGACGAGTGGTCGGGGGTGGGAGAGCGCCCGACCCCAGACGCCCCACACCCAGGCAAGAGGCGCCCCCCCCGGGGACCCTCATGCCGTACCCACAGCGCGCAAAGCCAGCTCGCAAGAGCGCGTTCTGTCGGGTTGGTGACGGGTCCCCACGCCCGCACCCCCCGCACCCACAGCCATTGGGTGGTGGGCCACGGCCACAGGCCTGAAGGGACGAGTGGTCGGGGGTGGCAGAGCACCCGACCCCGGACGCCCCGCACCCAGGCAAGAGGCGCCCCCCCCGGGCGCCCTTGTGCCGCCCCTACAGCGCGCCAAGCCAGCACGCAAGGCCAGCTTGCATTAGCGCGCGCGATGGGGTTGGTGACTGGTCCCGGCGCCTGCACCCAGCCCACGGGGAGCGCGAAGCCCCAAGCCAGGTAGGGGGAAAGATGACCGCCCCCTCCCCCCAAGCAAGCCAAACGGAGCACGGGACCGAGGCAGGACACGCGGAGGGGCACTGACCGAGTGAAACAGCCCTACCTGCGTCCAGCACCGCGACCGCGCAAGGTGCGCGCGCCACATCAACACGGGGAGGGGGCGGGGCGCGGACGCCGAGAGAGCGCGAGCGCACACATACAGGAGGGACACGCGGGGAAAACCAAGGGGGCCACCGGACCGAGACTGCGGAACGCACAGACCGCATTAAGAGGCGTACCAGGGAGCGAGGATAAGGGACACCCAGACTGGACGGCCCGCCACACACAGCGCAGGAAACGCAGGGCGGGCAGGGGGAAACGGGGAAGACACAACACCCGGCACCGGCCCAAACCCCCCCGAACCGGCCGTGAGCACCGCGCACACACAATCAGGGCACTGCACCCGCCAAGGCGGTAGTGGCACATTGCGCCACGCACCAGCCCCAAGGCTAGGCAGCCTCCGCCCCAGCCCACGGGGGTCCCACTGGCGACAAGCCAGTAGCACGGGCCCGGCATTGCCGGCACCCCGGGCGACGACGCATTAGGAGGGGCGACGCGGTGGGTAAGCGCCCGCAGCCACGGCTGCGAATTGATGCACTGACCGGGGAGTGGTGAAATGGGGAAGCCAGTGAGGGACGGGGCTCCGAGCCCTTTGACTCCGCCACAAGGCAGGAGGTGCGTCTTGGAGGGCCCCGAACTAGGACCCGGTGGGGAGGATATCACCTGGCCCTGCCAGGTGCCCCCCCCGGGGCCAAAAGGCGTCTAGTACCCGCAAAATCGAACCTCAAACCTCAAACCACACCTCAATCAGATGGAAAGCATCGAGCGAGAAAATCAACAACTCAAAGGTGAATCACAACAAAGCCGGACTGAGAACCCGAAAACATGGAATGAACTTGAGGGTGCCTGCAGAAACGTCCAAGGTGCATACGAGGAACAAGGCCGTCGCCTACATCGGGTGGAATATTCACTTAACCTAGCTGAGCTACCGCACCAGACGCATGCCGAGCGCCTGGCAACTGTGGAGAATCAACGCTGGGATGAGGCCAAAAGGCACCATAATGAATTGCAACGACGCCAAGAGGCAAATGCGCAAACCAAAGAATGGATTAATTTGATTGAGACCAAAGGCGACCGGGTTCTAGAAAGACAAGCATCGGTTCCTACGGATCAAGCAAAGGTACCAGACGGAGCCCTGAGTAACGAGCTTAATGAGGCCTTTCTGGATGCCAAAAGGCATGGCGACCAAGCGCGGGAAGCAGCAATTCAGGCCATGGATGCAATGCAGGAAGTCAAGATTCTTGTGCACAACGTGCAATCAAAATCCCGGGACATGGGGTCATGGAGTGCCGCAATCAAGCACACCGCCAATGTGGTGAAGGGTCAAAAGGAGGCCATCCATGACACCATCAATGACGTGGAGACAAAGATCAAGATGGCCATTGGCAGCATGGAGGCCCAAGCGGAGAGACTACGCACCAATGTGGACTCTGCCAAGCCCGAATTCGTTCAACTTGACCAGGAACGAGAAGCAGAGATGGACCAAGCCATGAAGCTCCTCAAGCAGCAGGCAGCCGCACTGGATGCGAAGGTTGAAAGATTCACGTTGACATGGAAACCACAACTAGTGACATGCGCAATGTCTGAGTTGACGCTACCAACAAATTGGAGGCCTTCCACAAGTCAAAAGATGACATGGCTGCCAAGGTTGCGGAAATAAAGCAACTTCAAATTGACATCATCAAGTACGTCCATGAGAAACATGGAGGGGGTGGAATGGGATCAGAAAGGAGTCCGAGCCCGGGTACGGACACTCACAATCCCTTGCACAAGAAGGTAGGTAGGTAGGTGCACTCGGTTGTGGAGACGCGCCCGATGGTTCCCGCTGGTGTTGCCGCTGTGACAAACAGTAGGAGGCTCCGCGCTTGAAGAGGGGTGGCAGCTTACTTCGCGCTAGACCTGTGTGGTGGCCCCCTACCAAGCCGCCCAGGGCAGCACCAGGAGGGCTTATCGCCGCCAGCGTAACGTGCTTGTCACACTGGGAGGGTCTGCCCGTGTGCTTGCACACATGCACTCCTTAGGGCGGAACCCTAGAGGTTCACTGGACTTCCTGGCGTACCCCGTTCCCAAGGCATGCAAGCTGCGCGTTCTTGGTACTTGGGTTCCGAGGTGCCTGGGTGTCGCACGCTTCGCCTCGAGTTGCAAAGAGGCGCTGGGCTTAGAATGTAGCCTTACTGCTGGTCTTCGGACGTGGTTTGGCCGCGTCATCTGCATGGCACGGGCTGCCTCGGTGTCCGGGCTATGGACACTCAGTTCTCTACTGTTGTGTGGCGCATGTGCCTGGGTTTGGGGCTCGTCCTCCCCTGGCTTCTCCTGGTTGCCGATTTGGGTTTGGGGTTCCACCTGCCCTCTGGCTGGGGCTTGCGGTTTGTGCGGGTTGGTGTTTGATGCGCCCGTTTCTCGCTTGTTTTTCTTTGGGTTTGGCGTGCGTGTGTTTGTGTGCGGGCTGCAGGGCTTCTGGTGGGTATGATGTCAGGGGCGCTGCTCCCATCCCGCCTTTCTTGGCTGGGGGTTGCGGTTCGTGCCCGAGTAGGGGTTGGCACATAACCTCCCCCTTCTTTCTCGGGCTCGCGGGTGGTACCTGTGGGTTCGGGACTTTTTCGTACACCGCCCTTGCTGATCTGGCCGTGCGTCTCTTGGTCCGAGTTGGGTTTCCCCTGACGCCCGCCTTTCGGCTGGCGTTTCCCCAGCTGGGATGTGTAGCTGTCTTGTGTGCAACCGGCGGTCCCCCACTGGTCCCGGCAGCTTGCCCTGTCTGGTTTGGCGGTTCTTCTTCACCTTGGTGGTTGTCGGTCCCTGCCTTTCCCGGGGGGCATCGCCGTCTGCGTACGGGGGTTGTGTGTGGGTCGCCGTGGGCGGTGTTTCCACCCCCCCTTTTATTTTGCTTGTGTTGTGGGCGTCCGTTCACGGCCTTCCCGGTGGGGACCCTTTGCCAGTGGCGGGGGGGGGTCTGTGGGTGTGGCCCTCGGTTCTTTCGTTTTGCGGTCCACTGAGTGGTCACTTTCGCCTGTTCTTGCCGTGGCCCCTTTGGTCCTCCCCCCTCCCTTTTTGTTTTTGCTCTGATTTCCTGCCGGCGGTCCTTGTTGTGTCCGCGTCCCTGTGGACGGTGGTCTGCCTCTTCCCCGGCGAGGGTCTGTGTCGGTGTGTCCAGGGTGTCCTCTGCTCTGGCCTGTTGGTGGCCGCATCCCCGTGGTGGTCCGCCTTCTCTGGCTCGGCGCCGTCAGGGTTGTCTCTCGGTGTCCTATCGGTGGGTCCCGTAGGTGTCGCCGGTGGTGTCACCTGGCTAGGAAGGGTTCCCCGCCTCGGTGGAGTGGGTGCGTGGCTTCGCGGTTTCTTTGCTGTCTCTCCTGCTTTCCTCCGCTCCCCCTGGTTGGCGGGTTCTGCCCTAGTGGGGCTGAGAGGGCTCCCCTGCTGGTTTGTTCCGGCTGTTTCCTGTTCCTACCTCTGTACCTGAGTGGGGCTTCCCCCATTCCCTGTTGTCTTCTTTTGGGAGGGGGGGTTGCCAGTTCCCTGCCCTGCCCTCCCTTCGCCGGCGAATGCACTGGATGATGAACGGCGTGGACAACCGGCTCCCTGTTCATGCTGCGGCGTGTTGCTGTGATGTGGGTGGCCGCAGGCTGTGCCCCGGCTTTGTGCACCTTGTGGCTTTTTTATACGCATGGGCTGCCGGCCCGTCCTGTTGGGTTAGGCTCGGGTTCTGCCGGCTGGGCGGTTGCGTCAGCCGGTTTTGTGGGGCCAGGGGTCAGGGGGTGGTGGGGGGTGGCTGGGGCGCTTCTTTTGGGTGGGGTTGCCCGGTGTCCCCCCGCCCCTGTGGTGACGGTTTGGTGTTGCCGGGTTCAACTTTCCGGTCTCAGTTTGTGCAGGCGGGCCGCCGTTGGCGGGGGGCTTGGGGTTGCGTCTGTTTCTTCCGGCGCCCCCGCTGGGACTGTGGTGGGCACCGTCCCGTGGCCCATGTGGTTAAGTGGGGGGGGGCTGTAGTCCTTGTGTGGTGGGCTGGTGTGGTGGTATTGTATGGCTGTGAGTGTGTCTCTTTCCTTTTTGTGGCGTAAGCCGGCTTGCTCGGGTTAGACCGACGGTTACCGTTCCTTGCCTTGGTGCTGTGGTGTGCTTTGGTGTGCCGTGCTGTGCTACGCTGCGCTTTGCTGTGCTGTGCTGCGCTGTTCCGCGCTGTGCTGCGCTGTGCCCTGCTGTGCAATGCTTTGCAGTGTCGTGCCGTGATTTGCCATGCCGTGCTGTGGCGTCTTGCGCCGTCCCGTGCCGTGCCGTGCCGTGCCGTGCCGTGCTGTGCCCTGTCGCGGGATGCCGTGCTGCTTTGCGCTGTGCTGTGTTGTGCTGTGCTGTGGTGCGCTGTGCTGTGGTGCGTTGCGTCGTGCTGCGCCGTGTTGTGCTGTGCCGTGCTGTGCCCTGGGTCAGTTGCACCCCCTGGTCTGGTGTGGGGTGGCGGCAGCGAAGGTCAGAATCGCGGTTTTGCTGTGTGCGTCATGGGGGCGCCGTGCGGGCTCGGATTATGTGGCTGGTCTGTGGTCGGTGGGCGTGGTTTGGCGTGGTACGGCTTGTTGGGTCGGTGCTGCGTGGGGTCTGGGTGTGCCGTCCAGTCTGATGCGTCGGGCGGCTGTCCGTGGGGTTGTCCTCTCTTGGGGCCTGCGCCTTTCTCCCGTGCCCTCTGGGGGTCCCTGTCCCTAGGGGTGTACCGGGGCCTGAGGGGTGCGTCGGCGAGGCCTTCTTGTTTTGGGTTGTTCCCCTCACTTGCCGTCTCCCCGCGTCCGTGTCGTCCCCCGTCCTTGGTGTTGTGTCCCTGTCCCTTTTTCTCCCTCGCTGCCCGTGTCCTCGTGTCTGTTTGCTTGCTGCTGCTGTGGAGGATGGTTGGGGTGGTCGCCTGGCTTTGAGGTTGCAGTGGTGGCTTGTGAGGTGCTCTCGGTGGTCAACTGTGTGGGTGTACCCCCCTCGCCCCCGCGGGGCTGTGGTGGTTGGCGGGCGTGACCCGGTGTGGTTCGTGCGTTGTTGGGTCTGGGCTGCGGTGGCGCGTCTTGGTGGGTGTGTGTCTCTGGGGTGGTCTGCCTTTTAGGCCTGCACCCTTGTGTTGCAGTGTCCCTCCGGGTCTCGTGGTGGTTACTCAGTGCGTGAGGTTTGGGCAGTGTCAGTCCCTCTGGTGTGGCACATCTCCTCTCCGTGGGTGTGTGCCCTGGTGCCCGTCCTCGCGGCCTCCCTTTTCCCCAGTGTTGTTGCTCCTGCCCCTCCCCTCTCCCGGTGTTGGTGTCCCTCCGGTGGTTCCTCGTTCCTGTGATGTGTTGCCCCCTGTGCCCTGTTTCTGTGGGTGCACGCGCATCACCGTGGTCCTTTCCTCGCCCCCCTGCCTGGTGCCTTCCCTTTGCCCTTTCCCTTTCCCGTGCCCTGCTGGTTGGGTGGTGGTGAGGTCTGTGGGGCGCCAATTTTTTACGGGGGTGTGGGGGGTGCGGAGGCCCTGAACCACGTCCCGGAGGAGTGTTTCCCATTCCATCCGCGGCATTGCGGGCTCCGGGGTGGTGTGGTCGGGGTTGGAGGGGGAGTGGGCAAGAAAGTCCTCGAAGGTGTGGAGACGTTGGCGCTGCTCTTGCCTGCCTGTTCCCCCTACCCACCTCACGCAGCGGCTGAGCACCCGCAGGGCGGGGGCGGACGACCAGGGGAGCTTCGCGGGGGGTAGGGGGATGGGCTCCAAGCTTCGGGTCCTGGAGCGGCGCTGGCGGGGGCTGGGGGTGGGGGACGCGTATCGGTGGAGTTGGGAGCGGGAAGCGTGGTGCTGTTGGTCGGGGGAGGGGGATGGGGACATGGGACATGGGACATGGGACATGGGCCCACGTGGTGGCGCCCCGGGGAGCGGGAGCGGCGGAAGCGGGGCCCCAGGGAATTATGGCGGCGCCTCGGGGAGCGGGAGCGGTGCAAGTTGGACCTGGCGGCGGGGGAGGCGCGGTGGCATCGTGGGGAGCGGGAGAGCCGTGGGCAGGAGTGTCCTGTGGGTGGGGAGCGGGAGCTGTGCCGTTTGTGGCGCCCGGAAGGCCTCGTGCGTTGCTGTCGGGTATGGGGGGGAGGGGGCAAAGTCCCCCGCCCCCGGTGGATCCTGCCTGTAGGGGTAATGTGGTACGGTTCCAGTAGTTGTTGAGGGGGATGTCCCGGATGGGGGTGGGCTTGGGCCGGCCGGGCTCCTTCGGCGTGGACGTGGTGGCCGGGCGGATACCGTTCTTGGTAGGGGAGGGGCGGTCCCTGGTAAAGAAGGTCTCTACCAGGACCGGCCCCTTCTGTACCCCTTCCACGTCTTCCTGTCACTCCTATGGTCTTGCTTCTCACCAGTTTCTGCATGATCTTGCCCTATCCTGCACAATTTCCCACAAGAAATAGTAAATGATGGCTCCTTCACACAAATCCGGATCCCTTGCAATAACCAGCTCCCAAGTACAATTGCTCAAATCCGAATAATCCACACTGGGGGCTTCCAAGGGTGTTTGAGTTCCCGCGTTGACACTCAACAACTCCTCTCAACACGCCGGTCGTCTGACGGTGCACACGGAGACACGGGCGTTGGGTATGTACATAGAATTGCACCAATAGAATAAAGAAGAAGCCCTGAAATTGGCAGAATTGGGGAAAGATGATAACGTACACAATCACAGCCATGGAACGCTCATTTCCTGGACTCAAGACCTTTGCTTGACTCGCCAACATGATGCCCTGAACCAAGTCAAAGAAGATGGCTAAATGCCATGTGTCAAAAGTCACTACACAAACCCCAAAAATGTGTTCCCTCCCAAGCCTCTAAAACCTAGCCCAATAGGGTAGGTGGCGTGTCATGGCCTAGAGTGGCACTCAGGACCATGCCCTACCCTGAGATAAGCTTGGTTGGACTTGCAGTTGATTGGGCTTGGAGAATTGCCTCATGAAAATGACCTCACAACATAGCAAAATTAGGCAAATCACACCATAGTGCCCAAAATTCAATTATATACTCAAAAATGCATACGGCAAATGATCAAATGCTCCATGCATGTGTAAAACCGGAGAGTAATATACAGGGGTGATATAGACCAAATATCCATGCCCAAGAATATCCCAACATTGGCCCCCAAACCCCTCCAGATATATACATACCACGCTTCAAAAGTCAACTCGCAAATTTGAGACCAAATTTTGTGAGGCCCTGTGTGCCACGCCAAAGTAATCACGTGATCCGGCATATGGTGAGGTGCAACACCGAAGCATATGCCAAAATATAAGCAACATACCATAGTTCACAGATCTCTGGGCACGTTACTGTTAGCCGACCAGTTGAGCACATAAAATACAAAAATGAGCATAAAATGAGGTCAAAAACATGCAAACATTGCCAAATTCGAAGTAATCACAATAGTATATAACTTCGCTCACCCATGGTATCAACATATGGTTCAAAACACAATTGCTTGGGACCATTTGCGAACAATCCTCCACTTGGATCCCCACATGGACGCATAGGGACACCTTCGAACCTCCTCCCGACACCCACCATGAAAATGAGAAAATTGATAGTGGCGCTTGTGGGTCGCTCCGTAAACCTTACCACATGCACTATACGTGCAGTAGACTTAGTCTAGCGCTATGGAGCTCACCATTAGGACATGGGCGAGGACCTTGCCACGTATGACTCCACATATCTTCCTACAAACGGAGATATTGAAAATGGGCGTGAGCATAGCGAAGCACATACCATCCATATAACATATACCCTTAAAAGTGGCTCCCACCATGGTATACCATGCCCCTCCATGGACATAACTTCACATTAATAATTCGTGGCAACCCAAGGGAAGTTTCTATGCAACACCAACACTCATGCGGTACAGTCAAAAGTTGCATTAAAATATTCAGTTGCATGGTCCAAGAGTTATATATCACTTTCTACCCTCGTGACCATTATCTCTTGCTACACCGAGCATATGTACACATCAAAGGGCGTCTGCTTCCTAAATTAAGTTGAGACCAAGGCAATTCCAGCCCATATCTCAAAATTGGAAATCCTCGCAGTGAGCCGGAGATATGATGTTTCAAAGTGGCCTCACGAATCAATTTTGTTTCGCCTATATCTCCAAGAAAAATGAAGGAGACAACAAAAAGAAGGTTTATTCGTGATCGGGGAGGCATGTAGGACCACTGCAAATACATCATATCCAGTGCGGCGACCTCAAAATAGAAAATCCGATTCTGGATGTCTGAAAAAATCGGATTAATTTTTGCGAGTGCATAACATGAGAATTGCGGAAGCAACGAACCCTTTTCTGATGAAATCTGACCCTTCATCGGGGTTTCCGCTAAAATATCTGGAAAGAACAGTTAACCAACCAGTTACCGCAAAATCGCGAGCCAACTGACAGTCGCCGATACATTGACAATCAGAACGGATAGCTGACAAATTACGGAAACATTGTGATAAAAAAACCCTGTACATTCCTGATATTCTGAAATATAAATCTCAGCCGGCGGCGCCTTGGTTGTGAATGTGGCCGCTCATAGCTGGAATGGCCAAGCCTATCACACTATCACATCAGGTTAGGTCAGGTGGATGGGAGACTATGATATCAGCCAATGGCGGCTTGCCGGCCCATAGATACACACCCCAAGTGATCCGAAGATGGCCACGGGGGTCCGAACTGGCTTCACCCCCCTTCTCAGAGCGTTGTTTCCGCTCGGAAGTCATTGGAGAGAGGACGGGAGGACCCAAATGGGCTCCAACCCCCCCCCCCCAATGTCCCAAGGACACATGGAGGCCCCACATACGGCGTAGCGGTGTCCGATGCCCCAAGGGAGGGGTGAGGACACTCATAATCGGTGCCCTCTGCCATATCCGGTCTCCTCTTGATCTACAACATGGACCAAGGGGATCAAAGATAGAGAAACGTCGTCGACCGATCTAAATACGTATACCACAATGAAATATATATGTGGAGACCGAGTGAAGGGGGTATATGGCCGATCAAGGCCCAAAATCCCTAGATGAAAGCCCTCAGCCCGTCTCCCAAGCACAAAAACAAACAAAACTGCCAAGGTGGATCCATCACGGTGCTGCTGCAGCCACCAAATGGACCAACACGTCCTTGACATCCAAGGAAATATTCTTTTTCCTTAGATACTCCATACAGACCGTGGTATACCTCGGCACGAAACTGCTCGGAGGCTCCCACGAATCTCTGGATGCGGCAAATCCCTTCCAGCGGACTTGAGAAAAGCTCCCCCCAGGCGTGCCCGGGTCTGGCTTGTCCATCAGGATCTTCTCGGCGGTGAAGTCGTCGTCCTCACCCTCGTCATCCGAGTCCAGATCTCCGGCTGTGAACTCAAAGGTGACGGGACGTCCGCTGGGGTCTGGTGCTCGGGGACGAAGCTGGGTGTGATCGCTGTCAAGGATCTTGTTATCCCCCACACGAACTGCATACACATTCTGCCCGACCTTCCAAACGATTACCCCCGGCACGTACCAAGACGCCTGCCGATACCGGGACAGGACATCCTTGTGGTGCCGCCCCACCCATACGGTGTCACTCAAAGCATATATTTCTGGAGTTTTCCCTGCTTGAAGTACTTGGCCCTCTTCTCATGCTCGTCCTGAAGTGCTTTGCACACCTTGGCCGCCGTGTGGTCCGCCTCAGCCATCATAGCATTCGCATCCCGGGCCACTTTGCCATGGTTCAACCACGGGAGAGTGCATGACACTCGACCCCGTAGGAACAGGATGCGATGGGGCGACAGTCCAGTGGGCCCCGGAAGGTCGTGGTACGCCTGGAGAACTCTCCACAGCGAATTATACTGATTCCAGCCTGGTTCGTCAATGTGCAACTGGCGGAACGTTTCGAACATTTCCCGCCCGGCCACCTCAGCCCGGCCAGTCGACCGGCTGTGATACGCCACAGTCTTGGCATGCCGAATCCCCATGTGCTTGCACATCGTCTTGAACCACGTCCCCACAAATTGACTGCCCCAATCGCTGCAGATGACAGCTGGGACATCAAAAATCGTCAGCCAATGCCCCATCATGGCGTTCACGACGGTCTTGGCCTGCAGACCCACTCCATGCTTGTCCTTCTTGTCCTTCTTCTTGGACTTCTTGCCAGGGACCGCCACGATATACCCGCTGTGCCTATCTACCGCCAGGATGACACAGTCGTAGGTCTCTCCTTCCACGGGGACCTCAGGCATGGCGAATACATCCATGGTTACGGACCGCATAGGGGCCTCCGGTATGGCCGTATACACTGGGTTGCCCGCTGTGGAATGGTTGGGGCTTTTCGTGGCCCGACACACGGCGCAGTCGCGGCAGTACTTGTCCATGATGGCGTAGTACCCCGGTGGGAACTTGAAGTGCCACCCCAGGTCCTGCTCCATCTTGTCCCGACCAGGATGCATGAGCTGGGCGTTGTGCCAGTGGTCAATGAGCTCCTCCATTCGGTTCTCAGGGACCGATACCTTGTCCTTGAGGCAAAATTTATCCCCATCCTCGGTCAAGCCCTCATGCCATTCGTCATCTGACGGGGCGCTCACGGCATTCCAGTACCTGTTCCAGTGCTCAGATGCCGCATAGTCATCCGACCAGTCCTCTGTCAGCACCGACCTGACTACCTCTACGGGGGCCACCATCCACTGCTCGAGGGTTTCCTCTGGAATACCTTGGACTCGGGCGCCACGGAACGTGGCCAGGTCTGTACGGTTTGCCATCACCACGAAGCACTTGACCCCCTCTTGCTCCATGGCCTTCTCCATCTCGATGATGCGCTTGGCCTCCTCGGTCTCCTCGGCGTCCCCATGGCTGGATATGCCCATCCATGCCTTGCCCTCGGGGTAGGCCCATCGACTGAGGCAATCTGCCACAGTGTTGTCCTTCCCCGGGACGTATACGATGCTGAGGTCGAACTTGGTGAACATCTCATGCCATCGGGCCCTCCTTGCCACCAGTCCCGAGGGGGTGTCGAAGTGCTCCTTGTGCCAGCTCTGTAAGGACTGATGGTCCGTACAAACCACCACAGGTTGTAATCTGATGTAGAAATAGCCCCAGCTGCCCAAGGAGTTGCTCCTTCAGGAGGCTGAACGCATCTTCGGCCTCCGGGGACCAGGGAAGCTTCTTCATGCTCCCCTTCCGGCCATCGAACTTGCCCACCTGCGGTATCTTGTGCAGCGGGCCCGATAGTTCTGCATACATCCGGACATAGCCCGAATGGTAATTGCAGAACCCCATGAAGGATTGGAGTTCGCTGATGGTCTGGGGCTTCTCCCAGTCGTGCAGGGACGCCAGCTTTCCAGGCATAGAACGGCGTTGCCCGTGACCAACCACGTGACCCGCGAACTCCACTTCCCTCACGAAGAGTGAGGCTTTGGTGGGCTTGCACACCATGTTGCGCTTGTCCAGCTCGCTGAGCACTCGCGCAGATCCTTCTCATGCACTTCGATGAGCTCGTCCCCAGTCATGTCTTCCGTGCCGGACCCGATGATGATGTCATCCACAAAGGGGTCGGCACAGTCCCGGACAGGACCGAGTAGGTCCTCCATCATGCGCTGGAAAGCGGCGTTGCCATTATTGGCGCCCATAGGCACAACTTTCCACTGCATGGGCCCCAGCGGCGTCGACATCGCTGTGCAGGGCCTGGGGTCCGGGTGTAGCGGCATCTGGTGATAGCCGTGTTTCAGGTCTGACACCGTGAAGATCCGCTTTTTTTGCTGTTTTTGGAGGATGGTGTTGATCAGAGGAAGCGAGTATGAGTCGTGCTCGGTTTGCTCCTTCCAACCTCTGTAATCAACCACCAACCTCCACTCGCCCTTCTCCTTCTTGGGCACGATAAAGGCTGGGCTGGCCCACTCACTGTCAGAGGGTTCGATCCAGCCCCGCTCAATGAACTTGGCCAACAACTTCTTCATGGCCTCGGCCCGATCGCCCTGAAGTTGGTACTCCCGATGACGATAGATGTTCGGGTTCGGCTTCAGCTTGTTCCTCGCTGTGCCAAACCCCCCACGATCTGGAGGGTTCTTGTTGGCGACGCCACTGAATAGCCGCGGATAGGCATAGTAAGAAAAAGTGCTTTTCCAATGCTTTGGGGTATACTTAAGTTGTATTAGAGGTGCTGTAAGCACACAGGCATTTCTATCTTAGTATTGGCCCAACCAAAAGTGGTGACAACCCATTTTGACCTATGGAACCAAACACTAAATCGGGATATGGAGTGGACCCCTTAATCCCCTATCAATGTGAGGCTATTCATCTTTTCCTGGGTCGACTGAGAACTGACATATCCAGGGCAGAGCCTATGAATTTATCTATGTTTTCTCATGAATTCTTAGCTATCCTAGTGGTATGCACCCTAGGGGGCTGGGCACCTCTTTTTGAAAGGTCCTGGGTTCGATTCCCGGTCAGCCTAGCTAAGTAGGAAGATCCCATGTGACATGGCAGTGACCTCATCGCCACATGCCTTGCCACCTCAGCACATATGGGACGCAAAACAAAGAGTGCACATCTCCTGAGATGGCACTATGGATATTGAGTGACTATAGGGCAGTTTTCCAACTCTTTTTCCAAAACATTTCAGCTATCCTTGTGAATATGCAATCCGATGTGCCCTGAGTTGCAGTTTCCGTGAATAATCTGACATCTTTCCCTGTTTACACTGCAGCCCTTCATGCTTTGACCCTGATTCTCTCATACTTGCTTATCTCTGGTTTGAGTCATCCTGGATTGGTTGTTCTCCAGCAAATAAAACATTTTCCTCATCAAAAACAAGCAGCAGGAAACCCCACACCAGCAGCAAGCAGCAGGAGAGGCACAACAAACTCACATTGTTGAAATCACTATAAAACCTTCTGGTAGCAAGAGGCAGACTGTCTCTGCGTACCAGCAGCAACCCCGTGCCGTACAACCAGTGCGCCGAGATCAGTCATATATAAGCAGAAGGGCGAACTAAGATGGACACCAAGAAAGAGGACACCGACGTGAAGACAGCGCCTGAGGCACCAGCAATGCCAGCACCTGGTGAACCTGGACCTGGACCTAGCGCTGTACCTTCGGAGCCCTTACATGGGCCAGTGGACGTGGCGGAGGATTCGTTGGAAGGACTCCAGTCCGCCCTCCGGGCCCTCTCAGCCGAGGAGGTGGACACCCATCCTGTGAAGAGAAAGAGAGAGAGAGAGAAGGATGCTGGAGACGAAGCAGACGAATGAGCAGACCAAGGGCACGACCCGACGAATGATCCTACCTTCGCGGGCGCACCAAGCGCTTCTGGCCTCCACGCATCACCCTCTCCTATAACCACCACACTCCCAATTCCAGACCAAGCCGCTACAACATCCACACCCATGACCAACCTGCCTATGGCTGAGGGCACAGGCTTTACTGGTATGCCTATCTACCCTGCCTATGGTGTGAACCCACTTACCACTGCGCTTCCTGAGGCAACTACTGCCAGTGAGCCGGTGACCTCCAGTTCTGCGCCGCGATGGTATGCGGCTGACTATTACCATCCTCTACCCGCTAAGGGAGCCTATGTGGATGTTCCTGGGTATGCAACCTTGAGTGGGTTTAGGAGAGAACCTGAGTCTCTTGGAGGAAGAAGTAGAGGATCGGGGAGATCCTCCAACAGGTCCCTGACGCGGTCGGAGATCAACGAGGTGCTCCGAGGAGCAACCTCTAAAATTGTGGGCGACCTCACTCAAGAGATTCAAGATAAACTGGAGCCCCTGATGATACCTCCCCAAGCGTCACCTACCACTGTGGGAGTGTGACCCCATCGAGTACAGGCCAACCACCTGGTGGCAGGGCTGAGGAACACGCTGGGGAGCCTGAAGAGCTGACCGATGCGGACCCCTGCAGCGATACCGAGAAGGCCTTTCGTACCGAGAACGGCCCAGCCGCCCTACAGCCACGTGACAAATTTTACGAGAGCCGAGTTGGACCGGCTGGGGCTGACAGCCTTGAGGGCAATTGTTGACGTGGAGCCCTATGGCTCTAGTGATCTAGGCGGAGACCCCTCCGATGATGAGCCGCCGTCGATGACTTCTGCTTCGCCTCAAGAAAACGACGACCCGCAGGACCCCGAGAACCCAAGTGGGAAGAAGAAGATGAAGAAGAAGAAGAAGAAGAACCGACGCCCTGAGGGACGCAGGTCTGAGGAGGCTAGCGCTATTGCCACCTCAAAGATTGTGGAGAACCTGCCTGAGTTCACAGGCAAGGACCTCGGCGAGTTCGCTGAGAATTTTGGCTTGTTTCTCCGATCGAGGCGGCCAAACCGACGCTAGTGGACGGGTAAAGTGCGATCTACTCCTGCGGTGCTGCAAGACGAAGTACCTGGAGAAGCAGGTCAGACAGATCTTGACTAATTCCGCCACATTTGCCGATGTGTTGTTTGCCCTGGAGAGGCAGTACCCGACCTATGAAACCGACCTCTCCATCAGGGCTGAGATCCAGAACCTGGCCGTGCTGCCCAACAACCCAAAACCTGGCAGGGTCTCTGAGCTGTTGGCTGACCTGGATCACTGGGCTGGACGATTGACGCCGGGTTCCTACAGCAGCGACGACCTGCTTTTCTGGTTGGTGGCCAAGCTTTTTGGGAACTGTGGGACGAGTGCCGTTCAACGGCAGAGCGCAAGGCTAGATCCCTCCGCTACGAGGATCTATGTGTACTACTCCTGGAGCTGGCGCTGGAGAAAGAAAGCGACCAGCACCTGAACAACTACCGTCCTGGAAGTGGAGGCTCTGGAAGCCATGGCAAAGGGTACCAAGTATCCCGACCTGGGCAGGGGACTACCCCAAAACACGCAAATGCCCGTATCATGGAAAACGTCAAGGAGCTCTTCTGGTGTGAGGCCAGAGACGAGCAGGGCCACCTGCAGCACGCACCTGACTGCGAGCAGCGAGACTGCTTCGTAGTCCAACGGATGCAGCAGGAGAAGAACACCGGCGCCAAGGCGAAGCTGCTGGATCACTACAGCTGTACAATCACCTGTGCCTTCCGTGGGAAGAGGAAGCACTACGAGGATCAGTGCTACCACAAGCAGCGCCTGTCGGCAAAGCTGAAGGGTGAGGATCCCAGTAAAGGCTCAGTCAAAGGTGGAGGCAAAGGCAAAGGCAACGACTCCGGCAAGGGCAAGTTGAAAGGACGTGGACAAGGGTAAGACAAGAGTCAAGGTGGACGAGGAGGAGGCGCTAACCGCCAGGCAGACAAGGACAACAAGAACACGGACGAGAACGGAGGCAACCCCAACCCCAATCCAGGGGGAAACTCCGAGCCCTCTGGAGGGCAGTCCGGTCCTACCACACGCTCACAGACGCAGGCCCGGAAAGATCAAGGGGCCAAGCGGGAGCATGAAGGTGGTGATGACGGCACCGCTAAGAAGAGAAGCCGTTTCATGAGGATGGCCCGCAAGCTGCAGAACAAGGGGTTCGAGGTGACCTGTCCCGCGGAGTTCTGACGGGGACGCTCCGGTGGCACCCAGGACCTGGTGTTTTGGCTACGTATTCGACTAGGGGGCCGTGTAAACCTGGGGGTATTGGATACTGGCGCCACCATATCTATATTGGCCAAGATAATTTTACCCTGTGGGAGCCTGAAGAACACCATGAACACCGCGGCTATACGAATGGGGAATGGACATGTGGTGCACAGCTGCGGGGACTGTGAAGTGGAGGTACCTATGGGCTCCCGGACTATCGCTCATCGGTTCTATGTGATGGAGACTGAGGCCTTCGACTTTGTATTGGGGACTGACTTCTTCGTGCAGCACTCCGTGATACAATCCCTGACGCTGCAAGCGCCCTACCTCCTCTACGTGGACCACGCCAGTGGCAGGGAGTCTGTGCCACTGGAGCAGTCGGAACATGCCTCGAGTTACCTGAGGCTATCAGAGGAGGAGCCCTCGAACATGATTGCGGCCTCGGAACCTGAGGACTATCAACTATTGGGGGAAGTCCTAGACCAAGGTCTGAAGGAGTTGGGTTACTCTAGGGAAGACCTGAGTGTGGAGTTGTTCGCCAGCAACAAGCAGTCTGTTCTGGACCTTTACTGCAGCAAGGGGAAGCAGCTACAAATTTTACTGGCCCTCTTTCGGGATGGCCTACGGGAACCCCAGGCTCAGGGAACAGGGGAAGGTCCTGACCAAGGTGGCCTTGGAACGTTCCCATATCATCCTGTGTTCCCCCGATTGGGGAGCCCATGGGGGCAACGAGTACTGGCGAAACCTCCTGGACAGGCTGACTATCAGCTCTGTTCGGTTACCTGATGAGGCCATCTACGTGCCTCTGGGGCGTAAGACACCTATTGGGAAACCCGGATGGGGGAGTATGCTCAGCGTGGTGGACGGAGGTCTTACCTCCATCTCGTGGGAGGATCTGGACCCAACTCTGGTCCAGGCTATACAACGAGAAAGCGCTGGACTCGCCTTGGGTGACTTGAAGGATCGACTACGACCTCAAGATGCTTTTGAGCTACCTGCAGCTCATGGCCACTGAAGCAAGGACGTATGGGAGATCTATCCAAATTGCAGGAGGACCTCGAACAGAAGATCACCACCTGGCAAAGGGACGTAGATCTTAAGCTCATGAAGAGCGTGTGGGGCGCCCATGTGAGGACCCCAGAGGAGTACGACCTCTCGGAGGAATGTGTATGTGAACCCCCTGGAGCGTGCCTATCTTGCCATCGTCCACCTTAGGCGGCTCAAGTTGCATGGTCAAAATGCGCCCAAAACTGCCTCTGCACGGCACTGCGAAAAAATAGTCCTTTTGGGGGGGACGTTAAACGCAAGAACCAAAAATCCAGTGAAAAGCAATTAACTGGTCCATTTTCCGTTATTTTCAACAAAACCGACTGCCCGGGAAAATGATTTATTTCCACCAAAATGAACTTCTCTTTTGGGAAAACCACGACTTTTTGTTTCATCTACCATTTATGCTTTGCAATAAAAACACCCGTGAGCTTTCAATCTTTTGGAAAACCAGTTTTGAAAAACCATGTTGCACGCAGCACCACAAGAAGCATTTTTTGGTACCACTTCTTTGCGCGAGGCCTCGCGCAAACACCAACACAACAGCGCAAAAAAATGCATCACAGAGAAAAATGTGCCGCACAAGGTGACAGCATAAAGGTCGTTGAGGAGGAATGCATAGCGCGAGCCCTCGCGCATAATATATCAGAACAAGCGAAGAAATTACTTTTTCTTCGGAACAGTTTGCATCTTAGAACCCATAGCCTTAGCAACGGACGTGTTACCCTTAGGAGGTGGCTTTGCGGGCGCGCTTCTTGGTTGGGACTGACGGCCTGGCTGCTTGAATGGAGCTCGGGCCCCGGTTTCCTCGGACCTCGGCTTTGCTGCCACTTTCTTTGCTGCCTTGCCCTGGGAGACCTGCACTTCCTCCTCCTCTTCTTCCCCGCTCTCCTCCTCTTCATCCCCATCGCTCTCGTCGGATTCTGCACCGGTAACCGACTTCGCTGCCTGAGGCTTGGAGGCAGTCTTCTGCTTCTTGCGGGCTGGTTCTCCACCAGTAGACTTCCGCTTTGCAGGGGCCAGTGCTTCTGCAGCTTGACCTTTCTCAACAGTCTCTTCCTCCTTCAGCGACAACGCCTCATAACCCACCTTGTCATCGCAAACCCATAGGGGAATACCAGGGTTCGCCCAGTTGGCTTGGTGGTCCCAATCACCAGACGCGTGCAGTTTCGACTCTTGTGTCAATACATGGTTCAACTGAGTCTGCACCCTGTTGACCCAATCGGAGAGATTGTCGGAGGTAACACCAAGAAGGTACATGCGAGAATCCAGCTCGACAGACGCGATCTTGCACACCAGATCCGGCTGATGATCAATGAACACAAACGCAGGCTTGAAGGTCTTATCCTGCTTCAGGTGAAAGAGGTGAGTGTCGAAATACCACATAACCGTCGTTATCGGAAGGTGACCGCCAAATTCAGCAGGATCCATCTCCTCTACTTGAGGAGGTCCAAACGTCAGATAATTCGGAATCTGCAATGAGGGAGAAGTTATTGCGCGAGGCCTCGCGCAAAGAGCGGATGTGATGAGGGAATTATACCTTTCTCGACCAGCTATCCGGTGACGCAATCAGCAACCAGCGAACGTCAAACGTTGTAAGATCCCCTGCAGGCTTCAGTTTGACTGGCAAACTGAAGATGGGAATAAGCAACATGTGGCCAATGCGCAGCGCGTTGGAATCATCGTTGAGACGCTTCTCTGTTTCCGTTTCCAGCACGTTGAACATGTTCTCAGCAATAGTTTTGGGGCCGCAGATAAGGGTATTGGCACGCGCCATCTCTTCATACACCCAGGCTGGGCACATCGTCTGGGGTGCAAGATGTTCAAATATGTCGCCGTTGATGATAATCAGGTTCTTGTCAATCTCCATGAACCGCTTCGGAGGTTCGAGGTTCAACGCTGCAATTCGGGTCGCCTTAACTGTGATATTTTGACTCAATGATGGATCCTGCTGTTCCACTGTCTTGAAGTCACCAGTAACGCCAGCAGGTGGGGGGACCACACGGCTCTTAGTAGGCTCTTGACCCAGGAGCTTTTGGACGTTGAGGATTTTCAGGGGGGCGGGTTTGCCTTTCTCTGCCACCTGCCACAGTGGTGCGCGAATCATGGATTTACATGCTGGCCATCGACCGCCACTTTTGCTTTCAGACTCACGCCAATAGCCCCATGTACCAAGAGGCACCTTCAGGGCAGGCCTTCCAAGTGCAGCAACCTCTTTGCGGGTCCGCATGTCTTTGGCTAAAGAACAGAAATGGAGAAAGTGCGGCGCACTGATGCAGAAATGGAACCCAAGTTGCGTCGATGGTACACACCTTTCTCAGGCCGAACGTACTCGCCGTTGTGCGGGTGGTCCAGATGCATTCAGACCCACTGCTCAAGGATGATGTCGTCAAACGAATTCTGCAAGGATCTAAGGGTTGTTTTTTCTTCCTGCATCACTTCTGCCACTTTGTTGTAGAGCTCCGGCAACAGGATCCCGTCCAGTTTCTTCAGCGCGTTCTTCGTGACTTTCTCCCCTTTGTCGTGGAACTTCTGCAGACCTTTCACAGCTTCCGGACCAGCAGAGTAGGCAAACGTCATAAAAAATTTCCACAGTTTATGCGTTTTGTCCTGAAAGTGACAACGTTATGCGCGAGGCCTCGCGCAACGAAGAGCGCCGAAACAACGATTAATGAACATACGAATTGACCAGGCTGCTTCAGTTCAGCGATTGGAACCAGGGCACCCATCTGCACAGCATCCACAATGGCGATCTTGAGATTGTTGTACGTGTCAGGTAGGCCTCGCCGCCGCTGATCTTCAACACATCGAATGAGGTTATCTGCTGCCTCATACAGCGGAATTGGCTCAACGTCCTGTGCGCTTCCTTGTGCTTGTCCCGCCAGCTTTGCACGGAAAGCCCACGGTGTCGTAGGCTTTAGAACATCGGCGATGCATGTAGTATGCCACTGCTGCAGATCCAGACACGCGGTGCGTCGCTTCTCCCGAATCTTCGCAACCGCTTCCACGCTGTGCTGTCCAGATACACACTAATAATCGCCATCTGCAAATATGGGACACGTCTTTGCGCGAGGGCTCGCACAACGAGAAGAGCGAAAAGTCGGTTGGTAACATACTATTATCTTCCCAGAGAACGACGTGTAATGGGCCTGTTGGCGGTGCTGCTTCGAGTGACTCAATACGCTTCTGCAGTAACTTCGCAACCCTCCGTCTTATCTGCCCCTTTGTCTTCTCCTGGTCGATTCTCACGTTGTCCAGCTCAACCTCCACCTGCCTCCCGTCCGGCTTCAGGTGGTCCTGGATGTCAGTACCCAAGGTTAAGCCAGGATCTGGTGTTTCCCTCTTCTTACGCCCCTTCTTTGGTGTTCCAGCCTCCGATCTTGAGGTCCCAGGGTCATAGTCGGTATCTTCTCGTTCCTCGGCTGTTTTTTGGGCGGGACTTGCCATTCTGCGATAAGAAGAAAGCCTGTATTGAAGGAAACATAACATTAAAAATGGGTAAAATCGTCGTCGATAATGCATATGTGGGGTGCTTTTAGCGAATACGAGTACAGTATGGTTGAGAATGCAAAACTGAAGGAGCACGCCACTGTTTTTGACTGACAACCTTGCGCGAGGCCTCGCGCAAGAGAGGGGGTGTACTAACCTGTTGTTTCATGCTGTTTGCGCGAGGCCTCGCGCATCACTGCATGCTTCGAACGTTTCGCAGCGTGTCGGCCTCTCTCTGTTCCTCCAACACACTGCGTTGGGGGATCAGCTCCGACAGTTTTCGCTTGAAACCAGCCTTAAGTGGCCCCTGCTGCGTTAGCACCAACAACACAGACACAAGGACTTGTTTGTAGTGGTTGGAACCCTTTGGAATTAGAAGAGACAGTGGAAAGTTAGGTACACCCCTGCGCGGCCAATGCGCCTGAATTGCACAAGTAGGCTCAGCACACCACCTAACCCAAGGCACATATACACGCTCTGCGTTCAAGTAAGCAGTTAACCGCTGACGCACAGAATTGACAAAGGAATTGGGGATTTTACAGACGTTCACCCTGTGACCTTCCTTGCGGATAGTGATGAGCTGATACAGATCGTCAACATCTTCAATGGTTACTGCACCTCTGTTCTGGCCCTTCTTCGTCACAAGGCTGGAAAGCAGACTTTCGCAAAATTCCTCGGCAAAAGCCTGTCCAGGCATGGCTGTGTGCCACGCAGTGTGGCACAATAGCGCAGTTGCAACAGTGCGTTCGTATTTTAAAAGTGTGTCCCCAATGTTCAAACGGTCTAACAGACACATTAACAATCTGCAATCCCTCAGAAGCAAAAACACCCGTGTTGGCCGTCTCCCCGGCCCAATTGCACTGCCTAACGAGGTGTCCCAGGTACAGTAACATGGGACAGTATTGTGTTAACAGAACCTGCATGGCCTTACACACAGCGTAACGAAGGCGACTTCGCCGATTTGCAGGACGTGCCAGCTCAAGGGAACGACATTTTCGGTTAAGGCGCCGTATGTGGAAGCCCATACCCAACAGCAGTGCGCCAACAGTTATCTCCATTGTGATCAGCTTGGGGAAACAGGGGACTGTGTCACCGCTGCGCAACAAACCCTTACGGAAAAAAGTCACAATCGGCAAAAATGAGCCAAACCTTTGTGTAACGCAAAATTTGTACGCGTGCCAGAAACCATATAACATAGGGTGTGAACGCAAAAAAAGCCGGACGTTCCAACCCGTTTTTTTTTTCACCGTACATCATCTTACAAATGCGGTAATGGATGTTCTCATCACATAAGACAGGGACAACTGGTCAGCTGTGCTGCGCCAAGTCCCTAGTAAATTGCAGTAGGTTAGGAAGGGATAGGTTGACGCTTACCTTTTCTTTGCTTAGACAAAGGGGTCACCAATGTGGTCTCTTGGCAGGTACAGGGCGAATAATGTCAAGCGGTGCCGTAATGTTTCGCACAACAGGTCGCAGGCTTGCAAATCCTAGATCGTGCAGGATACGTGCAAACGTTCCCTCGGTGTTTCCTAGCATGCGTGCAACAATAGGGACACGCCGTTCAAGGTCTTCCAGGCTAGGATGACCATGCCAGTAGCGCGGTGCATCCTTGAGTAGCAACACAGCCAACGCTGTTGCGTTCAGGCTTTTGTCGTTCTTGTCAGGATTTGTGGTAAACTGTTTGTTGTACCAGTTGTCCATCCACAACACAACCGTTGATCGTCCATCCACAACACAACACAACACAAATGTTGATAAACTTTGTCCCATGTAGTCTGTAACTGACTGCGGCCTTCTCCTTCAGCGAAGGTGCGCTGTATCGCGCCAGACCTGACCTTGCTAAAATGCGACGCTGCGCCCTACTTCCCTCTACCGCAACAACTTACTTTGGTTTTCCCTGGTATGGAACTGTGTGGTGGCGCATCAGCAAATAGGGGCGCCAGGCCTCCTCTATCAAGACACCAACCCATCTCTTCCCTTCTGCCGCAATCGCCTTTTCAACGCTGCAACGCGTCCGTTCATTTTTGCGCAGACGCAAAAAAAAACAAACAACAATCACGCGCCCTCGTCCCCCTGTTTTAGCCCTTCCCGCAGTTCTTCTGCCGTGTGGTACGGCGGTTCCTCTGAGCAGACATCGCGGGAAACTCCGGATGCTGCGGCCACTGTCTTCTCAAGGTCCACCTCTTTTTGCAGGGGCATTGTTGCTGTAAAGAATAATTGCGTAACTGTATCTGCGTAAAAATCGCTGTTTGAAAAACTTTCTTGATTTCAAACATCAACCTGTCACTCAGTTTTCGCGCGACCGATTATTCTGTGATTCGCTTGTCGCATGCACCATTTTCTGTTACCTGTAACTGTCTGGTGATCCCACATTTCACTAGTTAATCCTGATTGTGGTACCCAGTTGCGGCGCGCTACCATCGCTGTTGGGCAGTGAAGTCAGCGGTGACCACAGTATGAAAACCGGAGATGCCGGCGGGACCTGTATGGGTGCCCATGCAGCAGCGCCGCATCAAGGGAACGTACATGCTGTGTAGTTGGTGGATCTGTCCAACTTTGGTTTTTCTGACCGCCTATGAGATCCATTGCGCGAGGCCTCGCACAATGATCAGCGAAACTTTAATGTTTCTCATGCGCCGTTCCATGCGCGAGGCCTCGCGCTTGAAACTGCAGTTTGTTACGGAACATTTATACTTATCAAGATTCTTGGGTACACCATCGTTGCAGTTTATTCGTTAATAGATCCATCTCTATCACGCAATCCTCATAATGGTACTGAGTTACGTGTATAAATACGACAGGATTCCATCTTTCGACAACCTGCCTAATGCGTCGTGCTGTAGCACATTAATCTGACACAAATGAACGTCTTTGCACGAGGCCCCGCGCAAGGAATGGTCACCAAACAATACTTTTCCCTGTCTCGCCCATGGGACACATCATTCTTATAGAAATATTTAATCCGCCATACTTGTTTGCGACGCTTTTATAATATCCAGCAAAACAACTATTTTTCGCTGCTTTTGGAATCCTGTCATTTTCCTACCTTTTCCTTCGTTTTTGACCATGCAACTTGAGCCGCCTAAGTCCACCGGAGATGGTTGAACAAGACCTTCTATATGCCTACCAAGGGTTGAAGGACACTACCAAGGGCGAAGAGTCGGTGGAGGATCACCTCCTGACGTCTATTACTCACGGGGCAAGCAACTTACACTCTGACGAGGACATGGAGGACAAGATCAAGCTATTGGACCCGCGGGTGCAGAAGTATATAAGGACCTATCTGGGGGTGTTCGGAGAACTACCCCCTCCAGCCTCTTGTGACAAGCTGGTACAGATGGACCTCAAGCTGAAACCCGAGTTCGTGGGTCAAAAGATCCGGAGGAGACCCTATCCAGCTCCTAAAGAGCAGGCCGACGAGATTGAGCGACAGATACAAGAATGTATCGACGCTGGCCTAGTCCTGGAGTACAAGGACGGGGACTACCCCCTACACTGCAGCCCCTGTTTCCTGGTGGCCAAACCTCGGTCTACAGCTAAACGGCTGGTAGTGGACTACGGAGAGCTGAACAAGAAAACGCTGAACCACTCAGGGTCCATTCCTAATATGGAGTCTACACTTGAGAAGATAGCCTCCTGTCGCTACAAGACCAAGGTGGACAAGAGGAGCGGATTCTGGCAAGTGGACCTGCCGCCCAACGCTCAGGAGCTACTGGCCTTCATCACCCCTCAGGGGAGGGTGTTCAAGTGGAAGGTCATGCCATTTGGCGTGGCCAACACACCCGCTCTATTCCAAGAGCTGATGAACAAGATCTTGTCCATCCTACGAAGGGGACCTAAGGTGCAGGAACTAATATCCCGTGGGGCCCAGATGGAGGCACACATCAACGATGTATGTCTCGGGACCAATAGCCAGAAGGACCACCTAATCCTCTTGGGTGAGTCCTTTGCGGTCTGCCAGGAGAACCACACACGACTCAAGCTGGAGAAGTGTGAGTTCATGCAGCAGACCATGCAGTACCTGGGGTTTGACGTTGGCTATGGGTGGTGGACCCGAGCGGCCTCTAAGGCCAAACCCCTGATGGATGCTAAGGTACGACACGAAGACCCCAAGAAAGAACTTCATGATGTACGCAGTTTCATTGGGGCGTGCAACTTCTATCGCCGCCATATCAAAAACCTCACCTACACCAGCACCATTCTGACATATTTTGATCAAGAAGAGTACTACTTGGCGCTGGGGCCCACAAGAGCAACAAGCGTTTGACGAGCTCAAAGACAAGGTGGCCAACGCTAAGTGCTAGGGCGTGCCTAGGGCACAAGGGGATATGATCCTGGTGACCAACCCCAGTAATGTGGGCGGTGGTGGAATGTTGTTCCAATCGCAAGCACTAGAGAAGGAGGAGTTCGACTCGGCCATTTCCCAATTGGGGACGGAAGGTCTCAACCGAGATGGAACCCTCAGGCACAGCTACCCTGACGACAAGTGGGTCCTAGTACCTCTGGGCCACTGGAACTGGAAGTGGAACCAGGCCAGGGGGAACTACTCCACCTATGAGCAGGGACTGCCCGCGGGTATGCTTGTGCTATCCTCACAATCACGACTGTTGGGGAGTAACCCTGTGGTCTGGCTGTGCGACCAAGAGCCGGTCCGCAGTTTCCAGAAGGGCCCTCCACCTGAGAAGGCCAAGCTACGGCGCTGGTGGACCTATCTCAGTCAACTACGGCTGACAGTACACCATACCCAGGGAGTGAAGAACGTCTGTGCAGACTACATTAGCCGCAACAACTTCGACGCCCTGATTGGTGCCCGGTCTGAAGCGCTGGCTAAGGAGGCTGTCAGCCGTATGGACGTCCACTTGGACCTCAACATGACGATGATACGCCCCCTGGATGGACTCCAACAATCAGACGACCTGAAGGAGTCTAGGGATATCTACAAGCGCCTGGAGAAACGCCTTGAACCCCTCCTGGTCAACGAAGATCAGTGGAAGAGGGACAAGAGCTACGTCTGGCACGAGGACCGCATCGTGGTTCCTAGTGACAGAGTCCCAGCGCTGCTGAAGTGGACCCATGAGTCCAGCGGTCATGTGGGCGCTGACCATACCCTGAGGCTATTCAAGCAGTGGTTCGGCACTACGTGGACTGACGGCCAACTGCGGAAAACCCTCCAGCCTATCGTGGACAAGTGCCCGTGCAGGTCCTGCAAACCAGGGGACATCAGGGACAGAGGTCTCTACTCGACCCTGCACATCCCCCACTGTGCTAACAGTGTTCTGGATTACACGGAGATGCTGAAGTTCGGGGGCTATGACTTGTCCTCCGTGGTAACCTGTGGGTTGACCAGGTTAACCAGGGTGTTCTCATGTACCAAACACATTACCGGGGAGGAGACTATCAAGATACTCCTGGAAGAGTGGTTTTGTGTCTATGGGGCGCCCAAGGAGATCAACTCCAATGAGGACGTACGAGTACGCTCAGATACCGGCTGGTACAAGAGGGTCCTGAGGTCCCTCAATGTTCAGGTGTATACGGGGATCCCCTACTCGCACACGAGCAACCCCCTATGTGAGCGAAAGATCCGTGTCCTCAAGGAGAATGTAAGGATATGGTGCAAAACTTAACGCACCAGAGACTAGGTGAGACTACTCCCCGTCATATCCTTGATGATGAACTCCCAAGAGAGTTCACCTACTGGCTACTCGCCCCATGAGCTATTCCTAGGGCGCCCGGCGTGGTTTTCCACATGCCCCCTAACCAGGAGACACCCATTCCTCTGTGGGTGGAAGGGTCCGAGAGCATCAAGCGGAGGTGGACAGGGCCAAGGCTATGCTCCAGAGAGTGAGGGAGCGTCAGTGGTGAAAGAAGAACAAGCACCGAGTACCGGCCACCTACCAAGAGGGAGACTGGGTGCTGGTGCACCACAGTTGACTACCCGCCAGGCCACGCTCTACCAGCGATGACCCATACTTCGGGCCGTACAAGGTTCTATCAGTGGATGGACACTGTATCACCATGCGGTGTTCTCCCCGTCTAGGGGGGACCCTGGTTTGCGCTGCTCAACATCTGAAGCGCTACTCTGATCCTGAAGAAGTCTGTGGGGAAGAATTGGAGCTTAACGACGAGAAGATCGCCGCCCGAGACCTACAAGGGGCTGCCAGCCCTATGGTAGTTGAAGGGGAACTCCCCGACATGAACGCCGAGGAGATGGCTAAGGAGGGCTTCTACCTGGTGAAGTCTGTCCTACGTCACCGCTACCGCCAGGGCTGGCGCTTCCTCACCCTCTGGGAAAGATTTGGAGTCGAAGAGGCCACCTGGGAGCCCTTCTCTGCGTTTTTTCTACCTGAGGGACGCCTAAACTCAGTTCTGGTTGACTACTTGTCCCAGAGGAATCTTGGTGAGTTGCTCAGGCTCGCTGAGACGCTTGCCTCCAAGACTAAAGCTAGGGACTAAACCTTACCCCTAAGTGTGCTACGTATGTCTGTGTGTGTCTCATGTCTCTCCCGGGCGTGGCTCCCGAATCAACGGGCTTCGCTGATGTCGGACCCAAGGTCCTAGTCAGGTACTGGTACCACTCCTATGGCGCCCAATTTGTGTGCTGGCGCCTATCCTTGGGGGAAGACGGGAGAAGCCCTACCTACTAGAGGGGAGGGATGGCCAAGTGTGCTAAGGGCATACAAAACGCCCATTTTTGCTAAAGGCCAAAAGCTAACGCACTCCCCTGTCCACGAGGAAAAGCACGCGGGAAAGGAGACACCACTACTCTACACACCCTACCTACAGTGGCACAATCCTGGTGGGCGAGCACTTCTGCAACTGGCTCAAGCCCCCACTCAGTCGTCAGTCCTAATGACCCTCCTGTGAAGAAGACAAGAGAACACAGCGCTGCTAAGCAACTGTGACCTAACAGGGACACCACCACGCGTTTCCCTGCTAGGGCTTGGAGGGAAGGGGTGCTCTTGTTGCGTGCACAGCGTGAATTTCGATGGAGTCGAACTGCCCTCGCCACTCCTGGCTGAGGTGCAGTCAATTGTTTGTGTGATCAGCGCCCTTGTTTACCAGGGCAAGAAAATAATGGGACGCTGCTGCACCAATCACCCTACCTGCCCACCTGTAGAGCAAAGGCCAATAAAGGGGTGTTTGCGGCTGAGGAACCAAGCCACACTCCACGTATTATACGCTTCTCAGTGTGACCTATGATACACTGTCCTCAAACACACCCTGTCAAGCAAGCAAGCGTTAGGAGACTCCTCAGGTTCTCTTAGAGGATGTACCGAGGAGCCCCTGGGTAACCTAAACAAGGTTTACCGTGCGCATTTCGCGTGGCCTACCCTTTAATGTGTTTGTGAATGCACGAGCATGCACAAGTGGACGAGCTGTCTTTGGCAAACCTACAAATCTTACCCACAATCACGAACTCCACCACGGGGTGGCCCCACCTGGGCTTACCTACCTTACCCACGGCTGGAGAGTGAAGCAAGGTGAGGAGAAAAACGAAGCGCAAGCAAAATCGTCGCTATGCATCGGTGTGTATGTTCTAATCATTGCAACAAAAGGGGCGGTTGGGCTGTAAGAGCAGTTGTCACGGTTGCCCCGCATTGCACCGCACGGCAGGACCAGTAGCCCCCCGTGACAACCACTCCCTTGCCGTAGGCCATCTGTTTTTTCCCTAATCTCACCTCTAATCATCTGCAATCTTTCTAATCTAGCCCTCTATCGTTTGTTAGCGCGGCTACAAGACTCTTTCACGGAGACACTAGACGAGCAATGTGCATGCTGCATACGAGACGAGCACACCTGTGGTTTATACCTGGTTCATTGAAGTCTTTTCGTTGATTTTGGAATTCTTGGATTTTTGATTCTTACTGTCAGTGTGGGTGGAATCTGTATGTTTATTTATTAATGTGTGTCTCGTCATTTTCCTGTCTACATGAGACATACGTTTATAATCTCATTTTTTCTGAATTTTCAGGCGCTTCGCTAGGAGCCGCTCCTGCGCGCCGCTTTTTTATGCGTAGGAATTTCTTGATTTAAAAAGGTTAGAGATGACTACGATTTTCATAAAAATGTGCTTCTGATGCACAATTAAATTCTGCTCAAGTTTGTTGTCTTAGAAAAGTTCTACGCCGTCATTTGACGGATTTAGGTGTTGTCGCTTCGCGCTTGCGTGGATTCGTCCATAATTCTCCCATTCCTGCCTCTGAAGATATCCTCGCGAAAGCGTCGCTGAGTAGGCCGCTTTCTGGGCCAAAAAGAAGCAGCCAGGAGACTGAGCAGAACCCAAGACCCCACCAAGGGGCAATTTCATTTCTTGACGACTGCTTTCGCCCTAAGATCAGGACAGCAGGTCGCCAGCAGGTTTTAACAACCGGAGCGGATATTAATACAGAGTCCCGCGTTGGGTTAGTGTCGCGCTGCGTCTTGGAGGGAGGGATGCACATGCACATGGTTTTGGCATGCTCCCAACGTAACCCAACCAAGCCACACGAAGCCCGGCAGCGCCATGAGCGCTGAGCTTTCCGTAGGAAATGTCACGAACAAAGCAGCAAAAAGGCGCCAGCCATGGTGAGCGCCCATTTTTCTGTGTGATGAAAGCTATAGGTATTTTAAAATAGAGGTGGAAACCAAGGAAAGGCCAAGAAGAAAATCCCTTTTTCCTGAAAGTTCGACAGTGGTGGCCACCACAGCACAAGCGGGAGAGGGAGAAAATGCTTTTCCAATGTTTTGGGGTATACGTTAGTTGTATTAGAGGTGCTACAAGCACACAGGCATTTCTATCTTAGTATTGGCCGAACCAAAAGTGGTGATAACACATTTTGACCTATGGAACCCAACACTAAATTAGGATATGGACTGGACCCCTTAATCCCCTATCAGTGTGAGGCTTTTCATCTTCTCCTGACTCGAGTGAGAACTGACATATCCAGGGCAGAGCCTATGAATTTATCTATGTTGTCTCATGAATTCTTAGCTATCCTAGTGGTATGCACCCTAGGGGGCTGGGCACCTCTTTTTGAGAGGTCCTGGGTTCAACTCCCGGTCAGCCTAGCTAAGTAGGAAGATTCCATGTGACATGGCAGTGACCTCATCGCCACATGCCCTGCCACTTCAGCACATATGGGACGCAAAACAACGAGTGCACATCTCCTGAGATGGCACTATGGAGATTGAGTGACTATGGGGCAATTTCGGAACTCTTTTTCCAAAACATTTCAGCTATCTTTGTGAATATGCAATCCGATGTGCCCTGATTTGCAGTCTCTGTGAATATTCTTACATCTTTCACTGTTTACACTGCAGCCCTTCATGCTTTGATCCTGATTCTCTTCTACTTGCTTATCTCTGGTTTGGGTCATCCTTGATTGGTTGTATTTCGGCAAATAAAACATTTTCCTCATCAAAAACAAGCAGCAGGAAACCCTACAACAGCAGCAAGCAGCAGGAGAGGCACAACAAACACACAGTGTTGAAATCACTAGAAAACCTACCGGCATTTTTCAGCCCCTCCTTCAGCACGGCGACCTTCGGGTTCTCCTGGGCCTCTTCAGCCGCTTGCTTCGGTATCGATACAACCGACCGCACTGCGGTATAGGCCTCCTCCAGATCCGAGTCTGACGTCTCCTCGTCCGATATGCCGTCTTCATTGTCCTGGGGCGCGCTTCCAACCGATAATCTTCGGAAATTTGCGGCATCGGCCTGGTTCTTGTCGCAACCGGCCCCCATTCTTCGAAAATCCCAGGTCGGCGGGTCCGACCCAACCGGACCATCATATTGGTCCGCGATGTGATCCATGACCCTCGCCACGAACTCATCCCTCTCCTACTTGGGGGGGACCAACATCTTGTCATCCCACCAATGCGGAGATGTGACCATGGCCCGCCCCTTCTTGGCTGCCACACGGTCGTGCATCCCCATCCACATGTAGTTGACAACATGGTCGATCTCGGCGTGGGACAGGACGTCAATGCCATCCATTGGCTGATCCGTCCCCTCCTTTGGCTCAAACATGACCCGCATGGGCACCGCCTCAACCCTACGGATGAATGCTTCATCACCCGTGGGCTCGGCTTGCGCCCCATCCACCAGGAAAGTCACTTTCTGAGTGTCTATTCTTTTTCGATTGACCCTCAGAAATTTATTGATGGATCCACCAGCAGTCCAGGCTGCTCGGTGATTAAAGAAAATCCTGGGCTGTTCAAGTTCTGGGCTGATCCCGTGAAGCCGTGGATTACCAACAAAGGTCCCAAAGCCGCAATTTGGAGCCGGGGCAAGCGCAACAACCTTGCCGTAAATTTTATTTGCCTAGCGCAAAGCCGCAATCATGAGCGCCGTCCTTTACCCAGCTTCGCAACGCCGTTTTCTTGGCAATGTCGCAAGTTGGGCTCAAGGAACGTTCCGCAAAGGACAAGACCGAAAGCAAACAGCTAAAGTCCGTGAAAAGTTTCATTGCTCGAACTCAGGCTAAAGTGGACGCCAAACTGACTCAAAGTCGGCTTCTCCCTACGCTTTCGCCCGCCAAACGCGAGAATGACCCATTTCACCCTTCACTCAACCTTTCCCCGTCACATGAGGAAGGCACGTCACCGAATGTCATTTCAGACGATGAACAACCCGAAGATGTCGCAAAAGAACTCTTCCCACTCGCCGAGACAACGGCTCACACCGCCAAAGGAAAAGAAGCCCAAGAACCACAACATCAAGTCCAAGCGCCCGCTCCGCCAACGAACTCCGAGAGGGTGCAAGACTCCGTGCCCAAAGGCACGCACGAGAACACCGAAGGAAGCCATCCATGTGACGCCGCAGAGTTGAAACAACAAGAAGAAAGTCGCGAAGACCCGTGTGGAGATTCGGCAATGAACAACAACGCCGCTCTCAAGGACAACGCAAGGAGAACCAATGAGGTTGAGCCCGACAACTCCCTCTTAACGCCGCGTGAGGAGCAATCTACGCCAAGCGCTATTCCGTCTCCCGAAGGAACACACGAAAAGGTCGAAGACGGGGAAGACCCTACTCCCGATGAAACGGATGGTAATTCAGGAAAACCCTTCTTCAACCCTTCCCTTGCCCCGGATGGTGTCTTTGCAAAATTCTTGGTTAAACATAAAGGTGAGATCAACACACACGATCAACAAGCACTATGGGGAGAAACACATGTCCATGACACCTTAGGAGTTGATAGAAATCAACTCGTGTTAGAGGAAAACCACAAGCAAGTGATCTATGATCAAGTACACCCAACAATAGACCTTTGCGCGAGCGACGGGTGCACCTTTTTCCATGACATTGATTGCTCCGGCAACAATGCCTACTCCACAATTGGACATGACAATTTTAGGTACCTCAAAGACATCCTTCATCACCACCCAAGGTTCTACATTTTTCCACACCCACAAGATTACTACAACTCCAAATACAAATACGGCAACACGTGGACCGAGTGGGCCCATGCCATCAACGAAGCCTTGCAAGAAGCCTTTGATTCCGGTGTTGTGTACGAAGGCTCCTTCATTCTCCTGGGAATGGAAGACAACCTTTCGGCAGAGACTCTCTACATGAACCCCTTGAACCCAGGCATGATCTCCCTTGCCCCTTGGGTGTGTGGAGTAGACCGGCTTTCGGATGCCAACACGTACAATCCATCACCTAATCCCGATGGCTCCGTGCGGCTCAACTTGCTTGACTCTCCTCAATACCCATATTTCCACCTTCACCAGTCCACCCGTCACAGGCACCACGCACACATCCGCTACGGCGACATCATGCACCCTCACACCTCCCTACAATGGGCCATAAATAAGGTAGACGGCACCGTCCAAGTGGCCGCGGTGCGCACAACGCTACGATTCGAAGTTGCACGGCATTTGCTCCCGAACTTCATCGTCTCTTCTCCAAAAGAGCTTTCCAAAAAGTCCAAGCGGGAACGAGGAGAGTATAGGCGGCGCCGTGGCAACGCCAGGGACTTTTTTGTCCTCGTCAACCGCCCTTTCCATTTCGAAAACGACCACATCTCGGTCAACTCCAAAAATGCTTTCTTTCCAGACGAACACATACAGCCTCTACAATCATCCTCGGAACATATGTTCCGCTTTGATTACACCATTCGAACCCCCTCGCCGGAAAGCTTCTCTCCACCATCTTACAACACCCTTTGTGGACGCTCGGCAAAGTCTTTTGCATCCGTGGTTCCGATCTAGGGAAGGACAAAACTTTCAAAGTTGTACCTTTAAAAGCATACAAACAGGCCACGCCGGACTTCAAACAAATTGACGTGTGGAAATCCCTCCTTACTAGCGAAGCCGCGCGACGATGCGGTATCCTAGGGGCCATTCCCAGAACACAACACGAGTTTTACGTGTGCATGAACTATCACAACACCCCCTTGCTCCCCCAGCGAGACTCCCTCACTTCCATGAGCTACATGCTCTTCCAAGAGAATAACCTGGTCACGTATCGGGGCACTACGGGAGCCATGATCTCTTGGGGAGGATACTCCTCTTGGCGCTCCAAACACCCGGGACACAAAATGGACCTCTCGGCCTCTCCCCGAAAAGTGCACAAAGATGCCCCTCCCCCACCCTCCCCGGTGAAGGCCTGCTTCAACCCTGAACCACCTGATCCAGAACTGGTAGAAGTACACGCCCCGTCATCCACGCCGGACGTTGATGTAATGTTCGGGGTCTCCCTGCTTGGGAAAATTCGGCACATTTCCTTTTTCAGCGCCCCCATGGCTAAGGTGCGAGTCTACCGAGTGAAATATGCTCATTACGAATCCGCACTCCTTGCAGAAGGCTTCACTGTGTCCCAGCTTGTCTTTCACCCCGAGTGCCCCGACACGGCCGCGCGTGACAACCTTTTGGCTCCCGCCAACCCCCTAGTTTCGGAAGCCCAGGATTTCCTATCACGAGTCATCGAGGCGGCGACTGCCTACGGCAGCGCGGAACAACTAAGTCTCGCGAGGGACCATTACTTGTCCACAAGCAAGCCCCTCTCCCTCACAGAAAAGATCGCACAACTCCTCCTCCAAACAGGGAAATTTTTCGACCCCATCCCGGAAATAACAGGAGCCTTCATATCCAATGAATATTTCTCAGAAGAAGAGGAAGCCCTGGTGATGTCCTACAGTGCAGATGAAAATCACCAGTGGCTGTCCGAGGGGCACCGCACAATGCTTCATTTCGGATTCAGGTACAATCCAGAATGAAAAGAAGTTGAACCTTTTGAACCGACCCCTCCTGAGTTTATTCAAGCGGTTGGGCTACGGGCATTCTCTGCCTGCGCCGAGGTGCTGCCTTCCTCTGTCTTATGCCCCAATATGTGGTCAGTGGCTCGATACGAACCTGGCAGTGGCCTGAGGAGCCACGTAGACGTCCCTCAGCTAGGCCCTTATGTCCTGGATGGCTCCTTTGGGTCAGGTGCGGAAATAGTTTTCGAACCGCGTCCCCTCCCCGGATCCACCCTCTTTAAGAAAAGGCAAAAAGTCTTCCTACAGCGCCGCAGCCTCCTCCTAATTTCTGGGGAAGCCCGCGACAAATGGAAACACCAAATCCCAGCTCTCGACTATGACACAGTGGAGAAGCGGCGCATTCCCCGAGACTCGAGGGTATCCCTTGTCTTCCGTCACACTGGTGTAGGAACGGACCTCCATACGACATCCTCAGGGCCCCCTGACCCAGGGCAACATGAGACGAATTGATGAGCCTACACTCGGCGTCACCCTTCTGTGCTCACGAGACCTGGTCTTCGCTTTAAGACCCCAGATACCCTCCATCACCATTATTGCATGTTCTCAGGCATGGCAAGGCCATCGCTCTACCACTCTCCCTGTGCGTAACATGAATTCCTTAACCCCTGTGACCGCCAGGTATGCCCTGACCGGGCTGATTTGTGCTCACTGTGTACCAGACCACAAAATCCTGTGGTTCCCCTTGTGGGAAGCTCTGATGAGTCTATCGAATGCTACCCGTCCCCAAATTCTTTCTGCCCCCCTCCCGCCCGTCAGTGCCACCGCAGGAGAAGTAACATGAGACGGTGTAAAGAGGTCCCCGCCCGCGTGGGCGTGCACGTTGCCTCCCCCACCGCCACCGTCTCTCGCATCGCGGAGATTCTCCCTGTGGAGCAAGCACACATCAATCCGAGAATATTAGTCCCAGACACCCCTCTCTTCGCACTGCCTGTGACACGGCCTTACACCACTCGCCCAAAGCATACGCACAAGCACTTCACTCTCGGATTTCTGCACTAGAACAGTGCGAACCCAACCCCTCAATACAAAATGAGGACCCTGCTCACATACCAACGCTTCTGACACCGGACTCCCCACTGGGTGCCCGCTATTCCTCCATTCGGACAACCTCCTTCCCCCCTCCCCCCGAAGTGCACAAGCCCTTCAAACCTAAACGCTTGCGCCGCCCCCTCCCTTCTCTTCCCTCCGTCCCGGCCATCCGTGTCGTGTCCTTCAACACGGCAAAGAGCCAGAACGCACCCGCGGCAATCTTGCACTTCCTAAACGAGGGTTATGACATTATACTCCTTCAGGAGCTAAACTCTCCCCCTCTCCTCCCACAGCGGTACGCCTTCGGCAATGACCGCGCTAAAGTCTTCTCAAATGTCTGCGGCCACAAACACGGGGTGTCGGTCATTGCAGGCCCGCGCATCGCGAGATATACCAGCTGTGTCCCGCCCAGAGACAGCGACGGCCTTATCTGTGGTGCCAAAATATCCCTCCCGGAAGCAATTCCCCTGCACGTCTTCTCAGTCTACTCCCCCCTGGTGCGCACGGGGGCCCCAGCTCCGTACCGTGACACCATACAGCGAATTCTTGCTTCTTATTTCAACGATCATCCCAATCACATCCTGGGGGGTGATTTTAACTGCGTTCTGGATCCCGAACTTGACAGGCACAGCTTGGTCGATCTACATGAGTGGCACTGGCTCACAGGGGAGGTGGAATACCTCCCATCTAGGTTGGTGGACACTTTCAGGTTAGAGCACCCCTCCCTCAGGCAGTACACCCGCTACGCAAGCGACCGCTGGGACAGCGAAGCAAGGCTGGATTACATCTTTGCGTCCCCTCGCCTAGTGTCACACTTTCCCCTTCTGGATGCGTCGATCCTCACGGACTACACAATCTCTGACCACCACCCAGTGGTCCCGGTCTTCCAGTGCCCCTCCCCAATCCTTCTGTCTCAGCCCCCACTCCCCCCTTGCATTTTTCGGAAGCTTTCTAGAGACGAAAAGCAACAATTCTCCAACAGCATACGGCTCATCTCCGACTGGTGCCGGGACCTCCAGGACGCCCCTGCCAGGGCCCCATTGGAAGAGATCATCGCCGCCACTGATTCCCTCCTTATGCAGGTTGGGTCTGCGTACCACAAAATCACGCGTCCGAAACCGCAGCGCAAGGACCAAGAGAGCTACGGCAAGCTCAGGAAATTATTACGCTCACCCCCGCCTCCTTCTTCTCCAGCATTTCCCGAGCACATTGCGGAAGTTCAGTCCGTGGTAAACACCTTACGGTCCTCGGACGAAACCAAAGCGAAGAGAAAGCTTCACAGTAGTCTGGTCCGAGGGGTCCAGATGAAAACCACTGTTGCTCGCACCCTCTGCCCTAAAGACCTGGAGCCTCTCGTAGTCAGGAATCCAGCCACCAAAGAGCTCCTGAGTGACCCGGCGGATGTAGCTAAAGTTTTTGGGGACACCCTGCTTCATCTTGGAGGGCATCCAGATTACGCCCCCCCCCAGGACTTCGTCAACGAGGTCCTGTCCCACTCGCCCACATTCCCCAGTTTCTGCCAAGAACGACCACATACCTCCTGTGACCTGGCAGGAGTTCCAGAACCACTTAAAACACAGTAAGCCATCAAAAGCCGGGGGACCGGACAAAACAAACAACTACATCCTGGCCCTCTGTCCGGAACCCACTCAACGTATTTTTCACTCCATTTTCAACCGCTTCCTCCACTCGCCGCTACCGCCGCACTGGCTATGCGCGAAAATATGTTTGCTTTATAAAAAAGGCGACCCTTTCTCCCCCTCAAACTACCGTCCTATTGCCCTCTTAAACTGTATTTACAAACTCTTGGCCACTTTTGCCTGCAAACACCAGCGCGCTCAGGCTTTTGCACAGGACATCCTTTCAGAAATCCAGCACGGTGGCCTTCCCGGCCACCAATGCGCTGATCATCTGTAACACCTCAAAGCCCTTTATGCAAAATCGAAGAAGAGCTACTCCCTGTTCATCGATTTCAATAAAGCCTTTAATTCTGTGCCTCATGGCACACTCTGGACCGTCCTCGAACGGGCAAATTTTTCTACTTCCACAATTTCTCTCATAAAGCAACTATACTCCTTCCCACAAGACAGCCCCATCATCAATGGCCGCACTCCCCACGCATACCTCCAAACCAGGGGCCTCCGACAAGGATGTCCCCTCTACCCCCTACTCTTCATTCTCTATCTCACCCCCCATTGCACCATTTCTTTGCCACTGTTCCCCCCCCCCCCAGGCAAATGCCCGCACTAGCCACCACGCCTACATCGACGACATCTTGATCAGAAGTGAGGACGTCATCTACGTCCAAAACAGTCTCAACTACTTCGATGGGCCAGCCAGGGACTGGGGTCTGGACATGAATGTGTCTAAGACCGAAGTCCACGCCAATGGCACAGCCCCCCAAAAAGAGTTTCTGACACCCAGGGGCTCGGAGTTCCACACGTACAACAAAAAAACGGGTCGCCCGCACACATGCTATAAATACCTGGGGGTTTATCTTTTTACTTGCCACCAGGCAAAGGGCCTGTTTCACATGCTCAAGGCAGAGATCCAGAGTTATTTTGCCCGGCTCTCTCCCTTGCCTCTTACACTTAGTGAGAAGGTCCGCCTGACGAACTCTCAGCTGGTCCCAGCACTCGCCTACCGCTTAATCACCCACTCTCTTTCCCCCAACCAGCTCGAAAAGCTTCAGGCACTCATCTGGGCGGGGGTTGCGTCTCGCAGCGTCACACGTCTAGTCTCCCCCAAAGACCGTTTCGCGGCTCGCCCAAAGGAAGGGTTGGGAATGAAGTTCCTACCGCACAGCGTCCACGTTGCCACCGTGAACTATGGGCTACGGGCCCTTTGCGGCCTTGCCCCAAAGTCAGTTGGCCGTCTGTACGTCCAGTCTTTACTCAGCTCGAACCAGAAGGCCTCGGACCCAGTGCAAAACTCTTTTATGGACTCCATCCATGCCCTTGGCATTTCTTTCCACAGCATAGGCCCGTGGAGACCCACTGCTATTCGGGATCTAACGCCTGGTACCCAGCTAACCGTTAGGTTCAAATCAGGACAGGCCACAGGAAGGGTGACCGAGGCCACCTCCAAATGGGCCAACGTCTCGTTCCACGACGGGATCTACTCGGTGGATACCCACACGTCCTACACCATGCACATGCCATGCCACGCCGTCATGGATTACTCCCGCCCCTCCCACTTCCAGCTAGTCCCTGAGTTTCTGCGCCCTCAAGAGACCATCCCCGAACCCCCAGCGCCACCGCACAACGCACACGCACTGGGAATCAGCCAACACGGCCACCTCTTCGCTCTGCAGGCACAACACTGCCTAGAGAAGAAGTCTCTCGACGAGTGGGGATGCCACGATGCCGCGGAGGCACTAACCAGGCCGCCGACCCCCGGCCTACAGCGGGTATGGCTATATTCCAATGGCTCCTCCGGTGAGTCCGGCCATGCGGCCGCCGTCACGGCCTTTCTACCCGACGGTACAACCAGAGTCCTGTGCCCATCCTCACCGCATCCCTCTTCTCTGGGTTCGGAGTTCTGGGGGGCGGTAGCAGCCATTCGCTGGATCCACGGGGAACTTTCCCAATACGAAGTATGTTTGTTGATTGACAACGAACAGGTGGTGTCCACCCTCCAGAAATGCCAAGTCTATGGGCCCAGCCCGTTCCACGACGACACATGGACCGTCGCCGTACACAGCGTCCTACTTCTCGCCACCAACCCCCTCCACATCATGTGGATTAAAGGTCACGCCAATTTCATTGGCAACGAAATCTGCGACCATTTCTCTAAATGGGCAGCTCACAGCCTGATTTTTACCCCGGACCTCCTCCCCCCCCCCCACTGGGTTCAGTGGCGGTACACCACCTGCCTGTCCTCCACAAGTTTAAGGTGCAGCAATTCGGCCACCTATTGCCGCAGCATTCCCATAGCAACATAGCGGTCGGTCCCAGCTTCAGCCTATACAAGAAAACTTCCTGGTCTTCGTCCCTGTTTTTCAAACTGGCGTCCGGGTGCTACAATGTGCACGGGTACCAGTGGAGCAATATGCTCCACGACTACCACTGTTCCAGGCGCGGACAGCACCATCTGTTCGACCCTGTATCATGCCTGGCCTTCTGCAAAGCGTTGGACCAGCACGTCCAGGCATACGTCTCTTCCTGGGGACCCCTTTTCAGCCCCATTGTCCTGCACTGGTGGCTCTCTGGACCCTCAAAGGCTGACCGCAGGAACTTCATGAGAACTCTGGTACCTAAGTCCCTATGGTCCTGCCTCTCCAAGCTGATCCCGGCCTCCACTCGCGCCGAGCACAGAGCCATGCTTGGCCTAGCCCTGCAGGAACGCGTAAAGCACCTGGACAAGGCTGTCCACTATGCACATGATTGGCTGTGTTCGAATCCTCTCCCTTGGGACCCAATACTTTGGGCGCACCCCTCCGACCCTCTCAGCCCCCTTCTCGGTTTCGCACGGTGCGTTCAGCACCTCCGTCCACATGCCCCCTCGGACCCGCCCCGTATACCAGCACCCCCCACCTCTCCCCAAAAACGCCTTAAAAAAACCGTCCAAGCCAGCGTCAGCCAAAGCACAACCAACCACTCGTCGCGCCTTAAAAAACTCATAACGCCCGTCCAGCCGCGCATCCGCACCACGCCCCCCCCCCCCTCGGCCATTCCCCGCCCTCCTCAGCACTCACGCCCACGGCCACCACAAAAACGCCAACGATCACCACAAACCCATCAGGCCACAATCGTTTGGGCGCCCCCAAAGCGCGCCAAGACCGCTCTCCCCTTCCCACCCCCACGCTCGAAGACACGCTACCGTCAAACACGCCTACCTCTCCCCTCTAGGCCTACCGCTACAAAGTGCCCAGGTCCGTCTGCCACTGCCCCCCCCCACTCCAACGCCTCCCGGGACATCCGAAATTTTTTCCGCCCATCCAGCGATCTTCTGTCTCCTCCTCTCGACCCCTTCTGCCCTGCGCCCCTTCCTGAACCCCCCCCCTCCCCCACAGGGTAAATCAGCGTTCATCTAACCAAACCATCAGAGCAGCCGTGTACATATCTTTATATGTTGTTGTAAATACTTTCATTGGGGGACGTGAGCCCCAGAACAAGTTGATGCGGTTAAGAACATTCAAAAAATCCACCAGGAAAGCCTTGGTACCCAACGCTTGCCCCGGGGAGGGCATTGATAAACCCTTGGCGTCGATGAACAACTCCTCCTTTGGCCCGAATGCCATCACGTTCACGGTGATGGAATCCAGCGTCGATTCGAGACCTTCCAGCGGACATGGGGTGGATTCTATGCCGGTTATGAGCAGGATCCCCTACGCCCTATCAGGGACGATCTTCTCCACCGTACGTCTGGTATTTTCCAGGGAGCCATGCCAATACATGGGCCCCCACTCCTTCAAACGCCAATGCCTGTACCAGGCTGAGTCTCCTCGATGCCAATGCCTCCTACACTTCCTCAAAAGTCGGGCATCCCGGGAAGCAAAGATGTCCGTCCCGGGCACTTCGGCTCCCAGCGTCTGAATCATCCTGGCATACACCTGCGGCGCCATTCCATACTCAGTTAGCTGAACTCCGCGGTCTCCTCTGGACTTGGCACCCACAGCTTGCACCGCTTGGACGATCCGATCCTCTTCCTCAGCATTCCATGTGGATGATCCGCATGCATAGTCCGTGGACAGCCATGTAAGGCATTCATTATCCTCCCGGACCAGCGTTGCACGATAGGGAAGGGCTCCAATGGCGTTTCCCACCATGAAGTCATACCCCATGATCATATCCCAATCTCTAATGTCCGCCACATAGAAGTACCCGGATAGAGTGCTTCTCTTTTCCAAATCAGGGCGGTTCAAGCACTCATGCTCCCAGAATTCCATACTGATAGTGGCCTCATGGGTGCCACCACCCATAATCTCTCCATTGGCCACCTTCAGGCGTACCGGTCTAAGGCTGGGCTGCAAGGGTTTCCTCCTTGAATGACCCTCTCCGGACCAGGCTCACCTGGGCACCCGTATCCACCAAAACATCCACCACCAACTCCTCTTGTCCGCGGCGTACACGCACCCTCAAGTGCAACTGCCGCTTGTCACCTTGCAGTGTATGGACGACCCTCACGGTATGCAACTCTAGCACATCCGGGGGCATCAGGACTTCGAGGGTATGGTCACGGATGGTGTGGATCCTGGGCTGGTCCTGCCCGTCCACGGGGCTCTCCGTGGTCGCTCCTTCTTTCTTGCCACGTCCCTTGCCCACATACACTTCCCTTGGCAGGGCGCTCCAGGGGTTGGGAGTGGCGAAACTCAGTGGTTTTGGCTCTTCTGGAGCCTTCCTCGGCACCTGATGTGCCTTCGCTTTCACTAGGATTCCACTGATTTTCGGAGGGGAGATCTCTGAGGTCCCACTCCTGTGGGGGCCCCTCTAGACGTGACCTGCCGCAGCTCCCTCCTGCTGCGATCTGCTCGGACTTTGTCCACCACGTTGCTGGGCTTCGAGTTCCTCCAACGTCCTCAACATGTCCTCAGCAACCCCCTCGATCAACCTCACACGCCGGTCTGGGCTGGGTCCTCAACCATAGCTCTTTCCTCCGCCTTTCCCTTGGCCCTTTCCTTGGGCTTTTCCACCGTCTCCGCCCTTTGCCTTCCAATCGGCAATTCTTGCTCCTTGAGATTCTTGTCGGGATGGGCGGCGAAGTAGGTCTTCTTGTCTTCCTCATATACCTTGCAATGCCGGTGATCATGTGCATGGTTGTTCCCCTTGTTGTAGCAGACCCAGCAACCGTCGTGCTGTGATCTGCACTCACGGAACGAGAGCGGCGGGTTCCCGATCCTCCGCGGTTTCTTGCGGTTCTTGGTCCTTGGGTCCAGGCGGTTCCACCCAGACCTGTCCTGCCCATGCTCCTTCCTATTGTGCGCTAGGAACGCGAAGAAGTGGGCTTCTTCCTGATCCTCTCGGGTGGTGCGGGCCAGATATTTTGGTCGCTTCCACTCCCTTCCTCCGCTGTGCCGACAGTGTCCTCCCTGACATCGCGGTGTTGGCGATCTTCCCGATGACCTCGATGTTCATGGCCCTGTCGATCCTGCACGTGGGCCTCGTTCTTGGCGTTGAGCTTCAGCTCCACCGTGATGTACTTCAGGCTCATGCGGGCGAAGATGACCTGCATCCTCAGCGGCTCTCCGCGCCACAACTTTGCGTTGTTGAGGCGCACCAGTCTTTGCCCCATGGTGTCGCCGAATACCTCCACGTAGACGGCGTTCTTCAACCCCAACATTCGGCTGGGCTCGCCAAGGTATCGCCGGAAAAACTCCATTATTCTGGCGTGGGTGTCTTCTGATGCAATGATCCGTACGGCCACGCGCGTCTTTGCTCTCTTCTTCTCCTCGTCCTCCACCCTTCTCTTCCTGTGGCCAGGGAGGATGTCCTTCAGCAGGTGTCTGATCTCGCTGGCCTCATCCCAGTCCTCCACCAGCTTGAGGCTTCTTCGGTATTTGCGGATGTACCGATTCCATTCCCGGACCCTCAATTCCCCGCGCTCCAGCGGCAGCGGAATGGACCACAAATCCTCCAACCTCTGGTTGGGGGCGTCCACTCGCTCCTCGTCCTCCAGCCACTGGAGGCAGGCCTGCTCTGTCTGGATCAATCCCTCGCGGATCTGATCCCTGAGCTCCTCCTTCGGGTCCTGCGCCAGCCTGTGTGGGAATGTCCGACATACCCACTTGTCCCTTGGCGCTCCCTTCATCTCGCGGACGACCTCCTCGGCAAAGTCCTCCCAATCCAGGGTGAAGTCATTCAGGTTGGAGGGGTTGCCATTGTAGTAGGGGATTTTAATTCCCCTGAGGTCGTCAATCCTGATGGCGTCTCCGATGTCCGCAGCCACCACTCCACCGAGACGGATACCACCTGTGGCCGGGGGGTGTGAGTACACTCCCCGTACATCCCTCTCCTCCATGGAGTGCGGTCTAATTGGGCCTGAACCCATGGGGTTTGGGATGCGGGAAGGACCTGCTCCACCGGCTGTCCATATCCCCGTAGGGGGGTCCTTCACCCACAGGTTTCCGCCTGGATGGCCTCGACCATGTCTGTCGGCCCTTCCCATGGTTCGCCCCTGCATGGTCTGGATCACCTCTTCCGCATAAACTGCATGGGCAGTCATAGCGGTCGGTGGATCCTGGGCGGCATGGGACATTTTTACCGTCAGGCTCCTCAGGTCCGTGGTTGCATGCTCTTCCTGCATGGACCCAGCCGGTGCCGTATGCTCCCCCAGCATTATTAATTCGCTGAACATGGGAACAAACGGCAGCGCACCCAGGTCAACACGCGGAGGCGCGTATGGTGCCTGTGCAGGGCCGCCCATCAGTTTATCCATAGCACTCCTGAGGGTCTTAATCCGCTTCACCAGCTCTGCCGTTGCCGGCCTTGCCCAGAGCTCCGGACCCGAGGAGAGGAGTGGTAACTCCTCTAGCCCTTTCAGGCGTCCATACATGTCCTCCACCAGGTGGAGGATGCTGTCCACCACTTGCTGCTGCTTCTGCAGGGCCATCTCCAGCTTCTCCCGGTACCGGTCTTGCTCCGCTCGCAGCTCCGCCATGTCTCTCTCTGCTTCCGACTGGTCATCCAGGATCCCCGCGATGTCCTCCTGTACGCCATCCTGCTGGTTGTCCAGGCGGTCGAGGTGCTGCACGATGGCGTCCATCCCCATCTTTGGGTACTTGCCGATGAGGAAGCATACGTGCTCGCAGTGGCACTCAACGTGCTTTCCACCTGATCCAGCGCATCCCACGGTTCCCGGCGCCTCGGACTCCTCCGCCATGGGTGTGTCGCCCATGTTATCCCGCTTTGGCTCTGTGTGCCGGGCCACAGGCACCGTTCTGGCTCTGGTAGGCCTCTCCAATGCCTCGGTGTCATGCTCCAGGCTGGGTTCGGGGGCCGTGTGCACGCTTGTGGGCGGTATGGCCATCTCCTCCGACTCCGAAGGGAAAGCGGTCTGATAGCCATCGGAATGCCCCTCGGAATCTGCAGCTGGCCACAGCCTGACCGGGTTGGGATCCGTCTCCATCGCCCTGGCTTCCGCCGCGGGTTTTGGGGACCTGCGCTTCCGGTAACGCCGGGCCCTGCCGTTGCGGCCAGTCTCCTCGGATTCCTGCGCAGCGGAGCGGAGGTTGCAAGCCTTGCGGCATTGCCTTTCACACATGGAGGCCAGGTCCTCCATGTCTAGCCCATGTCCTGCAAGGGCTCTCCGTTCTGAGCATCTTCGCTTTTCTCGGGCTTCAAAGTTTGGCGTCGACTCCGCGGACCCCACGATCTGCACCCGTGGCGTCCTTGGGCAGGGCTCATGAGGGCCCAAGTCCCCCGTGCGGCGGTAGGGGGCAGGTACTCCTCTGCTACCATAAAGAAGGTCTCTACCAGGACCGGCCCCTGCTGTACCCCTTCCACCATTTCCTGTCACTCCTATGGTCTTGCTTCTCACCAGGTTCTGCATGATCTTGCCCTAACCTGCACAATTTCCCACAAAAAATAGTAAATTATGGCTTCTTCACACATATCCTGATCCTTTGCAATAACCAGCTCCCAGGTACAATTGCTGAAATCCAAATAATCCACACTGGGGGCTTCCAAGGGTGTTCGAGGTCCCGCGTTGACACTCAACAACTCCCATCAACACGCCGGTCGTCTCACATTGCACACGGAGACACGGGCGTTGGGCATTTACATAGAACTGCACCAATAGAATAAATAAGAAGCCCTGAAATCGGCATATGAACAACATATGAAGCAAAATTGGGGAAAGATGGAAACGTACACAATCACAGCCATAGACCCCTCATTCCCTGGACTCAGAACCTTTCCTTGACCCGCCAACATGATGCACTGAACCAAGTCAAATAAGATTGCTAAATGCCATGTGTCAAAAGTCACTCCACTTTCGCTGGACTTGGAGTCGATTGGGCTTGGAGAATTGCCCAATGAACATGACCTCACAACATAGCAAAATTGGGAAAATCACACCATAGTGCCCAAAATTCAATTATATACTCAAGAATGCATACAGCAAATATTCAAATGCTCCATGCATGTGTCAAACCGGAAAGTAAAATACAAGGGTGATATAGACCAAAGATCCATGCCCAAGAATATTCCAACCTTGGCTCCGGAACCCCTCCGGATATATACATGCCATGCTTCACAAGTCAACTCACAAATTTGAGACCTAATTTTGTGAGGCCTCGTGTGCCACGCCAAAGTAACAACGTGATTCGGCATATGGTGAGGTACAACACCTAAGCATATGCCAACATATAAGCAACATACCATAGTTCACGGATCTCTAGGCACTTTACTGTTAGCGGACGAGTTGAGCACATAAAATACAAAAATGAGCATAAAATGAGGTCAAAAACATGCGAACATTGCCAAATTCAAAGTAATCACAATAGTATTTAACTTCGCTCACCCATGGTATCAACATATGGTTCAAACCCCAATTTCTTGGGACCAGTTGCAAACAATCTCCCCACTTGGATCCCCACATGGACGCATAAGAAACCTTCGAACCTCATCCCGACAGCCACCATAAAAATGGGAAAATTGATAGTGGCGCTTGTGGCTCGCTTCGTAAACCTTCCCACATGCACCATACGTGCGGTAGACTTAGTCTAGCGCTATGGAGCTCACCATTGGGACATGGGCGAGGCCCTTGCCACGTATGACTCCACATATCTTCCTACAAACGGAGATATATAAAATGGGCGTGAGCATAGCGAAGCACATACCATGCATATAACATATACCCTTAAAAGTGGCTCCCACCATGGTATATCATGCCCCTCCATGGACATAACTTCACGTTAAAAATACGGGGGAACCCAATCAAAAGTTTCTATGCAACACAAACACTCATGCAGTACACTCGAAAGTCGCATTAAAATATTTGGTTGCATGTTCCAAGAGTTATATATCACTTTCTACCCTTGTAACCATTATCCCTTGCTACACCGGGCATATGTACACACCAAAAGCGTTTGACGCTCCCCAATTCAAGTTGAGATCAAGGGGATTCGAGCCCATATCTCAAAGTTGAAACTCCTTGCGGTGAGCCGGAGATATGATATTTCAAAGTGGCCTCACGAATCAATTTTGATTCGCCTATATCTCCAAGAAAAATGAATGAGACAACAAAAAGAAAGTTGATTCCTGATTGGGGCAGCATGTAGGACCACTTAAAAAACATCATATCTAGTGGGGTGACGTCGAAATCGAAAATCCGATTCTGGATGTCTTAAAACGCATCACACATGCCACGCATTTCTGCTACGCGTCTGCAGGACCTCTTCTTCCGCTTTTGGAACCATGCCGACGACCGACGATGAGAACCAACCAAGATATTGACGCCTTCCCGTGGGGGGGACGGCCACGGGACGCTGCGGTGGACACGCGCAAGTGAGCAGGCAGGCAAAGCACTACGCTCACAGGGGCATCAATGCACTCATGTCATGTGACAAAGCGTTTCAGAATCCTTCCCACTCTGAAATGAGGGAACGAAAGTATGTACAGCAACACATCAGGATATGTACACATGGGGTTAAGACTGGACTGGGGTAAGGGCATCACAGGACAATAGACTCTCTATCCCAACTTGTATCCCAATCCCAGGTCCGACCCTTCCAGTGGCTGGTGGGGGCGGGGGCTCAAACACAACCCATGCCCTGCTCAGTCCGGACCCTGAAACCCTGCCAATAGGAGAGGTGTTGCGCCCAGCCACAGGCGAGTCTCAGGGAAGCAAATTGGCTTCAAAGCCAACGGACAGTGGCTCCCTATGCTCCCTTAACTGCAGGTCCGAACTCCACTCTGAGCCAGAGATATGGCCCCGCCATTATCACCCAGGAGTTGGTAGCTGAAAATGGGCTGTTTCAGCCCTAACTGATATTAACTCAAAAATCTCCAAATTTGACCCCTCGTCCGGACCCGCGAGAGGTGGGGACGAGGCAACTGACCCTATGCCCTTCGAGTACAAACTCCCTGGAACCCTCACCCAACCTGCTTCCCTCTGAGGTCCCGGCATCAGGGCACCACGTGTTCGTCAAGTGGGGTCATGATGCCAAAATCACCAAAATTGGCGTCCCTCCCACGCGCGGCTCGCCCGGCCAGGGCAAGGCCAATGGTCCACAGGTTAGGGGGCAGGACCTAGGTCAAATATCTGAGTGTACAAATTGGAATTAGGTTGGGGCTCCCTGTGGGCATAGAGATATGGGGCCGCCAATTGACCACACAGAAGGGGGAAACTGGGGTCCCAAAATGGGGTCATTTTGGCTGCTCGAAATGAGCCAAAATTTGGGGTGCTCCCAATAGTATATCTCCACGCCGGCTTGGAGATCGGATCTGCCATTCCATACACGATCCACGGGGAGTCCAACAAAGACTTCCATGCATTTGGCTCCTGAGGATCCCCATGCCACTAGGCGTGGTGACGATCTCAGTTGGGTCCACAAGTGCAAAAATGGCAAAATTGTCCACACTCGCTTTGGGCTAGCGCCTTAACGAAGGATGCTCCGCTTCGCCCAGGTGGTGTGTGAACCATGGGGACCAATATACATAACACCCATGTCATAGATGGTCCATTGGTCCATGCGTCCGGCGTGCACGGGTGGGCCCAACATAGTGCACGGCGGGCAGCAAAAGTGGAAAATTGCTCAAAATGGCCAAAGATGCGCACACTCATGGTTAGGGCAAATGAGGCACATGCCCGACTTGGACCGGAGTGTGCCATAGGATTGGTATCAAGTCCTATGTGTCCAACATATCTTTTGGGCGTCGCCCAACTCCTCCGGTTTTGTGAATTGCAGGGTCGCCAAGTGAGCCCATGATTTCGGATAGTCCCAAATTGCCAACATGGCGGCCACGGTATGCCAATCTCAGGAGGAGTTATTCGCCGGGTCCAAGATATGTTGGGCACCGAAGTATGTACCCCCATAACATACTTGGGTCATGATGTCAATTGAGCGCAACGTTGAGAAACACGGTCGCCACTTGACATCATGACGGGCCAAAAACGGCAAAATTGGCACAAAGATACACAAAAGTGCCTTGAAAGGTGCACAATTATATTCTAATATCTTCGGCTTGGATCGTGCAATCAACTCATCCTTCTAAACACAATGACTTGACACCAATGACCTTCGATTCCACATATGTGCTCCAATTGGGGCGCCTTGAAGGGTTACGAGCGCTACTTCCCAAGTGGGCACATGAAAGTATGGAAAATTGCAAAACACACACCTTGCTCCCAACGCATCGCTTTGGGATTGCCATACAAGCTTCCCTTCACGAAGATTAGGCTTGCAATTGATCGTAGGGAGTATGGAGAAGGGGCTTGCGCAATATGAGGTCCATTGGCAGGTTTGGCTTGGAGCGATGGACCTGCCAAATGGGCACGCAACACAACACATGGCACATACCACATATTGCCCAAAAAGGTAGCTCCCCCCACGATATGTCATGCCCCTTCAAGGGCATAACCTTGTGTCAATCGCTCATAGGAACTCAAGGAGAGTTCCTATGCAACACCAACACTCGCGCGCTACACTCGAAAGTTATCTTAACGCACGCAATATCATGGCCAAAGAGTTATAACGCAAACTCTACCCTCTTGACCATGATCCATTACACTAGCGCGCACGTGTGGAGACGCAAGGCATATAAAGCTTCCTAAATTACGTCAGGAGTCTTGTGAATACATCCCACTTTTCTCTATTGTCATTCCTCGCAAGCAGCACGAGATATGACCCTCACAGGTGGCCTCACGAATCAACTTTGTTTTGCCCATATCTCTAAGACAAATGGAGGGCAAGATAAAAAGAAAATTGATGCGTGCATAGGGAAGCACGTAGATCCACTCCAAAGAGGTCAAATCAAGTGCGGGGATGTCGAAGTCGAAAATCCGATTTTGACATCCTGAAAAATTCGGATTAAGGTTGCGAGTGTAGAATGTGAAAAATGCGGATGCATCAATGCAGTTCCTGAAGACTTTAGAGCCTTCGTCGCGGATAGCGCTAAAATTTCCATTAATTACGGTTAAACTGGCGGTTACGGTAAAGTCGCGAGCTAACCGCCAGCTGCCAAAACAGTGAATATCAGAACGGAAGCGTAAAAATTGACGGAAACAATATGAAAATAAAACCCTGTTGATTCCTGATGTTCTGATATATAAATCTCCGCTGGCGGTGCATCGGTTGCCGATGCGGGGCTTTACGGCCAGGAACACGCTCCCGCCGGGCTCGCACCGGGCGTCAACGGGCGCCTTCCGTACATGGGGTTAGTGGACCGGAGACCGGTCTTCCCTTCCGTACATGGGGTTAGTGGACCGGAGACCGGTTGTATGCCCTAACCTAGTCATGGCGTTCTGGGTACCGCTTCACCCCCCTCCTTAGAGCAAACCCTGGGGGGGGCTCGATAACACCCATGCACGGCAGCGGGTACCCAGGACCATCCCCTGAAGGGGGGGGGGTGTCACACCCTCACTTCAGGCTGACTCAGGTGGGGCTGCCCAAATCCCACAGTAAGATAGGTATGATGCTGTAAAAGCTCGTGGCACATGTATAGTATCAAGTATCAAGTCCCGGGTCCTGGCGGCGATTGTTCGGCATCCAAAGGACCCGTTAACCCATACCAGGCGCACCGGGTGCCGGCTGCTACGGTCACCACCACAGTGGCAGTGGCATACACGGCCAACATAGGCGACACACGACGACCGAGGTGGTCCCACAGGTCGAGAGCGACCACAAAGATCCATCAGGCTACCCCAAGCTTCCAAAGGCCCGCCGACTGGGCAGAGTCCCCACGGGTCCTTCCTCGGGCGCACCATGTCCATATCCATACGACGCGAGTCCAGAGTGGTACAGCCGAACGAGCTCCTCCTTAAGGGATCGGGCATCAAGGCCGTCTTTTCCCTCGCCCTATTACCACGAAGGCCATACGTAAGGGAGTCCTCATGCAGTGTGGGCGGAGGCGTCGACTCCTCAAACCACCAGTTTCCCAGGCAGACTGACCGAGGTCAGGAGCACCGGAGGCCGCCATCCGACTGCAGGTGCGTCTGCGAGTCGGTAGGCTCACACTGGGACTGACAGTGGCGGACCGCTTGGAGTGTAGTCAGGCAACTGGGCTTCCCGCCTTGCACCAACAGGATCTCCACACATCACAGCGAATAGGGCACATGGTATCACGGGCACTCAAACAGAAGAATCTGTAGTAGGTACTGGTCCAGGCTGGACCAGGCTGTATGAACAAGTATACGGCGACTCAGGGCGCCTTAGTATCCGATTCGCATCCCGTCGGGGGAAAAAAATAGTCCACACTCAGTGATGGGCTAACATACAGATGCACATATCCTGGGGGACAGAAAGACAAGCAATAAGCTGGGTAAATAGGCGTGTAAACACACTGAGGACAGAGTGCCAAACCACGCCAAGCTCAGGATAAGGCAAATGCAGGAGGGTGGACACGAAAACGCCTGAGTTCAGGCCATATATAGTCTCGAGACACACGTCGACTGGTCTTGATTCCGCAAGTGCCATGGAACCAGACCACACACCAAAAATTCGCAATGCCGATGACAGCGGCATCCGTAGCGCAATGTCGTATGGGCTTCAAGGCCCCAAGAGCTCAGAAATATGAAGGTCAGTCGCCCTACCTGGTTTCCCAAGGATTCAGCACGGGGGGGAGTGACGAATGGAAGAAGAGAGGGGCCATCCTCCTCTGGATTCAGCAGGGGGGGGTACATGGCCACTCTGATGGCAGGTCACCGGAAGATGTAAGGGGGCAAGCAAGTGAGGGACGATCCGTCGACCACCCAAGCGCTCAAGAAGCATCAGGGGAGAGCTCAGGGCGCTGATCAGGCACCCCTGGCTGCAATCGCCCGGGTGAGTGCTGCCAAGTCCGAAACGTGGATCTTGGTCTTGTGCTTGCGGATGTACTCCATGAAGGGAGTAATGACCCGCAGCACAAACGAGGAGACGGGTTCCCAGGTGTCGTGGGACGGCCCATAGCCTCGCCAACGAACCTCCTGGTGCCGAGGCGTTCGGACGCTGAGCAACGATCTTCTCGACTGTATAGTCGTCCTGCTCAGCATAGTCGTCGTCCGAATCGGCCTAATCTGCGGCGTAGCTCAGGGACACATGTTGGCCACGGAGGTCGGGTTCCCGCACACGGAGCTGACTCTCGTGGCGCTCCCGGAACTGTCCGTGACCCACCTTCATGCGGTAGGTGTCCTCACCAATCCTGCGGACCACCTCGCCGGGTGTGAACCAGGTCTTGGTGCTGTGGGTGCCCATGGGGCGGGGTCTGATCACCCACACCGGGTCTCCCACCCTGAACTTCTGCACTGTCGAGCTCGGGGCGGACTTCTGACGCTCAGCATGCTCCTTCCCGAGTTGCTGGCGGATGTCCCGCGCCGTTTGCTCTTGCCGCGCGAAGAACTCCTTGGCGTCCATGGCCATACCATCACCAGACAAGGGAAGTCCCCTACCCAGGGGGTCCCTGCCGAACAGAATCTGGTGAGGGGACAAACATCCCGGTGTGGGGGTGTCATGATGGGCCTTGAGAGCAGGCCACATCTCCTCAAACCAGTTCCGACGTGGGTTGGTGATGTGGATCTTGCGCAGCTTCTCGAACAGCTGCCGTCCAGCCACTTCAGCACGGCCGTAAGACCGGCTGAGATAGGCGACGCTCTTGGCATGATGTATTCCCATGAGGGAACACATAGCCTTGAACCAGCCACCAGTAAACTGGGGCCCTCGGTCACTGCAAATGGTGCGGGGGATGTCAAAGACGGTCAGCCAATGACGAATCATCATGACTGCCACTTATTTGGCAAGCAACCCCTTTTTGCGTGCCGGAACAGCTACAACGTAGCCGCTGTGGCGGTCCACACAGAGAACCACACAGTCAAAGGTCTCCTTGCCAATGTGCACTTCGGGCATGGAGAAGACGTCCATGGCCACGCTCTCCATGGGCTGGTCAGGAACCGGGGTCCATTGGGCCTCCCCCTTGACGTTCCGGTTATCGGGATTGCAGGCCTGGCAGACCGAGCAACCCTTCCTGACCTTCTTGATGGCGGTGTAGAGAACGATATGGTCGATCTCGAACCGACGCTGCATGTCAAGAGCTTGCTTCTTGACTCCTGGGTGCAGCATGTGGTGGTGCCAAGCTTCACAAAGCTCGAGCACCCGGGACTCCGGTACTAGCAGCTTACCATTCCGGTAGAGCTTGCCATCTTCCTCAGTCAGCCCCTTTGGCCACTTCTGCCCGTCGTCAGGGTCGGTCACAGCCCTATACTCGGCCGCAAAGGCCTCAGACTTGGCGTAATCGTCGGTCCAGTCGTCCTGGAGGCAAGACTCCGGGAAGAGGTGCTTGTCGCACTCGGCTCCCTCAGGGGCGAGTACTCTGACCGCTCTGCTCACCGTCGACGCGAGGGGGGCATCCGCAGCCATGACGACGAAGCATTCAACACCCTCCTCCTCCATCACGCGCTCCATTTCGATGATTCTCTTGGTCTCAGCGGTCTCAGCCTCATCGCCATGGGCAGAGATATCCGTCATGCCCTTGCTGGCGGGATAGGCCCACCTGCTGAGACAGTCTGCCACCGTGTTATCCTTTCCAGCAATATACACAACCGTAAGGTCGAACTTGGCCAAGGTCTCATGCCATCTTGCCCGTCGGGAGGCGGGACCTGAGAGGGTGTCCACGTGCTCCTTGTGCCACGACTGCAGACTCTGATGGTCGGTGCAGACGGTGACGGGATGGAGGGCTATGTACCCAGCCCATTTCCTGAGAGCCATGACAATGGCATACGCCTCCTTTTCTCGGGGCGTCCACGTCCGTCTCTGGCTTTCCGCCAGGACTCGGCACCAGAAGGCCACAGGCACGTGCCTCCCATCGTCAAGCACTTGCTGCAACACAGCGCCAACGGCGTAGTCGGAAGCGTCGGTGCGCAGGACAAACCCTCGGTCGGGATCCACGAGGTGCAGACCCACTGCGGATAGCAGCGCCTGCTTCATCCCCTCAAAGGCACGGTCGGAATCAGCATCCCAGACCAGAGCCTTCTTGGACCCCTTCTTGGTCTCCTCTCGGTCGCCCTTGAGCATTGTCGTCATGGGGGCTGCATACTCGGCATACATTTTGATATACCCCGAGTAGTAATTGCAGAACCCCAGATACGCCCGTAGCTCAGAGACCGTTTTGGGCTTTTCCCAGTGCTCAATCGCAGCCACCTTGCCAGGTATGGGCTTTCGCTGCCCGTTCCCAACTACGTGGCCAGCGAAGACCACCTCGCTTACCGCAATGGTGGCGTTGTCACTGCTGCCCGTGAGTTTGTGCCGAACCAGAAGTTCCAGCACTCGAGTGACGTCCCTTTCATGTGCCTCCAGGAGCTCCTCGTAGCTCATACTGGGGTCCCCGGACGCGATGATCACGTCGTTCACGAAGGTCCGCACAGTCACGCACCGGCTCAAGCAGGTTCTCCAGCATCCGCTAAAAAGCCGCATCGCCGTTGGTAACGCCCATGGGCATCACCTTCCACTGGAGAGGTCCAAGTGGGGTGCTCATGGCTGTGCAGGCACGGGACTCCTCGGCGAGAGGCATCTGATGATAACCGTGTTTCAGGTCAATCACCGTGAAGATCCTCCGCCGGTGTTGCTTTTGCAGCATGTCCTCAATGAGGGGCAGCGTATAGCTGTCGTGCTGCGTTTGGGCGTTCAGGCCGCGGTAGTCGACCACGAGCCGCCACTCACCGGCAACCTTCTTGGGGACGACGAAGCACGGAGAGGCCCACTCGGAGTGGTACGGCTCAAGCCAGCCTCTCTGGATGAAGTCCCGGAAGATCTTCTCCATGGCCTCCTTCCTCTCGCCCCTCAGGGCAAATTCCCGGTGCCGATACACACGGGGGTCCTGCTTCAGTCGTATCTTGGCCTCGCCATACGGTCCACGCACCGGTGGAGGAAACACAGGCTTTCCGCTGAAGAAGGTATCACCATACTTCTGCTTCAGCCTGGCCCTCAATGCTTGGATCCTGGGGCAGTCATCGGACTCTGCCTCCGCTTTTCCAGGCACTTGAACCACGGAGCTTACTTGAGGGGTAGCGACCCCACTCGGTTTCGGCTCAGGTGGTCTTCCCAGGTGGCCCAAAGGGCCATCTCTGGTCTTGCCTCAGAACAGATCGCCGTAGGTGGGTGGGTTACCGCCAGGCGGCTCGTCCTGGCTGGACATGTGATCCAGCACCTTCTGAACGAAGGTATTCCCATCATAGGAACCGGAGACGATTGAGTCCACTTCCCACCAGGCTTTGTCCTGGCCTTTGCCCTCACGCTGGTTTCCCCAGTCGTGAAAGGGCTGATCCATATACCCCTGAACCAGATCCCCTCCTCTTCAGTGAGGGGGTCTTCCGATTCCGATTCTTCGATGTCAACAGGGGGAACCGCAAAGCATTGCCGCCATGGCTCCGCTATGATGCGGTTGACACACACGAAGTCCGTGGCGTCGGCCTGATCAAGGCCCCCATCCACATAGTGGAATTCCGTTGGCCATCTCTGGGGTGGCATGGGCTGTCCCTTAGCGTCCTGATAGACACTCTCCCCAGCGGGTAGGACGACCTTGTTTAAGGTCATGTTGGTCAATGAGGCTACCCAATGTCGGGTACTTTCCTCCTCGGTGCATCCCATAGGAACAACCAGCACTGCCTTGGAGCGGTCCTTGCGAATCTTCGCTATCGCTCTTGGAATGTCCCAACAGGGGCAATGGATCCGCATCAATCCCTGATGCGGACCCCAGTGCTTCTTCCACGCGGAGTCCTGGGCGCTCCAGTACTTCTCATAAACCCGAAGATGGGCGGAGGTTCCTGAAGAGAACGCATCCAGGGCCAGATCCGAAGCTCCCAAGTCCGCGACAACTCGGCTCGCCACTTCCGGCATTACGCCGTACTCCTGGTTTGCTGGCCCAGTTGGCTCAGTGCCCAGTGCGGCTACATCGAGCTGATCGCGTTCAGGGTGGATCCATTGGCATTCCACATGGTGCTCAGGTGACGAAAGCAACGAGAGCTGGTCGTCCTGGTACAGGGTCATGGAGGCCTGGGCCGGGAGGACGCCGGAGTCCGTGTCCATCATGAAGTCGTACCCGACGATCATGTCCCAGTCCATCTCGGCCTTGTAGAAGCGACCGTGCAGGAGGTTTTCTTTGCCGAGGTCTGGGCGGCTCAGCTCACGATGGTTCACGAACTGCAGCCCAATGGCCGCTTCCTTCGTGCCTCCCACCATCTACTGGCCGTTCGCCACCTTCAGCCTGACAGGTTTCTGACTGTCGGTCAGACACTCTGGCGGAAGTAGGCCAGCCTTGACCAAGCTGACCTGAGCGCCCGTGTCGACCAACACGTCGAAAACCTTTTCCACTTCCCCGCATAGGGCACGGACCTTAAGGTGCAACTGCCGCTCGCACCCAACTCGGCGCACGGCGTGCAAGCTCAGGATGTATGCTGAACCCCGATTGTTCACGCCGTACTCCTTCCATGTATGCCTCCTCATCACAGCGCCGGCGGCTGCGTTCAGCAGCCTCCCGTCGTACACCACGCGGCGGGCTGATGTCGAACTCCTCCAGGTCCAGGTCCAGGTCCTCACCTTCGCCGACATCCCTATCCACGTCTCCTCCGGGGACCTCATCCCTGAGTCCACCATAACGTCCACCAGCCATTAGGATTTGCTCCGGGGCTGGTGCAGGGCGCTGGGGGCGTACCTGTGTCCGCGATGGAGCACGGCGGTTGCGGTAGTCCGCGCTGAGCCACTCATCACGCCAATCCTCACTGCCACTGCCGGGCGGCACGCGCTCGTTGCGGCGGCCCGCGCTGTGGTGAGAGGGGGCGGTGAGAGAGGGGGCATTGGCGCCGGGGCGACTCCTGGGGGCTCCGCCGGGGGCGTGGGGTCTGCCTGGACCTGGTCCGGGTCCCCAGCCGTCGTCCGACGAGCCAGACTCCAGGGGTGGGTGGTCGCTGCTGACGCTCCCACGGGCCTCCAGCGCGTCCAGCCTCTGCTGCAGGCCGCTGATGACCGTGTTCAGCTGCCTGGTCTCGGCCCTGGCGATGTCCAGCTCTCTCTGCGCGCGCGCGGCGACCTCGGAGATGCGAGTCATCTCGCCCTTGCCCGTGTCTACCTCGCGCTCGAGGAACTGGACCTTCCTGCGGAGGTAGACAATCCACTGCCAGGTGGTTTCTGGGTCGCCGTTCCCTGGTGGGTCGTCGGGGTACCCAGGGGGTCCTCCAGGAGGGCCTCCGCCGGGTCCGCCCGGTTCAGGGGGTCCTCCCCCGCCCGGTGGTCCGCCTCCAGAGGGTCCACTTGGTGGGCGTCCTCCAGGGGGTCCTGATGGTCCTCCGCCAGGGGGTCCCTGTGGGTCTCCGCCCGGTCGCCTCGGTGGGTCCGAGGATGGGCGCTTCCTCGTGATGCCGAAGTCCATGTCGTCATCCTCGTCCATGTCGCCCCACCTGGGCGTCTCGGTCTCGGAAGACTCTGAGAACCGGTAGGGAGGAGGGAGATCCTCATCCTCACCTTCTGGCTCCATGGGGACGTCTCCGCATCCTCCGCCCGTACAAGCCACCACTTGGCGATGTTGGCGGCCTCGTTCATCCCCTGTCGCTGGACCGTCGCTGGCGGTGAAGAAGGGGTCACTGTCGTGGGGGTGTCCGCCCGCTGGCCTACGTGGCCTCTCGGGGGTCTTCCCCTTGACCTTCCTCCGTCGATGAGCGGTGGAGTCACTGCTCCCACTGCTGCGTCATCTTGGAGGAGGCGTCCCCTTCGAACAGCTTTCGAAGGGTCTCCACTCGTGATCCTCCCGGGGGAGTCTCGCGGCTGAGTTTGGCCTCTGCCTCCTCCATTGCGGCGGCGGTCGCTGCGGCAGCTCGCCTTTCGGCCTCCTCCCGGGCACGAGCCGCCTCGGCTTCCCGGGTCTGCTGCAGCCGCGCCTTCTCTGCTTCCAACGCCGCCAGCTCCGCCTCCGTCTTGGCCCTGTTCTCAGCGACCTTCCGTCGCGCGGCCTCGATGGCGTCCTTCTTGGCGGCGTCCGCCTGGGCCTTAGCCGTCGCTTCGGCGTCGGCCCTTTCCTCCGCCTCCTTCTTTGCCCTCTCTTGGGCAAGCGCCTCTTCCAGCGCCCTCACCTCGGCCTCCTTGCAGGCAATGGCCTCCCGCGTCAGGCGGGCTTCCTCGTCGGCTGCCGCCAACTCACCGTTGACCTGGGCAGTCGCTGCCCCATGGGCGGCTACGGCCGTGAGTCCGGCCGCAATGGCCGCCACGGTCTGGGCGTGGATGGCCATGCCATGCGTCCACTGCGCAGCCTCCTCCTGGGCGATGCCGGCGGCGCCCTCCACGGAAGCGCTGTGCTGCCTGGCCCGTTGCCGGGCAACCCGAAGGTTGCAGGGCACCCCACAGGCGCGCTCACAGGCGCGCGCCCAGTCCCTGTCGGGAGCGACGCTGCTGCTGGAGCTGGCCTGGTCGGCCGGCATCCTCCCGCGGTGGGCCGACTCCACGTCGCTGCTTGGGCTTGCTGGGGCCTGCTGGGGCCTCAGGAGCAGCGGACGGGGCTTGGCCTTGGTCTGCTTGGCGACTTGGATGAAGTCGCCGAGGGTGGCATGGCCAGGGTGATGACCACCATTGCTCCGTTGGGGACTGGGGGCTGGGGTTCCGCCCTTGGCGCCTTGGGCGGCTTCGGCGGCCAGGGACCCCTGGTACTCCCGCCACTTCCGGTCCCGCTTCCTGTCCCCGGCGGACCGCTTCCCCTTCCCCGGAGACGCGCTGCTGCTGCCTTGCAGCCTGCGCTCGCTCCCCGGTTCCGGGAAGTTTTTCTCGATCATGTCCCACATGGAGACGTTGATCGAGGCGCCCGACGGGTACTCGTTGGGCATCTCGTCCTCCTCAATCCCGTCAGGACGCAGGCCTTCGCCGGGCCTGTCCGGCCGGGTCCACGTCCTCCAGCGCCTCTGCTGGAAGCGGAAGGTGAACCCTTCCGCCCGCAGCCAGTCCTCCACGGCCTGCAGGCGGTCGGGGGCAATGTCCGTGCGGAGCTCGAAGCTCCTGGGCATGCCGCCTTCGCACTGGGGGTGGCTGTGGCGGTAGTGCTGGTCCCAAACCAACCCACGCAGTAGGTGCGCTGCATGGGGGTGGGGCCGCGGTCACGTCCTACCCGCTTCTTGCCAGTACACGATGGCAGCGGGGGGCGTACTTGCTCTTGAGGTCCACTCAACGGACTGGTGGTGGTTTATGAGGCGGGTGCTGCAGCACTGGATTGGGTGTGCGGCTGGTGCTGGACAGTCGGTGGTTGTGGAGGTGGTTGACGCGGCCTTGCTGGTCCGCCGATGGGACTCGCTGATGCAGGAGTCTTGGTCTGTGCACCTCTTTCACGGTCGCTGCGCGGTCAGGGCGATGCTCTGGACGGCGCTGCGGGCTCCGTGACGAACTCAGCGCCGTCGCTGGGCGGCGCTGCGAGCCGCTGCGCTGCGCTGCGAGCTGCTGCGCTGCGCTGCGAGCTGCGAGCTGCGAGCTGCTGCGCCGCGCTGCTCGGGGTTGGTGGCCCCGAGTGGCACGCGAGGGCTTGGTAACCACGCGGCGGTGAAACGCTTTTGACGCGTTCCCGTGGGGGGGCCGGCCACGGGACGCTGCGGTGGACACGCGCAAGTGTACAGGCAGGCAAAGCACTACGCTCACAGGGGCATCAATGCGCTCATGTCATGTGACAAAGCGTTTCAGAATCCTTGCCACTCTAAAATGAGGGAACGAAAGTATGTACAGCAACACATCAGGATATGTACACATGGGGTTGAGACTGGACTGGGGTAAGGGCATCACAGGACAATAGACACTCTATCCCAACTTGTCTCCCAATCCCAGGTCCGACCCTCTCAGTGGCTGGTGGGGGCGGGGGCTCAAACACAACCCATGCCCTGCTCCGTCCGGACCCTGAAACCCTGCCAATAGGGGGGGTGTATTGCCCAGCCACAGGCGAGTTTCTGGGAATCAAAGTGGCTCCAAGGCCAACCAACAGTGGCTCCCTATGCTCCCTCAACCGCAGGTCCCAACTTCACTCTGAGCGAGAGATATGGCCCCGCCATTATCACCCAGGAGTTGGTAGCTGAAAATCGGCTGTTTCAGCCCTAACTGATATTAACTCAAAAATCTCGGAAATCACCCCTTGTCTGGACCCGCCAGAGGTAGGAGCGAGGCAACCGACCCTATGCCCTTCGAGTACCAACTGGCTGGAACCCTCGGCCAACCTGGTTCCCCCTGAGGTCCCAGCATCAGGGCACCACGTGTTCGTCAAGTGGGGTCATGATGCCAAAATCACCAAAATTGGCGTCCCTCCCACGCGCGGCTCGCCCAGCCAGGGCAAGGCCGATGGCTCACAGGGTAGGGGGCAGGACCCAGGTCGAATATCTGAGTGTACAACTTGCAATTAGGTCCAGGCCCCCTGTAAGCATAGAGATATGTGGCCGCCAATTGACCACACGGAAGGAGGAAATTGGGGTCCCAAAATGGGGTCATTTTGGCTGCTCGAAATGAGCCAAAATTCGGGGTGCTCCCAATAGTATATCTCCACGCCGGCTTGGAGATCGGATCCGCCATTCCATACGCGATCCACCGGGAGTCCAACAAGGACTCCCATTTCCTTGGCTCTGGAAGATCTCCATGCCACTTGGCGTGCTGACGATCCCAGTTGGGTCCACAAGTGCAAAAATGGCAAAATTGTCCACACTCACTTTGGGCTAGCGCCTTAACGAAGGATGCTCCGCTTCGCCCACGTGGTGTGTGAACCATGGGGACCAATCCACATAACACCCATGTCATATATGGTCCATTGGTCCATGCGTCTGGCGTGCACGGATGGGCTCAACATAGTGCACGGCGGGCGGCAAAAGTGGAAAATTGCTCAAAATGGCCAAAGATGCGCACACTCATGGTTAGGGCAAATGAGGCGCATGCCCGACTTGGACCGGAGTGTGCCATAGGATTGGTATCAAGTCCTATGTGTCCAACATATCTTTTGAGCTTCGCCCAACTCCTCCGGTTTTGGGAATGGCAGGGTCGCCAAGTGCGCCCATGATTTGGGATAGTCCCAAATCGCCAACATGGCGGCCACAGTATGCCAATCTCAAGAGGAGTTATTCGCCGGGTTCAAGCTATGTTGGGCACTGAAGTATGTACCCTCATAACATACTTGGGTCATGATGTCAATTGAGCGCAACGTTGAGATACACGGTCGCCACTTGACATCATGACGGGTCAAAAACGGCAAAATTGGCACAAAGATACACAAAAGTGCCTTGAAAGGTGCACAATTATATTATAATATCTTCGGCTTGGATCGTGCAATCAACTAATCCTTCCAAACACAATGACTTGACACCAATGACCTCCGATTCCACATATGTGCTCCACTTGGGGCGCCTTGAAGGGTTACGAGCGCTACTTCCCAAGTGGGCACATGAAAGTATGGAAAATTGCAAAACACACACCTTGTTCCCAACGCATCGCTTTGGGATTGCCATACAAGCTTCCCTTCACGAAGGTTAGGCTTGCAATTGATCGTAGGGAGTATGGAGAAGAGGCTTGCGCAATATGAGGTCCATTGGTGGGTTTGGCTTGGAGCGATGGACCTGCCAAATGGGCACGCAACACAACACATGGCACATACCGGATATTGCCCAAAAAGGTAGCTTCCCCCGCGATGTGTCATGCCCCTCCAAGGGCATAACTTTGTGTCAATCGCTCATAGGAACTCAATGAGAGTTCCTATGCAACACCAACACTCGCGCGCTACACTCGAAAGTTATCTTAACGCACCCAATATCATGGCCAAAGAGTTCTAACGCAAACTCTACCCTCTTGACCATGATCCATTACACTAGCGCGCACGTGTGGAGACGCAAGGCATATAAAGCTTCCCAAATTACGTCAGGAGTATTGTGAATACATCCCACGTTTCCTTATTGTCCTTCCTCGCAAGCAGCACGAGATATGACCCTCACAGGTGGCCTCACGAATCAACTTTGTTTTGCCAATATCTCTAAGACAAATGGAGGGCAGTATAAAAGGAAAGTTGATTCGTGCATAGGGAAGCACGTAGATGAACTCCAAAGAGGTCAAATCAAGTGTGGGGATGTCGAAGTCGAAAATCCGATTTCGACATCCTGAAAAATTCAGATTAAGGTTGCGAGTGTAGAATGTGAAAATTGCGGATGCATCAATGCAGTTCCTGAAGACTTTAGAGCCTTCGTCGCGGATAGCGCTAAAATTTTCATTAATTACAGTTAAACTGGCGGTTACGGTAAAGTCGCGAGCTAACTGCCAGCTGCCAAAACAGTGAATATCAGAACGGAAACGTAAAAATTGACGGAAACAATATGAAAATAAAACCCTGTTGATTCCTGATGTTCTGATGTATAAATCTCTGCTGGCGGTGCATCGGTTGCCGATGCGGGGCTTTACGGCACGGAACACGCTCCCGCCGGGCTCGCACCGGGCGTCAACGAGCGCCTTTCGTACATGGGGTTAGTGGACCGGAGACCGGTCTTCCCTTCCGTACATGGGCTTAGTGGACTGGAGACCGGTTGTATGCCCTAACCTAGCCATGGGGTTCTGGGTACGGCTTCAGTATGACACACCCGACCAAACACACACCGCAAGCACACACACGCACACACGCACGGCAGCCACAACGCGCACGACCCCCCCTCCCACGCCAGCCACACCAACACGAAGAGCCACACAGCGCACACACACACACCAAGACCAAGGAGAAGGGTGCCCAGGGCCCCCACCACCACAACCAGTGGACCCCAGCCAGGAGTGGCGGGGAACCACGCCCACGGCCAACGGCCAGGGGAGGCAAGGGTCGGGGACACCAAACCGCAGACCACCGGCACACCACACACACGCAACCACACACACCAGCACACGCGGAAGACACACTGACCGCACCACCACACCACACCACCAACAACGCAGACACCACAAACACGCAACACACAACACAGCACGGCTACCGCGCACACCCACACACACCACAAACACACACAACAAAGGACACCCCCACCCGCGAAACACACCACCACAACCGGCGGGCCCCAGCCAGGAGTGGCGGGGAGCCGCACACCACCAGCGGCAGCGAAGCCCAGCCAGGAGTGGCGGGGAGTAGCACTCAGGAACCTCCGCCAGGAGTGGCGAGGGACCAACCACACCACACACCCGCCACAACCCCACCAACACACCACGGCCGCACACCACACACCACACACCACACACCACACACCACACACCACCGCCGACAGCGAAACCACCGCGCCACAAACACACACACCGACGGCGAACCACAACCAGGGGAGATGGAGACACGCACACAAGCAACACGGCCAGGAAAAGCGAAAAACGCCCCCCACCACCACCACTCCAGCCGGGAGAGACGGGAAACCCACCGGTGGAAACCACACAGCGAAATGGGGTGCGGGACGAAAAGGGCCCACAGGAGACGCAGGCAAGGGACCCAACCTCGGGGGTTTGGCCCCCCCCCCGGTGACCGTATCGGCCCCACCTGAGCACACGCAATGAGGAGGGATACGCCCGGGACCGTTGGTCAGCAGCCCGCGGTGGCACCGGCCCCGGGGGGTGACCAATGGTCCTGACCAAGAGCACTCCCCACTGCACATACTGCGGTTCGGGCCCAGCGAGGGGCTGCAGGTAGGGCACACCGTCCATCGGAACAGGCAAGAGACACGCCTATCCCGCAAGAACTCCCCTGCGACCCACAGTGTACCCGACCCCGGTGTGGGGAACGGCTGGAGTACCTGGCTACGGAGCAGGTCCATTTGTACCGAGCGGGTACAAATGGACGGCCCGTACAACAGAGTTACACCCCGACGGGGAGTGCAAGCATCGGCCCCCCCAAGGGGAAACACCAGGGGAAGGGACCCGAGCCGACGACAAGGACCCTCCCCCACCCACCACAGCCGGGAAGGCCCGGGCACGGCACCAGGGGAACACCGCCCCAAGCGACGCGGAAAAGAGACAGAGAGAGGAGGGCACGCAAAGGGGGCAGCGGGGGGACACACCACCAACAGACCCTAGCCAGGGGGGGCGGGGAACCACACAGCCGAGACGGGGAGGGGTCACGACACACAGCCCCCACACCCACACAGAGCCGCCAAACCAAGCCCAGAAAGGCGAGGACAGGCACCCAAACGCACCACCAACACACCGCACACACGCCCGCGCATGCACACGACACACACCACCACAATCGCCACCGGTACGAGCCCCACAAACGCACACCACACACGGAAGCGCAAGCACCGCCCGCACCACAAACGCAACACACGCAAACCCAAAGAACAAGAACCCAGCAACCCCCCGCCAAGGGAGCTGCAGGGCCGCTACCCAAGCACCCAGCACAACACCTGGGACACCCTCACCAACAACAAACCAACACAAAAAGCCACCCAACACTGACCAACGACTGCACCCAGCCGGTGCGGTCCCCCACCGACCCGCACCCAGAACCACTGCCACCAGCATCCACACCATCAAGAACACCAACACCACCAACAGTCAAGCCAGCACAACAGCCTCACCAACACCATCACCGCCGGCACCATCGCCTACGATACCTACGCACCGACCAACAGCGGATACAACGCCTAGATCACCCAAGCCAACAGCATCAAACACACCATCGCCAGCATCACCCCACCATCAGCGTCGCCTCCGGTAACCTCCGCCACCAGAGAAAACCAAAGCCACCACAGCCGGTGAGCCAGCAAACCACCAAGCCCCGGCCAGGGGAGGCGAGGGCACACGCCCAGAACCATCAACAACAACACCCTCGCCACCAAAGCAACCACAGGGCGCCATCCACCACGCAGTCACCAGCGGCACCCACACCACCGGCGGCACCACCCTCACCAACAGCATCACCAGCAGCCCACGCCACCTACAGCACACCCGCCCAGACAGAGCCACAGGAACCAGCCAACGCCCAACCCCGAACACAGGCCACTGACAACCCACACACAGACCCACACCAACCACCAGCAGCATCAACAACATCAGAGACGTCGTAAACCATGGCAACGCCCGCAACGACCTCACCACCGGCATCACGGATGGCACCACTGACAGTGCGACCTCACCAACAGCAACCCGGAGCGTCAACAACAGCCACCACGGCGACACCACCCGGTACGACACCATCGGCAACAAGGACACCAAGGGGGCCAGGGCCAACACACCAGCCAGCGACGCCCATGGAAACCTCCGCCAGGAGTGGCGAGGTCCCGCCTCCGCCGTCAGAACACCAGCAGGGCAACACCTACAACACCCTACAACGCCAACACTCACAGCTCCCCCGGCGCCGCCTCCTCAACACCAACACCAGCACCACCGACAGCGGCAGCACGGCGACACAGCCACCCACCCGCAGCATCGACACCCTCGACCACAACCGAAGCAACAGCTGCCACTACAGACCCAAGGACAGCCGAAGAAAATATCCTAACACCAGAGACAACCGGCACCACCAGGACCACAAGCCAGTCAAACACCAGCGACGGATGGCACGCCCAGAACCGCCGACCACCAAAACGCAGGCGGCACCCAGCACCAACACCAACAACACCCACGCCATCAGACCACCACGAGACACGCCAACCACCACCGTGACACCCTCACTGTCGGCAACACCAACGCCGCCAACACCCACGGCAATATCCACACCACCGCCAACCCCACCAACGACGAGCCGAGGTACCGTCACCTACAACACCCCTACCACCACCAACACGACCCCGGCACAGAGTAACACCTAGGGCGCCCCAACCGACGGCAACACCAAGGACGTCAGCCCGGCTGGCGAACAAACGCCACCAGCGCCACCCACCAGGCCCCCAGCCAAGGGTGGAAACAGCAACACCACACACCATCACACCCACTGCATCGACATCACCCGGAGCATCGTCAACATCAACCAGGGGTCCACACCACCCAAGCAGCACAAAACACCACAGCAAAACCACCACATCCACAACCCTCACCACCAGCGACACCAGCAGCACCCTCCGCCAGGAATGGCGAGGAGAAAACCCAACAAAGCGGAGCCACCCAGCGTCCCTGGCACCCTCACCATCGGACCGCCACCACCAGCACCAACCCCCAACACACCACCGTCACCAACGCCACCGACCCCTGACGCAACAACCACACAGCCCGCACAAACCGCACCTGCCGAACAGTCACCGACACCACTTGCACCACCCTCACCAGCGATCAAGCCCGGTGAACCACCTACGACCACGAAACGCAGGCACTAAAAACCAGAGCATCGCCGACAACACTCCCAGCCAACCCTCAAGAACACCACCGAAAGCAGCACCGTCGACCGAAAGCCACGACACCCTCACAAACCACCAGGGTACGGGTCCCCCTTCCCACCCTCCACCATCTGCACAACCAGCGACGACATCACCAGCACCAACCGAAACACCGACAACGGTAGCCTCACCAACAACCGACACCCCCACTACCGCTGCCACCCACCAGTCACGCCACCCACCGTCGGCGCCACCCACCAACGCCGCACCCTGAACCACACCTACACCCGAAACCTGCACCAGCACACCCGGCCGGGCCGTCAATGGCACCGCCGCCCATGGCACCGCCTACACTCACCAGCGCCACCGGCACCCCGCGCGAGGCCAGGAACCCTTGCGGTCACCGACGGCCTCAACGAACACCAACACCACCAACACCACCACCGGCGGACGGGGACTACCCACAAACCAAGAACAGCTCCACCACCAACAACCAATACACCACCTGCGGCACCCCACTGTTGCCAACGCCACCACGGCACCTATCACACCTCCACCACCGGAGGCGACGTGGGCCACACCACCCGTCATCTACAGCACCCTTGCCACCACCGCCACGTCAGGCCCACAAACGTTACGCCCCAACGGCCAGAAACAACACCCTCACCATCGACAGCACCGGCAACACCACATACGCCCCATACGTCACCCTCGCCATGCTCACCAACCATCACCCTCGCCATCAGTGTCCACAACATCAGAGGCACCAACACCACCGGCGACGACGACAGGAACAACAGCTGACCCACCAACTAACCACCATCAACCATAGCTCAACACCAACCTCATCTACGCTAACGTCCATACAACCCTCGCCAACAACACACCCAGCGGCACAATCATCCACTCCGACACCCACACCACCCTCACCAGCAACATCACCACCACCCCCCAAGGGTCAGGGCTCGCGGGGAACGGAACGGCAGAGCGGACACGCCACCACCCGCACGCGTCACCCACCCTATCGTACACCGCTCCGCAACACGCCCCCCCGCTTCCCCCGACAGGACGTGCGCTGCAGCCCACTGCTGGGACGACGACTACGACGTCCTCCCAGCCATCCGACCCCTACTGGCAGCCACGGCCCCACGCCCACAAGCCCAGCAGCAACCCACGGAACCGCAGGAGCCCGACCACCCCATGCCACCACGCTCCATAACCCCCCGCGTCCACCGCTGACCAGAACGCGGAACACCAGCGAGAGGAGCCCGACCCCGACCGCGCCGCCACGCCCCCACCGCCCCCCCTTCCAAAGGACATTAACGCCACACTAGCCAGCACCCTAGCCCCCATGGACGCCGAGCAGTACTACCAGTCCATCCAACGAGACCTCCCTGAGGACCACGCGACCCTCCAGGGGTGGAAGCAGGAGAAAAAGAACGACAACGAGTGGGGCACAGAGGAAGACCTTCTCTGGGAAGACACCTGGAAAGGCACCACGGACGCCTTCCTGGAAGCAGCAGCCGAAACCTACCCCCGCCCGCCCGGGGACACTAGACACGGCCTCCACGCCCTCCTAGCGTTCCACAGCTGGAAACACCGCCACACCATCACCCTCCACCCCCTCGACCACAATCCACACCGATGGACACCTGAAAAAGGACGCCACCGCCGCCATCACCGTACAGCAAAGCCCCGAGAACCCGGAGGAATACCACATCACCTGGAACGATCCGGCACCCCATCCCCCCCCTTCCCCCACCCTCCCAGATGTCTTCGCCACCATCAGCGCAGAACTCCAGGAGGCAAAAGCCCCACAACAACTGGACGAAGAGATGCCCCAGGCACCATCACCACCAACCACACAAGAAAAACCCCACACAGAGTCCCTCACCCACCCCATCACCACAATGGAGCTCCCCCCACAACACCGCACGACCCCAGACCGAAAAGGGTTTCGAGACCTGCCACGGGAATGGGCGGTCCACAACGGCACACTCCGACGGGACGAAATCACACCGGGGCTCCAGGCCATCCGCCTCCACTCAATCACCAAGCCAACCACCACCTGGGCACTACCGACGGGCCGCCACCACCTCCTCCTCACCGTCCAAGGCGATGCCACAATCACACCCACGGAGGGAGACCCTGTAACAGCAGCCCCCGCCCACGCCGTCCACATACCCCCGCAAGCATCGTCGGCACCTATGAGGGTACATCCAGGCACCACCCCATGGCAAGCCATTGTCATCACCTACCCCGCCCCCAACGACCACACACACACCTGGCAGCAATGGTGGGAGGACATCCGGGGGGACCTCCTCCAAGAACATCTAGGGCTCACGCGCACCCACCACACCCTACAACCGATACGGGGAGTAGGCAAAGCAACACACGACATACACACCCCGGGAGTATGGGCGTACGCCACACCCATAAACCCACAAGCAGCGGAGGACATCAAGACCGCCCTATCCATCCAGCAAGCCCAGACCCAAACCCCGCACCGCAACACCCAACGAGGCTACACCATTTGGTGGGCATACCAAGACCACGACACCCTCACCCCCCAACCGGGGGCCTCCCCTCTAGACACCAACACAACCGCCCTCCTCCAAACTGCAGCAGCGGCAGCCACACAGGTAGGGGCCCCGGAAACCTGGGGCCCACAATACCTGGTCGAAACCAAATTGGCGCCCCACGCGAAGGCCCAGGACAAGCCCCCAACACCGGAGCCGCTCCACCCCCCACTCAAGCTACACCCGACAGAACACACCCCCGGGGACCAATGGGCGACCCACTACATCATCCCCAACACCACCAACTGCAAGAACGACACCGCCAAGATCACCGTCACCCGCCACCTCCCCCACACCACACAGGTGTATGAGCTGACGGCCCCCAACGTCCTCGTCACCCGTCGCCGACACGACGAGCAATACACCATACAGGCGGAAGGGGACGCCGCGACCACCCTGTACACATGGGCAACACGGGGGGACCTCCCACACCCCACCATCCACCACGCCTCCTCCTGGCCCACCCCCTTCCACACAGTGGACCGCCCCAACAAGAAGCCCAAACACACAGGTATGCACAGCCCCGCCCAGGAGGCTCAGCACCGACACGATGCAAGGCGCAAGGCCCGCACCCTCCACGACGACCACACCATCCCCCGCATCAGCGCCCCCCCCGCCAGAGTGTCAGATGCCACCCACAACCGCACGATCACAGGCATCACCTCGGACTGCCTGAACCCAGCGGCGTCGCGGGCAGACGCCGTATGGATCAGCGAAGGGCGCTCCCACACACGGGCGGTGGCGCGTCCCCACAACATCCAGCCCCACAAACCCCAGCGCGCCGTCAGACCCTTCGCCGTACTCGTCACCCCGTACAGCATCGACCACCCCCGGTGTGAGCACCATAACCCGCCCTGCTCCACCCCATGCACCTCGCCCCTGCGCCAACCGCTGCCGGCCCCCACCATCACGGGCAACATGTACCTGGGCACCGTACCGGGAGACCCAGGCATATACATCCTGCCCAACAGGTCCAGGGAACACGCCATCCCCCTCCACGGTGTAGAATCCCTCGCCCTGGGACCGCCCCCACCAAATCACCAACACCAGCACATCCCGGGGGACAAACAGACACAGTCGCCAGACGGGGGAAAAAACGCCCACCAACCCGCCCTAGCCCACATCACTGTCCCCCCCTGCAGCCCACCTACCAAAAGACTTCGGCACGGAGCGCCACATCGTCCTGGAGGGGCAAGCCCACCACATCATCACCGCCGCCCTGTACACCCTCGCCGCCCACGAACGCCACTGGGACCCCACAACCATCCCAGCGATGCCCCCACCACAGCAGGTCCCCAAACATCCCGTCACCCCCTTCCAAATCGATCAACTCCTAAGCCGCAGGGCCACCCCACCCCTCCACCCCTCCAGGATAGAACTAGCCATCGCATTGTGGGACACCCTGGACACCCCCCCCCAACAAGCCGCCATCCACATCCTCAAAGCGGACGCCCAATGGTTGGTCCTCCACTGGGCACACGGAGTCCTCATGGTGGCCCAGGCCTACGGCCCAGAAATAGACCCGGAAGACCCCCAACAGGGCTGGCATCCACTCCTTCAGGCCACCACCCTCACAGACAGCGAAGGCGCCCCCTGGGTAGCCCTCCACACAGCACTCTACTGGGCTCAAGGCTCCCCCAACGGCCCAGACACACCGGAACCCACGGAGGCCTGGGTCATGCGGGCAAAGGCCATGAGGAACTACCACCTTCACCACCCCTTCGACGACAGCCCGGCCGCACTGCCATGGCCAAAAGATCCCCCAGAGACCGTGCGCAAGCTCGCCGACATCATGCGCAGCCACGCAAAAGCGAAAATGCAAACACCGGCAGAACCCCCACTGAGGAGTCCGGGCCAGCAAGCAACGCAGCCCTTCTTCAAACCCCACGCCCCCCGGGCCCCGCTACCTCCAGTCCCACCAAAGCGAGCAAGACAAAAAGGGGGCGCACCCGCCCCGGACCAAGCCGGAAAAGCAGCGACCTCCCGACCCCCCGCATCCCACCCGACCCACCCAGCGAACCCAGACCAAGCATCCTCGTCATCCTCCCTCCGGCCATTACCACCGCCCCACCCGGACCAAGCATCCTCGTCATCCTCCCTCCCATCACTACCACCGCCCCACCCGGACCAGGCATCATCATCATCCTCTCTCCCGCCACCAGCACCGCCCCCGCCAGAGGCGTACCCAGGATTCGAAAAGGGCGCGAAGGTCCAGCAGCCCTTCCGCAACGACCACACAGGCGACTCGATCTGGTGTGAGGGCACGATCTAGTACTGCCTCCGCAACACGGGGGACAACGAGGGGCCACAGATCCGGGTGATCTGGCACCGCCAAAAGGAGCTAGACCAAGGCAGCAGCGCCCCGGACAAGCCAGAAGGCTACACCCCGGAGCTCACCAGCGCCCACCCCATCCGACTCCGCACCGAAGAGAACAAGGCCCACAGAGGCACCAAATACACTGGGGGGCTCCCCCCGGAGTGGAGCCAAGGCCTCCCCCCGCCGCGCCTACCCAAGGGCCCACCAACCGGCAAAAAGCCCCTGAGCCCCAGTCCCCCTCCCTGACGCGGCAATGGCCGAGGGCACAAGCCTCCACAGCCCCGGCCCGCCCCCACCGAGACCACCGTCAACCTCCTCGACCTGAACCACCAGGCTGTCACATACTCCAAGGAGGCCTCAACCGCCCTCCAGGAGATCCCGATGGCACAGGGGCCGGGGTGCGTTCCCCACCTCCTCACCTTCCAGGAACAAGGCCTACAAAGCGACGACCCCCCAGAAACCACCCCCATATATACCCCGGACCAGAAAGCGTACAAAAGCTACTGGCACAAGGGGACCCCCCTGTACGCCCAAGCCGGCATCCACGTCCACCTCGTCCACCACCTCAGCGTCCCAGGGAGGCTAGGTGTCTATAAGGTCGTCAGAGACGGATGGCAACTCAACGTCATCAACGCCCATGTCCCTTTTGGCAACGCCACGGAACCCCTCCTCCAAGCCCTGTCCGAGGCATACCGCCAGATGGCCATGCTCGCCCCCACAGTCATCATCGGCGACATGAACGCCGCCCCCACCCCGGCAGACCGAGGGGGACGGGCCACACCCCAGGACCAAGCAGTCTGCGACACCATTGAAATGCTGGTGCTCGTGGACCTGACGGCCAACCTCGAAGGCCAACCATCCCACTTCCCCCACCAAACAGATGCCGCCCCATCCCGCATCGACGTATGCTATGGCGACCCCACCACCATCATCCGGGCGAGGCCCGATATGGACCCCTCCCGCTGGGACCCACAGGCCATAGCCCCCTGCACATGCGCCTCACCATCGCCAACCCTCCGCCCAGCCCCCCAGGGGATGCGGACCAAGGCCTACCGGCCCCCCTGAAGATGCGCCCACTGCATGACAAGCATGCCTGGTCCCAATGTCACAGGGCCATAGACCGCGCCTGGCGCATCCAACCAGACCCCACCGACCTACTCACAGCCATGCGCACGGCCGCCTTCGCCTGCGGCTTCCAGCAACGCCCCCAACCAGACGACGACCAACCACCCACGGCCCTAGGGGACATGCACCATTAATTCTGGCATGCGAAGCAACAACTGGCGACCCTCCTCCACACCGACACCCCCCAAACCTGCCGCCAGATACACCAATGCAGGACACAGATAGCCCACATCAGGGCAGACCTGCAGCGGTGGCACATCCACAGGCAATAGCGCATCGCCCAGGAACACGAACGGTATGTGCAACATGAACTCCCCTACAAGGCCATCCGCCACCTCAACGACGCCATGACCGACACCAGCCACCGCACCATCACCACAGTCCGGCAGGAGGACGGCTTCCTGACCAACCACCCAGCCACAGTGCTCCAAGCCACCCAAGACAGTTTCCTCCGGCAACACACCCCCACCCAAGACACACTGGACCCAGACACCCAGGCCAAAATCGACCGCCTCCCTCGGGTCTTGTACCACGCCCAGAGGAGGCAACTGGAAAAACGCCCCTTCACCATCCATGAAGTCCGGAAGGCCATCCACAGTCTCCGGCAACACAAAACCCCACACTACGACGGCCTCCCTGCGGAGGCATACTACAACCTCCCCGCCCACCTTCTCCGCATCCTCGCCCATCGCCTCTGGGACATCGTCACGGGGCAGACCCCCCTGCCACCAGACCGGGCAAACGTTGTCCGCCCCCTCTACAAAAAAGGGGACTGGGCAAACCCGGACAACTGGCGCCCCATAGTCTGTGCGGTCACGGAGGTCAAAATCGTCTGGACCATCCCCCTACCCCGCATCCGCCCCCACCTGGACCCCCACATACCAGCCAGCCTCTGGGGGGCCATCCCAGGCCGGTCCTCACACGAGGCCATCTTTCTCGAGGACACCATCGCAGACATGGACCCGGTGGACCTCATCATCGCCTCCCTGGACGTCAAAGGAGCCTTCCCGAACACCCCCTGGCTCCTTCTAGAAGCAGTGTGGAAACGCCTGGGCCTCCCATTCTACAACTTCGCCTCCGGCTACATCCGCACCCGCAAATACACGGTCCGCACTGGAGCAGGCCTCACCCCCTTCCTGGATCCAGGCAGCGGGGTCCCCCAAGGGGGAGCAGAGGGCCCCCTCCTGTACCTTCTAGTGACGCTCCCCCTGGCCCTCGCAATCGAGCAGGATTACCCGGCCTACGCACCCTACCCCCTCCTCTCCCCCCTGGTCGGCTTCGCGGACGACTCCAACCTCACGGTCGCACACACCCCACACGAGCCCCATGTCCCGGACCCCGGGCCAACGGTCACCCAACAGGCTAATGACTTACTGGACGTGACTGTCTCCTACCTCTCCCACAACAACCTCATCGTCCACCGCACAAAGTCAGTGGCCATGTTCAAGGGGTCTGCCACACACCCGACCCTAGGGCCACAAGGGCCCCCCATGCAAGTCGTGACAACCACCACCCACCTGGGGGTAATCCAGGCCACCAACCCTGAGGACGCCACCCTCCCTCCCAAGTTGCAATCACACCTCGCCCATCTCCCCAGATATGCGTCCCCGACCACCAAGGCCCTCTCCCTGTCCCATCAGAGCCTGGCGTACTACCTCACCGGGGTCTTGAACGCCTCCATAGGATTCCAAGCATTCCACCTGACACACCCCACCACCACCCTCCAGCCAGCCACACGAGCCGTGACCAAGGCATGGGCAGCACACGGGGGCTGGCCCACCTCCACACCAACCCGCACCATCCGAGCGGCATGGCCCCACTATGGGGACGCCATAGGGGACGAGGTGAAAGCGGCCTACACCAGACACACCGCCCTCCTCCTTCACCGCATGACCAGAAACCACTCCGTGGAGGTCCGCGAGGTCACCACAATCCGCCTCCAAGCCGCACAACGGGCCCGCAACACATGCCCGCGCTGGGTACTCCACCAGACGGGCATGCCCACCAACATGAACACGCGCCTGTGGAACCACCTGCAGCTTCTCCTCCGGTCCCCACACCACGCCATACTCACCAACCACACGTGCCCAGAGGAAGGGCCTCTAGCGGTCCTCTGCGGGGACCTCCACCATCACCCCAAGGGCACCATCCACACCATAGACCTTGTCGGGGCCTCCATCACCATAGTATACATCACCCTCCCCCAAATGCGGATCCTGCACCACAGCGGGGCACACCACACCCCCTTTCTACAGCCTCCTGAATGGCCTCAATACCGCCTCTTCCACCAGTACGTCACGCAGACGGCACGAGCAGCGGGACACACTCTGCCGGGAAGCAAAGACATGCACACAGCCTACTGTGAATTCACAAAGCAACACCCCCGACCCATCCCAGCGACACCGCCCTACGCACCCATCGGCTCGAAACACGAACCCGTCCCCCCTGGTAACGGGCCCAGTCCCACCACTAACCATACTACTGGCCCTGAATGAAGCCAAACCCACGCAGACCACCGTCATCCACCACGGGGCAAAATGGCGCATACCGAAACACCACATGAGCGCTCGAGACCTACCACGGGTCCCCCATGACTCCCAGAGCATGCCACGCACATGTTGGGCCTGTGACCCGAGGCACCAACCACACCATCGCCCGTACTACACCTCATAGCACGCCACCACACCCACCCCACAACCCACCTACCACCACAGGCCTACGCATGGGTAGCCCCATGGTTCCACCGCACCGACACTAACCCCACGGTAGCATGGAACCCTGACCACGCGCCCAAAAATATCTTCACCACTACACCCACATGGCCCCGCCCCGACCCGGCAGGGGTCGCCATCCGTTACAGCATGTACGAGCCAGGCAGCACGGGCAAGCACGAGCACCCCTACTATCCGCTCCACCACTCCTGCCACACACCGGAGCACCGAACACGAACCCTGACATGCCACGACCTAAACCCAGACACAGCCTACATCCTCCACTACATCTACTGCTACCTCACACAAGGACATCCGGAGCAGGGAGTCATAGCCCAGTCCCCCGAAGCGAAACACATCATCTCCAAAGGAATAGGGGTATATGCCACCCCCATCCTGCAGCCCACAACTCAAGTAGCCCACCTCACCACGGGCCTCGCCATATACGCCTACCTGCCCATGAACCCATGCCGCCTCCCCCAACCATCACCGGCGGACCGGCTCTTCTTCACCGACGCCTCAGGCGAATCCGCCCTCACGCCCATCACCGGGGGGGCCACCCTGCAGCTAACCCACACCGGGGGACACTACCACATGGACCACCACACAGGCCACACCACCTATGGGGCCTCCTCCCACGGGGAGCTACAGGCCATGGCCAACGCCATCACCGAGGTCGCGGCCCACCTACCCGCCCACTCCCCGCACATCGTCCGGATCTGGTTCGTGGTAGACGCCACTGTCGACACACACCTGCTCCTCCGCATAGCAAGGCAACCACCTCACAAAGCCACCGCGACGAGCCTTGGCACCCAGGCACTGCTGCTCTGGAAAGCCCTTCGCAGCCTTCCCCCCTACGGCCAACTCCACATCGTGAAACAAGAGTCCCACAGACACCAATACGGAAATGGTAAGGTCGACAACCAGGCAGTACACCAGCGCACAACGCACCTACCAGCCCTCCAGATCCCTGACCTCGGCCGAAACCACATACACCTCCAACACATACCCCCCGTACCCGAGCCCCAATCAGACCCCGGACTGGGTACCAGAGGACGCCCCCTATTCCCCCCACAACAGAGCATACCACTACCCCAACCCCATCCAACATCTTGCCCGCGTGCTCGGCGACGCAGACAGCCGGGCGCACATCCAGGAGCTCCAGGACAGACTGCAAATCCCCCTCTACCACTCAGCGCTGCGCCCAGCAAACTTCCCAGCCCACCTCCAAAAACGACGCATCCAGCTCCCAAGGGAGCAACTACCATTCCTCACCAGGGTCGCCAGATGGCTCGCCTGCAAACACATCCACGTCCCCGAAGAACACACCCGTTGCCCGTGCGACCACACCGACCCGGAGGACTGGGAACACTTCAAGAAATGCCCCCTCCATACAGGCGGGGACACGCTAGTGGGCTTGTCCCCGGCGGAAACCCTACGACAACAGGAAGGAGGGCCAGCCCACAGCCACGCACACCAGGCCACCGAACACCTCTTCCGGGATCCCCTGGTCAGGGAAGCAACCATGAGAGGGTCGGTGACACAGGCCCTGCACCGACACCTCACCAAACACACGGAAAGCCCCATTGAGGCAGCAGCGCACCTCCAGCTAGAGGCAGTCCGCAGAGCAGCGGCCCAAATGGTACACCGCAAACACCCCCTGTTAATACACGCGGAGCAACTCACCGACCCCACCGCCAGGGAACACATGCAGCGTCTCATCCATTACCATGCCGTGCATGACCCAGACGTCCACTAACCCACTCCGCGCCCCGCACGCGCCCCCCATCTCCATCCACAGGCCTCCAAGACACCAGCAAAGCGCCCAGAGGCCCATTTCTCACCCAAGAAGACACCCGGCACCGCCCAGCCCGGCCGAGCCAAACCATGGCCAACCATACGTCGACGTAGACGCGCAAGACCCCGGCAGCCGATCCAGCCCGCCCCCCCCGGACCAGGGGCACCCCCCCCTCACACCGGCCACCATCCGCGACCCCGACCTCCTCCGAGCAACCCTCCAAGGCAGGGCCCCGACTACCCCCCTGGGCTGGTACCTCCTACAAGACAACTGGACCAAGCTCACCGTCACAGCCCTCGGGGACCTGACCAGCCCAGGCAGCGGCCTCCATGAGGCCATCGTGGACCTCGTACTGGAGCCAACAAACACACCCAGGGCCAGCATGTCTGGATCCCCCCCATCGAGTGGGGCCAGGCCCTGACGCACGACACCGGCATCGACGTCACGCGTCGAGGGAAGGTATGCCTACGACGGGCCCCAGCGGAGACGGACCACCCAGCGGACCCGAACCGCCCGGAGCAGTGGGAACAGGCCACCGCACCAACCCGCGACACTGCCCTCCGTGCCGCCGGCCTCTGCACCCCAGACGACGACCTCCCCCCCCCACCTACAGACAGTGACCACCCCCCGCCGGAGGTCTAGATTACAGTCCTCGAGCGCGGGCACTATTACGTGATAGCCGCTACGGCTACGTCCCCCGGCCCGCAATGGCTCGTCAAAGGGACAGACACCATGTTCGCCACAGGGACCGTCCCACCAGGGGCAGTAGGGGACCCCACCACCCAGCACAGGGTCCTCAGGGGCGTCCTCCAGCCAGGGGACAAGCCCCCAGCACGCGCCATGGCCCAAATCACCTCAGGGAAGGCGGGCTACCACCTGGGATTGGCCATGCTCTGCCTAACCCACTGGATCCAGCGCCACTGGCCACCCACATGGACCATGCCCTGGGTTTGGGCCATCCCCACCTCCCACACAAAGGTCGAAGCGGGCCCAGACACGCGACCAAACCCCACCCCAGACCGCAGCAATCCCTCACCTGCGGGTACCACGCCATCCACAGGGTCCTCAACCACGTGGGTCTTAGCCCAAAGCTAGCATACGCCCTTCCCACCACTGACCAAGAGGTCCACCAGATACGCAAGCTCGTCTGCAAAATCCTTGTCGCGGCAGCAGAAGACAGCAAGTTTCTCCTCCAAACCGCCCGGCCTACAACTGGCCACGCAAGCGCGCCGCAGCGAGCGGACACATACACCGACACGGCACACCCCACTGCACAATCCCAGCTCATGCCCCTCCCCTCTCGCTGCTCACCCGGAGACCCACACACGCCCACCATCGCGTGCAGCCCCAGGCCCCGCGACACGCGCCTCCCCCACCCGCCCGAACACCAGAACACGCCCGCCACACACCCATCCGCCGGACACCCCTCACCAGCCCCCACACTCGACAACCCACACACACCCGCCGAGAGGAGCCCCGCGCCCCGTGGCACGCCCACCCCACCCAGTGGCCCGCCCACGCCCCCCGCACACAACCCCCCGGCCCCTGAATGCAGCCCATGCGAACTGTTCCCCTCGGCGGACGCCAACCAAAACAACCTCGCACATTGCAGGACCCGGGCCCAGCCAAGCCCAGAAGGAGAAGGCCGAAGCCCCGTGCCTCCCTCCCCCGCCGCTGCCGACCAGACCGGCCCGCCAGGCCGCCAGGTCACAACCGGGCCCCCCACCCGCCCGCCCCAAACCTACAGCCCGAGGACATGCCCTCCATCGTCCCCGCCGTGGCTGCAGCAGAAGCCGCCGCCCGCAAGCCCGCTCGCATCACAGCCCAACCTGTGTCCACCACCTCCTCCTCATCCTCAGCCTCGTCCACCTCCCCCACCTAATCCTCCGACCCCCCCCTCCCCGCCGCCCTCATCCTCAAGGCCACGGCAAAAGCCAAAGCCGCGGCCCCACGCACCGACCCCCAGACCCCCACACAGGCGACTCGGGCACCCCGGCAACGCACAGGGAAGACCCCCGACCCGACATCAGCGCCCTCACACCTCCGGACAAAAGTCCTCCTGAACCTGGAACTGGACCCCAACCCCAAACCCGACCTCAAACCAAAGCCGGCGCCCACGCGAGCAGACACAACACCGCAAACGCAACAACACAACCCCAACCTAAACCACCCCAACCCGGACCCTCACCCAAGCCACGACCCCCCACCCACCACAACCCACGCCCCCCTCCCACCGGCACCCACCACCACCGCAGAGGCGGCCACCCAACACGACCCCGTCCAAGCCCTCGTCCGGATCCCCGTCACCAAGCGCCCCGTCATCCATTCCCCGCAAACCACCACGACCGCCGGCAAAAACAACCCAGGGACGTGGGACCCCTCGGCCACCGTCACCGCCAAGCCCGGCCCCCAACCCGCCCCCCCTGCAAACCACATAGTGCAGCCCCAGGGGCTGCCCACGATGCCCAACCCCCCACCCCCACAAGGGGGACCGGAAAACCCACAAGGGGTCCATGGGCCATACCCGCAACACCAACCCCACCACTACCAACACCACCACCACCAGCGGCCCCACCACCACCACTACCAACACCACCCCCACCACTACCACTGCCCACCACCCTACCCCACCGGGCCACAACCCCCCGTGCACGAACAGCACCAGCAAATGGGATGGCAGCCACCGAGCGCTCCACCCGCATACCCCACCTACCGCCAGGGGCCACCACCCCCGTACCAGCCACCCCCCCCGTACCAGAAGCCGTATCCGTATCCCCCCGGCCACCACGTCCACGCCGAAGGGGCCCCCAGGGCCCAACCCCGCCAAGGACAGTCACTCGACCCATACCACCAGCCGCTGCCGCCACCACACCCCTACGTGGCGGATCCATGGACGACGGGGGACCTCCCCCCCCCCCAGTACCAGGCGGCACAACGCTAAGCCCCCCAGGACCCGCCGACGCCTCCTGACGGGCCTGACTCGAGCGATGAGGCCCGGTCCCGCAAACGGCGGCGCTCCCGCTCCCCCCCCGCACGGCACACTCGCCCACGGCGCCCACACTCCCCACACCGCCACCGCGCCTCAACCACCCACTCGCGCCGCTCCCGCGACCCCGGGTGCCACAACGACCCCCCGAGACCCCGCTTCCGCCGCCTCCGCTCCCCCGGGCGCCACCAAGAGCGCCGACGCCGCCCCATGTCCACCTCCCCCTCCCCCCTCCGGCCATACAAGACCCCCATTCCCAGCCCCCGCCCCCACCGCTCCCGCTCCCCCCGACGCTGCCAGGCCCGCCACCGCCGCCCCACATCCACCTCCCCCTCCCCCCACAGGCCCCGCCAGGCTCCCCGTTCCCCCCGCCGCCCATACCCATCCACCACCCCCAGCCCCCGCCACGGCCATTCCCGCTCCCCCGGACGCCACCAAGCGCGCCACCGCCGCCCCATGTCCACCTCCCCCTCCCGTTCCCCCCTCCACCCGTACCCATCCTCCACCCCCAGCCCCCGCCACCGCCGCTCCCGCTCCTCCAGGCACCGCCACCCCCGCCACCACCGCAGGTTCACGTCCTCCCCCAGCCGCTCCAGGACCCCGGGCACGGGCCCCTCCCCCCCCCAAGCCCCCCGCCCACCTCGCCTGGTGGTCTGCCCCCGCTTTGCAGGAGCTCCGTCGCTGGGTCAAGTGGGCCGGGGGAGCGGGAAGGTACGATGGGGTGCACATGGTGCATACCTTCAAGGAGGTGCGCACCCGCACCCTCGCCGACCCCAACGAGGCCGCCCCGGAGGCCATCATGCCACAAGCGGCATGGGAGGCCCTCTTCCGCGATGCGGTCCAGGGCCTCCGCCCCCCCTACACCTCCCAAGCCCTCCGCCAGTGGCTCCGGGCCACCCACACCCAGGCTTGGGCCATCGGCGCCCCCTCCCCACCCCGCCCCTCCCGCCACCACCACACCAGGAAGGGGGAGGACAAGGTCAAGGGGAGGGCAGGGGACACCAAGGGGCACTCAGGCAAGAGGGCACGGGGGGGCCCCAAGTGAAGGCAGGCACTCACAGGGACAGGACGCCGGAAGAGACACCACATGGGGGCAGGAAACCACCCAAGAACCAGGAAGGGGCGGGAGCGGGGACCAAGGCACGGAGGAAAAGGGCACCACGACAAACGCCACGACCCACACCCAGGAAGGGCATACCACGACGGGGGGACCAGCGCCGCCCCACCCCCACCGAATGCCCCACGACTCCCTGGGGCGCACCCCCCAACACACACCGCCGAAGCAAGCATCGGAGGCCGTACGGATCACGCTAGCGCACACCCACCAGCCACCGGATACCACACGGGGAATGGAGGGCACACCAACACGGGGAGAACGGGCCACACCCACGGAGGAAGCCGCAGGGAACGCCGCCGCACGGTGCACCACCACGCCCTCACCGCCAGGCGACGACCCCGGCCGCCACAAGGGCCACCTCACAAGCACCGGAAGACACGAAGGCACGGCCACAGCCACCAGGACTAAGGACCGAAACCCCCCGAGGACACGGGACCTAGGGGCAGGCCCCCAAGGAGGGCAACCCCACGGACCGTCACGCGACCGACCTACCCGGCCCACCAGCCCGAGCGGCACGCCCAAGCCCCCACAGCACGGACCCAGCGAGACACCCACACCTAACCGCACCCCCCAGCCAGCAGCCAGCCACACTCCAGCCCGCACTCCGCACCATGACACAGGCCAGGCTCACCTCCACTGACCCACCGCGGCACAACGCGAGACCACGGGACACCGCACCACAGCGCGCCACAGTGCAACGCGCCACAGCACGACGCGACGCGACGCGGGACAGAGCGGTACAACACGACACAACTGACCCTAACCTGAAGGACTAACCGAAGCAAGCCACCGGACACCCCGGAAAGCGCCGCACCAACACGCCACACACCAGCACCGCAGGCCACACACGGGGCCACAGCGCGCCCAGCAACAACGGTGGCGGACCACCCAGAAGGTTAAAACCGGCACCGCAAAGGGGAAAGGACACGAACAACCCCAGCCCCCTAACCCAGAGCAACAAGCAGCCGCCTGGCGCAGCCGCCCAGCCGGCAGAGCCAGGACCTAACCCGGCAAGAAGGGGCGCCGAGCCGACCGTGTACATAGCACACCTGACCCATGGGGCCGGAACGCGGCCAAACAGAACGCAACCGCCAACAGCAGCCCGGAAGACAACACTGAATGCGGGCCAGTGTGTGCGCCAACCAGGGAAGGCAGAGGGAGGAACAGGCAGCCACCCCCCCCAAAAAAAGGAAAAACTGAGGGGGGAGGGGGGGGGGGGCGAAAACAGCCCACAGCCACCAAACCGCCCGCCAACACCACCAGAGGCGGCCAAACCCCCCCCAGAAGGCACCGAAGACAGGACCCCCGAAGAGGCACGGGGGGACCACCCAGCCAAAACCGGCAACACCAAGCCAGGAACAGCGGCCCACCGGGAAAAGGGACACCGAAACATGCAGACACACACCACGAAAAAAAAAAGAGCCAGCAGCCCAGCCCGAAAGAAAGGGGATGGGGGGACAGGGACCACAAGGCCCGGGACAGGGACACCCAGCAAAAAAGAAAAAGGCACAAAAAACACACCCCGACAACCCAGCCACGAATAGCTGGGCACAGCCAAGACCCAGGCCCAGCACGCACGCCCACACCGCACGCCGGAACCGGAAACGGCGGGGGCAAGCGGGGCGCGCACGAAACCACACACGTCCCATAAGCAGACCGAAACCGAACCCCAACCACGAACACCACAAACAGCCGACACTAGAGGGACAACACCACAAACCGTGGCCAAACACACCCACCCAAGACCCCAGCCAGGACTGGTGGGGTTGACAAAACCCACACCCAACCGCAAACCGGACCAAAACACAAACGCCGCACAACAGTAGGAAACCCAGTGCCCACAGCCCGGGCACTGAGGCAGCCCGTGCCATGCAGGTGACCCGGCCAAACGAGATCCGGAGACCGGGGGTAAGGCTGCATCCTAAGGCCTGCGCTGCTTTGGGACTCGAGGCGGAGCGTGCGACACCCAAGCGCCTCGGAACCCTAGTACCAAGAACGTGCATGCATGCCTTGGGAACGGGATACGCCAGGAAGTCCGGTGAACCTCTAGGGTTCCGCCCAAGGGAGGGGACGTGCGCAAGCACGGGGGCACACCCTCCCGGCGAGACAGGCACGTCACGCTGGCGGCGATCAGCCCTCCCGGTGTTGCCCGGGGCCGCTTTGTTGGGGGCGAACAGTCAGGTCTAGCGGGATGTAGGCCGCCTCCCCTCTTCACGCCCGGAGCTTCTTCCTGTTAGTCACAGGGGCGACGCCAGGGGGAACCATGGGGCGCCTCTCCACGACAGAGTGCACCTACCTACCTACCTGGATGTCTGAAAACATATGATTAATTTTGCGAGTGTATAACATGAAAATTGCGGAAGCAACGAACCCTTTTCTGATGAAATCTGACCCTTCATCGGGGTTTCCGCTAACATATCTGAAAATAACAGTTAACCAATTGGTTACCGCAAAATCGCGAGCCAACTGACAGTCGCCGATGCATTGACAATCAGAACGGATACCTGACAAATTACGGAAGCATTATGATAAAAAAACCCTGTTGATTCCTGATATTCTGATATAGAAATCTCAGCCGGCGGCGCCTCGGTTGTGAATGTGGCCGCTCATAGCTGGAATGGCCAAGCCTATCACACTATCACATCAGGTTAGGTCAGGTCGATGGGAGAGTATGATATCAGCCGATGGCGGCTTGCTGGCCCATAGATAAACACCCCAAGTGACCCAAGGATGGCCACGGGGGTCCTAACCGGCTTCACTGGTGGTAGATTGGGTAGTGGCATTGTGCACCCGTGGGCGGTACGGCCATCCCAGGTGGTGGTGTTGCTCATGCACGGCGGGTTGTGGGCCATTGCGGTAGGGTGGCGTCCCTTGGTGGTGGTGGTGGGGCTTGTGGTGGTGGTGGTGTTGGTGGTGGTGGTAGTGTTGGGGATGGTGTACGTGGTGGTGGTGGTGTTGGTTGTGGTTGTGGTGGTGGTGGTGGTGTTGTAGGCGGCTGTGGTGCTGCTGGGGTAGGTGGTGGTGGTGGTGCTGTGGGTATGCCCCCAGGATCCCCTGACGCACCGGCGGGACCTGGGGTTCGGGCATCATTTGCAGCCCTTTGGGGTGCAGGGCCTGGTGGAGAGTGGGGGCAGGTTTGCGGCCTGAATTGACGGAGACCGCGGTTGAGGGGTCCCACTTCCCCGTTTCTGTCTTGCTGTCTCTGGTGGCGGTTTGCTGGGGCTGGATGGTGGGGCGCTTCAAGATGGAGAGATGGTAGAGGTTTTGGATGGGGTCGTGTCGTGTGGCTGCCTCTGTGGTGGCGGTGTGTGTTGGGGGCAGGGGGGCCCGGGGGGCGGTTGGCGTGGGGCCCTGGTGGCGGGGGCGTTTCTGTTGCCGCCGCTGCCGCCCCTTTTGTGACTGCTGGGGCTGCGTCTGGTGGTGTTGCCGGTGTTGGTGTTGCTTCTGGTTGTGGTGGTGGTGGGGTCTGGTGTTGTTGGCGGTGCTGTTGTTGGCGTTGGGGTTCCTGTTGCGGTTCGCGATCAGGCTTTGGTTTGGGGAATGGTTCAAGGTGGAGCAGGACATTTTCCCGAAGGTGTGGGGGGACTGGTGCCGGGCAGGGGGACTTCCCAGCCTGCTGCCCAGGTGCTGGAGTCGCCCGTGTGGCGGTCGGGGGGGCTCCGGCAGCCTGGTTTGCGGGTGCTGTTTTGGCTTTGGCCGTGGCCTTGTAGATGAGGTCGGCCGGGAGGGGTGAGGAGGAGGTGGAGGACGTTGAAGAGGATGAGGACGAGGAGGAAACGGTCGTGTTGCGGGATGCGGGTTGTGCTGCCATCCGGAAAGGTGCAGCTTTGCGGGCTGCCGGGGCCTCTGCCGCTGCCACCGCGGGGAGGCGGGAGGGCATCTTCTCGGGCTGTGGTTTAGGGGCAGGTGGCTGTGGGGGTTCGGCTGCGAACCGGTGGCCTGGTGAACTGATCTGGTCGGCAGAGTTGTGTGGGGGAGGCATAGGGCCGCGGTCTCCGCCTTGTGGGTTGAGCTGGGCTGGGCTCCTGCAATTTGGGAGGGTGTGCGGGTCAGCGTCCGGGGGGGGAGCAGCTCGCGTGGGCTGCACTCGGGGATCGGGGGGTCTGGCCTGGGGTTACAGGGCTGCGTTTGGGGGGCCTGTGTGGGTCATTGGGCGGAGTAGGTGTGCCGTGGGGCGTGGGGCTCTATGCGGGGGATGTGTGTGGGTTGCCAGGTGTGGAGCTGGCGAGGCTCGCTTGGCGGGGGGGGTCTGTGGCGGGCGCGTGTGGGTGTCCGAGCCGCGAGCGGGAGGCCCTGGGCGCGGAGCCCGCGGCTGTGCGCGCTGGTGGGCGTGTGTGAGTTACTGGGTGGGGAGTGGGAAGGGAGGAGTAGGGGGTTTGCGGCTGGGTTTGCCAGCGGTGTGTCGGTTTTTGTGTCAGCTTGCAGCGGTATGACTGTGTGGTCTTATGTAGGCCTGGAGTCATCGAGGAGGAGCTTGCCGTCGTTGTCGCAGCCGGGGCGAGCATTTCGCAGATGCGTGTGCGTATTTGGTGTACCTCTTGGTTGGTGGTGGGAACGGGGTACTTCAGAGGTGGGCCAAGGCTCATGCGTTGGAGTACCCTGTAGACAGTGCGGTACCCGCAGGTGAGGGGTTGTTGTGGCCTGGGGAAGGGGTCTCTCCGTGTGGCGTGGACTGCCACGACTTGTGTCTGGGCGGTGCGGATGGCCCATCCATGCTGTGGCTGCCGTGGACGGCAAGCGCCGCTCGATCCACTGGGACAGGCAGAGCATGGCTAGCTACTGGTAGTAGCCTGCCGGCCCTGAGCTGATTTGAGCCAGGGCGCGGGCCAGGGCTTAGTCCCCGGGTACGAGGGTGCCCCTGAGGAACCTGTGTGGGGTGGTGGGCTCCCCTACCGCCCCGGTGGGTGTGGTCCCTGGGGCGAGCGTGGTGTTGGTCCCCCTAAGTACCCATTGTCGGCCAGAGGAAGCCGCGGCGGACACTACGTAGTAGTGCGCGCGCCCGAGGACTGTACACAACACCTCAAGCAGGGGCTGGTCGCTGTCTGTAGGTCGGGGGGGGGGTCGTTGTCGGTGGTGTGCAGGCCAGTGGCGCAGAGGGCGGTGTCGCAGTATGGTGCGGTCGCCTGTTCCCATTTTTCCGGGTGGTTTGGGTCTGCCGGGTGGGTCTTCTCTGCAGGGGCACGTCGAAGGCGCATGGTTTCTTTGTGTGTGACGTGGGTGTCGGTGTCCTGTGTCAGGGCCTGGCCCCACTCGATGGAAGGGATCCAGATGTGCTGGTCTCACGTCTGCTGGCGAGTTCTCCAGAGGACGAGGTCCACGCTGGCCTCGCGGAGGCCGTTCTCTGGGATGCCGAGGTCCCGGAGGGCTGTCACGATGAGCTTTGTCGAGCTCTCTTGTAGGCAGTACCAGCCCAGGGGAGTATCCCGAGCCCTGTCTTGAAGGGCTGTTCGGAAGAGGTTGGGGTCGCTGATAGTGATAGGCGTGAGGGAAGGGTGCTCTGGTCCGGGCAGGTCTGGCGGGCAGGGCTGCCGAGGTCCGGGGCATCTGCGACGATGCGTGCCTGCCCCTGGGCGAGCTTGGCTGGGCTAGGTGCTGCCAGATGGTCTCGTGAGTGAGAGGCGGGTGGTCCCGGTGTGTCACAGGTGCCTGTGGTGGGGGAGTCCTGTGGTGGGCATTCTTCCGGGATGCGCTGCTGGTGTCTGAGAGGCCTGTGGACGGAGATGGAGGGCGTGTGCGGGGCGTTGAATAGGTTATTGCACGTCTGGGTCATGTACGGCATGGTAATGGATGAGAAGCAGCATGTGTTTCCTGGTGTTTGGGTCCGTCAGTCGTTCCCTGTGTGCTAACATGAGGCGTCTGCGGTGCGTCATATGGCCTGCTGCCCTGTGGACTGCCTCTAGTTGGAGGTGTGCCGCCGCCTTCATTGGGTCCTCAGCGTGTTGGCTGATGTGTCGTGGCAGGGCTTGTGTTGGCGCCCCTCTCATGATGGCCTCTTTGATCAGGGGATGCCTGAAGAGGTGTTCGGTGGCCTGGCTTGCCTGGCTGTGCGTCGGCGAGGCTTCGTGTTGCTGTAGGGTTTCCGCTGGTGATTACCCCACTAGTGTGTCCCTGCCCGCATGAAGGGGGCATATCTTGAGGTCTTCCCAGTCCTCTGGGTTGGTGTGGTCGCATGGGCAGCGGATGTGTTCCTCTGGGATGTGGATGTGCTTGCGGGCGAGCCACCGGGCGACCCTGGTGAGGAATGGTAGTTGCTCTCTGAGGGGCTGGATGCGTCTCTTTTGCAGGTGGGCTAGAACGCGCGCTGGGCCTAGTGCTGGGACTTTCAGTGTCACCTGGAGCTCTTGGGTGTGCGCTCGGCTGTCTGTGTCGCCGAGTACTCGGGCGAGGTGTTGGATTGGGCTGGGGTAGTGGTAGGCTCTGTTGTGTAAGGTATAGGGGGCGCTAGAAGGTCCCTACCAGGAACGGCCCCTGCTGTACCCCTTCCACCTCTTCCTGTCATGTCTATGGTCTTGCTTCTGTCCAGGCTTTGCATGATCTTGCCCTATCCTGCACAATTTCCCACAAAAAATAGTAAAATATGGCTCCTTCACACAAATCCTGATCCCTTGCAATAACCAACTCCCAAATACAAGAACCTCCAATCCAAATGATCCACACTGAGGGCTTCCAGGGGTGTTTGAGGTCCTGCGTTGACACTCAACAACTCCCATCAACACGCCGGTCCTCTCACGGTGCACACGGAGACACGGGCGTTGGGCATGTACATAGAATTGCACCAAAAGAATAATGGAAAAATAAGCCCTGAAATTGGCATATGAACACAAATCAAGCAACATTGGGGAAAGATGGAAACATACACAATCACAGCCATAGACCCCTCATTCCCTGGACTCAGGACCTTCCCTTGACTCGCCAATATGATGCCCTGAACCAAGTCAAATAAGATGGCTAAATGCCATGTGTCAAAAGTCACTCCACAAACCCCAAAAATGTGTTCTTTCCCAAGCCTGTAAATCCTCGCCAAATGGGGGAGGTGTCGTGTCATGGCGTAGAGTGACACTCAGGACCATGCCCTACCCAGACATAACTTTGGTTGGACTTGGAGTTGATTGGGCTTGGAGAATTGCCCCATGAAGATGACCTCACAACATAGCAAAATTAGGCAAATCACACCATAGTGCCAAAAATTCAATTATATACTCAAAAATGCATACGGCAAGTATTCAAATGTTCCATGCATGTGTCAAACCGGAGAGTAATATACAGGGGTGATATAGACCAAAGGTCCATGCTGAAGAATGTCCCAACATTGGCCCCCAAATCCCTCCAGATATATACATGCCATGCTTCACAAGTCAACCCACGAATTTGACACCTAATTTTGTGAGGCCTCGTGTGCCACGCCAAAGTGACCACGTGATTCGGCATATGGTGAGGTGCAACACTGAAGCATATGCCAACATATGAACAACATACCATAGTTCACAGATCTCTAGGCACCTTACTGTTAGCCGACCAGTTGAGCACATAGAATACAAAAATGAGCATAAAATGAGGTCAAAAACATGCAAATATTGCCAAATTCAAAGTAATCATAATGGTATGTAACTTGGCTCACCCATGGTATCACAATATGGTTCAACACACTATTGCTTGGGACCGGGTGCAAATAATCCCCCCACTCAGATCCCTACATGAACGCAGAGGGACCCCTTCGAACCTCCTCCCAACACGCACCATGAAAATCAGAAAATTGATAGTGGCGCTTGTGGGTCGCTTTGTAAGCCTTCCCACATGCACTATAGGTGCGGTAGACTTAGTCTAGCGCTATGGAGCTCACCATTCAGACATGGGCGAGGCCCTTGCCACATATGACTCCACATATCTTCCTACAAACAGAGATATATAACATGGGCGTGGGCATAGCGAAGCACATACGATCCATATAACACATACCCTGAAAAGTGGCTCCCACCATGGTATGCCATGGCCCTCCATGGACATAACTTCACGTTAAAAATACGTAGGAACCGGAGAAAAGTTTCTATGCAACACCAACACTCATGCAGTACACTCGAAAGTCGCATTCAAATATTCGGTTGCATGGTCCAAGAGTTATATATCACTTTCTACTCCCTTGACCATTATCCCTTGCCACACCAGGCATGTGTACACATCAAAGACGTTTGATGCTTCAAAAATTAAGTTGAGACCAAGGCAATTCTAGCCCATATCTCAAAATTTTAACTCCTTGCAGTGAGCCGGAGATAAGACTTTTCAAAGTGGCCTCACGAATCAATTTTGTTTCGCCTATATCTCCAAGAAACATGAAGGACACAACAAAAGAAAGGTTGATTTGTGATCGCGGAAACATGTAGGACCACTCCAAATTCATCATATCAAGTGCGGCGACCTCGAAATTGAAAATCAGAATCTGAATGTCTGAAAAAAACAGATTAATTTTGCGAGTGTGTAAAATGAAAATTGCGGAAGCAACAAACCCTTTTCTGATGAGAATTGACCCTTCATCGTGGTTTCCGCTAAAATATCTGGAAAAAACAGTTAACCAATCGGTTACCGCAAAATCGCGAGCCAACTGACAGTCGCCGATGCATTGACAATCAGAACGGATTGCTGAAAAATTACAGAAACATTATGATAAAAAAACCGTGTTGACTCCTGATATTTTGATATATAAATCTCAGCCGGCGGCGCCTCGGTATTGAATATGGCCGCTCATAGCTGGAATGGCCGAGCCTATCACACTCTCACATCAGGTTAGGTCAGGTGGATGGGAGAGTATGATATCAGCCAATGGCGGCTTGCCGACCTATAAATACACACCTGGAGTGATCCCAAAATGGCCACGGGGGTCCGAACCGGCTTCACCCCCCTTCTCAGAGCGTTGTATCCGCTCGGAAGTCATTGAAGAGAGGACGGAAGGACCCCAATGGGCTCCAACCCCCCCCCCATGTCCCAAGGACACATGGAGGCCCCACATACGGCGTAAGTGTTCCCCATGCCCCAAGTGAGGGGTGAGGACACTCATCATTGGTGCCCTCCGCCATATCTGGTCTCCTCTTGATCGAGAAACATGGACCAAGGGGATCAAAGATAGAGAAACATCGTCGATGGATCTAAATACGTATACCACAATGAAATATATATGTGTGGAGACCGAGTGAAGGGGGTATATGGCCAATCAAGTCCGAAAAATCCCCGGATGAACGCCCTCACCCGTCTCCCAAGCACAAGAAAAAACAGAAATACCAGGGGGGATCCATTACTGTGCTGCTGCAGCCACCAAATGGACCAACACGTCCTTGACATCCAAGGACTTGTGCTTTTTCCTTAGACACTCCATCCAGACCGTGGTATACCTCGGCACAAAACTGCTCGGAGGCTCCCACTAATCCCTGAATGCGGCAAATCCCTTCCAACGGACCTTATATAGCCTCCCCCAAGGCGTCCCCGGGTCCGGCTTGTCCGTCAGGATCCTCTCAGCGGTGAAGTCGTCGTCCTCACCCTCGTAATCCGAGTCCACATCGCCGGCTGTGAACTCGAAGGTGACGGGACGTCCCCTGGGGTTTGGTGCTCGGGGATAAACCTGGGTGTGATCGCGGTCAATGACCTTGTTATCCCCCACACGAGCCGCATACACATCCTGCCCGACCTTCCGAACGATTACACCCGGCACATACCAAGACGCCTGCGGATGCCTCGACAGGACATCCTTGTGGTGCCGCTCCATCCACACGGTGTCTCTGAGAGGATATTTCTGGACTTTTTCCTGCTTGAAGTACTTGGCCCTCTTCTCATGCTCGTCCTGAAGTGCTTTGCACACCTTGGCCGCCGTGTCGTCCGCCTCAGCCATCATAGCACTCGCATCCCGGGCCACCGTGCCATGGTGCAACCACGGGAGAGTGCGTGACACTCGATCCCGTAGGAACAGGATATGATGGGGCGACAGTCCAGTGGGCCCCAGAAGGTCGTGGTACGCCTGGAGAACTCTCCACAGCGAATTGTACCAATTCCGGCCCGGTTCGTCAATGTGCAACTGGCGGAACTTCTGGAACATCTGCCGCCCGGCCACCTCAGCCCGGCCATTCGACCGGCTGTCGTACGCCACGGTCTTGGCGTGCCGAATCCCCATGTGCTTGCACATCGTCTTGAACCAGGTCCCCACATATTGACTGCCCCAATCGCTGCAGATGACAGCTGGGACATCAAAAATCTTCAGCCAATGCCTGATCATAGCATTAGCGACGGTCTTGGCCTGCAGACCCACTCCATGCTTGTCCTTCTTGTCCTTCTTCTTGGACTTCTTGCCAGGGACCGCAACGATATACCCGCTGTGCCTATCCACCGCCAGGATGACACAGTCGTAAGTCTCCCCTTCCACGGTGACGTCAGGCATGGCGAATACATCCAAGGCCACGGAGCGCATAGGGGCCTCTGGTATGGCCGTATACACCGGGTTACCCGCTGTGGAATGGTTGGGGCCTTTTGTGGCCCGACACACGGCGCAGTCGCTGCAGTACTTGTCGAGGATGGCGTAGTACACCGGTGGGAACTTGAAGCGCCACTCTAGGTCCTGCTGCATCTTGTGCCGACCCGGATGCATGAGCTGAGCGTTATGCCAGTGGTCAATGAGCTCCTCCATTTGGTTCTCAGGGACCATCAGCTTGTCCTTGAGGAATAACTTATCCCCATCCTCAGTCAAGCCCTCAGGCCATTCGTCGTCGGACGGGGCGCTCACGGCATTCCAGTACCTGCTCCAGTGCTCGGATGCCGCATAGTCATCCGACCAGTCTTCTGTGAGCACCGACCTGACTAGCTCAACGGGGGCCACCATCCATTGCTCGAGGGTTTCCTCTCGAATAGCTTGGACTCAGGCGCCCCGTAACCTGGCAAGGTGTGTACGGTTTGCCATCACCACAAAGCACTTGACCCCCTCTTGCTCCATGGCCTTCTCCATCTCGATGATGAGCTTGGCTTCCTCGGTCTCCTCGGCTTCACCATGGCTGGATATATCCATCCATGCCTTGCCCGCGGAGTAGGCAAATCAACTCAGGCAATCCGCCACAGTGTTGTCCTTCCTCGGGACGTATACGACGCTGAGGTCGAACTTGGCGAACGTCTCATGCCATCAGTCCCTCCTTGCCGCCGGTCCCGAGGGGGTGTCGACGTGCTCCTTGTGCCAGCTCTGTAAGGACTGATGGTCTGTACAAACCACCACTGGTTGTAATCCGATGTGGCCAGACCACTTCCTGAACGCACAAACGATGGCGCATGTCTCCTTCTCCCTCGCGGTCCAGGTTCGACGTTGGCCCTCGGCCAGGATCCGGCTCCAAAACGCAACGGGTACGGGCGACTTGTCGTCCCGGACCTGCTCGAGGACTGCCCTTACAGCGTAGTCCGAGGCGTCCGTCCGTAGCACGAATCCATTGTCCGGGTCCACCAGGAATAGCCCCAGCTGCCCCAGGAGTTGCTCTTTCAGGCGGCTGAACGCATCTTCGGCCTCAGGGGTCCAGGCAAGCTTCTTCTTGCTTCCCTTCCGGCCATCGAACTTGCCCACCTGTAGCATCTTGTGCAGCGGCCCCGACAGTTGTGCATACATCCGGACATAGCCCGAATAGTAATTACAGAACCCCATGAAGGATCAGAGTTCGCTGATGGTCTGGGGCTCCTCCCAGTGGTGCAGGGACGCCAGCTTCCCACGCATGGGACGGCGTTGCCCGTGACCTACCACGTGACCCGCAAACTCCACTTCCTTCACGAAGAGTGAGGCTTTGGTGGGCTTGCACACAATGTTGTGCTTGTCCAGCTCGCTGAGCACTCGGCGCAGATCCTTCTCATGCGCTTCGATGAGATCATCCTCAGTCATGTCTTCCGTGCTGGACCCGATGATAATGTCATCCACAAAGGGGTCCGCACAGTCCCGGACAGGACCGAGTAGGTCCTCCATCATGCGCTGGAAAGCGACGTTGCCATTCTTGGCGCCCATAGGCACCACTTTCCACTGCATAGGCCCCAGCGGCGTCGACATCGCTGTACAGGGCCTGGAGTCCGGGGGTAGCAGCATCTGGTGATAGCCGTGTTTCAGGTCTAACACCATGAAGATCCGCTTTTTTTGTTGTTTTTGGAGGATGGTGTTGATCAGGGGAAGCGAGTACAAGTCGTGCTCGGTTTGCTCGTTCAAACCTCTGTAATCAACCACCAACCTCCACTCGCCCTTCTCTTTCTTCGGCACGATAAAGGCTGGGCTGGCCCACTCACTGTCAGAGGGTTCAATCCAGCCCCGCTCAATAAACTCGGCCAACAACTTCTTCATGGCCTCGGCCTGATCGCTCTGAAGTTGGTACTCCCGATGACGATAGATCTTGGGGTTCGGCTTCACCTTGATCCTCCCTGTGCCAAACCTCCCATGATCTGGAGGGTTCTTGTTGGCGACGCGACTGAATAGCCGCGGATAGGCATTTATCAGCCTCTCCTTCAGCTCGGCGACCTTCGGGTTCTCCTGGGCCTCTTCAGCCGCTTGCTTCGGTATCGATACAACTGACTGCACTGCGGTATAGGCCCCTTCTGGGTCTGAGTCCAACTTCTACTCGTCCGATATGCCGTCTTCATCGTCGCGGGGCGCGCTTCCCACCGATAATCTTCAAAAATTTGCAGCATCGGCCTGGTTCTTGTCGCTACCGGTCCCCATTCTTGGAAAATCCCACGTCGGCTGGTCAGACCCAACCGGACCATCATATTGGTCCGCGATGTGTTCCATGACCCTCGCCGCGAACTCATCCTTCTCGTACTTGCCGGTGACCACCCTCTTGTCATCCCACCAATGCGGGGATGTGACCATGGCCCGCCCCTTCTTGGCTGCCACTCGGTCGTGCATCCCCATCCGCATGTAGTTGACGACGTGGTCGATCTCGGCGTGGGACAGGACGTCAATGCCATCCATTGGCTGATCCGTCCCCTCCTTTGGCTCAAACATGACGCGCATGGGCACCGCCTCAACCCTAGGGATGAATGCTTCATCACCCGTGGGCTGGGCTTGCGCCCCATCCACCAGGAAAGCCTTGGTACCCCACGCTTGACCTTGGGAGGGCATTGATAAACCCTTGGCGTCGATGAACAACTCCTCCTCTGGCCCGAATGACATCTCATTCAGGGTGATGGAATCCAGCGTCGACTTGAGACCTTTCAGCGGACATGGGGTGGATCCTATGCCGGTTATGACCAGGATCCCCTTCGCCCCATCCGCGACGAATTTTTTCCACCGTACGTCTGTTATTTTCCAGGGGGCCATGCCAATACATGGGCCCCCACTCCTTCAAACCCCAATGCCTGTGCCAGGCTGAGTCTCCTCGATGCCAATGCCTCCTACACTTCCTCAAAAGTAGGGCATCCCGGGAAGCAAAGACGTCCGTCCCGGGCGCTTCGGCTCCCAGCGTCTGAATCATCCTGGCATACACCTGCGGCGCCATTCCATACTCCGTGAGCTGAACTCCGCGGTCTCCCCTGGACTTGGCACCCACAGCTTGCACCCCTTGGACGATCCGATCCTGCTCCTCAGCATTCCATTGGGATGATCCGCATGCATAGTCCGTGGACAGCCATGTAGGGCATTCATTATCCTCCCGGACCAGCGTTGCACGATGGAGAAGGGCTCCAATGGCGCTTCCCACCATGAAGTCATACCCCATGATCATATCCCAATCTGTAATGTCGGCCACATAGAAGTTCCCGGATAGAGTGCTTCTTCTCGCCAAATCAGGGCGGTTCAAGCGCTCATGCTCCCAGAATTCCATACTGATAGTGGCCTCATGGGTGCCACCACCCATAATCTCTCCATTGGCCACCTTCAGACGTACCGGTCTACGGCTGGGCTGCAGGGATTCCTCCTTGAACAACCCTCTCCAGACCAGGCTCACCTGGGCACCCGTATCCACATAAACATCCACCACCAACTCCTCTTCTCAGCACCGTACACGCACCCTCAAGTGCAACTGCCGCTTGTCACCCTGCGGTGTATGGACGACTCTCACGGCATGCAACTCTTGCACATCCGGGTGCATCAGGACTTCGAGGGTATGGTCACGGATGGTGTAGATCCTGGGCTGGTCCTGCCCGTCCACGGGGCTCTCTGTGGTTGCTCCTTCTTTCTTGCCACGTCCCTTGCCCACATACACTTCCCTTGGCAGGGCGCTCCAGGGGTTGGGAGTGGCGAAACTAAGTGGTTTTGGCTCTTTTGGAGCCTTCTTCGGCACCTGATGTGCCTTCGCTTTCTCTAGGATTCCACTGACTTTCGGAGGAGAGACCTCCGAGGTCCCACTCCCCCGGGGGCTCCTCTAGACGTGGCCTGCCGCAGCTCCCTACTGCTGCCATGCGCCAAGACTTTGTCCACCACGTTGCTGGGCTTTGAGTTCCTCCAACGTCCTCAACATGTCCTCAGCAACCTCCTCGATCGACCTCACCCGTCGGTCTGGGCCGGGTCCTCCACCATAGCCTTTTCCTCCGCCTATCCCTTGGCCCTTTCCTTGGCCTTTTCCACCGTCTCCGCCCTTTGCCTTCCAATCGGCAATTCGTTGTTCCTTGGGCTTCTTGTCGGGATGGGCGGCGAAGTAGGTCTTCTTGTCATCCTCATATTCCTTGCAATGCCGGTGGTCATGTGCATGGTTGTTCCCCTTGCCGTAGCAGACCCAGCAACCGTCGTGCTGTGATCTGTACTCACGGAACGAGAGCGGCGGGTTCCCGATCCTCCGCGGTTCCTTGCGGTTCTTGGTCCTTGGGTCCAGGCGATTCCACCTGGACCTGTCCTGCCCATGCTCCTTCATATTGTGCCCCACGAACGCGAAGAAGTGGGCTTCTTCCTGATCCTCTCGGGTGGTTGCGGTCGAGAGGTTATGGCCGCTTCCACTCTCTTCCTCCGCGGTGCTGACCGTGTCCTCCTTGACCTCTCGGTGTTTCTGATCTTCCCGATGACCTCATGTCCATGGCCCTGTCGATTCTGCACGTGGGCCTCGTTCTTGGCGTTGAGCTTCACGATCTCGTCCAGGCTCATGCAGGCGAAGATGACCTGCATCCTCAGCGGCTCTCCGCGCCTCCACTCCGCGTTCTTGAGGCGCATCAGCCTTTGCCCCGTGGTGTCGCCGAATACCTCCACGTAGACGACGTTCTTCAACCCCAACATTCGGCTGGGCTCGCCAACGTTTTGCCGGAGAGACCCCATTTTTCCGACGTGGGTGTCCCCCGATGCCATGATCCGTACGGCCACGGGCTTCTTTGTCCTCTTCTTCTCCTCATCCTCCAACCTTCTCTTCTAGTGGCCGGGGAGGACGTCCTTCAGCAGGTGTCAGATCTCGCTGGCCTCATTCCAGTCCTCCACCAGCTTGAGGCTTCTTCGGTACTTGCGGATGTACCGATTCCATTCCCGGACCCTCAATTCCCCGCGCTCCAGCGGCAGCGGAATGGACCACAAATCCTCCAACTTCTGGTTGGGGGCGTCCACTCGCTCCTCGTCCTCCAGCCACTGGAGGCAGGCCTGCTCCGTCTGGATCAATCCCTCGCGGATCTGATCCCTGAGTTCCTCCTTCAGGTCCTGCGCCAGCCTGTGTGGGAATGTCCGACATACCCACTTGTCCCTTGGCGCTCCCTTCATCTCGCCGACAACCTCTTCGGCAAAGTCCTCCCAATCCAGGATGAAGTCATCCAGGTCGCTGGGGTTGCCATCGTAGTAGGGGATTTTGATTCCCCTGAGGTCGTCAATCCTGATGGCGTCTCCGACGTCCGCAGCCACCACTCCACCGAGACGGATGCCACCTGTGGCCGGGGGGTGTGAGTACACTCCCCGTACATCCCTCTCCTCCATGGAGTGCGGTCCAGTTGGGCCTGAACCCATGGGGTTTGGGATGCGGGAAGGACGTGCTCCACCGGCTGTCCATATCCCCGTAGTGACGTCCTTCACCCACAGGTTTCCCCCTGGATGGCCTCGACCATATCTTTCGGCCCTTCCCATGATTCGCCCCTGCATCGTATGAATCTCCTCTTCCGCATAAACTGCATGGGCAGTCGTAGTGATCGGTGGATCCTCGGCGGCATGGGACATCTGTACCGTCAGGCTCCTCAGGTCCGTGGTTGCGTGTTCTTCCCGCATGGACCCAGCCGGTGCCGTATGCTCCCCGAGCATTATGGATTCGCTGAAGATGGGAACAAACGGCAGCGCACCCGGGTCAACACGCGTAGGTGCGTAAGGTGCCTGTGCCGGGCCACCCATGGGTTTATCCATGGCGCTCCTGAGGGTCTTAACCCGCTCCACCAGCTGTGCCCTTGCCGGCCTTGCCGGGAGCTTCGGACCCGAGGCGAGGGGTTGTAACTCCTCTAGCCTTTTCAGGCGTCTCGACATGTCCTCCACCAGGTGGAGGAGGCTGTCCACCACTCGCTCCTGCTTCTGCAGGGCCATCTCCAGCTTCTCCCGGTACCGGTCCTGCTCCGCTCGCAGCTCTGCCATGTCTCTCTCCGCTTCCGACTGGTCATCCAGGATCCCAGCTATGTCCTCCTCTAGGCCGTCCTTCTGGTTGTCCAGGCGGTCGAGGTGCCCCACGATGGCGTCCATCCCCATCTTTGGGTACTTGTGGATGAGGAAGGATACGTGCTCGCAGTGGCACTCAATGTGCCTTCCACCTGATCCGGCGCATCCCACAGTTCCCGGCGCCTCGGACTCCTCCGCCATGGGTGTGTCGCCCATGTTATCCCGCTTTGGCTCCGTGTGCCAGGCCACAGGCGCCGTTCAGGCTGTGGTAGGCCTCCCCAACGCCTCAGCGTCATGCTCCAGGCTGGGTTCGGGGGCCGTGTGCGCCCTTGTGGGCGGTATGGCCATCTCCTCCGACTCCGAAGGGAAAGCGGTCCGATAGCCATCGGAATGCCCCTCGGAATCTGCAGCTGACGACAGCCTGACCTGTCTGGGATCCGTCTCCATCGCCCTGGCTTCCGCCGCGGGCTTTGGGGACCCGAGCTTCCGGTAACGCCGGGCTCTGCCGTTGCTGCCAGTCTCCTCCAACTCCTCTGCAGCGGAGCGGAGATTGCAAGCCTTGCGGCATTGCCTTTCACACATGGAGGCCACGTCCTCCATGTCTAGCCCATGTCCTACAAGGGCTCTCCGTCCTGAGCACCTTTGCTCTTCTTGGGCTTCCAAGTCCGGCGTCGACTCGTCGGACTCCACGATCTGCACCCGGGGCGTCCTCGGGCAGGGCTCATGAGGGCCCAAGTCCCCGGTGCGGCGGTAGGGGGCAGGTAATCCTCTGCTACCATAAAGAAGGTCCCTACCAGGACGGGCCCCTGCTGTACCCCTTCCGCCATTTCCTGTCACAGCTATGGTCTTGCTTCTCACCAGGGTTTGCATGATCTTGCCCTATCCTGCACAATTTCCCACAAAAAATAGTAAAATATGGCTCCTTCACACGAACCCTGATCTCTTGCACTAACCAACTCCCAAGTACAATAGCTCCAATCCAAATGATCCACACTGAGGGCTTCCAAGGGTGTTTGAGGTCCCGCGTTGACACTCAACAACTCCTTTCAACACGCCGGTCGTCTCACGGTACACACGGAGACACGGGCGTTGGGCATGTACATAGAATTGCACCAATAGAATAATGGAAAAAGAAGCCCTGAAATTGGCATGTGAACACAAATCAAGCAATATTGGGGAAGGATGGAAACATACACAATCACAGGCATAGACCCCTCATTCCCTGGACTCAGGACCTTCCCTTGACTCGCCAACATGATGCCCTGAACCAGGTCAAATAAGATGGCTAAATGCCATGTGTCAAAAGTCACTCCACAAACCCAAAAAATGTGTTCTTTCCCAAGCCTCTAAATCCTCGCCACGTAGGGGAGGTGGCTTGTCATGGCCTACAGTGGCACTCAGGACCATGCCCTACCCTGAGATAAGCTTGGTTGGACTTGGAGTCGATTGGGCTTGGAGAATTGCCCCATGAAGATGACCTCACAACATAGCAAAATTAGGCAAATCACACCATAGTGCCATAAAAACAATTATGTACTCAAGAATGCATACGGCGAGTATTCAAATGCTCCATGCATGTTCCAAACCGGAGAGTAATATACAGGGGTGATATATACCAAATATCAATGCACAAGAATATCCCACCATTGGCTCCCAAACCCCTCCGGATATATACATGCCATGCTTCACAAGTCAACCCACGAATTTCAGACCTAATGTTATGAGGCCTTGTGTGCCATGCCAAAGTGACCACGTGATCTGGCATATGGTGAGGTGCAACACCGAACAATATGCCAACATTTAAGCAACATACCATAGTTCACAGATCTCTAGGCACTTTACTGTTAGCCGACCAGTTGAGCACATAAAATAAAAAAAGGCCCCAGGTGAAATTGTTGTCTTTGCACCGTCCCTATGCCCTTCACTGCGTGGCATTTTCTCTGTCCCTCTGCAGCTGTCAGGACCAAAAGAATCCGGTGTGCGCTACGTGAACCGGTCTTATCGAACTGAAAACTATCAGTTGGTGCGACCCGTCTTGGAAAATGGGCTGACCGCCCTGCAGGTAGACCTGAATGAAGTTCAGGTGGAGTTGTTAGCGAGTAACGAGCAGCACATGATGCAGCTGTATTGCTTGCCGTATCTCAACAACGCCTACCGCTTGTATTGGAAATCGATGCGGTTGTGCTATTTTAATCCCCCATTCTCTCAACTCCCTAAGGTGCTTACAAAAATTGCCCTTGAAGAAGCGAGAGTTGTCCTGTGTATCCCCGACTGGGGTACCACTGGAGAACAGCCCTATTGGAGACGACTGTTGGACCGTGTGACAGCGAGAAGGGCTGAACTCCCCAATGGTCCAATCTACGTCCTTGAAGACTCTCAAGACACCATGCCTGCCCCTGAATGGGGCAGTTTCCTGTCCATCGTAGATGGCTCTCTAAACTCCGTACCTGTGAGTGACCTCGACCAGGTGGTACTCAAGGAGTTGATGGCCGAAAACAGAGGCCTTACCCTCCTGGATCTCAAGAAATGATCGGAGTACTCTTCGGTCACTACTACGAGTGGTGAGTGCTCCGATGAGGAGGAGACACCAGCAGTCTCCACACCCTTGACTGATGCTGACAACCGCCTCAGCTATGTTGCCAGTGTCATACCCCCCGTTGACCCGGAGATGGTGACACTGAAGCACAGCGCCTTCCTAGCGCAGCTGCATATGGATGAGGTGGACCTTGGTTAGTCCACTGATGGCGGCTCCCTTGACCACGCTGTTTTCTCCCTGCAGGCCCCAAATGGCCCTACAGGTCAGGTACCTGGTGCTAAACCCTCCCCTAATAATAAGCCCGTCTCTTGATGCGATGTACAGGATCCCCAACAGGTTCTATGGGCCGAGGCTGAGGGTATCGGGCGACGGACCCGCCTGGACCCCCTCAAGTGGACCTAGAAAACGTCTATATGGTCCGAGGAGGATGATGAGGAGTTGACTCTTCCCGATCCTGAGGAATCTCTGGTATACTCCCTTCACTATGCCCAGCGGGGCCGCCAGGACTGGGATGATGAAGTACCCCCTGGAACAATGGGGCGTATGAAGAAACAGGAATAAGGGACGACCAACCTCCTTGCTGAGGGGGATTTTGTTGAGAAACACGAGAGCATGAACCTAGACCGCCATCTCAGTAAGCTCATCCAGAAATACCAGGAAAATGTTTGGAGCGTTGCCCACACCCCTGTCTTGCAAAAAACTGGTGAAGATGGACCTCAAACTCAAACCAGAGTTTGAAGGGTCTGTGGTAAGACGGCGTCCATACCCTACCCAAAAGGACCCGAAAGGGGTGGTGTCGGCGTCCACACAAAACTGCCCCGGTGCACCCACCGAGTCCCACGTAGAAAGACGGGCGGTACGGGGGCCTGAACGCGTCAGTGACCGGGTCCCCACACGCAAACCACCGCAGCGCACGCAGCGCAAGACAGACGCCAGAGGGACGCGCCAGGACCACCGCATCGCGGGGCCCCGGACAGGTACGACGTGGAGCGAGCCCAACGCCCCTGCTCCCGCAGGGGCCAGCGGCAGGCACAAATAGCCTGGTTCTCGGCCAGCCTCCACGTGCTCCGCGCAGCCGCACAGTATCCGGGGGCGCAAGCCCCCGGGATGGGGAAAGGCATGAAGAAAGCCGACCGGAGCACTGAGAGCAACTGGACCGGACGAGGCGCGGCGCACCAACGCGGGGCGACGAGGCACGCCAGGGAGGCACGCCGCCGACCACAACCAAGGCACACAGACAGGTGCCAAGCAACAACGGCAACCGGGTGCCGCAAGCTGGGCAGGGCGCACAACACGCAAGGAACCACGGCACAGGAACAGGTGCCAGGCAACACCCATCACACATTGCAGAACACCCGGACCAGGAGTGGCGGGGTACAAGCGGAGCGCACACACAAATACGGACACCCCAGCAACCAAGCCAGGAGTGGCGGGGCGCAGCCAAAACCTGAGCCCAAACACACAGACCAACACCGCACACCCCAGCCAGGAGTGGCGGGGTACAAGCGGAGCGCGCAAATGAACACACACACACCCGCAAGGAGCAAGGAGTGGTGCGGCGCAGCCAAAACCCGAGCCCAAGCACACACACCCACGCCGTACACCCCAGCCAGGAGTGGCAGGGTACAGGAGGAGTGCGCACACAAAGGCACACAGAACCCAACACCCTAGCCAGGACAGGCGGAGCGCAGCCAAAACCCGAGCCCAAGCACACACACTCACACCGCACACCCCAGCCAGGAGTGGCTGGGTACAAGCAGAGCGCGCACGGGAACGCACACACACCCCAAGGACCCAACCGGGAGAGGCGGCACGCAGCCGAAACCCAAGCCCAAACACACTCACCCACACTGCACACCCCAGTCAGGAGAGCCGGGGTACAAGCGGAGCGCGCACAAGAACACAGGCACACCCCAGCATCCCAGCCAGGAGTGGGGGGGCGCAGCCGAAACTTGAGCCCAAGCATACACATCCGCGCAGCACACCCGAGCCAGGAGCAGCAGGGTACAAGCTGAGCGCGCACACAAGCACACACACACCTCGAGACCCCAGCCAGGAGAGGCGGGGCGCAGCTGAAACCAAAGCCCAGGCACACACACCCACGACGCACAGCCAAGCCAGGAGTGGCGGGGTACAAGCGGAGCGCACACACGAACACAGGCACACCCCAACACCCCAGCCAGGAGTGGCGGGGCACAGCCAAAACCGGTGCCAAAACACACACACCCCCACCGCACATTCAAGCCAGGAGTGGCAGGCTACAAGCGGAGCGCGCACACAAACACACGCACATCCCAACACCCCAGCCAGGAGTGGCAGGGCGCAGCCCAAACCCAAGCCCAAGCACACACACTCACGTAGCACACCCCAGCTAGGGGTGGCGGGGTACAAGCGGAGCGCGCACATAAGCACACACACACCTCAACACCCCAGCCAGGAGAGGCGGTGCGCAGCCGAAACCCAATCCCAGGCACACACACCCACACTGCGCACCCCAGCCGGGAGTGGCAGGGTACAAGCCAAGCGCGCACACAAGCTCACACACACCCCGACACCCCAGCCAGGAGTGGCGGGGCGCAGCCGAAGCCCGAGCCCAACTACACACACCCACACCGCACACTCCAGCCAGGAGTGGGGGGTACAAGCGGAACGCGCACACAAGCACACAAACACCCGAATACCCGAGCCAGGAGTGGCGCGGCGCATGAGAAGCCCGAGCCCAAGCCCACACACCCACCCCGCCCGACCCAGCCAGGATTTGCGGGGTACAAGCGGAGCGCACACACAAACACACACACACCCGGACACCCATGCCAGGAGCAGGGCGCAGTCTAAACCCCAGCCCAAGCATAACCCAGACCCAAACACAAGCGCCACACAACAGTAGGCAACCCAGTGTCCATAGCCCGGGCACTAGGGCAGCCCGTGCCATGCAAGTGACCCGGCCAAACGAGATCCGGAGACCGGGGGTAAGGCTGCATCCTAAGGCCTGTGCTGCTTTGGGACTCGAGGCGGAGCGTGCGACACCCAAGCGCCTCGGAACCCCAGTAGCAAGAACATGCATGCATGCCTTGGGAACAGGATACGCCAGGAAGTCCGGTGAACCCCTAGGGTTCCGCCCAAAGGAGGGGACGTGCGCAAGCATGGGGGCACACCCTGCCTGCACGACAAGTACGTCACACTGGCGGCGATCAGCCCTCCCGGTGTTGCCCTGAGCCGCTTCGCCCGGGGCCACCAGTCAGGTCTAGCGGGATGTAAGTCGCCTCCCCTCTTCAAGCGCAGAGCCTCCTGCTGTTCGTCACAGTAGCAACGCCATTGGGAACGATGAGGCGCCTCTCCACGACTGAGTGCACCTCCTACCTACCTACCTACCTGGACATGACACTCAAACCAGAGTTTGAAGGGTCGGTGGTAGGACGGCGTCCATACCCCGTCCCACAAGACCAGATCGACGAGATCGAATGCCAGATCCAGGAATGTATAGATGCTGGCCTCCTCAAGGAATATAATCCCGGGGACTACCCCCGCCATTGTAGCCCTCTTTTTCTAGTGGCTCAACCTGGATCCAGTGCCATGCGCTTGGTCGTTGACGACAGTGAGGTGAACAAAAAGACCCAGAACCCCTCAGAGAGTATCCCTACCGTGAAAAACACCCTGGTGAGAATCGCTAAGTGCCGATTCAAAACTAAGATGGACAAGCGCAGTGGCTTGTGGCAGGTAGACCTAACCCGAGCAGCCCAGGAACTGCTCGCCTTTGTAACCCCTAAGGGCCGTGTCTTCTGCTGGAAAGTCATGCCCTTCGGTGTCACGAATGCCCCTGCTCTGTTTCAGGTGCTGATGAATAAAATCCTATATATCCTGAGACACAGACCCCTAGTACAGGAACTGGTTTCCCGCGGGGCTGAGATGGAGGCACACATCGATGAGGCGAGCCTGGGTACTAATACCCATGAGGATCATATCCTCCTCCTACAAGGGCCTTTCACTGTCTGTCAGGAAAAGCATCTCCGCATCAAACTCGATAAATGTGAGTTCATGCGTCAGGAGATGGAATATCTAGGTTTCAATGTTGGGTATGGCTGGTGGAAACCAGCCGCATCTGAGATGCAACCCCTGCAAGACATTCAGATACCTGACAACCCTAAGAAGGGTCTGCACGACATACGGAGTTTCATTGGTGCCTGGAATTGTTACTGGCGACATATCCACAAATTTACGTATTCATCAGCCCCCCTGACTGGCCTTATAAAAAAAAACAATCCTTGGCGATGGACCGACAAGGAAGAGGCCTGTTTCCAAGACTTGAAGAATAAAATTTCCTCTACCAACTGCCCTGCGGGTAGACGGCCCTAAGGGAGAAATAATATACCTCACAGATTCCTGTGATGTAGGGGAGGGGGGTTACACTATACCAGTGGCAGGAGCTTAACCCCGCTGAGTTGTCTCACTACCAGTTTCTAACTTCAGGTCTGAACTGTGATAGAACCCTGAAGCATGACTACCCTGCCAATGAATGGCGTGTGGTACCTCTTGGTCACTGGAACTGGAAGTGGAATCAAGCTTTGTGACCAAGAGCCAGTGAAAACGTTTCACTAGGGTCCCCCTCCTGAAAAAGCGAAACTAAAGCGATGGTGGACTTACCTCAGTCAGTCAGGCTGACTGTCCACCATATCCAGGGTATAACGAACGAGATGGCTGACTAGACATCTCGTAACAACTTCAACACCCTCCTAGGTGAGAGCTCAGAGGGGTTTGCCAAGGAGGCGTTTCAACGCATGGATGTCCACGTGGACCGATCCATGCGCATTGCAGGTGTACTGGAGGGCTGCAGTCTGAGAGACTACCATGCTGAGTACAAATGCGTACTAAGCTCCCTCAGTGATGGCCTGCAGGCACGTTTGATAGACGGCGACCGTTGATATTAAGATAACCAATATCTGTCTTATGAGGACTGTATAGTCGTGCCTGAGGCACGACTGGATGGTTGCCTACAGTGGGCCCATCTCAGCTCCGGACACACAGGGCCGAACCACTCTGTTGACATTTTCAGGGAGCGTTTCTACTCCCAGCTAACCTGTGCTGAGCTACGTGGTCGTATGCAGTCCATAGTGGACTCCTCTTGCTGTCACGCCAGGAAACAGAGCGACTCACATGACCGCAGACTGGTCTTCAGTCTGCCTATCCCCTATTGTGCTAATCCTCTGTTGTACGTGGATTTTGTCCTCGGTCTGCCTAAGTTTGATGGTTATGACAGCTGTTTGGTTGTCACCTGTGGCGTAAGCCGTTTCACCCGTGCGTTCCCCTGCAACAAAAAGATCACAAGGGAACAGACTGTGAAAATTTTGATTCAACAATGATTCGAACACTATGGGGCACCTAAGGAGGTGCACTCTGACATGGACGTATGTATCTGGAGTGATACCGGATGGTACAAGCGAGTATTGGACGCCGTGAACGTCCATGTGACCACAGGTGTGCCCTACACTCACACTTCTAGCCCCCTGTGCGAGAGGCAGAACCGTGTGGTGGAGCAGAACCTGAGGATTCTGATGAAACAGGAGAGTACCAAAGATTGGGTATGTCTGTTACCCTGGGCTGTCCTAACGATGAACTCTCAGGAGCGTTTCATCCGTGCGTTCCCCTGCAACAAAAAGATAATAAGGGAACAGACTGTGAAAACGTTGGTTCAACAATGGTTCGACCACTATGGGGCACCTAAGAAGGTGCACTCTGACAAGGACGTACGTATCTGGAGTGATACCGGATTGTACAAGCGAGTATTGGACGTCTTGGACGTCCATGTTTCCACAGGTGTGCCCTACACTCACACTTCAAACCCCCTCTGCGAGAGGTAGAACCGTATGTTGGAGCAGAACTTGAGGATTCTGATGAAACAGGAGCGTACCAAAGATTGGGTATGTCAGTTACCCTGGGCTGTCCTAACCATGAACTCTCAGGAGAGTTCCTCAACTGGCTATAACCCCCAGGAACTGTGCCATGGGGGGCGTCCTGCGTGGTTCCTCAAAACCCCTTTTCCGCAGGACTACAAGAGCCCCGTAGGGAATCGGCTGGAGCATAGGCAGGACCCCGTTAGCCTGGCTAGAGGTAACCTGAAATACGTTGGAGAACCTGAGTTGACTACGCGAAGCCGCACGAGACGTCCTGCCACCTTCAAGGTAGGGGACCTTGTCCTGGTACACGATTCGCAACTGCCCACCTGGCCCCGCAACCGTCTGCGGGACCCCTACTTTGGGCCTTATCGTAGTATAAAAATAGATGGATCCAGGATCCATGTGAGGTGCAGCCCCCGCCTAGGTGGAGAGTTGCTGTGTGCACCTAAGCAGCTGAGACATTACCACTCGCCTGACGAACTATCCTGGGACGGGTGGCGTCTGTCTGATAGAGAGGTTGAGCGTATCGGCCCAAAGAACGCTGCCAACCCTGAGGATGCAGAGAAACTCGAACACATGACTGCTGATGAGATGGCAGTCGATGGCTACTGCGTGGTTGCAGGTATTTCCTGTCTCGAGTTTAAACAGGGCTCGAAATTCCTTACCCTGCAGGACTGCTATGGGCTATCTGAGGCAACCTGGGAGCCCATGTTCGCCTTTACACAGCCAGATGGGAGTATCCACCCCATCGTTCACTCCTATCTCTTTGAGAACCCCGAGGGACAGCTACTAACCCGTGCTGAGACTCCGTCCCAGCGCGGCAAAAGCGCGACAAAAAAAAACGCGGACAACACCCCGCAGCAGCACAAGGAGACGGGACAGAAAGGGACGAGTGGCTAGGGCCACGCAACAGCCCCAGGGGACAAGGACAGCATGGATGGCGGCACAAGAGTGAGGGGCGGGGGCGCGAGGGGAGCGACCCGTGCTAAGCGCACAAAACGGTCCCCGGATGGAAGAGGATCCAGTGGGCCCCGGCCACAGGGTTGCTGGCGGCCCGATGGGGTATAAACACGGGATGAGTGATGGGATGGGGCCGCACGACAGCCCAGGGGATTAGGCCGGGGCCGCGGCACAGGGGAAAGGGACGGGGGCGGGAAGGGAACGACCCGTGCTAAGCGCACGAAGCGGTCCCCGGAAGGAAGGGGCACCAGTGAGCCCGCGCCACAGGGTTGCAGGCGACCCGGTGGGGTATAAACACGGGATGAAGGGACAAGGGGACGGGGCGGGGAAGGGCGTGGGGCTAGAGCCACACAACAGCCCAAGGGTTATGGAGTCCATGGGACGCTGGGAAAGGGCCGGTGCCGGGAGGAGGCAAAGGGGAATCGGACATGGGATGGACAGGGAGGCAGAAAAAACCAAGCAACAGCCCCATGGGATTGGGAAACCATTCGCGATGAAGTGGTGAACCATCGGCCAACTCGACCACGGGAAGTCGGGAAAGTGCCCTGAACTCCGGGACGGCCGTGAGGTGTCCGCAGGGGTGAGGGTTGACCTTGAGATCCCCGGGTCAATGGCCTGAGTACACGTAGGTTCACGCGTGAGCGGGACCAGGGGGAACGTGGAAAGGGTCACCCCCTGGCCTCCAGCCGTGGATGGACGACAACCAAGTGCATCCGGGAGCCGAGTGGGTACTCCAACCTGTGAGGGATGGGGAGTGGTGGAATGTAGTTGACAGAGAGAAATGCTCCGCTGTCGGCGAGGGCTATCCACAGGAAACCCGCCTGCAGGTGCCCAATAGGCTGCGCTAGGGGGGGGAGGCTGGAGGATCCTTCAATGGGTGACCAGAAGGAGCTGAAGCCGTGAGGGTAGCGACTGAAGGGAGCCTACCACCGGTCATGCCCCAAGGGAACCTGTGTTCAAGTTCTCGGCCGTGAGGTGAGACAGGGGTTGCCAGGGGAACTGATGGTGGAGAGCACTCCTTCCCGCCAGAGGCGGCCACCATGTAAAACAAACAAGGAGAAGTCAGATGAGGCTGCGGAAGTGGCCGCCCTTACTTACTTACTTACTCTGTCCCAGTGGAAGAAGAAAAACTACTCTCCTCGTGCCTATCCATTTACTGTTTTCTAACCTCCCAGGGGTGGTGAATAGCTAGGCCTACTCAGTGAGTGCCAGGACAGGTTTAGGACTCCTGTAGAGCTCCACTTACGGTGAATGTACTAACCGGGATCGGCACTCCAGACACCTACACATCCGCTGCTTGCGGAGCAGTGTTCCTGCCCTGGCTGTGCCCTGCAGTCCCATACCTATGGTTACCAGCGTGACCCAGATGGCCACTTATCAGGTTTGCAGCCACTCAGCGAGTGTGTGCCTTGTAGACCATGTGTTGCATGGGAACTGTCCTGATCTAATGAACTTGGGGAGCCAACGAAGAGCATTGGTTTTCTACTCCAGGGGGCGATGACAAGCAAGGTGCAGTGAAGCAAGGTTTGTCCACCCGCAGACCATCCTTGGGGTTAAGGGTGCCCACATTTAGGACCCCTGACTGGTCCAGACCCATGGAGTTCTACCCTTCTTTACCGGGTTACCATACCCCTAAGTGTGCTACGTATGTCTGTATGTGTGCCACTTCACTTTCCAGGCGTGGCTCCCAGAGACCGGGCTTCGCTGACCGCAGACCGAGGGTCCTAATCAGGTCCCTGGGACCTTGTGATAACCAGAGCTGTGTTAAATTCAATGCAACTACAGGCCAGTTCAATTTAACAAAAATGTTAAATTTATCAAGCTATTGTGCATACATTAAAAAGGTTCAAAAAAACCCAAAATGTGCCCATTTTTCACCAAATTTCCTTTTCAAAATCAAAATTATTGACTATGCTCTTGTCCTCTTTGGTCCTAGCGAAGCAAAGCCTCAAGCCCAGGAGTCACGGTACACCAAGTCCAAACACCACGTTGTTTATCGATGGCGGTGCAGATTGAACGTTCAATTGAACATGGTGTTCCTCACATTGAATGCACTATTTCCATGTGTCTATGAACACAAAGAAAACGCAAAACAGAAATGCACAGAAATGCAATTCTAAGAAGGAAACACACATGGAGGCACAAGGTGCTATATAGAGATGTGGTGTACTTTCCAAACATTGCACTATGCATGAATGTAAGGAGCTATGTGGAAAGCAACATTTACTATGAGTGTAAAGGGCCTCAATAGTGGTGTTTCACCAAATTTGTTGAGTTGACGTTTTTGATGCACATGCGGCAAGCGCCGCAAATCGGTGTTAAATCTAACAATGTTAAATCGGTGTTAAATCTTCCTAAATCGAAACTATAAATTCAGTTGGATTGAATTTAACACAGCCCTACTTATGACAGGGTCCTAGGGTACTATTACCACTCCTAGGGCGTCCAATTTCTGTGCTGCCGCCTATCCTTTGGGGAAGACGGCAAAGACCCTACCTAATAAAGGGGAGGGGTGGCCAAGTGTGCTAAGGGCATACAAAACAGCTAAGGGCCAAAACGTAACACACTCCCCTGCCCACGAGGAAAAGCATACGGGACAGGAGACACAACTACACTACACTCACTAGTCCCAGCACCAGCCTTCGAAAGCAGGGTGAACACAACCCCGCTCAGTCCCTACCAGGCTTGCTGACCCTAACCCCTACAAACGCTAGTGGATGGTCATTACGAAGAACCCACGAGCCCTACTGGCTCAACCGTGAAAGTGCAAGGGAACAGAGCGCTACTAAGCGACTGACGCCTAACAGGGACGTCACCACACGTTTCCCTGTCAGGGTTCGGAGGGAAGGAGTACTCTGTTTGCGTGCACAACGTGTATGACGATGAGGTCGAACTGTCCTCGCCACTCCTGGCTGAGGTACGGTTTGTTGGTTATGAGATCTGCGCCCTTTTTAGCTTGGGCAGAAAAGTCCCAAGTCGCCGAAGGCAACTGCTGTTGCACCAGTCACCCTGACGTTGCCCACCTGGGAACAGAGGCGGATGAGACCTGGTTAGCGGCTGAGGAACCTAACCAGCCTCCACGTATTATACGCTTCTTAGGCTTGAAAATAATACGCTGTCCTCTAACCACGCTGCAAGCAAGCAAATTTGAGGACTCCGCCCGTTCTCTGATACAACGTAGGGCGGAGCCCTGGGTAGCCCAAACAGGGGCACAGCGCGTGGCCTAGATCTTGTTAATGCACTGTGCGTATGCAGGGAGGGGGAACGACCTGCAACAATCTTTTCCTAGCGTTAATCCACTAAATCAAAACATCACGTGACTCAACCAGGAGGTGAGCTTCTTCTTGATGTTACCCACCTTATTCACCACGCACCTTGTGAATGCCGAAGGTAACACGAACCAAGGGACACCCCTAAGCGGTTAAACAACCCTACAGTGAGTTAGAAACCACCCCAAGCAATTAATGCATCGTGTGTCTTGCATGCCCATCTTATCTTGCTTCCTGCCAAGTAAGGAAAGGACTGGCGAGCAGTTGCACAGCGCAAAACAAGCCTAAGCGTTTTACGCAACCCTTTTTTAGAGCTACGGCAACGCGAACACGAGCAAGCACTTTCATTCTGACCTGTGAAGAAAAGAGAAGAGCTGATTGGGACACAGGGGAAGCGCCACAACATGTGAATGCGTGGATTAGGCACATGCATCGCAGTCACAGCGGATACACTAACCCTACGTGTGTGCTGTGTGCTTCTTTTTTTTCACATACCTTTCATTTTTGTTTTGACCTGTGCAGAGCCAGGGGAGTGAACGCCCGACCCCCCAAAGAACGCAACAGAGACACCCCTACCAAAAAAACATCGTGGGCCAAACACCATTTCTCTGTGCTCATTTAAGTCAACAAGCTCCTTACAAAGTCCTTTAAAGAGCAGATCCCGTGCCTGTATAGAGAACACTGTCGTTACGGCAAGGCCTGCTGTTTTAAGCACACCAAAATTGCTTCTTCATTACAAGCGCAACCATGGCAACCACAACAGCATTACGTCCACACCCCATACTGATCACTGCTACCTACAGGAGCATGTCACACTGAATTGCCCGAAAAACAGTCACCTTCGCTAACAGGCGTATCTGACAAGCGGGGCACATCCTCAGGTTTCTCCACGTGTGTGGCGGTCACCGCAACAGTCCCACATTCACAATCTAGAACCGAAACTCAATTTAACATATTGCAGAAATCCAAGGACGAGCAATCAACGGATGATGAATGGATTGGAGTCACTCACCGAAACAAGTGCGCTCACAAACCCTCTCCATTAACAACTGCCATTGTGAAGAAAGATCAGGCCGAAGAAGAAGGAGAGACGGCGATCAAGTGCAAAGACTGTAACAACCAGTTTACAATGCCGCACGTCCGACGAGACACGTATGTTCGCAAAGGTCTCCAGATTCCGCGCCGATGCCAAGTGAGCATTCACGACCGCAAAACTCAACAAAATATAGCCAGCCACAAAAAGCCAACCGGTCCTATCATCACTGAGTACAGTTCGTTTCTTAACACTTTGAAATCTACAACGTTAATCAGACCCGCCAGCACAAGTCACACTTATTCTCCAGACGTCCACGAATTCCCTCCACTCGAAACAGCAAAGCCGGTGACCCAGCATCAGAAAGAGAGAGAGCCCAATGAGGAGAATCACGATGCACCCGAGCAGCATCCACCAGGACTAAAGTATGTCTCCGCCCAAAAGGACGAGGATACCCATGAGGACATTACCTCGGACATCAGCAATTGCGCAGAATCCTTACCACCTCTTCCAGGCCGCTTTTGGTGCTCCAGTTTTGACACTACCCAAGACAGTACCCTTTCGTGGATACCAGCAAACTATTGGGACCCGCAGTCGCAACACACTTACGACTCGGCGCACGAACAATCAGCACTATTAGATCCCACAGCCTCGGAAGACAACTCAACACTACCGACACTAGAAGAAGGCAGTGTTTCTGAAGAGAATACTACAAGGACACCAAGCGTGGAGGGAATCTCCTAACGCAGCACCGACACCATCTTCACATCAATTCTTAATGGCTGACCAACAGCTGAAACGACGACTTCACCAACTACTACATGAAACACCAGACTTTGAGCGGCTCATGTCTGCTGCTTGGAACAACACGACCACCTCGCTCGGTTTGGACACAAGAGCTCAATACTTTAATGCCAGGGCAGCGCTGTACCTTACCCAGGAATATGAAAAACTTCGTCGCTCACATCCTGAACTGATCAACAACTACTGCGACTGTTTGCACAACCGGCCACACTGTGTGACTATGACCTGTGCCTGCTTGTCATTGTATGCCAGGCACCAGAAGAGGACGGAGACACGGCCACAGCGACCAGGGCTAGGGACCGGGACCCCCAGAGGACACGGGACCAAGGCACACGCCCCCAGGGAGGGTAACCCCACGGACGCCTACCCGACCCACCAGCCTGAGCGGCACGTCCAGGCCCCCACAGCACGGACCCAGCGAGACACCCATACCCAACGACACCCCCCAGCCACCAGCAAGCCACGATCCGGCCCGCATCCCGCACCACGACGCAGGCCAGGCTGACCTCCACTGACCCACCAAGGCACAACGCCAGACCACGGCACACCGCACCACAGCTTGCCACAGTGCAGTGCGCCACAGCACGACGCAACGTGACGCGGCACAGAGCGGCACAACACGGCAAGACTGACTCTAACCTGAAGGAATCAACCGAAGCAAGCCACCGCACACCCCGGAAGGCGCCGCACCAGCACGCCACACACCGGCACCGCAGGCCACACACGGGGCCACCGCGCGCCCAGCAACAACAGTGGCGGACCACCCAGAAGGTTAAACCGGCACCGCAGAAGAGAAAGGACACGAACAACCCCAGCTCCCTAACCCAGAGCCACACGCAGCCGCCTGGCGCAGCCGCCCAGCCGGCAGAGCCAGTACCTAACCCGGCAGGAAGGGGCGCCAAGCCCAACGTGTACATAGCCCACCCGACCCATGGGGCCAGAACACGGCCAAGCAGAACGCAACTGCCAACAGCAGCCCGGAAGACCACACTGAAAGCAGGCCAGTGCGTGCGCCAGCCCAGGGAAGGCAGAGGGAGGAACAGGCAGCCCCCCCCCCCAAAAATAAAAAAAAAGGGGGGGGGAGGGGCGGGGGGCGCGAAAACAGCCCACAGCCACCAAACCGCCCGCAAACACCACAAGAGGCGGCCAAACCCCCCACCCAGAAGGCACCGAAGACAGGACCCCCAAAGAGGCACAGGGGGACGACCCAGCCAAAACCGGCAACACCAAGCCAGGAACAGCGGCCCACCAGGAAAAGCGACACCGAAACTTGCAGACACACACCACGGGAAAAAAAAAAGAGCCAGCAGCCCAGCCCGAAAGAAAGGGGATCGGGGGACAGGGACCACATGGCCCGGGAGCAAAGGACACTACAAAGTGCAATCAAGACAGGCAAAAAAAAGCGCAAAGAACACACCCCGACAACCCAGCCAAGGAGGGCGGGGCACAGCCGAGACCCGGGCCCAGAACGCATGCCCACACACCGCACCCCAGCCAGGAAAGGCGGGGAACAAGCGGGGCGCGCCCACAAACACGCACCCCCGCACAGCGACCCCAAGGTAGGTAGGTAGGTAGGTATCTTCGGGAGCTCGGGATGCCTCCTTTGACATTGCAGGAAGAAGGTCTTACCAAGAGGAACGCCCTGTCCCTCCCACTGCCCTATGTCAGGTGCCTCTTGAGCCGCTCCCGCATGTGCTTGGGAAGGCATTGTCGCGCCACCCGGTCCATGTGTCCCAGGTGGGAGGGTGTCCCCACATGTGTCCATGGGTAGGGCCACATGCCCCCTCCTTTGGGCGGCAGCTCTGGGGGCTGCCCAGCCGTGTGGAGTATCTCTCACCACAAGGGGTATTCCCCCCCCTAGTCTACGGTACGACCGCCTCAGTCTTGTGGCTTGAGTTGCGGGGCCACTCTGCTTGGCAGGCGACCCCCTCCTGGACTGTGTACCGGCTCGCCTGTCACCGGTTGCCTCCATGGGCCGGGTGACGTTTGCCATGGTCCCCGATGCAGCCTGGCCGGGCTCGGACCAGTGTCCTTGGAGTACCGCTCCTGCCACTGGCCCGGTGGGTCGGCTGGGTCGCCCCAGTGCGTCCAACCCATGGGGTGTTGTTTCTCTCCTGTCCCTCGGCCGCCCTACGTGTGTGCAGTGTCCTGGGCCGCTTGGCTCCTGTTCACCGGTGTGCCCGCGCGGTTTGCTGTGACGCGTCTGCGGTGTCCTGCGCCACTTGGCTCCTGTTCACCGGTGTGCTCGCTCGGTGTGTTGTGTTGCGTGTGCGGTGTCCTGGGCCACTTGGCTCCCGTTCAGCGGTGTGGGCGCTGTGTGCGGTGCGCGTGTGCCATGGATGGTTGTGTCCCTCTTCCTCCCCCCCTAATTTTTTTTTTGGATGGAAAAAAAAAGAAAGACAGGGGCGCGCGTACACTGCAGGCACAGGCACGGGCAGCTGGTGCAATAGTGTTGTGTCCTCTGGCGTGTGTCGTCGGTGCTGTGGCGGCGGTCGCGCCCCATGGGTGCGCCTCGCGCGTCCTGATGTACACGGGCTTGGGCCAGGGTGGGTTTGGTCAGGTGTCTTATTGCTTCTGGAGCTGGCTGGGTAGGCGGCTGTGTGGGCTGTGGGTGTTGGCTATGGTTACGTTGTTCCCTCGGCGGGCCTGGTTAGGAGCCCCAACCATGAGGTGCAGGAGACCACGCGAGAGGGGCGCACGAGCACACAAACACCCCAACACCCCCCCAAGGAGAGGCGGGGCGCAGCCGAAACCCAAACCCCACCACGCACACCCACAGCGCACACCGGAACCGGAAACAGCGGGGGGCAAGCAGAGCACGCACGCAACCACACAAGACCCATAAGCAGACCGAAACCTAAGCCCAACCACGAACACCACAAACAGCCGGCAAAAGACGGACAACACCACAAACCGTGCCCAAACACACCCACCCAAGACCCCAGCCAGGACTGGCAGGGTTAAAAAAACCCACACCCAACCGCAACCCGGACCCAAACACAAACGCCCCACAACTGTATCTAACCCAGTGCCCACAGCCCGGGCACTGAGGCAGCCCGTGCCATGCAGGTGACCCGGTCAAACGAGATCCGGAGACCGCTGGTAAGGCTGCATCCTAAGGCCTGCGTTGCTTTTGGACTCCAGGCGGAGCGTGCGACACCGAAGCGCCTCGGAACCCTAGTACCAAGAACGTGCATGCATGCCTCGGGAACGGGATACGCCAGGAAGTCCGGCGAACTTCTAGGGTTCCGCCCAAAGGAGGGGACGTGCGCAAGCACGGGGGCACACCCTCCCGGCGAGACAAGCACGTCACACTGGCGGCAATCAGCCCTCCCGGTGTTGCCCGGGGCCGCTTTGTTGGGGGCCAACAGTCAGGTCTAGCGGGATGTAAGCCGCCTCCCCTCTTCACGCGCGGAGCCTCTTCCTGTTCGTCACAGGGGCGACGCTAGGGGGAACCATGGGTCCCCTCTCTACGACCGAGTGCACCTACCCACCTCCATTAATGGCTGACCAACGGCTGGAACCACGACTTCATCAACTACTACATGAAAGACCAGACTATGAGCGGCTCATGTCTGCTGCTTGGAACAACACGACCACCTCGCTCAGTTTGAACACAAGAGCTCAATACTTTAATGCCAGGGCAGCGCTGTACCTTACCCAGGAATATGAAAACTTTGTCGCTCACATCCTGAAATGATCAACAACTACTGCGACTGTTTGCACAACCGGCCACACTGGGTGACTATGACCTGTGCCTGCTTGTCGTTGTATGTCAGACTTGTTAGTTAATCTCATTTTTTTTTCAATTGTTTCCAGCCTGCCGTCCAGTCCAGCCAGCCAGCAAATCTTTTAGCATCACCATTTTCCTTTTGCCCTGGATTCTCCACCAAAGCACAACTGAAGGACAACCGTATTTCACAGCATTATTTTCACACAGCATACTTCATTCAACCACCTGCAGTGACCACAGACCTGCAGTATCCACACACCTGCAGTGACTACTGCCAGGAACAGCACACTGGAACAATCTACCTTTTTGCTTGAATGCAATCTAAAGAACCTAAGCCTCTGGTTTCTTTTAGTTAGTGTTCCAAACACCTTAGGCACTTTGCATAAGACATTAAATTGTGAATGGTGCGGCTGTCCTTGAAGGAACCTCACAGTATGAGCAGTGATTGTGTTATTGGGCGGGGGACCGCCATGCTTAAAAAATGATAGAGACGACCCTAGCGCTTTAGCGAAACTAGAATCCACGAACGCAATGCATACGCCTGACAGAACACTAACATACATGAGAGGTGGGTTGCCCACCTGCTCTGTTGTGTGTGTTTCTGTTCAATGCTTTTTCTCAAAGTTCACCACACTTTTAATGCAACTCTGCAAAAGTATTTTTTAAAATCTTTGAAAACCACGGCTCATACCTACCTTTTCTGGAACGGTTTACGCTTGCGCAACTCGTTTTGGGAAGGCGCTCCTGTTGCGCTTGTTTGCGAGTATAGGTTTTGGCTTAGGAATGACCATTTGTAGCGTCGTCTCGTCATTTTTCACCGGTTTGACTTCTCAAATTGCTACCCCTTTCGCTAAACCACAGGATTCACTCCCTGCTGGTTCCTTGTGCTATTTTTCTCAGCTCCTGGAGTTTTGTGTCCTCCATTGGGAGTATTGCTCCGCCCTGGCCCTTGGTCAGGATGTTTACCAAGACACTGTTTATACGGCGATTGCCGTCCACACTACAGCTTTCGACTGTACCCTAGTGGGCAAGCATGTGTGCTCTAGGGAGGGAGTCCTGGGTTCAAACCCCACTACCCCCAATTTTTTACCAAACGCTTTCGCCGCACGCTGGCGACTTTTTGAGGAATGCCCCATCGAAGGTACATCATTCACGGTACGTTACACTGTTTTTCAAGGATACCTGCGGTGTGATAGGCTTCTATGAGCTGATGTAAATGCCTTCGGCTGGTTAATGCATTTTCTGAGGTAAGTCTGGGGAACTCCGAGCCTTTTTCCTTGGTCCTACTAGCTTGAACAACTAGTACTCCAGGGGGGAGTAAGAACACGTCACTGCCATGTCTTTCCTGGGCGACTTGATCCAGGCTTAGCCCCCCCTAACAGCCTTTTGTTGAAGAAAGATGTCCTTGATTAGTGCGCTATAGACTTTGATGAAATCCTGCAAGTTTTTGATGGTGAAATTCCAAAACCAAAGGAGCAAGTAGAGCAAGAACAGGATGTGGATCGAATCAATCAATAGTTTGAAAACCAGTGTACCACAGAAGGGCTGCAGATAGACAAAGCAGGTATAAACACAAAGGTTCAATGACAAATGGATAATACAAAAGATTTTATATGAAAGCTGCCCTGACTCCTAGCCTCCAACATAGCATCAAGCACTTCATGTGCATTCTTTCGGGTGTAATGGTGCTGGTTAGGAATGTGGGGCATAGGTGTCAGGCCAGACACAGAATATGACTTGGCCAAGCAACTGAATTCAGAAACAGTTAAAAGGTAGAACCACAATAAGTGGTAGAAACAATTGAGTATAGGGGTCTTGCCGTGGGAGACCACTAGGCGTAACCTCCAAGGCCTTAAGCATGAAATGCCTATTTTATTTCGGTATATCCTCCATGAAGGAAAATACCTCCGCTCAGTTGAGTGGTAGGGGTGAACTTCATTGGGGGGGTAGGGTTACAACCCTAGTTACTGTGAGAAAGTGTAGTTTAAGCTTCAAAAGAGAGATGAAAATACTTAAGTTAGACTTAGCATCAACAGAAGAGTTTGAAAGGGGGCTTGGCCTGGATCAAGCCCTCCAAGAGAGACAAGGCAGTGACTTTTTCTTACTCCCCCCTGGAGTACTAGTTAGCTAACCTAGTAGGACCAAGGGAAAAGGCTCAAAAATTCCCAAAATTACCCCAGAAAATGCATTAGACTGACCATTAACATTCTCATCAGTTCATAGAAGCCTATCACACTCTAGGTACCCTTGAAAAACAGTGTAATGTACCGTGAATGATGTCCCTTTGATGGGGCATTCCTCAAAAGTCGCCAGCGTGTGACGAAAACGTTTGGGGGCAGTGGAGTTTGAACCCAGGACTCCCTCCCTAGAGCACATTGGCTTGCCCACTAGGGTACAGTCGAACGCTCTAATGCGGACGCCTATCGCTTCATAAACAGCGTTTTAGTAAACGTCCTGACCAAGGGCCAGGGCGGAGTAATACTCCCAATGGAGGACACAAATCTCCAGGAGCTGAAAAAAAAAGAAAATGTAACCAACAGGGAGTGATTCCTGCGGTTTAGCGAAATGTGTAGCGATTTAAGAACTCAAATCGCTAAAAATTGACAAAATCACGCGAGAAATCGTTGTTTTTACACCATAACTCAAAGTCGCAGACAAGCGCAACGGAAGCGGACTCCAAAAACAAGTTTGCGCAAGCGTAGACGGCTTTTGAAAACGAAGGTATGAGCCGTAGTTTTTAAAGTTCTAAAGGAAATTTTTGCACAGTTGTATCAAAATTTTTATAAACTTTAGGGAAAAGTATTCAAACTCAACCCACACCACAGAGCAGGTGGACAACCCACCTCTCAGGTATGCCAGTGTTATTTCACACACATGCATTGCGTTTGTGCTGGTTGGTTCGTCAAAACGTTGGGGTTGTCAACGCTGTGCTCGTTGGGGGTTCGGGTTCTCCTCTCTCTGCTCTGCGCAGGTCAAAACAGGAATGAAAGGTATGCGATGCGAACGGAGCGCGCAGCGCATACGTAGGGTTGGAATATGCGCTGTGCTCGCGATGCATGTGCCTAATTGAGGCATTCACACGCTGTGGCGCTTTCCCTGTACCGCATTTCATCCTTGTTCTTTCTTGACGGGTAAGAAAAGAAAGTGCTTGCTCGTGTTTGTGTAGCCGTAGCGCTAAGGTAGGGTTGCTCAAAACGCTTAGGCTTGTTTTGCGCTGTGCATTGCGCCACTCTCTCTCCGCTTTCTGCAGGAAACAAGACAAGGGTAGCATGCATGACACACAGTGTATTAATTGCTTAGGGTGGTTTATACTTCGCCGTAGGTTGGTTTCAGCTCGTAGGGTTGTTTTGCGCTCGTGTTTTTCTCAGCATTCACCTGATGCGTGGTGAGTAAGGTACGTAAGCCCAGGAGGAGCTCACCTCCTGGTTGAGTCACGCTTTGATTGGTTAGGTTGTGTAAGATTAGGCAAAAGAAGGAGAAATTGGGAACCCTGTGCATGTTTTTTGCATGCATTTGACGCATTAAAGGGTAGGCCACGCGGGGTGCGCACGGTATAACCGTTGTTTAGGTTACCCAGGGGCTCCACCCTACGTTCTTTAAGAGAACGGGTGGAGTTCCTTAAGCTTGCTTGCTTGTACTGAGCTTCAGGAACAGCGTATTGTAGGGCAGCCTGAGAAGCGTATAACACGTGGAGGCTGTCTTGGTTCCTCACTCTTGAACCTCAGTCATTGGCCTTTGCTTTACAGGTGGGAAGGTAAGGGCGATTGGTGCAGTGCCTCTTGGCAGCGCTAAAAAATGCTGTGCCGATCAGATACACAAAAAACTGCAGCTCAACCAGGAGTGGTGAGTGCAGTCTGACTTCAAAGCCATCCACGCTGTGCACGCACGCTGAGCACTCCCTCCCTCCAAGCCCTGACAGGAAAACGCGTAGTGGCGTCCCTGTCAGGCCACAGCCGCTTAGTAGCGCTGTGTTCTCTTGCTTTCTCACAGGAGAGTCAGTAGGACGCGAGACTTCATTGCCTTCAACTCCCAGTAGAGTGTGTATGTGTTAGGGTCAGCAAGCCTGGCGGGTGTTGAGCGCAAGTGATGAGTGCTCACCCTGCCTTCGAAGGCTGGTGCTGGCGTTAGTGAGTGTAGTGTAGTGATGTCTTCTGTCCCGCGTGCTTTTCCACGTGGGGAGGAGAGTGGGTTAGCTTTTGGCCCTTAGCAAAAGTGGGCATTTTGTATGCCCTTAGCACACTTGGCCACCCCCCCCTCTAGTAGGTAGGCCTCTGGCCGTCTTCCCCCAAGGATAGGCGCCAGCACGGAAATTGGGCGCCATAGGAGTGGTAATAGTACCTGATTAGAACCTTCGCTCCGACGTCAGCAAAGCCCCGGTCTCTTGGACCCACGCCGGGGAGAGAAGTGAGACACACACAGACATACGTAGCACACATAAGGGTATGGTAAACCCTGTAAGGAAGCGTAGAACCCCATGGTCAGGGGTCCTAACTGTGGGCTCGCTTGTCCCCAAGGAGGGAAGACACACCTTGCCTCATAACACCTTGCTTGTCATTCTCCCCTGGTGTAGTAAGCCACCGTTCTTCGTTGGCTCCCCAAGGTCATTACATCAGGACAGTCCCCATGCAACACATGGTCAACAAGACATACACTCGCTGGGTGGCTGCAAACCTGATAAGCAGCCACCTGGTCCACGCTGGAAACCATAGGCATGGGTCTGCACGGCACAGACAGGGTCAGTGCAGTGCTCAGTAAGCAGTAGTCTGTGAAAAACCAATGGCCTTCGGCCAGGGAGTGGTTGTCACGGGGGGCTAACGGTCCTGTCCTGTGATGCAATGCGGGGCAACTGTGACAACTGCTCCTACACCCATACACAGGCACACCTGCACAAGAGTGCTCATTGCACCTGTGAGGTTAGAACACAGTCAGTAGACTGACACAGGCTTAGGCGGCTCAAGTTGCATGGTCAAAATCACTTCAAATGCACCCAATTTTGACCATGCAAAAAAATAGTTTTTCACAGGCTCTGTTTTTTGAAAGCAGAATATTAGTCCAAAGAAAGAATCTTTCTTACCATTTGTGCCATTTTGTGCCTTTTTTCAGACAGCCGAAAACAAAAAAAATTTATAAAAATAAATAAATCTCATGATTTCAGTGGAAAATGATGTGCTTTGTGCGGAAATTGGCCAATTAATACGTTTTGCGTTCCCTTTGTTTTTTGGATGAACATGGTCTGCAGAAAAAATGATTGAAACATCATTTTCTGTTCAGCATGTTCATTGCATACCTGGACAAATGATATATTGATCCAATTCTATGCGCGAGGCCTCGCGCAATCAAGACCAAGGATCATTAAAGCAGAAGCATGGCGGATGAAATATCAATGCAAAGCATATGCAACATGTGGTTCAAGGGCTGCCCCATGCGCGAGGCCTCGCGCACCACTTACTAAACCACAAACCTCACTCGATTCATTTTCCTTTGGAAAGACGGCTTCAGGGTCCAGTGGTCTTACAACCCACCCCACGGTTTGATTTTTGATTTGCACTGCCTGAAAAAAGAGGTATAGGTTGTGACTTTCAAGTTCTGGAACTGCATTGCAGTCCTCATCGCGCGAGGCCTCGCGCAAAAAAAGGCCCAGAAACCATATTCTTTGTACCATTGTGATGGGTTCTCATCTGATAGCGCTTGTGCACAACTTTCACTGAAGCAAAGAGTACCTAAATTGTCGTTGAGTCATTGAAATTTACCAGAAGCTTGCCCCCCCCGGAGGCGGAAAAACTCTTTTTGGGCTTGGTCAGCCCCTGCGCTTGGCGGACTGCTTCCCCCGGGGCACCTTCATTCTCCAGGTATCGAACATCATCTTGATAATTGGTGTGGTTTGCACTACATTGCATTTTACTCTCCAAAACATCAGTTTTTTTGGCCAAAACAAACGCTCAAAAAAGTGCCACGCATGGCAAATTCATATTTTCTTTGCACATTTTACTTTGATCTATAGTCAACAACGGAAGGAACACTTTTTCTTCAGCCAAAGCTACAAGGGGGGTCCCTGTCCAGCTCAGCGTCATCTGTTGAGTGGACATGCTTCATGTGTTACCAGTGATACTCTGCTTTTTGCTTGACACTCCCCATAACTTGTTCCAGGTGTGCATCATGAGCAATGCTGAAGGATGCACCCGGTGCAACACCTCCAACGTATGTGCTCCTTTTGTTAGGAATGCAACAACATTAGAAATGATTTCTTGAGTCATCAATTAGATTTGCAAGGCTTGTTTAGAGCGCTGAATGTCCGCCCGCGTAAACATATTGTACAATGTGATCAACTCAAGGGTGCCTGTAATGTCACTCGAGTGTAGGCGCCTGCTTGATTCCTGATTTCTACCATCATTACCTGACTTTGGAGGGGCAATGGACTGCTCCTTGCGCGAGGCCTCGCGCAAAGAACAATCCATTGCCCCAAAAAAAGCATTCCTTGGACCCATGAGGACCAAGACAAGGCCAAATTTCCTTATACCAGAGTTCTCTTGGTGTTTCAAAGACGGCTTGATTTTTTGCAAGCCAAAGAATGGTTCTTTTGATGTTTTTTGAGGCCCTGTATTTTGGGCACTTTCTGTCGTTTTATACCATGCAACTTGAGCCGCCTAAGACAGGGAAATTAGTTTTTCTTTTTACGCTGGGAAACAGTCTCAGCACGGGTTAATAGCTGCCCTTCAATGTTCTCAACGAGATAGGAGCAGAAGATGGGGTTGATACACCCATCTGGTTGTATGAAGGCTGACATAGGTTCCCAGGTCGCCTCAGATAACCGATAGCCATGTAACAGGGTTAGGAATTTCCCGCCCTGTTTATACTCGTGGTGAGCAATACCTACAACCACGTAGTAACCATCGACTGCCATGTCATCGGCAGTCATCTTTTCGAGTTCATCTGCCTCCTCTGGACTGGCAGCGTTCTCTAGGTCTATACGCTCGACCCCACTGTTGCTGAGGCGCCACTCATCCCAAGACAAATCGTCAGGGGAGTGATAGTGCCTCAACTGTTTAGGTGCACACAGCAGTTCACCACCTAGATGTGGACTGCACCTGACATGGATCCTTGATGCATCTATCCTGATGATAGGATAGGGTCCAAAAAAAGGGTCCTGTAGGCAGTTCCGTGGCCAGGAGGGTAGGCGTGAATGGTGAACCAGAACAAGGTCACCAACCTTGAAGCTGGCAGGTCGCTGTAGGCAGTTCCGTCGGCTCAGTTCACGGTCATGAATGTGTCTCAGGTTAGTCCCAGCGTGGTTAGCCAGAGACTGCTTGTGTTCCAGCCAATCTCCCACAGGGCTGTTGAAGTCCTCAGGGAAAGGGGGGTTTGAAGAACCATGCAGGTTGTCATCCATGGAACAGTTCGTGGGGGGGGAAACCCGTAGAGGAGCTCCGCTGTGAGTTCATGGTCAGCACTGTCCAGGGCACTAAGCGTACCCAGTTCTTTGTACGCTCCTGTTTCATCAGGATTCTTAAGTTTTGCTACACCACACGGTTCTGTCTCTCACAGAGAGGGTTAGACGTGTGGGTAGAGGGAACACCTGTGGTTACCTCCACGTTGGAGGCATTTAGCACTCGTTTGTACCACCCAGTGTCACTACGGATGCGTACATCCTTATCAGAGTGCACCTGCTTAGGTGCTCCATAGGGTTCGAACCATTGTTCGACCGACATTTTCACAGTCTGCTCACCTGTGATTTTCTTATTGCAAGGGAACACACGGGTGAAGTGAGATAGGCCACAGGTGACCACTAGGCAACCATCATAGCCGCCGAAGCGTGGTAGGCCATGGATGAAATCCACGTAGACAAGAGAGTTAGCACAATAGGGTATGGGTAAGCTGCAAATGGGGCCCCTATCCCTACTGTCGCTCTGCCTGCTGGCATGACAGCCACAAGCATCCACAATGGTCTGCATACGCGACCTCAGTTCAGTCAGGGTTAGACTAGAGTTGGAACACTCACGGAAGAAGTCCACTGAGCGATTAGCGCCAGTGTGACCACAGCTGAGATGGGACCACTGTAGGCACCCATTCAGTCCGGCTTCAGGCACAACAGTCCGGTCCTCGTAGAAGAGGTACTGATTGTTTTTATACCACTGGTGCCCGTTAATGACACGGGGTTGGAGACCACTGCTGAGGGTTTGGAGATTTTCTTTGTACTCTGACTGATAGTCGGTTAGACTCCAACCCTCCAGGATTCCAGCAGTGCACATGGACAGGTCAAGTTGGACATCCATACGCTGGAAAGCCTCTTTGGCGAGCGCCTCAGAGGTCTCACCTACAAGCGCATCCAAGTTATTGCGTGATATATAGTCAGACAGTTCATTTTGTATACCGGGGATATGATGAACTGTCAACCTGAACTGGCTCAGGTAAGTCCACCACCGCTTTACTTTTTCTTTTTCTGGCAATGAGCCCTTCTGAAAAGACTTCAGGGTTCCTGGTCACATAGCCAGACAATGGGATTAGATCCCAGGAGTCGGGACTGTGACAAAAGTACCAACATACCGGCCAGGAGTTCCTGGTCATGGATGCTGTAATTGGAACGCGCTTGGTTCCATTTTCAATTCCAGTGTCCCAGTGGCACCAGCCGCCACTCACCGGTAGGATAGTCATGTTTCAGCGCGCCATCACGGTTCAGTCCACTAGTACGATAATGGCAGTGGGTTAGTTCAGCGGGGTTAAGCTCTTGCCATTCGTAGATCGTTCCAGCCCCCCCTACATCACTGGCATCAGTGATCAGGACTATCTCGCGCTTAGGGTGGGGCACTCCCAGGCAGTTGGAGGAGGCAATTTTCTTCTTCAACACCTGGAAACATTACTCCTCCCTGGCGGTCCACCTCCAGGGAGTAGTCTTCTTGATTAGGTCAGTGAGGGGGGCAGAGGAGTAGGATGTGACGCCAATAGAAATTACGGGCGCCCACAAAACTCCTCACATCGTGTAGACCCTTCTTAGGGTCATCGCGAATCTGCATGTCCTGTAGGGGCTGCATCTTAGACGCGGCTGGTTTCCACCAGCCGTACCCCACGTCGAAACCCAAATATTCCATCTTCCCTTTCAGAAACTCACATTTTTCGAGTTTGATTCGGAGATGTGTTTCTTGACAAACAATGAAAAATTCACAGAGGAGAAGGACATGGTCCTCTTGAGTATTAGTACCCAAACTCACGTCGTCGATGTGGGCCTCCATTTCTGCACCCCAAGAAATCAACTCCTGTACTAGAGGCCTGCGCCTCAGTATGTACAAAATTTTGTTCATTAGCTCCTGGAAGAGCGGTGGGGCATTAGCGACACCGAAAGGCATGACCTTCCACTTAAAGACACGACCCTTAGGGGTTATAAAAGCGAGCAGCTCCTGAGCTGCGGCGGTTAGGTCCACCTGCCAGAAACCAGAGCGTTTGTCCATTTTGGTCTTGTACCTGCATTTGGCAATACGCTCCAGGGTATTTTCAGTGTTACGAATACTCCCTGAGTGGTTCTGGGTCTTCTTGTTGACCTCAGCATAGTCAACAACCAGTCGTAGGGCAGTCGACCCTGGTTTAGCAACCAGGAAACAGGGACTGCAGTGATGGGCGTAGTCCCCCTTCTTATATTCTTCAACGAGGCCAGCATCAATACATTCCTGGATCTGGCGCTCGATTTCCTCAACCTGTTCCTGTGGAGCGGGATAGGGACGACGCCTCACTCACATATTTTCAAATTCAGGTTTCAGTTTCAGGTCCATCTGGACCAGTTTTTTACAAGAGAGGGGGGGCGGCAAGGCGCCGAACACCTCCTCATAGGTGATCAGCAGTTTCTTCAGTCGGGGGTCAAGGTTAAGACTCTCGTGTTTCTGCAGGAAACCCTCCTCAGCATGGGGGTTGCTCTTTCCATGTTCTTTCTTCTTCTGCCGATCAGCAGTCTCGGCAGGCACAGAACCATCGTTCCACTCAGGGGGACATTGCTGCCCATAGTGCAGAGAATACACTAGCGGTATCTCAGGATCAGGCGGCGTATAGGAATCATCGTCCTCCCCAGACCAGATGCAGGATTTCCAGATCTTTCTGAGGTATTGCAGCCGCTCTTGGCGCTCAATACCTTCCGCCTTCAGGTACAACAGCCGCCAGAGTTCCTGAGTGTCATGCTCAGACAGTGACATGTTATTAGAAGCAGGCCGCGCTAGAGCATCAGGACTCTGGGCCACGGGTTCACCTGTGTGCATAGGCTGCATGTGTAGCACTGGCTTCCCAACATGGGGCGCCCGTTCTGAGAACGACTCTAGATCTACCTCCTCCAGCAACAGCTGGGCTAGGAAGGCACTGTGTTTCAGGTCAATACAGCTGGGATCAACAGAAGGGATAGTGCTGGCGATCTCAGACAGTTGGTTGTCAGCATCCTCCTTAACAGCTGCAGGTTCCAGATAGCCATCAGCAGATTCACAGCCTGTAAGTGTAGCAGATAGGTGCTGAGGAGATCGGTTTTTGAGATCAGAAAGGGTCAGGCCACGATTTTCGGCCATGACCTCTTTCAGGAGCACCTGGTCTAGGTCACACAGGGGTACAGGATTGAGAGATCCATCAACGATGGATAGGAAACTGGCCCACTCAGGGGCCTGCATAGCTGTTTCTGAGTCCTCAGGCACGTAGATGGGAGCGTCGGGGGGTTGCACTCTTCCGACGGTCATTCGATCTAGCATACCGCGGCAGTAAGCGTGTTCACCAGTGCAGCCCCAGTCAGGGGTGCACATGACAGCCCTTCCTCCCTCATAAGTGATTTTGGTTAGAACCTTCGCGAGCAAGGAGACCGGAGGGTTAGCATACGCTAGGCCCATTGCTTTCCAGAAGAAACGGAAAGCGTTGTTCAAATGTTTCGAGCAGTACAACTGCATGATGTGCTGTTGACGGCTCGCAAACAATTCCACCCGGATCTCATCCAGGTTTACCTGAAGGGCCGCCAGTCCATTTTCAAGAACGTGACGGGCCACTTGGTAGTTTTCAGTACGATAGTTAGTCTTGGATGCGTAGCGCAGCCCAGACTCTTTTCGTCCTGACAGCTCCAAAGGTAGGGAGAAGAGCCCACCGCCAAAGTCGCAGTGCAAAGAATAGGGGCGCTGGAGACACAGCAATTTTACCTGGGGGTTTCTTCGTAGCAAGTCGGTACCAATGACGATGTCAAAGGCGTCGGTGTCCAGCACTCTGCAGTGTTGCGTCACAGTTTCGTCGCCCAAGCATATAGTCACATCGACTCCCCCCAAGGAATGGATGGTACGCCCATCCCCTACTCTTATGGCCACGGTCTTAGTTTTCTTGAAAGTCCTTAGCAGGCGCCGGGCCACTATGGAAAGTGTTGCACCGGTGTCAAGCACTGCTCGAAAAACTTGATCCCCAATTTTCATGACGATCCAGAAAACCAAGTCCTCCCCTTCGGAGCCGCCCCCCTACTCCTCATCAGGGAACTTGACATCCACCCCTGCAGCCATGAGGGACTTTGCCATCCAAGCCAGTCGCCTCTTCTTAGAGTTATTCTCCTCAGGGGAAGCGTTATCCCCCTGTGGGCGCTTCTTGGGGTCACCTGCGGCAGGAGGGGGAGTAGCAGCGGGCGCTGATTAGCATCTCTGGGGGTTAGGGGGTCGACCTTTGCCAGCCCCCTTGCCACCTCCTTTACCAACTTTATCCCCATTCGGGGGAGTTCTGGTGGGTGTTTGGGTCTTCTGGCGTTCAGCCTCCTGTCGCTTGAGTTTATCACTTTCGCGTTTCTTTATGTGACATTCGTCTTCGTACTGACGACGTTTGCCACAATAGCCACAGGTGATGGTACACCTGAAATGATCCTAATGGGTCACAGGTTTCCCATCATTGGTATGCTGCTGTCGTTTCATCTGCAGCATACAGCTACTTTTTTTTTTTTTTTTATAACACAAGGCCAAGGTCCAAGAGTCCACGTCCAAACTCAGGAAGGGTGAGCCCATCATACAGAAGTGACCCCATCCCATTGGGTCAGGGTCAGGCATGTGGGACGCGGACAGGGAAGAGGAAAATGGGCACAAGCAGATTTTTACGTAATAGAATACATGGATGGCGACATGCGAGCAAACGCCCCTTCTCAGGGCCCCGGGGGACCAAGAATCATGCGGGGGTGCCAGGCATGTGGGCTACAGCCTGAGGAGAAGCCCTGGGAGAGAGGACAGTGCAAAAGACACGCACTGTCTGGGCAAGGTATGCTGGGGGGGGGGGGGGCAGCGCTGATGGCGTATGTCGCGTGGACTGTATGGGGCTGCGGGTGGGGACAGTGCAGAAAACTGATTTAACGTGGGTAGCTGTGACACTATTGGGCTGGGGGGAGGGGGGGGGGCTGGGTGTGCGCCACCGCCACAGGGCTCCGGCAGGCCCCAGCGTCAGACACGGGGGAGTCACAGCCACAGGTTAGGTCCAATTAAAAGCGCAACCAGGGGGTACATCTGTCATGTGTCATCCATCGGCGGCGTGCAGAACGAAGGCAGCGTGAGCATCACTGTGATGACAAAGCATGTACAGTCGCGGCGGAAACTGAGTAAAGTACAGCGCCCTGGCGGCACGAGCACCACTTAGTTTAAGAGAGGGCAGCCAATGCAGCTTCAGGTGGTTGCCTGTGAAGAGAGGGGGGAAGGGGGGCAGGGGGGCATTGGAGGACCATTACAGGGTAGTGACACCGTGCGGTTTGAGCACACACGCATGCAGAGGGCGAGAGGGGGTCAGCATAGGCTCAGGGGCTGGGACCAATCAGCGGGGCTGAAGGGATTGGGCCGTGCCTGGGGCTTGGTGGGGACCGAATCGGCCAGAACCGCGGTGACATTATCCAACACATGCTGCTGGAAGTGCCTGACGGTCTTCCGCGCCTCGCGCAGTCCCCCAAGTCTGGTCTTAAGGAAGCGGTACAGGGACTGAGGGATGGCCAGTCTGCCAACGATGCGAAGGTCCTTGCGCTGGGCGGACCGGCGCCACGTCAGGACCTCTGATCTTACCGTCCAAGAGGAGAGCCAAGCAGCAACCAGTGGGTGGGTCTGTGTGCAGAAGGCCAGTGTGCCGTGTAGGCTCTGGTTGTGGAAGCGGTGGCAGTGGGGGCAGGGGTGTTTGACGGGTGCGTCGGTCCAGAAGGTGGCATAGTGCGCGTACCCCAGGCGGGACTGCAGGCCAAAGAGCCACTTGTGCCATGCCAGCCTCCGGAAGCGCAGGGGCCGCCAGGACAAAGGGTGGAAGCCTTCGTGGGCGTGTGTGGGGAACAGTCCATGGGTCCACACTTTATGGGGGGGCGCCATGCGTTCACCGTGTCGGACCACATCCCAGGGGGTCACCCTTGTCTGTGGGGGGGGCAGGGGGAGGGCCGTACCGATTTTGGCATACTTGTCCGACATTTCATTGTGGACTTCCCCAGTGTGCCCTTCAACCCACTCCAGACCTTGGCATTTAGCCAGGATGGAAGTGCGCACTTCCTGCACCCAGAATGCCTGCCTGACTGGCCGGCGCGCGCTCTGCGCAGATGCAATGGCGCCCTGGCAATCCAGTCGGATGGTGTCCCCTACTTCCGAAAAATGGGAGCCCAGGAGCATTCCTACTAACTCCGCTTTATAGGAATTTGGGTCACCAGGCACTCTGCACACGGCAATGCGGCCATCTTTCAGCACAGCGGACGCCCCAGATGAGGGGGGTTGACCCATCTTGCTGCCGTCCGTGTAGGTGGCTGGCGGCTGGCATTGCGGGGGTAAAAGGTACACTGTAAGCCCGGCTACGTGGGCCACCTCGACGGCGTCGCGCTGTAGTTGTTGAGCTGCCCACGTAGTGTGTACGGGTGGCTGGCGAGGGTCGGGGTCAGGGTTGAGGAGGGAGACAGCGGCGATGAAGGCATGGTATGGGGAGACAGTGGTGTGGGGGGACGTGGAGAGTGTATGTAGTCGCTGATTGCGGTGCAGCGAGTCCAGTACCCTAGTGGGGTGCAGGATTGGAAAGTATCCGAGGCCAAGGCCACGACTACGATGCGTGTAGAGTGTTTTCTTGGCGACGAGGGACGGAAGACCCATGACGCCGAAGATAAACTTCTCCAACAGGGAAGTGATGGACATTAGCTGCGAGGCGCGGAGTGGGATGCACTCTGTGCGATAGAGGAGCCTCGGTAACACCATAGTGTTGACTAAGAGGACTCGGTCAATCACTTGAATGGGTTGGGAGTGCAGCTCATTTAACTGGGCTTTCAGCTCTTGCAGCACAACCTCAACGCAGGCATCAGGGTAGAGGCAGGGGGAGATAGGGTGGCCCAAATGCATGAGGTAGGGGGCACGTGCAAAGGTGTGCAGTACCTGTACACTCCACTCTGGCGGGTACGGCGCAGAGACGGTGTACCATGGCGACGGACTGGCAGCCTGAACGGGGGAGGGTGGGTGCAGATACTTGGGGAGGGTGGGCAGGACAGGGGGCAGGGGTTGCATGTGTAGTGATTCGCTTTTGGCGACGTTCACCTGGCAAGCAATCAGACTGAGGGCGGCCTGTACGACCTCGGCAACGTGCTGGCTCTGGCCATACGGTGCGGGGGAGCATATGTCGTCGACATAAGCCGAGAAAGGGATGCCGTGTTGGTCTAACACTCGCAGGGGGATCTCAAAAACAACGACAAACAAAAAACAGGAAAGGGGGCAGCCCTGCTTGACGCCATGTGTCGTCCTAAACAATGTCTCCTCCGCTCCTCGTAAGAATGTGGACCCTTGCTCCATTACCAGGGAGATTATTTGCAGTAATTTGGAGGGGGTCCCCATTCGGTCGAGTACACCTAGGATAAGAGCTTTGGGTGGACTGTCAAAAGCGTGATAGACGTCGAAGGCGAGTAGGGCTTCCTTGTCCCGTACGGAGTCGATGGCATCCAGAAAAATTTGTGTGGCATGTGCTGTGGACGTGCCCTGTCTGCCGCCGAATTGGTTGGGGTGCAGGTGGGGGGACACTAAGGGGTAGAGCTTGGAGTAAACCCAGCGCATAAAAAGGCGGTAGATAGAATTGCTCATGGCAATTGGTCTCCACCGATCAGGGTCTTGCCACTGGCCCTTTCCTTTAAACAAACACAATGTCTCTGAGACCAGCCAGGGCTGTGGTAAAAAGCCTTCAGAGTAACAAAGGGAGATACAGCTGTGAACTAACTTGAAGACGGGGTCGGGGAGAATGTGCAGTAGGTACGGCGGGACTCCGTCCGGTCCGGGAGATTTTTTCCTAGACGCACGGGCAAGGGCACGCAGTTCACTGAAGGTGGGGGGGGGGGGGTCGCACAGTCGTGCTCTTTGGGGTATGAGGTCTAAAGCGTGAGAGGACCACGGCGTGTTCCGTTGCAATATGCGTTGTATTTTCCTGGTGGGGGTGGGGAGTGTTGACTGGGCGGGGGGGGTGAGGAGGGTATGCTTGATGCGGCGGTAGAAGGTCTTGGACCTTCGCTTGGCTTGTTTGGCCAGTTGGCGTACTACAGACGACCAATCACTGACGTCGTCAGAGGCTGGCGGGGAAGGTGGCCTCTGCGAGTTAACCCGGCGCATGGCAGTGAGCATGTGTGTGCACAGTTGTTGGTATGTGTGTGCAGTATCACTGGCAACGGTGGGGAGAGGCAATGCAGCTGTGGCTGCAGATATGTCACGGCGGAACCGCGATACATCCCTACGGTTCCACTGGGCGCAGCGCGCCTCAGGGATATGGGGCTGCGCCCAGGGTATAGTGTGGATTAGTATGGGGTTGTGGTCCTGTATGCCTGTGACCGAGGAAAAGTCTACTACCTGGGCACCAGAGGTCTGAAAGAGTGCACCGAACAGCCTCGTGCCGTATGCGCGGTCAAGGTAGCTGCGCGTGCCCGCATAGCGACGCACCCTGGTGTATGGGGTGCACGTCTGGTGTGGGATCAAGAGGTCAGAGAGCGAGCCGGCCCGTTCTTTGGCAATCAGCCACGGCCACAGGGGTGCACGGAGGGCTGTGGTATGGCCGGTATGTGTCACAGCATTGTAATCACCTAAGATAATAGCGCACTCGCGGGCAAGGCGATCTAGATGTCTCTCACAGGATGACCGCTCCCTAGACGTGTGGGGACCGTAAAAGGACGCTACAGTGACAGGGGGCATCGACGGGTCGCTGTGTAGTTGCAGGGAGGTGGTGATGAGCCTCCCGTCAATGATGGTCTTCATAGTGGGCCTGTGTGGTGCGATGGAAGTATGTACAAGCAAGGCTACTCCGGCCTTTCTGGAGGGAGAGCTGTGTAGCAGGTGATATCCCCAGTACATAGCCACTCTCTCGTGGTCCCGCAGGGAGGACGAGGCACTGGGCCGGAATTCCTGCAAGGATAATGTGTGGGGGAGGGGGTGAAAACCGGCCAGTAAATGACATAGGCGGTTCGGTGTGATTTCGACACCGCCGACATTGAGGGCGCCAAGTGTGAGCGTGGGGTGTGTAAGCGTGCGCGTGAGGTGTGTGGTGGTTGGGGGTGGGCTCATACTTGTGGGTGCATCTGAACCAGGGTTGACTGAGTCGTCCCGGATGTGGCGCGTCGAGTCGACCGGCCGGGCAGGCCCTGTGGGCGAGCAGTGTTTTATAGTGGCGCACACCAGTGTGAGGGTGGTCAAGCGGGACAAAAGATAAACGACGGTGGCGAGCATGCGCAAGATGCCTAGCACAGCCAAGGAGGTCACCGTGGGACAAGCCAATTTACAACCTTGCAGGTGAGTTGGCTCCCGGTTATTTCCTATAGCTCCATCTGGTGGCAACTGCAGACGAAGTGCAGCGGTGGGGTCGGGGGCAGTGGGGTGGGGCTGGGTATGTGGGGGCAGCACTGTGTGACGCACCGGCGGGCGTTTTCCGTGGCATGCGCGAGGTGTGACACCGAGGATAGTGCACATAGCAAGGGCCGACAACGCGGAAACTGCGACGGAGCAGATGACCTGTTGTGCCATTCGGAGATTGTGGTGGGCGCTGATGACCACTGCAGCGAGGTGGCACCAATAAAAACACAATTGGGAACCTGCATACCATTGTTTGAGGATCGACCCCAGCTCTGCATAGGAGGATGCAGTCCACCTGGCATCATGTACGAGTGTCTGCAGAGGTACAGGAAGACGTTGGAGGGCAGTGGGGGTGAAGCAAGCAAGGGCAGCGTTCACCTCAGGGGAGTTTTGCGTTTCAGTGAGGGGGAAAAGTACAAGGGGAGGCATCGTCCTCAGCTGGCGGCATGGCACTAACATCGTCGATGGTTCTCTTGCTCTGACCAGTCATACGGTCGTCCTCCTCCTGTTCTGCGGCTGGAGGGGAAATCGACAGGGGGGGTGAGACAGGTAGTGCACCAGATGGGGGAGGGAGGCCCACATTAATGTCCGGAAGGGAGAAGGAGGGCAGAGCATTAGGTACCGCCGCGAGATTGGACTCATTCAGTGCTGCCGTGGGCAAGCTACTGAGGTCAAGACGCTGCAACCTTTCCTCAAGTGAGAGTGCTGTGTCGGTGGCAAGGGACCCTGATGTGAGGAAAACTGGTCCTGGCAGTGTGGAGCCGTAGGCTGCAGTCGCGGACTGCGGCGCCTGGAAACTTACCAAAAGCAATCCAGCCTGCTGAAACAGCTGGTGCGAGGTGACTGGCCCAAACACGGACACTGCATGCAGCACATCGGCAACACTGAAGGAGGGTGAAAAGCGCACCAAGACATGAGGGGGCTGCACCGTGCGTACCACATCCTTAGCACGTAGGCGTTGGTGGGTAGTCGCAGAGATGACCAGGAGATCACCAAGGTTTTCGATCTCTTGGATCGCTGGTTGCAGGAGTATTTCGTCCTTCACCATGCAAAAAGCATCGTATTTGTTCAAAAAGGTGATGAACTCGAATTTCTTCCTCAAATGAGGATTCATGTCTATGGCATCGCGGATTTCATTGGCAGGCATTTTTTTCTTCCGCTGCGCACCGGGCTTGAATGGTGGCTGGTGGGTAACTATGATACTACAACTCTTGATGGAGGAGTGTAGTAGGGCAAAAGAAACCCCCATATCTGCTAAGGCCTCTTCCTCCTCGTAGAACCTAGCCATGATATCCATAGGGACATGGAAATCAAAAACTTTGTACCCATCGGGAGCCGAACTAACGGTCACCGGCCAGTGGTTTTTGGTAATGCGCGGTACTGTAATGTTGCGCAAGACGGTGGAACCGTCGTCCGGTGATAAACCGTTGATAAGCAACATCAAGGGTAGTGTACCGCTGATGTGCCAACGGGTCTCCGTACCATCAATGTCCCGCACAATGTCTTGGGGCACATCCAAGCGGATTTGGAAGTTGGTCGAGGTGGGTGTGAAAAGCGGCCGGGTGTGCCCATCGACGGAAACGGCAGGTTCTTGTGCTCGGGGGTAATATTCTACCACCTTGGGAACGTGGTCCTTAGCCAGAGGTTTTGAAGTCAATTGAAAAATGATCAATGGGTTGTCGTTTGGAGTGGGGAGATCCTCAATCAGTCGAGTGACCGCAGCGCGTTGGGCGAGGTGGATGACGGGGCATACAACGGACAAATTTAGGTACGGCAGGGAGGGGATAAGATCTATCCGGCGATCCAAAATGGTCGCAAGTTCAGAGTCCGCAACGTTTGTGCGGGATGGGTAGGCAAGCCAAAACATTGTTTGTTTGTTTTGCTTTTTCGATTCGCGCAAAACGTTGACTAATTGTTTCACGATGGTCTTATGTGATAGAAAGGGACCATCATCCTGAAAGGGGGCGAAGGCGGAAAGCATGAGGAACGATACTGTGCCGATTAGTTTGGCCCAATCAAAGCCCGGCATGTCCGCGACGGAAAACGATCGCAGGAAGCCGGGGTATTGTAGGCCATCCCCACTCAGTAGGATTTGGGGCGGTGGTGAGAGTGCCCTGAGTAAGTCCGTGGGTGGAAGGGGAGAAGTGTCCAAGTACAAAGGGGGCGTGGCCGAAAACTGGTCTACGTTTGAAAATCTTGATTGTCCACGAATTTGCACTTTGCCGGACTGAACATCGGCGGTCAAGTCCCTGGCCTCGGGAAAGCCATTTGGCAGGGTGCCTTGTGATTGAAAGGTGCGTGCAAACCTTATGGGGTTCATGGGAAGGGGAGCGGACAGACCGGTATCGGAGGCTAGAGTAAACGAAGCTTGGCTTAGCGCATTGCGCGGTGGAATATGATGGCGAGTATCAACTTGCTCGTTGGCACTACGCAAGAGAGAAGGTGGTCCATAGCCCAAACCGTCGGGGTGTCTCTCTAAGGCGCATCGATACAATTCTTTATACCCGTTTGAGGGCCGGACTCGTTTGGAGTTCGGGGTCTCGTTGGCGGCAGCGGCTATTGATGCATGAGGGTCTGCGATAGAGTGGCCAAGGAGAGAGTCGTGTTCCGAATCGAAAGACACGTCTATCCTGTCTACATAGGCCATGTCTTCGTCCTCTTGAGAGAGGGCGGGAGGTCCCTTTGTGGGTGTTGGGCGAAAGAACACGCTTGTGGCTTTGTTTTCCCCGTCTTTTTTTTCCCCGCCTTTTTTTTCCCCGTCTTTTTTTTCCCCGTCTTTTTTTTCCCGACTCATGTCATCACTTGGATGAGAAGTTGTTGCATGCGCATGATCTTTTTTTTCACTTCCGACATTTTTTTGAGCCCGAGCTTGGGCTATGACGCCTTTGGCACGAAGCGGTTTGGGCGCAATGAATTGGGAACCATGAGAGGAGGCCTCTTGTGGGTTAGCACCAAGACTCCGTGCTCCATATGAGACGTATGAGGATTGAGAAGGAGCCTTCTCGGTGCGGGCATGTGCTTGCATTGCGCCGCCCATATGCGCCATTATGTTTGGCAAGCTTGCGCGTGGGGTCACCTTTTTTTTTGGCCTCACTGGAAGAGACTCTTTCGGTGAAATAGAGCGAGAGCGAGTGGCATTGTCTCTTGGGGAGACCGACCTTTGTGAGAACCTTGAGGCGGTGGAAACCGAGTTACGCTCTTGGGAACTGCGAAGCGCCTTTCCACTAGCATTGGTCGTTGAGGGTTGCTGATTCATGATGCAAATTCAAAAGTGCGTGAAACCGGAAATCAAAGGTCTCAGTATAATTGGAAGGTTCCGAAACCGTAACAAATGGTATAAAAAAACGGAAACTGCACGGAAAAGGAAAAGTCCTGTCAGATTAGCAGGCGTCAGAAAGATCGGCCCACAAATCGCACGCGCGCACGTCGGATGCAGCAGCATACAGCTACTGCGATGATCGCAGTCAGAGGCATGACAAGGCCCCCCCTTGTCATTCACAGGTTTTCAGTAGAACAAAGGGGGTGCACCTGCATCAGGTTTGACCTCATTCATGGCACGTAGGTTACCCCTCCCTTTACCACTTCCCTGGTTGGTGTTAGTGGGATTTTAGGCCCTTTTCTTTCGCCACGTTCAGGGTAAGGGTACCACCCCAACCCAAGTGCTTCTTGAGGAATTGCTCCATGTGGGAGTCATTCTCCCTCTCAAGAGCTAGCTCAATCAGCAGGTCCACCAGTTCGTGGTACGAGTGGGTCCGTCCTTTCTTCTCAGAGGTAGCGCGGCAGTCATCCCACGTACGCTGGGGGATCTTACTCATGAGCCACAGGTGGGGCTCAGTGGCTCCGTAGAAGCCCACGTTCATCCGTGAAAACAGATACTCCAGGTCGCACACATATTCAGAGAGTTGCGCAGCGGAAGGAAACTCAGGGAGCATAGGTAGCTCCTCTATCTGTGTGCGCACACTGAGGTCAGTTACATAGACTGGGAACATTTTCTCCAACCTCTGGAGTACCTCTACCCAGGTTGAACAGGTTTTCACAATCTGTTTCACCTGTTTTTGCAAAAATTTCTTTTTGCAGGAGCTTTTCAGCAAGGAGCATTTGGTGGCCACATCCACATGGGATTGGCCAGTGAGCAAAAGAAACTCAGCAAATTCTTCTGCCCATTCGGGCAAATTTTTCGGGTCGAACTCCGGCAGTTCTCGCTGAATGTTCGCCTGGACAATAGGTCTGCCCATCTTCCCACCCCCCGGGGTTAGGCCAGAAGGAGAAGGAGATACGCCGGCAAGAAGTGCCAGGGCTGATAGCCCTCTTTCCTCAGTCTCCGTCACCGGCACATCCTGTAGTTCAGCAATAGGGACTGTCGTGGCGCGAGGATGAAAAGGGCTGAGGCAAGTATCTTGGGGTAGCAACCTGGAAACCCTTGATCTTTTGAGATCATCAGCCAACGTGCTCCATCCTGGTGAAGGTGAGAGTAGCGCTGGCTTGGGTAAGGGTTCAGTGATACCCAATTTAGCCTTGACAGCCTCTGACAGAGCTGTCACATCCGGGTCTTCCGATCCGGAAAGAAGTTTGGCCAAAAGTTCGGCCGTACGATCCAGAGGCCCATGGGTGGCTCTGGGCGAAGGGGATCCCTTATCAGCAGGTCTGGATACCTTGCTCTCGGGTGTTCGTGTACTCCCGGTCGTCTCGGTAGTGATACTGTGTCCGCCATGTCTGTAGATGGCCCAGAATAGAGGAAGGAGCCCATCTCAGTTTGCGGCGGCGACACAAGAGCACCAAGAAGTACTTCTCCATCTTCTTCTACGGTGGACTTGTGGTACTCTTCGTCGAGCATGAACTCGTCCATCCTCCTTCGTAGGTCCTCTCGTTCTTCAGGACCAACTCCCAGTACAGGAGAAGACGACGCCGGACAAGCCGACCGGGCGATGGAAACTTCGACACGCCTGCGGAGCCTTTGCAGGCTGTCTTCACCATGGGCAGCTATGGTTTCCATGGTTAATGGGACTGTTCTGGGCAGATTTAGTTCCGCCCTTCTGTGCTCTGGATCTCCTTGAGACCCAGATGCTGCTCTGAGTGGCGGTTCACTCTCTGGGTGGGCTACACTGCCATGTTGCACTTGTACACTTCTGATCGGCCAGGTTTGGAAGGACAGTTGAGTGGACATGTTCAATGTGCTTTTCACTGTGCTTTTCTTGTGCTTCTGCTCAGAGTCGGTTGGAAAGGTTCTCAGGGTTTGCCTCTGCTACCGGAAAGATGTCCTTGATGGGTGCCCTATAGACTTTGATGACATCCTGCAGGTTTTGGATGGTGAAATCCCAAAACCAAAGGAGCAAGTAGAGCAAGAAAAGGATATGTATCGAATCAATGAATAGTTTGAAATCCAGTGTAACACAGAAGGGCTGCAGATAGACAAAGCAGGTATAAACACAAAGATTCAATCACAAATGGAGAATACAAAGGATTTTTTATGAAAACTGGACTGACTCTAGGGTCCAAGATAGCGTCAAGCACTTCATGTGCACTCCTTTGGGTGTAATGGTGCTGGTTAGGAATGTGGGGCATAGGTGTCAGGCCACACACAGAATATGATTGAAACAACTGAATCAAGAAACAGTTAAAAAGTAGAACCACAATAAGTGGTAGAAACAATTGAGTATAGGGGTCTTGGGGTGGGAGACCACTAGGCTTAACCTCCAAGGCCCTAAGCATGAAATGCCTATTTTATTTCGGTATATCCTCCATGAAGGAAGATACTTCCGCTCAGTTGAGTGGTAGGGGTAAACTTCATGGGGTGGCTAGGGTTACAAGCCTAGTTACTTTTAAAAAGGTTTACTTTAAGCTTCAAAAGAGAGATGAAAATACTTAAGTTAGACTCAGCATCAACAAAAGAGTTTTAAAGGGGGCTTGGCCTGGATCAAGCCGTCCAAGAAAGACAAGGCAGTGACGTTTTCTTACTGTTGATGTTGAGACTAATTTAATCATCCCTGTCTTTCTTTTGAAATTTGAAGTAAGCCTTCTGAAAGTAACTAGGGTTATAACCCTTGGCCCCCCATGAAGTTCACCCATACCAATCAACTGAGCGGGGGTAACTTCTTTCATGGAGGTAATACAGAAGTAAAGTAGGCAGTTCATGCCTAAGGCCTTGTAGGTTAAGAGAAAGATGTCCTTGATTAGTGCCCTAATGATTTTGATGAATTCCTGCAGGTTTTGATGTTGAAAACCCAAAGCAAAGCAGTAAGTAGAGCAAGAACAGGATGTGGATCCAATCAATGAATAGTTTTGCTATCCAGTGTATCACAGAAGGGCTGCAGATAGACAAAGCAGGTTTAAATACAAAGATTCAATCACAAATGGATAAATCAAATGATTTTAAGTGAAAATTGGCCTGACCCTAGCCTCCAAATTAGCATCAAGCACTTCATGTGCACTCTTTTGGATGGAATGGAGCTGGTTAGGAATATGGGGCAAAAGAGTTGGGCCAGAAACAGAATATGACTTCCCCAAGCAACTGAATTCAGAAACAGTTAAAACGTAGAACCACAAAAAGTGGTAGAAACAGTTGAGTATAGGGGTCTTGGGGTGGGGGACCATTAGGCTTTACCTCCAAGGCCTTAGGCATGAAATACCTATTTAATTTCGGTGGAATCTGCATGAAGGAAGATACCTCCGCTCAGTTGAGTGGTAGGAATGACCTTCATGTGGGGCTAGGGTTATAACCCTAGTTATGTTGAGAAAGTGTACCCTAAGCTTCAAAACAGAGATAAAAATACTTAAGTAAGTCTTAGCATCGACAAAAGGGCTTTGAGGGGGGTTGGCCAGGATCGAGCCCTCCAAGAAAGTCATGGCTGTGATTTGTTCTTACTCCCCTCTGGAGTACTAGTTGATCAAGCTAGTAGGACCAAAGAAAAAGGCTCAAATGTCCTCAAAATTGACTCATTGAAATTACCTCCTCAATATTACCAAATTTACCCACAATTACCTCCGAAAATGCATTAAACCAACCAAAAACATTCCCATCAGTTCATACAAGCCTATCACACCGTAGGTACCCATTAAAAACAGTGTAATGTACTGTGAATGATGTCCTCTCGATGGGGCATTCCTCAACAGTCGCCAGCGCGCGACGAAAGCTTTTGCTAAAAATTTGGGGGTAGTGGGTTCTGAACCCAGGACTCGCTCCCTAGAGCACACATGCTTGCCCACTAGGGTACAGTCGAACACTCTAATGCGGACGGCTATCGCTGTATAAACAGCGTTTTAGTAAGCGTCCTGACCAAAGGCCAGGGCGGAGCAATACTCCCAATGGCGGACACAAATCTCCAGGAGCTGAAAAATAAAGAGGATGGAACGTACACGGAGTTAATCCTGTGGTTTTGCGAAAGGTGTAGCGATTTGGGAAGTCAAATCGCTACAAAATGACGAAAAGACGCTAGAAATCGTCTTTTTTAGATCAAAACCTAGATTCGCAGACAAGCGCAACAGAAGCGGACTCCAGTAAAGGAGTTGCGCAAGTGTAAGCGGCTCTGAAAAAAGAAGGTATACGCCGTAGTTTTTAAAGATTCAAAAGAAACGTTTGCACAGTTGCATCAAAACATTTATAAACTGTAGGAAAAAGTATTGAAAAGAAACCCACACCACAGAGCAGGTGGACAACCAACCTCTGAGGTATGTCAGTGTCATTTCACACGCATGCAGTGCGTTGGTGTTGATTGCTTCGTTAAAACGTCAAGGTTGTCACCGCTGTGTTCGCTGGGGTTCGGGCGCTCACCTTCCTTGCTCTGCACAGGTCAAAACAGAGATGAAAGGTATGCGAAGCGATTGGAGCACGCAGCGCGCAAGTAGGGCCAGAGTATGCGCTGTGCTTGCGCTGCATGTGCCTAAGCCAGGCATTTTCAGGATGTGCCGCTTTCCCTGTGCCCTAATCCACCCTTGTCTTCTCTTCAAAGGTTAGAAAAGAAAGTGCTTGCTCGTGTTTGTGTTGCCGTAGCGCTAAAATAGGGTTTGCCTAAAACGCTTAGGCTTGTTTTGCGCTGTGCAGTGCGCCATTCTCTCTCTTTCTTCTGCAGGGTAGAAACCCAGAAGAGCGTGCATGACACACAATGCATAAATCGCTTAGGGTTGTTTATAATTCGCCGTAGGATTGTTGAAACCTTTGGGTAGTCTTACGCTCGTGTCACCTTCGGCATTCACATGATGCGTGGTGAGTAAGTTGGGTAAGCCAAGGAGGAGCTCACTTCTTGGTTGAGTCACGCTATGGTGTGTTGCTTTGGGTAAGATTAGGAGTAATGGCAAACCTGTGCATACCTGTGCATGCATATTGCGCATTAAAGGGTGGGCCACACGTGTGGCGCACAGTAAAACTCTTGTTTCGGTTACCCAGGGACTCCACCCTAGGTTCTTGAAGAGAACGGGTGGAGTTCCTTAACCTTGCTTGCTTGTAACCTGGTAAGTGGACAGTGTATGATAGGGCAGCCCGAGAAGCGTATAATACGTGGAGGCTCTCTTGGTTCCTCTCCCACTTGCCAGGTGCATTCGCCTTTGCTTTACAGGTGGGCAGGTGAGGGTGATTGGTGCAGCTGCAGTTGCCTTCGGCGACTTTGAATTTTTCTGCCAAAGCCAAAACGGGCGCTGCTCACACAATCAACAAACTGCAACTCAGCCAGGAGTGGCGAGTGCAGTCCGACCTCTTCGACATACGGGCTGTGCACGCAAACTGAGCACTCCTTCCCTCCAAGCCCTGACAGGGAAACGCGTAGTGGCGTCCCTGTTAGGTCAAAGTTGCTTAGTAGCGCTCTGTTCTCTTGTCCTTTCACAGGAGGGTCAGTAGGGTCTGAGACCTCTTTGAGATGAACCCCCAGTAGTGCGTGTAGGTGTTAGGGTCAGCAGGCCTGGCAGGTGATGAGTGCAAGTGCTGAGTGCTCACCATGCCTTCGAAGGCCGGTGCCCGTGTTAGTGAGTGTAGTGTAGTGGTGTCTCCTGTCCAGCGTGCTTTTCTACGTGGACAGGAGAGTGCGTTTGCTTCTGGCAGTTAGAAAACGGGCGTTTTGTATGCCCTTAGCCTACTTGGCCAGCCCTCCCCTCTAGTAGGTAGGGCCTTTGCCGTCTGCCCCCAAGGATAGGCGCCAGCACAGAAACTGGGCGCCATACGAGTGGTAATAGTACCTGATTAGGACCGTGAGCCAAGCCCGGTCTCAGGAAGCCACAACAGGGAGAGAAGTGAGACGCATACAGACATACGTAGCACACTTAGTGGTATGGCAAAACCTGTAAGGAAGGGTAGAACCCCATGGGTCTGGACCAGTCAGGGGTCCTAACCGTGGGCACGCTTGTTTCCAAGGAGGGTGCACACATCTTGCTTCACAACACCTTGCTTGCCTTTCCGCCCTGGAGTAGTGGGCCACCGTTCTTCGTTGGCTCCTGAAGGTCATTACATCAGGGCATTTCCCAAGCAACACATGGTCAACAAGGCACAAACTCGCTGGGTGGCTGCAAACCTGATAAGCGGCCATCTGTCTCACGCTGGTAACCATAGGCATGGGACTGCAGGGCACAGCCAGTGCAGGAACAGTGTTCCGCAAGCAGTGGATGTGTAGGTGTTTGGACCGCCGAACCCGATTGAGGGTGGGAGTTAGTACATTGACCGTAACTGGAGCTCTACAGGAGTTCTGAGCCTGTCTTGGCCCACACTGAATAGGGCTAGCTGTTCTGCACAAGAGTGCTCACCGCCCCTGGAAGGTTAGAAGACAGTCAGTAGACTGACACAGTGCCATTAGTTTTTCTTTTTACCCTGGGACAGAGTCTCAGCACGGGTTAGTAACTGTCCCTCGTTGTTCTCAACGAGGTACGAGCCTAACATGGGGTTGATAATCCCATCTGGTTGTATAATGGCGGACATGGGTTTGCAGGTTGCCTCAGATAGCCCATAGCCATCCGACAGGGTAAGGAATTTCCAGCCCTGTTCATACTCGTGGCGAGCAATACCTGCAGCCACGTAATAGCCATCGACTGCCATCTCATCGGCAGTCATCTCTTCGAGTTCGTTTGCCTCCTCTGGGCTGGCAGCATTCTCTAGGTGGATACGCTCGACCTCACTGTCGCTGAGGCGCCACTCATCCCAGGACAAATCGTCAGGGGAGTGATAGTGCATCAGCTGTTTAGGCGCACAAAGCACTTCACCACCTGGACATGGACTGCACCTGCATTGATTCTTGATCCATCTATCCCGATGATACGATAGGGCCCAAAATGAGGGTCCTGTAGACAGTTACGGGGCCAGGAGGGTAGACGTGGATGGTGCACCAAAGCAAGGTCACCTACCCTGAAACTGGCAGGCCGCCGTAGATGGTTCCGTCAGCTCAGCTCACAGTCACGGGTGTGTTTCAGGTTTGTCCCAGCCTGGTTAGCCATAGACTGTTTGTGTTCCAGCCAATCCCCAACAGGGCTCTCCAAGTCCTCAGGAAACGGGATTTTGCAGAACCAAGCAGGTCGTCCTCTGTGAAAAAGCACGTCGGGGTGACACCCGTGGAAGAGCTCCTCTGAGAGTTCATGGTCAGCACTGCCCAGGGCACTAGGCGTACCCAGCCTTTAATACGTTGCTGTTTCATTAGGATTCTCCGTTTCTGTTCCACCACACGGTTTCGTCTCTCACAAAGAGGGTTAGACGTGTGGGTAGAGGGTACACCTGTGGTTACCTCAACGTGGAGGGCATCAGCACTTGTTTGTACCATCAGTGTCACTGCTGATGCGTACATCCTCATCAGAGTCAACCTGCTGAGGTGCTCCATAAGGTTCGAACCATTGTTCGACCAACATTTTCACAGGCTGCTCACCTGTGATTTTCTTATTGCAAGGCAACACACAGGCGAAGCAAGACAGGACAACTGTGACCACCAGGCAACTATCATAGCTGCTGAAGCGAGGCAAGCCGCATATGAAGTCCACATGGAGAAGAGAGTTAGTACAACAGGGTGTGGGTAAGCTAGAAATCAGTCCCCTATCCCTACTGTCGCTCTGCTTGCTGGCATGCCAGCCACAAGCATCCACAATGGGTTGCATACGAGACCTCAGTTCAGTCAAGGTTAGAATAGAGTGTAAACACTCATGGAAGAAGTCCACTGAGCGATTAGCGCCAGTGTGACCTGAGCTGTGATGGACCCACTGTATGCACCCATCAGGTCGAGCCTCAGGTATGACAATACGATCCTCGTAGAAGAGGTACTGGTTGTTTTTATACCACTGGTGCCCGCCAATGACACGGGGTTCGAGACCAGTGCTGAGGGTCTGGAGAATTTCTTTATACTCTGACTGATAGTCAGTTAGGCTCCAACCCTCGAGGATTCCAGCAGTGCGCATGAACATCAATACGCTGGAAAGCCTCTTTGGCGAGTACCTCAGAGGTCTCACCAATAAGTGCATCGAAGTTATTGCGCGATATATAGTCAGACAGTTCATTTTTTCTACCAGGGATATGATGGACCGTCAGCCTGAACTGGCTCAGGTAGGTCCACCACTCCTTTAGTTTCACTTTCTCCGGTGGTGGGCCCTTCTGAAAAGACTTCACCGGTTTTTGGTCACAGAGCCAGACAATAGGATTAGCTCCAAATAGTTGGGACTGTGATTGGAGCACCAACATACCGGCCAGGAGTTCCTGGTCGTAGGTGCTGTAATTGAAACGCGCTTGGTTCCATTTCCAGTTCCAGTGTCCCAGTGGCACAAGTCGCCACTGACTGGTAGGATAGTCATGCTTCAAGGAGCCATCACAGTTCAGTCCGCTAGTACGATAATGGCAGTGGGCTGGTTCAGCTGGCTTAAGCCCCTGCGATTGCTAGATTGCTCCAGCCCCCCCTACATCACTGGCATCAGTGATCAGGACTATCTCGCCCTGAGGGCGGGGTACTCCTAGGCAGTTGGAGGAGGCAATTCTCTTCTTCAACACCTGGAGACACTCCTCCTCTCTGGCACTCAAAACTTCCAGGGAGTAGTTTTCTTGATTAGGTCAGTGAGAAGGGCAGAAGAGTAGGTAAAATTGTGGATGTGGCGCCTATAGAAATCCTCACGTCGTGTAGACCCTTCTTAGGGTCATCGGGAATCTGCATGTCCTGCAGGGGCTGCATCATAGACGCGGCTGGTTTCCACCAGCAATACCCCACGTCGAAACCCAAATACTCCATCTCCTCTTTAATGAACTCGCACTTTTCGAGTTTGATTTGGAGATGGTTTTTCCGACAACCAATGAAAAATTCACGGAGGAGAAGGACATGGTCCTCTTGGGTATTGGTACCCAAACTCACGTCATCGATGTGGGCCTCCATTTCTGCACCTCGAGAAATCAACTCCTGTACTAGAGCTCTGCGCGTCAGTACGTACAACTTTTTGTTCATTAGTTTTTTTTAACATGTCAACACCTCTGCGAGTCCTTAAGGGTTCAAGTATGCACACAGTGATATGTACAGGGGGTGGTTCGGGCTGGGCGGGGCCTCAGATGATCCCCAGGGGTCGTCATGGGGCTGTGCCAACCAAATGGCCGTTGCGGTGAACGGGTCAGTTCTTGGTAGAACGAGATGTCCCAGGCCTTGTGGAGGTCCGAGTGGACAAATGCCTCGGGGGCTTGCTTGTTGATGTTGTGAGAACTCATAGTCAAGGAATGAATGTGTGCTGGGCGTGGGCGGAGATCAGCCGTGCGGTGGAAAGGCTGCAGGGGGGGAGAAGGGGGAAGTGGTACGTCAGCAAGAGGAAGCGGTGAGCCTGCCAGTGGAGGATCAGGGATTTGGGGGGGGGTTGGGGCCACGGGAAGGGGTGCATTAGCCAGAGCCGGAGCGCTTTCGCCTAGAACCCTCTGGCCTTCGGGCGCTGGCAATGGGCCAGCACGTGTGCACGCAGAGAAGGAATTCACAGTAGCCTCTGGAACCCCAATAAGAGTCAGGAGACTGTGCAGGTCATGACCCGTTAAAGACTACAGGCTCTCGGTGTGGCAGCTGTTGGGCAGTGGTCCTTTGTAGGGACGAGTTTGTAGGGAAGGGAGGAACAAAAACCTGGTTAGGGCTGTACTCCGAGAAGGGGGGGGAAGGGGTGTTGGTGCCATGGGCAAAGATGTGGGTGGGACCGCTCATCTTGCATGCACGTGGAGAAATGTGTGACGTCTCAATGCTGGGGAGCTCTGGAGATCCAGACACCTGTGCACCCTGGGCAATTGACGAAGTCATCAGCACTTGCTTCGGATCATCGAAGTACCCGATCTGTGGAAGGCACAGTGGGCTCACAACGGGACCTGAACTCGTTTGTTGTTCGTGTGTAACCACAGCGCGCTTGCACTCACCAGAACGAGAGCTGTCATTCAAACGAAAAGGCGGTGTGGGCGTGAAGTGTGAAGCGTGGGTGTGCTGAATCTGCTGAAATACCTCCCTAGTGAGCTTAGAGAGCGATGCGGTCCAACAACGGATGAGGGAACATACTTCACTGATGGCCAGTGAAGCAGTACCGTTGATTCTTGATGGATTGGGAACGAGTTCCTGTGACTTCGCATACCCCTGAAGAGGGAGGTGCATATTGTCTGTGTGTCGGTCTGTGTGTGTACTGGCATCAGCGAGGACAGGGCGGTACATCAGTACACGGCGTTGCGCATCAGGGGAGAGGAGCAAAAGGGTGGTCGGTCTCGACTGCTGGAACTGGGTTCTTGGTATTGAGCTGCGCCCTTTATACACTGTGAGCAAGGGGGGCAGGTGGAACACTGCTATGAGTGAACCACGGGTAAAATTGAACCCACAGGAGACGTACTGTGAGGCAGGTCCGGCAACTTTTCTAGGGTTCGCTGGCTCTACTGCAGAGCAGTAGGAACACGTCAGCAAGCCGACGTGAGTGTTGCAGACCGTCGTGATCTCATCACCCCGGTTCTCATTGCGCAGGGAGTGACAGTGGCTTGTGAAGGTCTGACTATGCGGTGCCGTGTGCCAAAGGACAGGGAGACATACTTCGCTGTGGAAAGCCAGCGAAGCACGTAGATCAGGGCGTGGTCCCATTCTGGAAGCGGTCAGGGTGTTGAAGTGAAAACGGGGTAAGGAACCCAGCAGCTCAGGCAACAGGTATAGTGTGTGGTGCTCGGCAGTTGGACTTGGGCGGCGCCCTTTATACACAAAGGCAAAAGGCAAATAAATCGCCATCACAGCCGAAGCGCGGTGCACAACGCATGTATAGGAGGGTAGGCATACTTCACCGGTGTCCAGTGAAGCATACTGTTCCTTCTTGGAACGCCAAGTGGCACATGCATGTATGCGCATATAGAACTTGCCTATGAGAGTAGGGCAAGCACGGGAACGGGAAACACAACTAGCCGTGAGCGGGCGAGGCGTATCGGTGTTCACCGGGAGTGCAACTGTCTCCCCGGGCATCGCAAATGAAAGTGACCGGGCGTGGAAGGGCCCAATCTGATGCATCACGACTGTGTCAAGAAGGTTGCCCCAGTGAACAGAGACAACGAAATCGTTCAAAGGGGAACCCTTATACGGTTTACCGCGGTCGTGCAATGAGGAGCAGGAAATGCCGAACTCCGTTCGAGATAAAAGCAAGAGGAGGAGACATACTTCGCATGAAAAAGTAGCAAAGCACATGCACTCTCCTTAGGACTGGTATCGTTGGATTCTCTGCGGTATTGCTTTGGTTCATCGCGGGAATGGAGGTTTCTATGGTGTTTTGAAAAAACTGAAGGCAGAGAGAGGGTGGCCAGAGGAGAACAACCCCCGCGGTCCACACTCTGTTCATGATCATCACAGTTCTTCATTGCATACATCCCGGACGCTGCGGAAGATCAGAGAGACACGCCTTTCCCTTCGGATGTTCTCTGTCTCGAATGAGGTCATATTCCCTCGCTGAGATACCGTGCTGGTATTTGTATCGCGCCCTGCCGGTGATGGCAACTATGGACCAGCGTTCGAACAGGATGTCTACCCTGTCGCCACCTGTTGGCTCAGTAGGCGTGAACTGCATAGGTACGGTGGACGGCAGGTTAGCCATCACTACCACCTTCCCTAACAGGAAATTTCCGACGTGATCGATCACTCCAACACTGGGAGGGTAGTCAGCAACGGTACACTGGTTTAGAACGGAGTCTATGTCATTGACGCGCAGCAAGTCTTGGCAATTTTCCATGACTGTTCGAAGTGAATCAGGGATGGGGTCTGTAGGCTGGACGTTCTTTCCACCGTGCTCATGGGAATATCCGTAGTGCCGAAGGCGCCTACGCGTGGACGTGTCCCATCCCTCAATGGAGTCAATGAAGGCAATGAGTGCTGTTTCTTGGTCTGTGTCCATCGCCGCGGACCGTAGGAGGACTCCGTCCAAGCAAACGCTGGGGGGCATCTCCTGGGGGCTTGGCACATTGAGGAGGTCAAGCTTTTCATGCGTGCTGACAGGCGGCGCCATGAGCCGCTCGTCTTCGAAACCCAAATACTCCACCTCCTCTTTAATGAACTCGCATTTTTCGAGTTTGATTCGGAGATGGTTTTCCCGACAAACAATGAAACATTCACGGAGGAGAAGGACATGGTCCTCTTGGGTATTGGTACCCAAACTCATGTCATCGATGTGGGCCTCCATTTCTGCACCTCGAGAAATCAACTCCTGTACTAGAGCTCTGCGCCTCAGTACGTACAAATTTTTGTTCATTAGTTCCTGAAAGAATGCTGGGGCATTAGCCCCGCCTAAAGGCATGATCTGCCACTTAAACACACAACCCTTAGGGGTTATAAAAGCCAGCAGTCCCTGAGCTGCGGCAGTTAGGTCTACTTGCCAGAAACAACTGCGTCTGTCCATTTCCGTCTTGTACCGGCATTTGGCAATACGCTCCAGGGTATTTGCCATGTTGGGAATACTCCCTGCGTGGTTTCGGGGTTTCTTGCTGACCTCACAATAGTCAACAACCAGTCGTAGGGCAGTCGTTCCCGGTTTAGCAACCAGGAAACAGGGACTGCAGTGAGGGGCGTAGTCCCCCTTCTTATATTCTTCCACGAGGCCAGCATCAATACATTCCTGGATCTGGCGCTCGATTTCTTCAACCTGTTCTTATGGAGCGGGGTAGGGACAACGCCTCACTCGCGTCTTCTCAAATTGAGGTTTCGGTTTCGGGTCCATCTGAACCAGTCATTTACAGGAAAGGGGAGGCAGCAGGGCGCCGAACACCTCTTCATAGGTTAGGAGCAGTTTCTTCAGTCAGGGGTGAAGGTTAAGACCCTCTTTTTCTGCAGGAAATCCTCCTCAGCATGTAGGTTGCTCTTTCCATGCTCTTTTCCCTTCTGCCGATCAGCAGTTTCGGCAGGTACTGAACCATCGTCCCACTCAGGGGGACATTGCTGCCCATAGTGCAGAGAATACACTAGGGGTATCTCAGGGTCAGGCAGCGTGTACGAATCATCGTCTTACTCAGACCAGATGGAGGATTTCCAGGTCTGTCTGAGGTATTGTAGCCGCTCTTGGCGCTCAATACATTCGACTTTCAGGTACAACAGCCGTCTGAGTGTCATGCCCAGACAGTGGCATGTTGTTAGAAGCAGGTCTCGCTAGAGCATCAGGACTCTGGGCCACGGGTTCAGCTGAGTGGATATGCTGCATGTGCAGCACCGGTTTCCCTACAGGGGAAGTTGGTTCTGAGGTTGACTCTAGATCTACCTCCTCCAGCAACAGCTGGGCCAGGAAGGCACTGTGTTTTAGTTCAACATAGCTGGGCTCAACGGGAGGGAGAGTGCTGGCGATCTCAGACAGTTGGTCATCAGCATCCTCTTTTACAGCTGCTGGTTCCAAATAGCCATCGGGAGATTCACACCCTGTAAGTGTGGCAGATAGGTGCTCAGGAGATCAGTTTTTGAGATCAGAAAGGGTCAGGCCACGATTTTCGGCCGGGACCTCTTTCAGTAGCACCGGATCGAGATCACACAGGGGTAGATGATTGAGGCATCCATCGACAACCGATAAGAAACAGGCCCATTAAGGGGCCTGCATAGCTGTGTCTGAGTCCTCATGCACTTAAATGGGACCGTCGGGGAGTTGCGCTCTTTTCACGGTCATTCGGTCTAGCATACGGCGCTAATAAGTGTGTTCACCTGAGCAACCCCAGTCAGGGGTGCACATGACAGCCTTTTCCCCCCCATAAGCGACTTTGGTTAGAACCTTCGCGAGCAGGGAGAAGGGAGGGTTAGCATACGCTAGGCCCGTTGCTTTCCAGAAGAAACGGAAAGCGTTGTTGAAATTTTTCGATCAATACAACTGCATGATGTGCTGTTGTTGGCTCGCGAACTATTCCACCTGGATCTCATCCAGGGTTACCTGAAGGGCCGCGAGTCCATTTTCAAGAAGGTGATTGGCCAGTTGGTACTTTTCAGTACGATAGTTAGTCTTGGCTGCGTAGCGCAGCCCAGACTCTTTTCGTCCTGACAGCTCCAAAGGTAGGGAGAAGAGACCACTGCCAAAGTCGCAGTGCAGACAATAGGGGCCCTTGAGAGACAGCATTTTTACCTCGGGGTTTCTTCGCAGTAAGTTGGTACCAATGACAATGTCAAAGGAGTCAGTGTCCAAGACTCTGCAGTGTCGGGTCACAGTTTGGTCGCCAAGACAAATAGCCACATCTACTCCCCCCAAGGAATGGATGATACGCCGATCCCCTACTCTCATGGCCACTGTCTTAGTTTTCTTGAAAGTCCTTAGCAGGCGCCGGGCCGCTATAGAAAGTGTTGCGCCGATGTCAAGCACTGCTCGAAAAGCTTGATCCCCGATTTTCACGAGGATCCAGAAAAAACTAAGTCCTCCTCTTCGGAGCCGCCCCCCTACTCCTCAGCAGGGACTTTGACACCCACCCCTGCAGCCATGAGGGACTTGGCCATCCAGGCCAGTCGCCTCTTCTTGGAGTTATTCCCCTCACGGGAGGCGTTATCCCCCTGTGGGCGCTTCTTGGGGTCACCCTCGGCAGGGAAGGGAGAAGTAGCGGGTGCTAATGAGCGCCTCTAGGGGTTTGGGGTTCCACCCTTGCCATCCCCCATACCACTTCCTTTACCACCCTTATCCTCATTCTGGGGAGTTCTGGTGGGTGTTTGGGTGTTCTGGCATTCTGCCTCCTGCCGCCTGTGTTTGTCACTTTCCTGTTTCTTTATGTGACCCTCCTCCTTGTAGTGACGACGTTTGCGACAGTAACCACAGGTGATGGTACACCTGAAGTGGTCCTGATGGGTCACAGTTTTCCCATCTTTTGGTGTGCTGCTGTCGTTTCATCTGCAGAAACAAACACTGCGGTGGTCGCAGTCACGAGCATGACAAGGTCCTCGCTTGTCATTGACAGGCTTACAGTAGAACAGAGGGGGTGTACCTGCTTCAGGTTTAAGCTCATTCATGGCACGCAGGTTACCCCTTCGTTTACCACCACCCTGGTCGGCGTTAGTGGGATTTGTAGGTCCTTTCCCTTCGCCACGTTCTTTGATATGGGTACCACCTCGTCCCAGGTGTTTCTTGAGAAATTTCTCCATGTGGGAGTCATTCTCCCTCTGAAGGGCTACCTCAATCAGCAGGTCTACCAGGTCGTCGTACGTGTGGGTCCGACTCTTCCTCTCAGAGGAAGTGTGGCAATCATCCCACGTACATGAAGGGATCTTACTCATGAGCCACCGATGGGGCTCTGTAGCTCCATAAGAACCTGCGGTTATCCGTGAAAACATATACTCTAGGTCGCACACGTATTCATAGACTCGCGCAGCGGAGGGAAACTTCGGAAGCATAGGTAGCTCCTCTATCTGTGTGCGCACACTGAGGTCAGTCTCATAGACTCGGAAGTCCTTCTCCAGTCTTTGAAGCAACCCGGCCCATGCTGAACAGGTTTTTACAATCTGCTTCACCTGTTTTTGCAAAAGTTTCTTTATGCATGAGCGTTTCAACAGTGAGATTTAGTGGCCACATCCACATCGGATTGGCCAGTCAGCAAAAGAAAGTCAGCAAACTCTTCTGCCCATTCGGGCAGATCGGGTCGAACTCCCGCAATTCCAGCTGGATGTTCGGCTGGGCAATGGGTCTGTCACTCTTCGCATCCCCTGGGGTTAGGTCTGAAGGGGGAGGAGGTACGCCGGGGAGGGGTGCCAGGGCTGACAGCCCTCTTTTCTCAGTCTCTGTCACAGGCTCGTCCTATAGTTTATTTGGCGGCCGCCACTCAATTATCTTGATGCACCACCATTTAGGGTCAAATATTGTGGTTTGCTAAGGCCAAACTGACCTTAGGGATAACCTTGACCCATTTGAAATCTCATGAGACCTCCCTGAAATCCACTTATGCCACTTTCTTCGTGAAAAAGTGCCAAAAAAGGCCCGAAAAGGCGGTATTTTGGATGAGATGACCGGGTTTTTGATCGCAGGAGCAAGATATGATTGCGATTGGCAGATTGCGCTTCTTAAATCTGCTTAACTGCGCACAGAATTGGCAAAAATCTCGCAAAATGAGCCAAAAATGCTTGCGGCGGCAGGAAAATTGCGACCGCGGCCGTTTCAGCGGTAGTCCGGCAACTGAATTTTGGGATCTGCCGACATTGTAGAATCATATGTGATAGCTCAGCGATAGGGACTGTCCTAGCGCGAGGATGAAAAGGGCTGGGGCAAGTGACCTGGACACCCTTGATCTTTTGGGAACTTCAGCCAGCGTGCTCAGTCCGGGTGAGGGTGAGGCCAGTGCTGGCTGGGGTAAGGGTTCAGTGATACCCAATTTAGCTTTGACAGCCTCAGAAAGGCCTGTCACATCAGGCCCTTCGGACCCAGACAGTAATTCAGCCAGTAGTTCGGCCGCACGATCCAGGGCCCCATGAGTTGGCTCTGGGAGATGGGGATCTTTCACAGGCATCCTGCCAGTGTTCCGCAGCTCTTGACGCCATACTGGCCTTCTCGGTTGCCTTGGTAGAGACAATGTGTCGGCCAGGTCCGTAGGTGGGCCGGAGTAAGGGTAGAAACCCATATCCGGGTACAGTGGGGATCCCAAGGCGTCTAGTGGTTCCTCTCCATCTTCGCCTGTGACGGATTTGCGGTACTCCTCGTGGAGAATCTCTTCGTTGATTCTTCTTCTAAATTCACCTCGTTCCTCAGGTCCTGCAGTTGGAGTAGCCGTTGAAGAAACGCAGGGTAAACAGATCGGGCGATAGACGCAGCAACTCTTCGGCGGAGATGCTGCAGGCTGTCACCACGGGCCGCTAAGGCCTCTGTGGTTAAACTTGGCGCTTCTTATTCCGCCCTTCTGTGTACTGGATCTTCTTCAGACCCAGATGCAGCTCTGAGCTTGGGCTCACTCATTGAGGTGGGCACACTGTTGCCAAGTTGAACTTGTACAATCCGAATTGGTCAGGTCCTGGCAGACATCTGTACTTGTGGTGTGGACACTTTGTTTCTGGTTTTGGCTTGTGTACTATTCAGAGGCGGTTCCAAAGGTTTTCAAGGGTTGCCTCTGCTATCGGACAGATGGCTTTGATTAGTGCCCTAATGATATTGATGAAATCCTGCAGGTTTTGATGTTGAAAGCCCAAACCAAAGGAGTAAGTAGAACAAGAACAGGATGTGGATCGAATTAATGAATAGTTTTGAGATCCAGTGTATCACAGAAGGGCTGCAGATAGGCAAAGCAGGCTTAACTACAAGGATGCAATCACAAATGGATAAAGCAAATGACGTTAATTGAAAACTGGCCTGACTCTAGCCTCCAAATTAGGATCAAGCACTTCATGTGTCCTTTTCTGGATGAAATGGAGCTGGTTAGGAATATTGGGCAAAGGAGTTAGGCCAGACACAGAATATGAACTGGCCAAGCAACTGAATTCAGAATAAGTTAAAACGTAGAACCACAAGGAATGGTAGAAACAGTTGAGTATAGGGGCCTTGGGGTGGGGGACCTTTAGGTTTAACGTCCGAGGCCTTAGCCATGAAATGCCTATTTCATTTCGGTATAACCTGCATGAAGGAAGATACCTCCGCGGAGTTGAGTGGTAGGGGTGAACTTCATGGGGGGCTAGGGTTATAACCCTAGTTACTTTGAGAAAGTGTACCTTAAGCTGCACAAGAGAGATGAAATTTCTTAAGTAAGTCTTAGCATCAACAAAAGGGTTTTAAGGGGGGCTTGGCCTAGATGAAGCCCTCCAAGAAACGCATGTCTGTGACGTTTTGGTGGGGTAGGCTGTCGGGCTGGATTCCAGTTGTGTGCCTCGCGCCACAGCCCTAGACCCCTCTTCATGCCTTGAGAGTATCTAAACAACTCTTGCTCTATCTGCACACCCTTGTTGAAGAATTTGACCCAGGCCTGATGCCGCTCCTTAAACCGCAACCCGAAACCCTTGACCATGCACTTGGTGGACGTGCTCGTTTGAGTTCATTTTTTGCTCTCTGTTTGTTGCTATTCTTTTGGTTGCTCGATGCGTAAGTAAGTAAGTAAGTAAGGGCGGCCGCGTCCGCAGCCTCATCTGACATCTCGCCGCTTGTTTTACATGGTGGCTGCCTCTGGCTGGAAGGAGAGCTCTCCACCATCAATTCCCCTGGCGACCCTTTCTCACCTCACGGCCGACAACTTCAACCAGGTTCCCGTGGGGCATGAGCGGCGGTAGGTGTCCTTCAGTCGCCGCCCTCACGGTCTCAGCTCCTTCTGGTCATCCATTGAAGGACCCTCCGGCCTTCCCCCCCTAGCACAGCCTTTCGGGCGCCTGCAGGCGGGTTTCCTGTGGATAGCCCTTTGCGACAGCGGAGCATTTCTCTCTGTCAACCACATTCCACCACTCCCCATCCCTCACGGGTTGGAGTACCCACTCGGCTCCCGGATGCACTTGGGTGTCGTCCATCTGCGGCTGGAGGCCAGGCAGCGACCCTTTCCACGTTCCCCCAGGTCCCGCTCACGCGTGAACCTACGTGTACTTAGGCCATTGACCCGGGGACCTCAGGGTCAACCCTCACCCCTGCGGACACCTCACGGCCGTCCCGGAGTTCAGGGCATTTTGCCGACTTCCCGTGGCCAGGCTCCCGATGGTTCGCCCATGGTTTACCACTCCATGGCGACTGGTCTCCCAATCCCACGGGGCTGTTGCTTGGCGTTTTCGGCCTCCCTTCCCATCCCATGTCCCGTTCCCCTTCGCCACATCCCGTCACCGGCCCAATCCCCGCTTTCCGTGGTTTTCCGATGCCTTGGGGCCGTTTTGTGGCCTGTGCCACACCCCTGTCCTAGCCCCGTGCCCCCATCCCAGCCCTCATCCCGTGTTTATACCCCGACGGGCCGCCAGCAACCCCACCGGGCCCACAGGATCCTGATCCATCCGTGGACCGTTTCGTGCTCCTTGCACGGGTCGCTCCTATCCACTCCCCTGCTTCCGCGCACTCGGCGCGCTCTTCTCCACACGTTCCTGTCCGGGTTGTCTGGCCACTGTTCCTATGTCATGGCACCTTTGGCCCACCTATGCTTTGGCACGAGAACACAGCGTGACCAGGCGGCTGTGGCCTAGCAAGGACTTCACTACACGTACCCCCACTAGGGCTTGGAGGGGAGTTGTGTTCTGTGTTCTGTATGCTTGCACCGCCTGCTGTCTTGCCGTCCTTGACGTCGTCTTGTATACCTCCTATGGCACATTGCCCTTCCGGTGTTTGTCCCTCGCCACTCATGGCCAAGGGTCCTTCTTTCTGCTGTTCCCCCCATACCTGGCTCGGGCGTGCTGCTGTGTGTGTGATCTGCGCCCTGGGTCATGCAGGTTGGGCAGCCCATGTGTTCCACCTGTGTTTTGGCACAATGACACAGCGCGTGTTGTTTTTTCTTTCTTTTTGTTTGTGGCTGTGGCCTAGCAGGGACGCCACCACAGGTACCCCTGCTAGGGGTTGGATGGATGGAGTGCTCCGCTGTCGTACCCCTGCCTGCATCTTGGTGTCCATGTTGATGCCCTCTTTGTTGTGTGTGTGTCTCCGCCCTTGGTTTAGCCGGGTGGGCGGCTTCGGGTGCACCTCTTCTCCCTACTTGTCCCAGCTGCGGTACTAGGGTCTCATTCATGGTGGAGGTGCGGAGAGGCGTAGCTACCAGCACTCAAGTCTGGCCTGCTATACCCGGTCAAGGGCCCGCCTCAGCGCGGCCTGTCGAGCCCAGCTCTTGTGCTGACAGGCTGCCAGCCCCGGATTATCCAGTCCGGGGCGCCAGGCCGCCACTTGTGCCTGGATGATCCAGTCCGCGGGACGGCGGCTACTGCTGCTTGTTCCGCTCCGGATGTTCCAGTGGCAGGGGCAGGGGCAGGGGCAGGGGCAGTGGCTGGAGCCGGGGCAGTGGGAGGGGCAACGGCCGTGGCAGGGGCAGGGGCCGGGGCAGGGGCAGGGGCAGGGGCAGGGGCAGTGGCTGGGGGCAGGGGCAGGGGCAGGGGCAGGGGCCGGGGCAGGGGCAGGGGCAGGGGCAGGGGCAGTGGCTGGGGGCAGGGGCAGGGGCAGGGGTAGGGACAGGTGCAGTGGCAGGAGCAGGGGCAGTGGCAAGGGCAGGGGCAGGGGCAGGGGCAGGGGTAGGGGCAGGGGCAGGGGCAAGGGCAGAGGCAGTGGCAGGGGCAGAGGCAGGGGTAGGGGCAGGGGCAGGGGCAGGGGCAGTGGCAGGGGCAGTGGCAGTGACAGGGGCAGGGGCGGTGGCAGGGGCAGTGGCAGTGGCAGCGGCAAGGGCATGAGCGGTGGCAGTAGTAGGGGCAGGGGCAGGGGCAGTGGCAGTGGCAGGGGAAAGGGCAGAGGCTGAGGCATGGGCAGGGGGGCCAGGGGCATGGGCAGGAGCAGTGGCAGGGGCAGTGGCAGGGGCAGGGGCAGGGGCAGTGGCAGGGGCAGTGGCAGGGGGTAGTGGGTGGGGCAGCGGCAGTGGCAGGGGTAGGGGCAGGGGCAGGGGCAGGGGCAGGGGCAGGAGCAGGGGCTGTGGGTTGTGCAGGGGCAGGGGCTGTGGGAGGTGCAGGGGCAGGGGCAGGGGCAGGGGCAGGGGCAGGGGCAGGGGCACAGGCGGGGGCAGGGGCAGGGGTAGGGGCAGAGGCAAGGGCAGGGGCAGTGGTAGGGGCAGGGGCAGGGGCAGTGGCAGGGGCAGTGGCAGTGGCAGGGGCAGGGGCAGGGGCAGTAGCAGGGTCCCTACCAGGACCGGCCCCTGATTTGCCCCTTCCGCCTGTTACCCCTGCTGACTTGCTCCGGATCAGCGCTTGCATTCCTCAAAATTCAGGGTCCAAAATCCAAAAATATAGAAAATAAAATCCTCCTTCAACCCTGAACAGTAACTAGATCCCACAAATACAGCAATAACCCAATCCACACTGTGGGCTTCCGTTCAGCACACCGGTTGTCTCACGGTGGCGGGCATGTACAAGAGTTGCACCAAAGAGGAAAGCCCTGAAATTGGCATATGAACACAAAAAAATCAAAGTTGGGGAAAGAGGTAAGCATACACAGACTCAGCCATAGACCCCTCATTCCCTGGACTGAAGACCTTCCCCTGACTCCCCAACATGATGCCCTGAACCCAGTCAAATAAGATGGCTAAAAGCCAAGTGTCAAAAGTCACTACATAAACCCCAAAAATGTGTTCATTCCCATGCCTCTAAATCCTAGCCCAATAGGGGGGGGTGGCGTGTCATGGCTCAGAGTGGCACTCAGGACCATGCCCTACCCTGACATAAACTTGGTTGGACTTGGAGTTGAATGGGCCTAGAGATATGCCCCCTGAGTTTGAACTCATAACATGCCAGAAACTGCCAATTCACACTATATTGGCCATATATCAAATATATGCTCAAAATTGAAGTTGCCACTTATCCGAAGGCTCAAAGCATGAATGGAATGGAAGTCTAGTATTCATGGAGGATAGAGACCAAAGATCAATGCCCATGTACATCCCCGCCTTACCCTCGAAACCCCTTCGGATATGGGCGCCACGCACTGCCCAAGTCAGCCCATGATCTTGAGACCAATTCTTGTAATCCTTCGTGCGCCAAGCCAAATGGAGTACGCGATCCGGCATATGGTGGTGTTCAACTCCGAAGCATATGCCAACATATGAACAACATACCATGATTCGACTCTACAGAGGCTTTTTGCTGTTTGCCGACCAGGTAAGTACACAACACGCCAAAATGAGCATAAACTGAGGTCAAAAACATGAAAATATGTCGAAATACAAAGTTGTCATGATAGTATATCTCTATGCTCACCCATGATATCCAGGCATGGTTCAATGTACAAATGATTGGAACCATTTGCGAACAATTCCCCACCTGGATCCCCAATCAGGCGCATGGAGATACCTTCGCCACTCATATCTACATGCCCCATGAAAATGGGAGTGCACTCATGGGTCTCTTTGCCAAACATACCATGAGCAATACATACGCGGTGGACTTAGTCTAGCGCTTTGAATTCCACAATTGGGATATGGGCGAAGCCCTTGTCAGGTGTGGCTCCCCATCTCTTCGGCCACATGAAGATATATAACATGGGCGTGAGCATATTTAAGCACACACCATGCATATAACACATACCCTCAAGAGGTGGCTCCCCCCATGGTATACCATGCCCCTCCATGGACATAACTTCACGTTAAAAATACGTGGGAACCCAAGAAAAGTATCTATGCAACCCCAACACTCATGCTGTACACTCGAAAGTCGCAATAAAATATTCGGTTGCATGGCCCAAGAGTTATATATCACTTTCTACCCTGTTGACCATTATCCCTTGCTATACCGGGCATGTGTACACACCAAAGGCGTTTGATGCTTCCTAAATTAAGTCGAGACCAAGGCAGTTCCAACCCAATTCTCGAAATTGGAATTTCTTGCCGAGAGTTCGAGATATAACTTTTCAAAGTGGTCTCACGAATCACTTTTGTTTCAACTATATCTCCAAGAAAAATGAGGGATATAACAAAAGGAAGGTTGATTCCTGATCAGGGAAAAATGTCAGACCACTCGAGATTCGTCATATCAAGTGCGGCGATGTCGAAGTCGAAAATACGATTCTGAAAGTCTGAAAAAATCGGATTAAGTTTGCGAGTGTATAATATGAAAATTGCGGAAGCAACGAACCCTTTACTGATGAAATTTAACCCTTCATCGGGGTTTCTGCCAAAATATCTGTAAATAACAGTTAACCAATCGGTTACCGCAAAATCGCGAGCCAACTGACAGTCGCCGATAAATTGACAATCAGAACGGAAGGCTCAAAAATCACGGAAACATTATGATAAAAAAACCCTGTTGATTCCTGATATTCCGATATATAGATCTCTGCTTGCGGTGCCTCGGTACTAAATATGGCCGCTCATAGCCGGAATGGCCAAACCTATCACACTATCACATCGGGTTAGGTCAGGTGGATGGGACAGTATGATATCAGCCAATGGCGGCTTGCCGGCACATAGATACACACCCCAAGTGACCCCAAGATGGCCACGGGGGTCCGAACCGGCTTCACCCCCCTTCTCAGAGCGTTGTTGCTGCTCGGAATTCATTGAAGAGAAGACGGGAGGACCCCAATGGGCTCCAACCCCCCCCCCCCATGTTCCAAGGACACATGGAGGCCCCACACACTTTGTAGGCGTCCCCCACGCCCGAAGGGAGGGGTGAGGACACTGATAATCGGTGCCCTACGCCATATCCGGTCTCCTCTTGATCTACAACATGGACCAAGGGGATCAAAGATAGAGAAACGTCGTCGGTCGACCTAAATAAGTATACCACAATGAAATATATATGTGGAGATCGAGTGAAGGGGGTAGATGGCCAATCAAGGCCCAAAAATCCCCGGATGAACGCCCTCACCCGTCCCCCAAGCACAGAAACAAACAAAAATGCTAAGGGGGATCCATTACAGTGCTACTGCAGCCACCAAATGGACCAACATGTCCTTGTCATCCAAAGAAATATTCTTTTTCTTCAGGTAGTCCATCCGGACCGTGGTGTACCTCGGCACAAAGCTGCTCGGAGGCTCCCACGAATCCCTGGATGCGGCGAATCCCTTCCAACGGACTTTATAAAGCCTCCCCCCAGGCGTCCCCGGGTCCGGCTTCTCCGCCAGGATCTTCTCGGCGGTGAAGTCGTCGTCCTCCGCCTCGTCGTCCGAGTCCACATCGCCAGCCGTGAACTCGAAGGTGACGGGTCGTCCGCTGGGGTCTGGTGCTCGGGGACGAAGCTGGGTATGGTTGCGGTCCAGGATCTTGTTATCCCCCACACGAACCGCATACACGTCCTGCCCGACCTTCCGCACGATTACCCCCGGCACATACCAAGATGCCCGCCGATGCCTGGACAGGACATCCTTGTGGTGCCGCTCCACCCACACGGTGTCTTGGAGAGCATACTTCTGGACTTTTCCCTGCTTGAAGTCCTTGGCCCTCTTGTCATGCTCATCCTGAAGTGCCTTGCACACCTTGGTCGCCGTGTCGTCCGCCTCAGCCGTCATAGCGTTCGCATCCCGGGCCACTTTGCCATGGGTCAACCACGGGAGAGTGCGCGACACTCGATCCCGTAGGAACAGGATGCGATGGGGCGACAGTCCAGTGGGTCTCAGAAGGTCGTGATACGCTTGAGGTACTCTCCACAGCGAATTATACCAATTCCGTCCCGGTTCATCGATGTGCAGCTGGCGGAACGTTTCGAACATCTGCCGCCCGGCCACCTCAGCCCGGCCATTCGACCGGCTGTGGTACGCCACGGTCTTGGCGTGCCGAATGCCAATGTGCTTGCACATCGTCTTGAACCACGTCCCCACAAATTGACTGCCCCGATCGCTGCAGATGACAGCTGGAACATTAAAAATCGTCAGCCAATGCCTGATCATGGCATTAGCGACGGTCTTGGCCTGCAGCCCCACTCCATGCTTGTCCTTCTTGTCCTTCTTCTTGGACTTCTTGCCCGGGACCGCCACGATATACCCGCTGTGCCTGTCCACCGCCAGGATGACACAGTCGTAGGTCTCTCTGTCCACGGTGACCTCAGGCATGGCGAACACATCCATGGCCACGGACCGCATAGGGGCTTCCGGTATAGCCGTGTACACCGGGTTGCCAGCCGTGGAGTGGTTGGGGCTCTTCGTGGCCCGACACACGGCGCAGTCGCTGCAGTACTTGTCCAGGAGGGCGTAGTACCCCGGTGGGAACTTGGAGCGCCACTCCAGGTCCTGCTGCATCTTGTCCCGACCAGGATGCATGAGCTGGGCGTTATGCCAGTGGTCAATGAGCTCCTCCATTCGGTTCTTAGGGACCAATAGCTTGTCCTTGTGGAACAGTTCGTCCCCATCCTCGGGCAAGCCCTCGGGCCATTCGTCGTCCGACGGGGCGCTCACGGCATTCCAGTACTTGCTCCAGTGGTGGATGTCGCATAGTCATCCGACCAGTCCTCTGTGAGCACCCACCAGACTAGCTCTACAGGGGCCACCATCCATTGCTCGAGGGTTTCGCCTCGAATAGCTTGGATGCGGGCGCCCCGGAACTTGGCCAGGTCCGTACGGTTTGCCATCACCACAAAGCACTTGACCCCCTCTTGCGCCATGGCTTTCTCCATCTCGATGATGCGTTTGGCCTCCTCCGTCTCCTCGGCGTCCCCGTGGCTGGATATGTCCATCCACGCCTTGCCCGCGGGGTAGGCCCATTGACTGAGGCAATCCGCCACAGTGTTGTCCTTCCCCGGGACGTACACGACGCTGAGGTCGAACTTGACAAACGTCTCATGCCTCGGGCCCTCCTTGCCGCCGGTCCCGAGGGGTCTCGACGTGCTCCTTGTGCCAGCTCTGCAGGGACTGATGGTCCGTACCCACCACCACCGGTTGCAATCTGATGTGGCCAGACCACTTCCTGAGCGCACAAACAATGGCGTATGTCTCCTTCTCCCTCGCGGTCCAGGTTCGGCGTTGACCCTCGACCAGGATCCGACTTCCAAACGCCACGGGTATGTGCGACCTCCCGTCCCGGACCTGCTCGAGGACTGCACCTACAGCATAGTCCGAGGCGTTCGTCCGTAGCACGAATCCCCTGTCCGGGTCCACCAGTAATAGCCCCAGTTGCCCCAGGGGTCGCTCCTTCAGGCGGCTGAACGCATCTTCGGCCTCAGGGGTCCAAACAAGCTTCTTCTTGCTCCCCTTCCGGCCATCGAACTTACCCACCTGCAGCATCTTGTGCAGCGGCCCCGACAGTCCTGCATACATCCGGACTTAGCCGGAATAGTAATTACAGAACCCCATGAAGGATCGGAGTTCACTGATGGTCTGGGGCTTCTCCCAGTGGTGCAGGGACGCCAGTTTCCCGGGCATGGGACGGCGTTGCCCGTGACCAACCACGTGACCTGCGAACTCCACTTCCTTCACGAAGAGTGAGACTTTGGTGGGCTTGCACACCATGTTGTGCCTCTCCAGCTCGCTGAGCACTCGGCGCAGATCCTTCTCATGCGCTTCGATGAGCTCGTCCTCAGTCATTTCCCCCGTGCCGGACCCGATGATGATGTCATCCACAAAGGGGTCGGCACAATCCCGGACTGGACCTGGTACGTCCTCCATCATGCGCTGGAAAGCGGCGTTGCTATTCTTGGCGCCCATGGGCACCACTCTCCACTGCATGGGCCCCAGCGGCGTCGACATCGCTGTGCGGGGCCTGGAGTCCGGGTGTAGCGGCATCCGGTGATAACCGTGTTTCAGGTCCAACACCGTGAAGATCTGCTTTTTCTGTTGTTTTTGGAGGATGGAGTCGATCAGGGGAAACGAGTACGAGTCGTGCTCGGTTTGCTCGTTCAAACCCCTGTAATCCACCACCAACCTCCACTCGCCCTTCTCCTTCTTGGGCACGATAAAGGCTGGGCTGGCCCACTCACTGTCGGAGGGTTCGATCCATCCCCGCTCAATGAACTCGGCCAACAGCTTCTTCATGGCCTCGGCCTGAACGCCCTCAAGTTGGTACTCCTGATGACAGTGGATCTTGGGGTTTGGTTTGAGCTTGATCCTTGCTGTGCCAAACCTCCCACGATCTGGAGGGTTCTTGTTGGCGACGCCACTGAATAGCCGTGGATAGGCATTGATCAGCCTCTCCTTCAGCTCGGCGCCCTTCGGGTTCTCCTGGGCCTCTCCAGCCGCTTGCTTCGGTATAGATACAACCGACTGCACTGCGGTATAGACCTCTTCCGGGTCCGAGTTCGACTTCTCCTCGTCCGATATGCCGTCTTCATCGTCGTGGGGAGCTCTTCCCACCAATCATCTTCGGAAATTTGCGGCATCGGGCTGGTTCTTGTCGCTATCGGCACCCGTTCTTGGAAAATCCCATGTCGGCGGGTCCGACCCAACCGGACCATCGTATTGGTCCGCGATGTGATCCATGACCCTTGCCACGAACTCATCCTTCTCGTACTTGCCGGTGACAAACATCTTGTCATCCCACCAATGCGGAGATGTGACCATGGCCCGCCTCTTCTTGGCTGCCACACGGTCGTGCATCCCCATCCGCATCTAGTTGACGACGTCGTCGATCTCGGCATGGGACAGGACGTCAATGCCATCGATTGGCTGATCTCTCCCCTCCTTGGGCTCAAACATGACCTTCATGGGCACCGCCTCCACCCTACGGATGAATGCTTCATCACCCGTGGGCTGGGCTTGCGCCCCATCCACCAGGAAAGCCTTGGTACCCCACGCTTGACCCAGGGAGGGCATTGATACACCCTTGGCGTCGATGAACAACTCCTCCTGTGGCCGGAATGACATCTGGTTCAGGGTGATGGATTCCAGCGTCGACTTGAGACACTCCAGCGGACATGGGGTGGATCCTATGCCGGTTATGACCAAGATCCCCTTCGCCCTATCCGCGACGATCTTCTCCACCGTACGTCTGGTATTGTCCAGGGAGCCATGCCAATACATGGGCCCCGACTCCTTCAATCCCCAATGCCTGTGCCAGGCTGAGTCTCCTCGATGCCAATGCCTCCTACACTTCCTCAAAAGTGGGGCATCCCGGGAAGCGAAGACGTCCGTCTCGGGCGCGTCGGCTCCCAGCGTCTGGATCATCCTGGCATACAGCTGCGGCGCCATTCCATACTCGGTGAGCTGAACTCCACGGTCTCCTCTGGACTTGGCACCCACAGCTTGCACCACTTGGACGATACGATCCTCTTGCTCAGCATTCCATTGGGATGATCCGCATGCATAGTCCGTGGACAGCCATGTGAGGCATTCATCATCCTCCCGGACCAGCGTTGCACGATGGGGAAGGGCTCCAATGGCATTTGCCACCATGAAGTCATACGCCATGATCATATCCCAATCTGTAATGTCGGCCACATAGAAGTTCCCGGATAGCGTGCTTCTCTTCGCCAGATCAGGGCGGTTCAAGCGCTCATGTTGCCAGAATTCCATACTGATAGTGGCCTCATGGGTGCCACCGCCCATGATCTCTCCATTGGCCACCTCCAGGCGTACCGGTCTGCGGCTGGGCAGCAGGGATTCCTCCTTGAACAACCCTCTCCGGACCAGGCTCATCTGGGCACCCGTATCCACCAACACAACCACCACCTTCTCCTCTCGTCCGCACCGTACTCGCACTTTCAAGTGCAACTGCCGCTCGTCACCATGAGGCGTATGGACGACTCTCACGGCATGCAACTCTAGCACGTCCGGGTGCATCAGGACTTCAAGGGTATGGTCACGGATGGTGTAGATCTTGGGCTGATCCTGCCCATCCACGGGGCTCTCCGTGGTCGCTCCTTCCTTCTTGCCATGTCCCGTATCCACATGCACTTCCCCTCGCAGGGCGCTCCAGGGGTTGGGAGTGGCGAAACTCAGTGGTTTTGGCTCTTCAGGACCCTTCTTCGGCACCCAATGTGCCTCGGATTCTTCAGGGATTCCACTGATTTTCGGAGGAGACACCTCCGAGGTCCCACTCCCGTGGGGGCTCCTCTAGACTTGACTTCCCGCAGGCCCTTCCGGCTGCGATCCGCCAGGACTTTGTCCACCACGTTGCTGGGCTTTGAGTTCCTTCAAAGTCCTCAACATGTCCTCAGCAACCTCCTCGATCGACCTCACTCGTCGGTCTTGGCCATGTCCACCACCATAGCCTCTTCCTCCGCCTTTTCCTTGGCCTTTGCCTTCGCCTTTTCCCCCGTCTCCGCCCTTCGCCTTCCAATCGGCCATCTGCTGCTCCTTGGGCTTCTTCTCGGGGTGGGCGGCGAAGTAGGCCTTCTTGTCCGCCTCATACACTTTGCACTGACGATGGTTGTGTGCATGGTTGTTTCCCTTGCCATAACAGACCCAGCACCCTTCCTGCTGAGACCTGTACTCTCGGAACGAGAGCGGTGGGTTCCCGATCCTCCTTGGCGCATTGCCCTTCTTGGGTCCCACCCGGCTACATCCGGACCGATCCTGCCCATGGTCCCTCACGTTGTGCGCCAAAAACGCGAAGAAATGGGCCTCCTCGTGATCCTCCCGGGACCCGGTACAGTGGTCTTGGCCACTTCCACTATCATCCTCCGCGGAGTTGGCCGTGTCCTCCTGGATCTCCTCATGATGGCTGTCTTCGGGGTGGCCTCGTTGTCCATGACCTTGTCGATCCTGCACGTGGGCCTCGTTCTTGGCGTTGAGCTTCAACTCCACCGTGATGTACATCACGATCTCGTCCAGGCTCATGTGAAGCGGGTTCGGGGAGGTCCGCTAGACTCCCGCTCTGGTACCGCCGGCCTCGTGGCCTTTTGCCCGAACTTAGCTGCATTGAATCATACCACTGGCAAACCCACTGTTTTGCGTCGTTGGTTTTCGTGTTTCGAAACTCCTTTTGACTTTCTCCAAAACTGCTGACTCAGCCTGGTTTCTCGAAAGTCCTGCCGACTCAGTCCGGTTTCTCGAAAATCCTGCAATGCTGTCCTCCATTAGCACAAGATACGGAGCAGAAACACCTTGTTACGCAGCTTTGGCTGAGTGTTGCACAAATTCTTGTACGGGCCTTGTCCACCCTGACACATTCTGAGCTGCAAAATACAGGGAGGACAGAATGTAATAATAAAATGCATAAAAACACACAAGGTATTTACACTGCACTGTCAACGGGCGACATATGCCCTTTTTTCTGTGATCTGACGCTGGCACGGGGATTGCGCGTCCCCTTTTGCGGCGCCTGCGGCTCGGCCTGCCGGTCTGTTGCCGGCCTGCCGACGATCTGTTGCCGAGCCTCTCAATAAGCCATTTTTCTGGCCAGCAGGGAGGCATACCGAATCTGCGTCACGCCCCTCCTTAGAAGCGGTGTGTGGCCACTTGCCGACACGACACACACTGCTCCAGGGAGAGGCGAGGCTCGCTGCGGATCTGTCTGGAAAAAGAAATTCGACTGGATACCCCGTGAACCAAAGGTACACGGTTAACCACCATGCCCAGTGTACACCAGGCACGGGTACAGAAATCCAGCGGCACCGTGCAGAACCAGGGTGTCACTCAAGCCATCACCTGGTCGCTGGGACGTGGTTGACACTATCCCTGCTATGTATATGGCCATCAGGGCCATACCCGCACGAATGCTAAAAAAACCTTAACAGATCTTATCTCCCAACCCAGTCTCCGTGCAGGTCTCATCCAGCGCCCTGATACGCTGGTCCTTCCTCTGTGTCTTGGGCCTGCATCTCACCGTGGAGAGCAGCATCCCCAGGTCTTGACATCGCCCGCACGCTCCGTGGCCTTCAACTGGATCCCCACGCGTCCAGTCTTCCCCTGTGCCTTAACGCGGCTCCAACAAATTGGTACAGCCGAGCTGGGAACGAACGTGCCACGTCGAATTCGACGCTCGTAGCTTTTCGAACTTACTGGGTCGGCACCGCCGTCGTCAGCGATGGCGCCTCGCGGAGGTTTGCCTTCGCTGGCGCTGCCGCGATCTGCCATATCCTGGTACGTACGCTGACACTGTTCGTCTCGGCATATCTCCACGTATGGGCTGGAATGAATGGACGTCGGCGTACAAGAATTTTGAAGCGGGTTCGGGGAGGTCCGCTAGACTCCCGCTCTGGTACCGCCGGCTCCGTGGCCTTTTGCCCGAACTTAGCTGCATTGAATCATACGACTGGCAAACCCACTGTTTTGCGTCGTTGGTTTCCGTGTTTCGAAACTCCTTTTGACTTTCTCCAAAAATGCCAACTCAGCCCGGTTTCTCGAAAATCCTGCTGACTCAGTCCGGTTTCTCGAAAATCCTGCAATGCTGTCCTCCATTAGCACAAGATACGGAGCAGAAACACCTTGTTACGCAGCTTTGGCTCAGTGTCGCACAAATTCTTGTACGGGCCTTGTCCACCCTGACACATTCTGAGCTGCAAAATACATGGAGGGCAGAATGTAATACTAAAATGCATAAAAACACACAAGGTATTTACACTTCACTGTCAACGGGCGACATATGCCATTTTTTCTGTGATCTGACGCTGGCACAGGGATTGCGCGTCCCCTTTTGCGGCGCCTGCGGCTCGGCCTGCCGGTCTGTTGCCGGCCTGCCGACGATCTGTTGCTGAGCCTCTCAATAAGCCACTTGGTGGCCAGCAGGGAGGCATACCGAATCTGCGTCACATGCGGGCGAGGATGACGTGCATCCTCAGCGGCTCTCCGCGCCTCCACTCCACGTTGTTGAGGCGCATCAGCCTTTGCCCGATGTTGTCGCCGAATACCTCCACGTAGACGGCGTTTTTCAGCCCCAACATTCGGCTAGGCTCGCCTGGGTTCCTCCTGAAGAACTCCATGATACCCGCATGGGTATCCTCCGCCGCCATGATCCTCACCGCCACCCGCTTCTTGGCTCGCTTCTTCTCCTCGTCCTCCACTCGCCTCTTCCAGTTCCCGGGGAGGACGTCCTTCAGCAGGTGGCGGATCTCGCTGGCCTCATTCCAGTCCTCCACCAGCTTGAGGCTTCTTCGGTACTTTCTGATGTACAGATTCCATTCCCGGACCCTCAGCTCTCCGCGCTCCAGCGGCAGCGGAATGCACCACAAATCCTCCAACTTCTGCTTGGGGGCGTCCACTCGCTCCTCGTCCTCCAGCCACTGAAGGCAGGCCTGCTCCGTCTGGATCACTCCCTCGCGGATCTGATCCCTGAGCTCCTCCTTCAGGTCCTGCGCCACCCTGTGTGGGAATGTCCGACATAACCACTTGTCCCTTGGCGCTCCCCTCATCTCGCCAACGACCTCCTCGGCATCCAGGATGAAGTCGTCCAGGTTGGAGGGGTTGCCATCATAGTAGGGGATTTTGATTCTTCTGAGGTCGTCGATCCTGATGGCATCTCCGACGTCAGCAGCCACCACCCCACCGAGAGAGATACCACCTGTGGCCGGGGGGTGTGAGTGCACTGCCCGTACATCCCTCTCCTCCATGGAGTGCGGTCCAGTTGGGCCTGAACCCATGGGGTTTGGAATGCGGGAAGGACCTGCTCCACCGGCCGTCCATATCCCCGTGTTGGGGTCCTTCGCCCACAGGTTTCCGCCTGGATGACCTCCACCATGTCCGTCGGCGCTTCCCATGGTTCGCCCCTGCATGGTCTGGCTCTGGATCTCCTCTTCCGCATAAACTGCATGGGCAGTCGTAGTGATCAGTAGATCCTGGCTGGCATGGGACATCTGTACCGTCGGGCTCCTCGGGTCTGTGGTTGCGTGCCCGTCCCGCATGGACCCGGCCGGTGCCGTGTGTTCCCTGAGCATTGTGGATTCGCTGAACATTGGAACAAACGGCAGCGCACCTGGGTCAACACGCGGAGGCGCGTAGGGTGCCTCTGCCGGGCCGCCCATGGGTTTATCCATGGCGCTCCGGAGGGTCTTAACCCGCTCCATCAACTCTGCCGCTGCTGGCTTTGCCGGGAGCTCCGGACCCGAGGTGAGGGGCTGTCGCTCCTCTAGCCTTTTCAGGCGCCCCGACATGTCCTCCACTAGGTGGAGGAGGCTGTCCACCACTCGCTGCTGCTTCTGCAGGGCCAGCTCCAGATTCTCCCGGTACCGGTCTCGTTCCGCTCGCAGCTCCGCCATGTTTCTCTCCGCGGTCGACTGGTCATCCAGGATCCCGGAGACGTCCTCCACTAGCCCGTCCTTCGCGTTGTCCAGGCTGTCGAGGCGATGCACGATGGCGTGCATCCCCATCTTTGGGTACTTGCCCATGAGGAAGGACACGTGCTTGCAGTGGCACTCAGCATGCTTTCCACCTGATCCGGCGCATCCCACGGTTCCCGGCGCCTCGGACTCCTCCGCTATGGGTGTGTCGCCCATACTATCCCGCGTTTGCTCCGTGTGCCGGGCCACAGGCGCCGTTCTGGCTCTGGCAGGCCTCTCCAACGCCTCGGCGTCATGCTCCAGGCTGGGTTCTGGAGCCGTGTTCGCCCTTGTGGGCGGCCTGGCCGTCTCCTCCGACTCCAAAGGTTGCTCATAGGCTGTCCGATAGCCCTCGGAGTGCCCCTCGGAGTCCCACAGCCTGACCGGGCTGGGGTCCGTATCCATAGCCCCGGCGTCCCCTGCTGCGGGCTTGGGTGACCCGCGCTTCCGGTAGCGCCGGGCCCGTCCTTCACTGCTGCCTGAATGGCAGGTCTCCTCAGAGTCCTCCGCGGCGGAGCGGAGGTTGCATGCCTTTCGGCAGCGACGCTCACACATGGAGACCAGGTCCTCCATGTCAAGTCCTCCTCTTCCCGAACGTCGTACTTCTCCTCGGGCTTGCACTTCCGGCGTGGTCTCCACCGAGTCCACAATACGCACCCGGGGCGTACTTGGGCAGGGCTCATAGGGGCCCAAGTCCCCGGGTCGGCGGTAGGTAGGGGCAGCAGGTACGCCTCTGCTACCATAAAGAAGGTCCCTACCAGGACCGGCCCCTACTGTGCACCTTCCGCCTGTTACCCCTGCTGACTTGCTCCGGATCAGCGCTTGCATTCCTCAAAATTCAGGGTCCAAAATCCAAAAAATAGAAAATAAAATCATCCTTCAACCCTGAACAGCAACTAGATCCCACAAATACAGCAATAACCCAATCCACACTGCGGGCGTCCGTTCAGCACACCGGTGGTCTCACGGTGGCGGGCATGTACAAGAGTTGCACCAAAGAGGAAAGCCCTGAAATTGGCATAAGAACACAAATGAATCAAAGTTGGGGAAAGAGGTAAGCATACACAGACTCAGCCATAGACCCCTCATTCCCTGGTCTCAGGACCTTCCCCTGACTCCCCAACATGATGCCCTGAACCCAGTCAAATAAGATGGCTAAAAGCCAAGTGTCAAAAGTCACTACATAAACCCCAAAAATGTGTTCATTCCCATGCCTCTAAATCCTAGCCCAATAGGGGGGGGTGGCGTGTCATGGCTCAGAGTGGCACTCAGAACCAAGCCCTACCCTGACATAACCTTGGTTGGACTTGGAGTCGAATGGGCTTAGAGATATGCCCCCTGAGTTTGAACTCATAACATGCCAAAAACTGCCAATTCACACCATATTGGCCATATATCAAATATATGCTCAAAATTGAAGTTCCCACGTATCCAAAGGCTCAGAGCATGAATGGAATCGAAGTCTACTCTTCATGGAGGATAGAGACCAAAGGTCAATGCCCATGTACATCCCCGCTTTACCCTCAAAACCCCTTCGGATATGGGCGCCACGCACTGCCCAAGTCAGCCCATGATCTTGAGACAAATTCGTGTAATCCTTCGTGCGCCAAGCCAAATGGAGTACGCGATCCGGCACATGGTGGTGTTCAACTCCAAAGCATATGCCAACATATGAACAACATACCATGATTCTACTCCCCAAAGGCTTCCTGCTGTTTGCCAACCAGGTAAGTACACAACACGCCAAAATGAGCATAAATTGAGGTCAAAAACATGAAAATATGTCCAAATACAAAGTTGTCATGATAGTATATCTCTATGCTCACCCATGATATCCGCGCATGGTTCAATATACAAATGATTGAAACCATTTGCGAACAATTCCCCACTTGGATCCCCAATCAGGTGCATGGAGATACCTTCGCCACTCATATCTACATGCCCCATGAAAATGGGAGTGCACTCATGGGTCTCTTTGCCAAACATACCATGAGCAATACATACGCGGTAGACTTAGTCTAGCGCTTTGAATTCCACAATTGGGACATGGGCAAGACCCTTGTCACGTGTGGCTCCCCATCTCTTCGGTCACACGAAGATATATAACATGGGCGTGAGCATATGGAAGCACATACCATGCATATAACACATACCCTCAAAAAGTGGCTCCAACCATGGTATGACATGCCCCTCCGTGGACATAACTTCACGTTAAAAATACGTGGGAACCCAAGGAAAGTATCTATGCAACCCCAACACTCATGCCGTACACTCAAAAGTCGCAATAAAATATTCGGTTGCATGGCCCAAGAGTTATATATCACTCTCTACCCTCTTGGCCATTATCCCTTGCTATACCGGGCATGTGTACACACCAAAAGCGTTTGATGCTTCTTCAATCAAGTAGAGACCAAGGCAGTTCGAACCCGATTCTCGAAATTGAAATTTCTCGCCGTGAGCCGGAGATATGACCTTTCAAAGTGGTCTCACGAATCACTTTTGTTTCGACTATGTCTCCAAGAAAAATGAGGGATATAACAAAAGGAAGGTTGATTGGTGATGGGGGAAAAATGTCGGACCACTCGGGATTCGTCATATCAAATGCGGCGATGTCGAAGTCGAAAATCCGATTCTGAAAGTCTGAAAAAATCGGACTAAGTTTGCGAGTGTATAATATGAAAATTGCGGAAGCAACGAACCCTTTACTGATGAAATCTAACCCTTCATCGGGGTTTCCGCCAAAATATCTGTAAATAACAGTTAACCAATCGGTTACCGCAAAATCGCGAGCCAACTGACAGTCGCCGATACATTGACAATCAGAACAGAAGGCTCAAAAATCACGGAAACATTATAATAAAAAAACCCTGTTGATTCCTGATATTCCGATATATACATCTCCGCTGGCGGTGCCTCAGTACTGAATATGGCCGCTCATAGCCGGAATGGCCAAACCTATGACACTATCACATCGGGTTAGGTCAGGTGGATGGGAGAGTATGATATCAGCCAATGGCGGCTTGCCGGCACATAGATACACACCTCAAGTGACCCAAAGATGGCCACGGGGGTCCGAACCGGCAGTGGCAGTGGCTCTCGCAGGGGCAGAGGCAGAGGCAGGGGCAGGCGGGGCAGGGGCAGGGGCAGGGGCAGAGGCAGGGGCAGGGGGGGCAGGGGCAGGGGCAGGGGCAGTGGGGGAGCAGGGGCAGGGGCAGGGGCAGGGGCCGGGGCAGTGGCAGGAGCAGGGGCAGTGAGAGGGGCAAGGGCAGTGGCAGGGGCATGGGCCGGGGCTGGGGCAGGGGCAGGGGCAGGGGCAGTGGCAGGGGCAGGGGCAGGGGCAGGGGCAGGGGCAGTGGCAGGAGCAGGGGCAGTGGCAGGGGCAGGGGCAGGGGCAGGGGTAGGGGCAGGGACAGGGGCAGGGGCAGTGGGAGGGGCAGCGGCCGGGGCAGAGGCAGGGGCAGGGGCAGGGGCGGCGGCAGGGGCAGCGGCAGGGGCAGCGGAAGTGGCAGGGGGGGCAGGGGCAGTGGCAGTAGCAGGGGCAGGGGCAGGGACAGGGGCAGGGGCCGTGGCAGTGGCAGGGGCCGGGGCAGGGGCAGAAGCAGGGGCAGGGGGGGCAGGGGCAGGGGCAGGGGCAGTGGCAGGGGCAGGGGCAGGGGCAGGGGCAGGGTCTGGGGCAGAGCAGTGGCAGGAGCAGGGGCAGTGGGAGGGGCAGGGGCAGTGGCAGGGGTAGGGGCAGGGGCAGGGGCAGGGGCAGGGGCAGCGGGAGGTGCAGGGGCAGTGGCAGGGGCAGGGGCACGGGCAGTTGCAGGGGCAGGGGCAGGGGCAGGAGCTGGGGCAAGGGCCGAGCCAGGGGCAGTGGCAGTGGCAGGGGCAAAGGCAGTGGCAGGGGTAGGGGCAGGGGCAGGGGCAGGGGCAGTGGGGGGCGCAGGGGCAGTGGCAGGGGCAGGCGCACGGGCAGTTGCAGTTGCAGGGGGAGGGGCAGGGGCTGGAACAGGGGCAGAGCCAGGGGCAGTGGCAGTGACAGGGGCATGGGCAGGGGCAGAGGCAGGGGCAGGGGGGCAGGGACAGGGGCAGGGGCAGTGGCAGGGGCAGGGGCAGGGGCAGGGGCAGTCGTAGGGGCAGCGGCAGGGGCACGGGCAGTTGCAGGGGCAGGAGCAAGGGCAGTGGGAGGGGCAAGGGCAGTGGTAGGGGCGAGAGCAGGGACAGGGGCAGGGGCAGGGGCAGTGGCTGGGGCAGGGGCAGTTGCAGGGGCAGTGGCAGGGGCAGGGGCAGGGGCAGGGGCTGGGGCAGTGGCAGGAGCAGGGGCAGTTGCAGGGGCAGGGGCAGGGGCCGGGGCAGGGGTAGGGGCAGGGGTAGAGGCAGTGGCAGGGGCAGGAACAGGGGCAGGGTCATGGGCAGTGGCAGTGGCAGTGGCAGTGGCAGGGGCAGGAGCAGGGGCAGGGGGAGGGGCAAGGGCAGTGGTAGGGGCAGGGGCAGGGACAGGGGTGGGGGCAGGAACAGTGGCTCGGGCAGGGGCAGTGGCAGGGGTAGTGGCAGCAGCAGGGGCAGGGGCAGGGGCAGGGGCAGTGGCAGGGACAGGGGCAGTTGCAGGGGCAGGGGCAGGGTCAGGGGCCGTGGTAGGGGCAGGGGCAGGGGCATGGGCAGGGGCCGGGGCAGGGTTAGGGGCAGGGGTAGTAGCGGTGGCAGGGGCAGGGGCAGGGGCAGGGGCAGGGGTAGTTGCAGGGGCAGTGGCAGTGGCAGGGGCAGGGGCAGTGGCAGTGGCAGTAGCAGGGCAGGGGCAGGGGCAGGGGCAGTGGCGGTAGCAGGGGCAGTAGCAGGGGCAGGGGCAGGGGGAGTGGCAGTGGGAGGGGCAGGGGCAGGGGTAGAAGCAGGGGCAGGAGGGGCAGGGGCAGGGGCAGGGGCAGGGGCAGGGGCAGGGGCAGTCGCAGGAGCCGGGGCAGTGGGAGGGGCAAGGACAGGGGCAGGGGCAGGGGCCGGAGCAGGGGCAGTGCCAGGGGCAGGGGCAGGGGCAGGGGTAGGGGCTGGGGCAGGGGCAGGTGCAGGGGCAGGGGCAGGGGCAGTGGCAGGGGCAAGGGCAGGGGTAGGGGCAGGGGCAGTGGCAACCGCAGTGGCAGGGGCAGGGGCTTGGGCAGGGGCAGGGGCAGGGGCAGGGGCAGGGGCAGGGGCAGGGGCAGTGGCAGTAGCAGTAGCAGGGGCAGGGGCAGGGGCAGGGGCAGTGGCAGTAGCAGGGGCAGTGGCAGGGGCAGGGGCAGGGGCCGTGGCAGTGGCGGGGGCAGGGGCAGGGGCAGGGGCAGGGGCAGTGGCAGGAGCAGGGGCAGTTGCATGGGCAGGGGCAGGGTCAAGGGCCAGGGTAGGGGCAGGGGCAGGGGCATGGGCAGGGGCAGTAGAAGGGGCAGAGGCAGGGGCCGGGGCAGGGACAGGGGCAGGAGTAGAGGCAGTGGCAGGGGCAGGGGCAGGGGCAGGGGCAGGGGCAGTGGCAGGGGCCGTGGCAGTGGCAGGGGCAGGGGCAGTGGCAGTGGCAGTAGCAGGGGCAGGGGCAGGGGCGGGGGCAGTGGCAGTAGCAGGGGCAGGGGCAGGGGCAGGGGCAGGGGCAGTGGCAGTGGCAGGGGCAGGGGCAGGGGCAGAAGGAGGGGCAGGGGGGGCAGGGGCAGGGGCAGAGGCAGGGGCAGGGGCGGGGGCAGGGGCAGTGGCAGGAGCCGGGCCAGTGGGAGGGGCAAGGGCAGGGGCAGGGGCAGGGGCCGGCGCAGGGGCAGGGGCAGGGGCAGAGGCAGGGGCAAGGGCAGGGGCAGGGGCAGTGGCAACGGCAGTGGCAGGGGCAGGGGCTGAGCCAGTGGCAGGGGCAGTGGCAGTGGCAGGGGCAGGGGCAGGGGCAGTGGCAGTAGCAGTAGCTGGGGCAGGGGCAGGGGCAGGGGCAGCCGCAGTAGCAGGGGCAGGGGCAGGTGTAGGAGCAGGGGCAGGGGCACGTGCAGGGGCAGGGGCAGGGGCAGTGGCAGTGGCAGGGGCAGGGGCAGGGGCAGTGGCAGTAGCAGTAGCAGTAGCAGGGGCAGGAGCAGGGGCAGAGGCAGGGGCAGGGGGGGCAGGGGCAGGGGCAGTGGCAGGAGCAGGGGCAGGGGCAGGGGCTGGGGCAGGGGCAGGGGCAGGGGCAGGAGCAGGGGCAGTTGGAGGGGCAGAGGCAGTGGCAGAGGCAGGGGCAGGGGCAGGGGCATGGGCAGGGGCCGTGGGAGGTGCAAGGGCAGTGGCAGGGGCAGGGATAGGGGCAGTTGCAGGGGCAGGGGCAGTGGCAGGGGCAGCAGCAGGGGCAGGGGCAGTCGTAGGGGCAGCGGCAGGGGCACGGGCAGTTGCAGGTCAGGAGCACGGGCAGTGGGGAGGGCAAGGGCAGTGGTAGGGGCGAGGGCAGGGACAGGGGCAGGGGCAGGGGCAGGGGCAGGGGCAGTGGCTGGGGCAGGGGCAGTGGTAGGGGCAGGGGCAGGGGCAGGGGCAGGGGCTAGGGCAGTGGCAGGAGCGGGGGCAGTTGCAGGGGCAGGGGCAGGATCAGGGGCCGTGGTAGGGGCAGGGGCAGGGGCATGGGCAGGGGCCGGGGCAGGGCGAGGGGCAGGGGTAGAGGCAGTGGCAGGGGCAGGGGCAGGGGCAGGGGCATGGGCAGTGGCAGGCGCAGTGGCAGTGGCAGGGGCAGGAGCAAGGGCACTGGTGGGGGCAAGGGGAGTGGTAGGTGCAGCGGCAGGGACAGGGGCAGGGGCAGGGGCAGTGGCTGGGGCAGGGGCAGTGGCAGGGGCAGTGGCAGGGGCAGGGGCAGGAGCAGGGGCAGGGGCAGTGGCAGGGGCAGGGGCAGTTGCAGGGGCAGGGGCAGGGTCAGGGGCCGTGGTAGGGACAGGGGCAGGGGCATGGGCAGGGGCCGGGGCAGGGGTAGGGGCAGGGGTAGAGGCAGTAGCAGGGGCAGAGGCAGGACTGGGGCGGGGCAGTGGCAGGGGCAGTGGCAGGGGCAGGGGCAGGGGCAGTGGCAGTGGCAGTAGCAGGGGCAGGGGCAGGGGCAGGGGCAGTGGCAGTAACAGGGGCAGGGGCAGTACCAGGGGCAGGGGCAGTGGCAGTTGCAGGGGCAGGGGCAGGGGTAGAAGCAGGGCAGGGGGGGCAGGGGCAGGGGCAGAGGCAGGGGCAGGGGCAAAGGGCAGGGGCAGTGGCAGAAGCTGGGGCATTGGGAGGGGCAAGGGCAGGGGCAGGGGCAGGGGCCGGAGCAGGGGCAGTGGCAGGGGCAGGGGCAGGGGCAGTGGTAGGGGCCGGGGAAGGAACAGGTGTAGGTGCAGGGGCAGGGGCAGTGGCAGGGGCCAGGGCAGGGGCAGGGGCAGGGGCGGTTGCAACAGCAGTGGCAGGGGCAGGGGCTGGGCCAGTGGCGGGGGCAGTGGCAGTGGCAGGGGCAGGGGCAGGGGCAGTGGCAGTAGCGGTAGCAGGGGCTGGGGCAGGGGCAGGGGGAGTGGCAGTAGCAGGGGCAGTGGCAGGGGCAGGGGCAGGGGCAGGGGCAGGGGCAGGGGCAGTGGCAGGAGCAGGGGCAGTTGCAGGGGCAGGGGCAGGGTCAGGGGCCGCGGTAGGGACAGGGGCAGGGGCATGGGCAGGAGCAGTAGCAGGGGCAGAGGCAGGGGCCGGGGCAGGGACAGTGGCAGGGGCAGGGTCAGTGGCAGTGGCAGTAGGAGGGGCAGGGGCAGGGGCAGGGGCAGTGGCAGTAGCAGGGGCAGGGGCAGGGGCAGGAGCAGGGGCAGTGGCAGTGGCAGGGGCAGGGGCAGGGGCAGAAGGAGGGGCAGGGGGGGCAGGGGCAGGGGCAGAGGCAGGGGCAGGGGCAGGAGCAGGGGCAGTGGCAGGAGCCGGGGCAGTGGGAGGGGCAAGGACAGGGGCAGGGGGGGGGGGCGGCGCAGGGGCAGTGGCAGGGGCAGGGGCAGGGCCAGGGGCAGGGGTAGGGGCAGGGGCAGGGGCAGGTGCAGAGGCAGGGGCAGGGGCAGAGGCAGGGGCAAGACAGGGGCAGGGGCAGGGGCAGGGGTAGGGGCAGGGGCAGGGGCAGGTGCAGGGGCAGGGGCAGGGGCAGAGGCAGGGGCAAGACAGGGGCAGGGGCAGTGACAACGGCAGTGGCAGGGGCAGGGGCAGTGGCAGTGGCAGGGGTAGGGGCAGGGGCAGTGGCAGTAGCAGTAGCAGGGGCAGGGGCAGGGGCAGGGGCAGTGGCAGTAGCAGGGGCAGAGGCAGGGGCAGGGGGGGCAGGGGCAGGGGCAGTGGCAGGAGCAGGGGCAGTTGCAGGGGCAGGGGCTGGGGCAGGGGCAGGGGCAGGGGCAGGAGCAGGGGCAGTGGGAGTGGCAGGGGCAGTGGCAGGGGCAGGGGCAGGGGGAGGAGCATTGGCAGGGGCCGTGGCAGGTGCAAGAGCAGTGGCAGGGGCAGGGGTAGGGGCAGTTGCAGGGGCAGGCGGCGGGGCAGGGACTGGGGCAGGGGCAGAGGCAGGGGCAGTGGCAGTGGCAGGGGCAGGGGCAGGGGCAGAGGCAGGGGCAGGGGCAGGGGCAAGGGCAGGGGCAGGGGCAGTGGCGAGGGCAGTGGTAGGGGCAGGGGCAGGGGTAGTGGCAGGGGCAGTGGCACTGCCAGGGGCAGGGGCTGGGGCAGTGGCAGTAGCAGGGGCAGGGGCAGGGGCAGGGGCAGTGGCAGTAGCAGGGGCAGGGGCAGGGGCAGTGGCACTGGCAGGGGCAGGGGCAGGGGCAGAGGCTTGGGCAGGGGGGGCAGGGGCAGGGGCAGGAGAAGTGGCAGGGGCAGGGGCAGGGGCAGGGGCAGGGGCAGGGGCAGGAACAGGGGCAGGGGCAGGGGGTGGGGCAGGGTAAAGGTAAAGGTAAAGTGCTCGGGCGATCTCCGAACTCCAGCGTATCCGTGATCCCTACCTGTCCCAAGGCACAGCACGCTACATCATACTACACTCATCAAAACAGCTGCAACTCCGGTACAGTGAATTCGCGGGAAACGTAAAGAGCCACTGTATCATACAGTGCATAGAAGTCCCAGTGCGGAGCGTGCCCTCGCTCACACGGGCACACGACACAGGCGTTCCTGTACTTCGGTCCTGCTTCTGCCGCCTGGCACCGCAAGACATCACAGTACAGCACTTGCAACGTGTACTGGCCGCCCCGCCGCAGTGCTCGAGGTGGCACGCGCACAGACAGTGGTCAGTGGCGTGTAGCACGTCCAGCTTGGCTCGCCGAATGCCCAAGATGGACACCGTAACGCCGGGACTGCTGTGATGGGTGGTCAGTGTCGTGTAGCACGTCCAGCTTGGCTCGCCGAATGCCCAAGATGGACACCGTAACGCCGGGACTGCTGTGATGGGTGGTAAAGTGCTCGGGCGCTCACCGAACTCCAGCGTATCCGTGATCCCTACCTGTCCCTCGCAGCATCCCTTCCGGCTCGCGGGGTCACAGACACCCTAGCGCCTAGGACACTGCGTTCCAACCCCACCGGGATTCGAACCGAGCACCTCTAGTTCAGGTGTCACGTGCATGACCGCTGAACTACGCGACCTTCTCTCTGTGATGGGTGGTCAGTGGCGTGTAGCACGTCCAGCTTGGCTCGCCGAATGCCCAAGATGGACACCGTAACGCCGGGACTGCTGTGATGGGTGGTAAAGTGCTCGGGCGCTCACCGAACTCCAGCGTATCCGTGATCCCTACCTGTCCCTCGCAGCATCCCTTCCGGCTCGCGGGGTCACAGACACCCTAGCGCCTAGGACACTGCGTTCCAACCCCACCGGGATTCGAACCGAGCACCTCTAGTTCAGGTGTCACGTGCATGACCGCTGAACTACGCGACCTTCTCTCTGTGATGGGTGGTCAGTGGCGTGTAGCACGTCCAGCTTGGCTCGCCGAATGCCCAAGATGGACACCGTAACGCCGGGACTGCTGTGATGGGTGGTCAGTGGCGTGTAGCACGTCCAGCTTGGCTCGCCGAATGCCCAAGATGGACACCGTAACGCCGGGACTGCTGTGATGGGTGGTCAGTGGCGTGTAGCACGTCCAGCTTGGCTCGCCGAATGCCCAAGATGGACACCGTAACGCCGGGACTGCTGTGATGGGTGGTCAGTGGCGTGTAGCACGTCCAGCTTGGCTCGCCGAATGCCCAAGATGGACACCGTAACGCCGGGACTGCGGTGTTTGGTGACCCGTGTGTGGAAGCTAGTCCAGCTTGGCTCGCCGAATGCCCGAAGAGGGCACCGTAACGCCGGGACCGCTGTGAGAAAACACACAGGCAATACACACCCTGCCCTACCCTCAACAGGCACACCCTCAGGTCCCTAAACCTGCCACTTGCCGTGCTCCCTCCCCTGGTGTTCACCCTCACACTGGCGGTGTTTAGCCCCGACCGGCTCGCGGAACGCCCTATGAGACGTCCTATCGCCCTCAGGCCCACCTGCACCCTGGTTTCAGCGGTATCGGTATGTTCCAACGTTTGTACACCCCTTCCACCTGGGTACGCGTGGCTGTTACGCCCATGTCCCTTGGTTTGACACGCCATTCTCAAAGGCGACAGGGCGCTGCCGAGCGGTGTTGGTCCCGCTGACAGGGTGGGGTAGGGGCAGTGGCAGGGGCATGGGGGAGCGGCATGGGCAGGGGCAGGGGAAGGGGCAGGGGCAGGTGCTTGGGTAGGGGCAGTAGCAGGGGCAGAGGCAGGGGCAGGGGTAGGGGCAGGGGCAGTAGCAGGGGCAGTGGCACGGGCAGGGGCCGGGGCAGTGGCGAGGGCAGTGGCAGTGTCAGGGGCAGGGGCAGGGGCAGTGGCTGTAGCAGGGGCAGGGGCAGAGGCAGGGGCAAGGGCAGTAGCAGGGGCAGTGGCACGGGCAGGGGCCGGGGCAGTGGCGAGGGCAGTGGCAGTGTCAGGGGCAGGGGCAGGGGCAGTGGCTGTAGCAGGGGCAGGGGCAGAGGCAGGGGAAAGGGCAGGGGCAGGGGCAGTGGCAACGGCAGTGGCTGAGCCAGTGGCAGGGGCAGTGGCAGTGGCAGGGGCAGGGGCAGGGGCAGTGGCAGTAGCAGTAGCAGTAGCAGGGGCAGGAGCAGGGGCAGAGGCAGGGGCAGGGGGGGCAGGGGCAGGGGCAGTGGCAGGAGCAGGGGCAGGGGCAGGGGCTGGGGCAGGGGCAGGGGCAGGGGCAGGAGCAGGGGCAGTGGGAGGGGCAGAGGCAGTGGCAGGGGCAGGGGCAGGGGCAGGGGCATGGGCAGGGGCTGTGGGAGGTGCAAGGGCAGCTGCAGGGGCAGGGGTAGGGGCAGTTGCAGGGGCAGCGGCAGTGGCAGGGGCAGGTGCAGGGGTAGGGGCAGTCGTAGGGGCAGCGGCAGGGGCACGGGCAGTTGCAGGTCAGGAGCAGGGGCATGGGGACGGGCAAGGGCAGTGGTAGGCGCGAGGGCAGGGACAGGGGCAGGGGCAGGGGCAGTGGCTGGGGCAGGGGCAGTGGCTGGGGCAGTGAAGGGGGCAGGGGCAGGGGCAGGGGCAGGGGCAGGGGCAGGGGCGGGGGCAGGGGCATCGAGAGGTGCAGGGGCAGCGGCAGGGGCAGGGGCAGGGGCAGTTGCGGGGGGAAGGGCAGGGGGAGGCACTGGGGCAGGGGCAGAGGCAGGGGCAGTGGCAGTGGCAGGAACATGGGCAGGGGCAGAGGCAGGGGCAGGGGGGCAGGGGCAGGGGCAGAGGCAGGGGCAGTGGCAGGAGCAGGGGCAGGGGTAGGAGCAGGGGCAGAGGCAGGGGCTCCGCTTCGGTGATTTTGTCCCCGAGACTGTGATCGGTCCGAGCGATGTTCTCTGGAGTATTGTGGATTGTGACAATGCTTGTCATCCATGGCCTTGACAGATGTGGTGTGAACAGTGTTCATAATCTGTCGTTGGGATTCTTTAGAGTCGTCGCCAATCACCAATTGTCCACATATCCATGCAAAGAGCTTGATGTACAAGAAGGGACCATATACCGCCTCATCCTCGTGCATTCGGCGTTCCATGCGCTCCCATAATTTTCTTTTGGGCCGTGCTCGCGGTAATGGCACACCTGCTCGATCAAGTGCGCCTGCACAAGCTGGTGAGTCATTCAGCCCTTGACTTTGGCGCCATGCCTTTGGAAGTCAGCCCAGAAGACAATCCAAGCTTCGGCCGTCATGTCCTCGGAATTTTCGATGACGAGTCCCTTAAGTTCCGCCTTGGCGTTGTACTGATGCTGCAGAAAAGTTGTCTTCAACTCCGTCGTCCTCAAGCTGACCTTCTTTGACTTCCTTGAAATTCTTAGCGTCCAGTACCGACATGAGTAGCTCGGCTGGAGAGTCGGGGCCAAATCGTCCCTTGCGGCGATGTCTCCACCGCACGGAATCCTTCATTCTCTTCTCCTAGGTATCCGGCTCGCAATCCCAATGTGGATCTCCTCCCTCGTCTTGCCATATTGGCACTCAGGTCGTACCCCAAGGAATGCAGTGCACTCCCATACACCAAGAGGACAAATGGTGTGGCCTTTCCTCGACGCCGGAGGTTGTAGTGCTTTGCCAGTAACCAACAACTCATCTTCCGTGAACAACCACTTGATTTGTCACCACCGGAGTTGTAGAGCAGTTTTGCTTGGTGAGTTGTACCAATAGAGAACTTCACTAGATGGGGCTGGCATCCAACTTGGTCATGCCGACAGTCGTACAGCCTCACTAGCCACTGACCTACGTTGCCCTTCAACAGACTCCGTGGCAAAGAAGGTTCCTTCATGGTCCCACGGGGCGTTTACCGCATGTTGGGTGACACATCTACGGTGACTGAATGGGAGGAAAAAGCCAAACTTTGGCAACACAGATTGGCTATGATTGCAATCCCATGCTTGCCCGAGTCACTCACGGAGTTTCTGCAACAGTTTTTCGACAACCAGCCCCCTCCTAAATTGCCGGTGTTCTACCTGTTAGCAAAAACTCACAAACAGGGTTTTGGCCTCTCTTCGATTGGTAGATTCCCTTCGCGCCCGGTGGTGGGTATGCACCGCTGGGCAACAACACCATGCTCGATTTTCCTTGCCACGTGTGGAACCATATTATTAAAGGCTGACCGTGCTCTAAACCCGCTGAGCGCACCTTTGCTGGATACAATAGACCTGCTAGGTCGGTTGAGACACCTGAGTCAGGACCCACAGGGCTTTGCCGATGGCCGTGAATGGGTGGCGTCTTCCTATGATTTTGATGCCCTATACACGCATTTCAAATGGTCAGACATTGCCAAGGCTTGTGACTGGTGGCGACGCTTTGTTATCCGACACCTAGATGATATGTCCAGTGCGTTATCTAGCCAGGAATTGTCTATGATCAGTTGTTTCTTCGGGGACCTGGATCAGGACTTCGTTTCTTCCCAACTAGAGTATTTCCCATACATGAACAACGAACCAGATGATTCAATGTTTCTGGGGAAATTCCTGATGAATGTGGTATTCCACCATTGCATTTTTCTGAATGAGGGCATAGGGGTATTTTTGCAGCTGGTTGGATTCGCCATGGGCACCAACTGTGCCCCTGCTTGGGCACAGTTGGTGCTCAGGATGTATGAATTGCAAAACCCCCTGCCACCACATCTCCATCTGTTCCGTTACATTGACGACGGTTTACTGCTACACCCCATCTCAGTGTCTGTAGCTAACATTCAGGACAAGCTCAAGCAGGTTTACCCGCCACATTTACCCTTTTCTTTCTGTGTAAATGCAGCGCATGGTAACGTACCATTCCTGGATGTCCTGGTTGTTTCTGTGACCCCACTTCGCACCAGCGTGTATTGGAAAGCTTCCCACAGTTGTGCGTATCTACCGTGGCGATCAAACTTACCCAGACACATCAAATGCAAGTGGATCAGGGGGGAGTGTATTAGATATCTCCGCATATGTTCTGAGCAGTCGTTCTTTAGGGTTTGCCGCTTGAGATTGGTCACTGCACTGTCTTTCCTTGATTATCCTGAGGCTGTGATTCGGTCCAATCTGTTGACCTGGGAAGACCGTGATAGGGTACTAATCCCGCGACGCCAGCGAGTCACTAATCAGATTTTGCCTGGATCTTCTCCTTCACTGTCACAGTGTGAACAGTCTGTTGATGGTGTGGAACATGGGGGTGGTGGGTGGGTGGGAATCCCCCGTGTACATGTCCTGAGGGCGTGGCATCACTCAGCGGTGCCGGTGTCATGGCCACGTGTTGTTCACTGCCTGTCACGCCGATTGCCCTTTCTAAAACACAGTGCCAAACTATATGCTATTCTCAGACCATTAACTTCTGTCAAGCGATTTTTCAGGACAGCGGCGCGCGCCGCATTGCAGGGCCGCTAATACTGAGTTTGATGTCACTTAGGAATGAGATAATATACACTATCGCTGAGTTTTCGGCATGTTTCACATTGTATTGCCTGTTTTTGGAATTATGCCATTTTCGCTGTGCATATTTCTGTGTTTCAGCCATGTTTGTTTGCTGAGGAGGCCCGTAGAGGCGAAACCGGTTCAAACCCAATCAATTTCTGAGAGAGACCTTGGCCGTGCCCGTTGCTTGCTTTGGTTTGGAGGTCAGCTTTGGCGTCAACCACAATCAACGAGAGTGGAAAACATTTTCTTGGGCTTTTTATTTCTATCATTGCAAATGTCGTGTTTGCCTTTCTGAGGGCACTCGTCCTCTTGGTTGTTCCTGGACCAGGCATGGACCAGTATATTCTTTCGGCGTCTTGCTCTGCAAGTTCCGTCTGTAGACGTGGGTGCCCTTCCAGGTGCCCTTCCCGTTCCTATGTGCTCATTTGGATCGAGTACCCTTTAATTCCCCAAGTGAAACCGTGGTTCAACTGGGGTCAACAGCGCACTTTCATTACGGCTTCCCCACAGTTGAATCGCTCTGGTGGTGAAGGAAGAAACTGTCAGGTGGAAACCAGAAAACCGCTATTTGTCAGCCCTCCAAGAGATGCCGCGACCCCTAAAAAGAATGTGTTTGAAAACCACTTTACCTCATTGGTGCACACTATTTGAGACCTCTTTCTCTTGGATCACATTTCGGGGCAGCCTTGACAGCGGCGCCAGTAGCCGCAGCTGTATTGGTGAAACAGCGGGGCTTCACCATCCACTTTTCGCTACGTGTGGTGACATACACCCCTGCGCCCTGTTTCCTTTCTTTCTAGGATCTTTGATCGTTTTGGGTGAATAACAATTACATCCAAGCCTACACTTGATTGCCACAAGCCTGTTTCCTCATTTATTGGGGTAAAATGTAACCGGCTTTTGGGGTAGTTCAACCACTGGACACGCGCGCTGTTGAATCAGCTTCACCGGTTCAACCGTGGTTGCAGGAAGCGATAGACAAAAAGACATCTTCACTTTGGGAAGCCAAACGTGACCAGTTCATCCTCCACCGCCACAGGCAGACGCCCCCAGGCAATACCTGTGTACGCTACCAGCCCAATGCGCTGTGCAGACCACGGCAGAGGCAGATGGGGCCTTACAGCGTTAAGCATAACCCCACATCGAGGATCCACAATGTGTCTCGATGAAAAATCTCGCCCCCAAGTCATCCATGCAGTACGAGAAGGTCTGTTTGCACAAAGCAGGGCACTGGTAAACAGGAACCCCCCTAAAAATCACCCAGGGCTATTTTTCCTTTAAGGGGACTGTCATCCTTTGGATATGTATGACCACGCATGGGATGATCAACCACCCGAGGGACCATTGCAAGCGCAGTGTAGGTTAGTTTGGGGAGTACACTTGCCATGTGTGTGTTCACGCGACTGACCACGTCCGGATCCCTCCTCGTTTGCACTGCAACTTGCACATGGTGATGCCCCTGCACCATTACCGCCCCGCACTACTACTAACGATACCGCGCTCCATGTTGCTCCCGCCACTGCCAACCCCTCATTCCGTTGGGGAAAAAAAAACGAAAATTAGGGGGAGAGGAAAAGGGACACAACCACCCATGGCACACGCGCACCGCACACAGCGCGCACACCGGTGAACGGGAGCCAAGTGGCCCGGGACACCGCACACGCAACACAACGAACCGAGCGAGCACACCGGTGAACAGGAGCCAAGTGGCCCAGGACACCGCAGACGCAACACAGCAAACCGCGCGGGCACACCGGTGAACAGGAGCCAAGCGGCCCAGGACACTGCACACACGTAGCGCGGCCGAGGGACAGGAAAGCACCAACACCCCATGGGTCGGACGCACTGGGGCGACCCAGCCGACCCACCGGGCCAGTGGTAGGAGCGGTACTCCAAGGCCACTGGTCCGAGCAAGGCCAGGCTGCATCGGGGACCATGGCAAACGTCACGCAGAGCCACGGAAGCAACCGGTGACAGGCGAGCCGGTACACAGTCCAGGAGGGGGTCGCCTGCCACGCAGAGTGGCCCCGTAACTCAACCCACAAGGTTGAGGCGGTCGTACCGTAGACTAGCGGGAGCAATACCCCTTGTGGTGAGAGATACTCCACACGGCTGGGCAGCCCGCAGAGCTGCCGCCCAAAAAAGGGGGCATGTGGCCCTACCCATGGACACATGTGGGGGCACCCTCCCACCTGCAACACATGGACCGGGTGGCCGCGACAATGCCTTCCCAGGCACATGCGGGAGGGGCTCAAGAGGCACCTGACATAGGGCAGTGGGAGGGACAGGACGTACCCTTGGTAAGACCTTCTTTCTGCAATGTCAAAGGAGGCATCCCAAGCTCCCGAAGATACCCACCTACCTACCTACCTCCACGCACGTGAGTCAGTCATTTGGGAATGGCTCCTCCTTCAGGTGACGCACTGCTGCACCAAGCTCTGGGGCTGCCTCTTCCTAATTCTCCTGCTGACATGCAGGCCTTTCCTCCTCCTTCGGCGCTTCACCAACCTCCTCAATCTTCTCCTGGCCAGGCGCGGCTGCAGGCACGTCCTCCCCGGTTTTCTGGTGCTCCAGGGGCACCCCTGGACCAGCGGACTCAGCCTTTTCCTCTGTCAGCACCTCCGGAAACGCAGACACAGGAACCTGCTCCTCACCCTCTTTAGTCTCCGAGACCTCCGGTGGGCTGGGCACGGGAACGTTCTTCTCACTGTCCTTTGGCTCTGGGATCACCGGCGGCGTCGGGACAGGAACCCTGCTGTCACAGTCCTTGTCGGCTTCAGCTTCCGGCGCCTCACTGACCTCCTCCTCCATTGTCTTGTTGCCCTCCTCATTGATCGCCTCCTGTTTCGCGGCGCGGAGCTGTTTAAACGCCTGCTCGGCAGCGTGCGGATTACTGAAGCTGATGCTGTCCTTGACTGCAATAACTGGCCAGGTTGTACCGGCTGCACCGCCCACCTGCTCCCACTGCGGGGGAAGGAAGACCATCTCTTCGCTCTTTTTGGGACAAGGGGTCCACTTCGTGGCTTCCCCCGGGAGACCCACTGCCGATTCGCCATCAGGACCGTCCACAATGACCAATGGAATTGGCTTGTTGCCCGCCCAACCAAAACGCTGCCACAGCTGTTTGCGCGTGTCCTCAACCGCCAGTCTTCGTTGTTGGGCTTGATCAAGGCTCTGCAGAAAGGAAAAAAGGTTCAAGCGTGCAGATGAACTGCACTTCACAAATTCAACCGTGCACACCTTCAGAGCTGCCGCATGCGCCAAATCTGCCCCGATCGCTTTCTCTTCTTCTGAATCCTTCCATCGCAGGGCCAACACAGTTGCCAGGGCCTTCACATCCTGCACCGTGTCAGAGGGAAGCTTGCTGGAGTCACCGCTCGGGGCCGGCGCTACCCTCTTCTCCTTCTTCTTTAGGATATGCTTTGCGGCCGGAACCCCGTCGTGCTGTTCGAAAAGGGGGTCAGACCCCTCGGTCTCACTGCTGTCGAGGGCCATTTTCAGCTCCTTCGAAGTGAGGCGGTGGGGGGGTCCACGGCACTTGCACGCGAAACACCTGAAAATGCAAACATTTTGCACTGGCTTAAAGTTTTCTAAGGCGCTTACCACAGGCCTCAAATGTATCAAAACATGCCCGTGGACAGGGGCAAAAATACGTACAAATTAGCGTAAATCAGCAGAAATCGACAGAATTTTAACAATTCAACGAAATATAGCGAAATTATTATACAATTCGTTAAAATTAGCTACAAAGATCGCTGTTTTCGCCTTTATTTCTGAATCTGGGATTACGCCTTTGCTAAGGTCATTTCGCGCCCGCGGAGACTTCCGCGGTCGCACTGGGGGGATGCACCCGGTACCGCGTCACCCCTCAACTCAAGAGAGTTGCAACCCCCTAGAAGGCTTGCAACTCTGCTCTGGAGTGCCCTGGAGGAAGTCTCCGCTGGGTGACCCGCCCCTATGGGACAAGAACAAAGATTGTTTACTTCCTATATAAAAAGAAACTCTCTGCAAAAACCACTACCAGATTTTCCAAAAGAAAATCAAAACAAGCATGGCTGCAGGGCACACAGAGGCAGGCAAGCAAAAGCAATGACACTGCTTTCGTGTTGTGCTGTCACCAACATTTCAGTTTCCTGCCTTGGCAGCCGTGCACAATACTCTACAAGTGCAGAGTGCTGTGCAGGAAAGGCAGACCACCCAATGGGCAGTCCCCAGTGAACAAAAGTCAGCTCAGCAGCTAACCTCCCATTATGGTAACATATAATAATAAAAATATTAGCTTACCCAAAAGATTGGGCTTAGTGCCCAGCACAGGGATTATTTCCCCCACACTGGCAAGCTTATCGCTGCCAGCGTCTACTTCTTAATGCTGGTGTCTGGGTGCCCACGTCTGGGCTTCGCTCGAGTGTCTTCGGCATGATCGGCGTTCGCTGGATGTCCCCTTGGTCCCTTCCGTCCACTATTGTCTCCAAAATCACCAGGCGCGTCTCGAGCTGATGCAGGTGCAAGCGTAGGTCTTCGTTCTCTCTTCGTAGGTCTTGGGTCTCCCACAGTAGGTCATGGGTATTCAACGCCCACACCGATAGCTCGGCTGGTGCCCTGTTCCCTCTTTGCACGCCGCACTGCTTGAGTCCTGGCCCTCTCTGGCCTCCACTACGCTGTGTAAGTCCAGGGTCTCGCTGTTCCACGCTGCGCTTCGCCAATCCTCGGTCTCGCTGCTCCACGTTGCGCTTTGTGAGTCCTTGGTCTCGCTGTTGCGTGGCTTGCTCCCTGGCGTTGGTCTTGGTTGGGCTCCTTTGTTGGAGTCCGGTGGTCTTAGTTGGGCTCCTTTTTTGGAGTCCGGTTCGGCTCCGCTCGTAGCCCCACGTGTTGCGGCTGGTGTGGCCGCGGTCTTCACGGCTGGTGAGGCCGCGGTCTTCACGGAGCGCTTTGCGGCGCTCCTCATTTTCCACATTGGCATACTTGCGGCTGGGCGCCCAAGGGCGCACCTCGTAGTCCACGACGTGTCATGCTGCAGGTTGGCAGCGGGATTTGCCACAATCTCCATGGATCGCTGGGCTGCGCTCCTGAGGGAAGCAGAAGTCAGACGAGTGGTAGCTGCCGCCACTGTCCGTCAACCCGTCGTAGACATAGGATCTTGATCTTGGCGGCACGTAGGTGCTGTCAGGGCTCCAAGAGCTGCTCATCTTCACAGGCAGGCGGCGCTGTGCGTAGCGCAGGATGATGGCACTGCAGGTCGCAGGCTCGTGGCACTGCAGGTGGCGCTGTCAAGCTGGCGGCGCTGAAGGTGGCGCCGTCGTTGTGGCGCTCAGACTGGCGGTGCTGAGAGTCAGGCTGGCGGCGCTGAGAGTAGCGCCGTTGTTGGCGGCGCGCGGCTGCTGGATCCGCTGCTGGCACTGCGGTAACCCCACTTCAGGGGTGTTAGAAAACTTTTGAAGCGGTGGAGGGGTCCACGGCACTTGCACGCGAAACACCTGAAAATGCAAACATTTGGCACTGGCTTAAAGTTTTCTAAGGCGCTTACCACAGGCCTCAAATGTATCAAAACATGCCTGTGGACAGGGGCAAAAATACGTACAAAGTAGCGTAAATCAGCAGAAATCGGCGGAATTTTAACAATACAACAAAATATAGCAAAATTACTATAAAATTCGTGAAAATTAGCTATAACGATCGCTGTTTTCGCCTTTGTTTTCTCAATCTGGGATTACGCCTTTGCTGAGGTCATTTTGCGCCCGCGGAGACTTCTGCGGTCGCGCTGGGGGGATGGGCCCGCTACTGCGTCAGAAGCAGCACCACTGGCAGATTTGGCTTTCTTTTTTGGCTTCTTGTCTGCAGAGACTTGGGCAATCGTGGCAGTGCTTCAATCTCTGCTGGCCTTGCGGGACTTGGCTTGGCCTTCTTGTGCTTTCCTCCGCTTGAGATCGTGGCGCCAATAGCCAGCATGCTGCTCGGCGTGTGTGTGTACCTCTGGACCTCCGCTTTGTCGAACCAACCTGTTGCCCAATGCGCTGGGGCCTTGAAAACAGTGCCTGGGACATGTCCTGCGCTGTGACCACCGAGCCAGGACACGCTCCTGGCAACACCACAGCCGGCAGTGGCCCATATCCTGAACAGGACATGCGGACAGGGTTTGCCGAGGGACATGTGGCCACGGGGATCCCTCAACAGGCCAACACGCAGCACCTTCCACTCAAAAACCTCTGTGGCGCCCAGGCACTTCGTTTCCAAGGGGTCAGACTGGACCCCATCCTTGTCTTCTCGGCGGTGCTTCTACATCCAGAGCGTCTACTCACAGCAGAACACATGGTTCAGAGTCACATCCCCCAGCCAACGCAAATCTGGTCTCTCATGCGCCAACATGGTGTCCCGGTTGCAGGTGTTGTGGACGAGCACTTCTTCCTTCAGCGGCAACATGTGGGCCAGGTGGGGAGCCGGTGGGGCTGCTTGTGGTGCCGGCATGGCTGTTGCATCGGCGCCTTGTCCCATAGCAAGTGCCCGCAGGCAGTCCTGCAGAGCCTTCGCCAAAGACTCTATGTCCATGGCACAAAGGGACCTGAGAGAGGCAGGTGTGAAACCGTGGGGAAGCCGGTTCAATCGCACGGGTGAACCTCCTGAACCAGGGTCGAAACACGCTGTCGCACGGCTGAACCACAAACCTCCTAGTTGCCAACTTCCAATTGAGCCTGCACTACCTGCCCATCCTGGTGTTATCGCCGCCAGTCCCATCGTGTCATTTCTTTGTAGAGGAAGATGCGCTTGTGTGCGCATCGCAGCATTGCCTCATATTTTTCCTCTTTCGTAGCCTACGACCACCCCCAGCCCCTAACCCGGGGAACTTGTGGTTAGAAAGTTGTTCTTAAAGACATACTTAAGCGACTCAACGATGTTGCCACAAAACATGGCCCGCCCCAAGGTTGCACATTACCCAATACCGCGGCCTCCTCGTTGGGAACCAAAGCAGGTAGGGTGATTGTTTGTGGGGACATATAGTGTTTGAAAACTTTTTTGCAATGTATGCAAACCCTTGGATGAATTGCATCATATGTCCACCAATACATACGGGTTAGCAATTTCCCCATGTCCTCAGCGATAGTGGTGACAAGTGGTGTTAGACGCAAACTCTTTGCAATGGGCAATTAATTGGCAAACAAGTGCCAAGTCTCTTTCCCATTGGGGAAGGCCCGGCCTTTCAAAGAAATGTTGGTCTTAGCGTCCTTTAGGAGGCTTTGAACCTTGCATTGTTGTGCTAATGGCAACATTGTGGCTCGTGTGCGCACAAACGTTGTTAAGTATTCACCACATCGTATCACAAGATCAAGAACACACATGATGAGACACCCTATACGATCATCCACTTTCAAGAGAGGACTTTCCATGCACCCTTTCGCACCAACACAACCAACTCATTGTTACCGGTTACTTCAAGTCGTGTACTACGTCGCCATTCACACCCTACCCATCCTTCTCTTTTACTACACCGTGTTGCAAAAGAATAAATTCAACCAATTTTATAAAGTGATGATAGACCAAGTATATGACGAAGCCCAGGGCTATCCCCCCAATAATGACAAACACTCGCACCCCAAACCCTCAGAGCAACATGTAGTGAGGCATGTCCTGGGTTGCTTGCACCTTCTCAGCCAATTCCTGATCCATTTGAACCCAAAAATAACCCAAATTCATCTAAGCAGAGCACACGCGAAGGACATCAACAGCCAAAGAGTTCGGTAGAGGGCGTGAGACTGAAATGGTGCTATAAAACCACTAATTATGTACATAATCGGGCAATTAATCGCAAAATCGAGGTCATTTCATTCTCAAATGACCACATTCGGCTAATGTCAGATCATGGTAGGATTGCGCAGATTCAATGCAAATCGATCAAATTCATAACCAGTGGAATCAGCGTGCGCAGCATGTGTCGTCAATCCTTCAAGACATGAATGGGGGCAATCGAAGAAATCATGCATGATCTCATGATGGATCCTCCATCAGCATGTGAAAATCACATTCCGGTCGAAAATGGCACAATGACACAAAAGTAATCAAATACAGACCCCACCCTCGGTACCTCTGAAGACAATGGTACGGGTCACTTTTCTATCTGAGACGCTGGCATCATGGCCAATTTCTGGATTATCAATCATCAAGAATGTCATGATGCATGATGGATGAATGGAAGATCATGGTCCATCATGACCAAGGATGGACAGATGATGGGCAACCAACACTGAGACCTAAGTGAGTGTAATGTCTGACAGCAGACAGAGCGACTCAAGTGACCAGGGACTGGTCTCCAGTCTGCCTTTCCCCTACAGTGCTACTTCTCTGTTGTACGTGGATTTCATCCACAGTCTGCCTAAGTTTGGTGGTTATGACAGCTGTTTGGCCGTCACCTCCGGCCTAACCCGTTTCACCCGTGCGTTCCCCTGCAACAAAAAGATCACAGGGGAACAGACTGTGACAACCTTGGTGGAACAACACTATGGGGCACCTAAGGAGGTGCACTCTGACGAGGATGTACGTATTCGGAGCGATAGCGGATGGTACAAGCGAGTATTGGACGCCCTGAACGTCCATGTGACCACAGGTGTGCCCTATACTGACACTTCTAACCCCCTGTGCGAGAGGCAGAACCGTGTGTTGGAGCAGAAGCTGATGATTCTGATGAAACAGGAGCGTACCAAAGATTGGGTACGTCTGTTATCCCCGGCTGTCCTAACCATGAACTCTCAGAAGAGTTCCTCAACTGGCTATAATCTCCACGAACTGTTCCATGGGGGGCGTCCTGCGTGGTTCTCTAAAATGCCTTTTCCTGAGGCCTACAAGAGCCCCGTAGGGGATTGGCTGGAGCATAGGCAGGACCTGGCTACCCAAGCTGGAGCTAACCTGAAACACGTTCGAGGACGTGAGTTGACTAGGCGTAACCGCACGAAACGTCCTGCCACTTCCAGGTAGGGGACCTTGTGCTGGTACAACCTTCGCGATTGCCCACTGGGCCCCGCAACTGTTTGCAGGACCCCTACTTTGGGCCTTATCGTATTATAAAAATAGATTGGTACAGGAGCCATTTGAGGTGATCTAAGTGATGATGACGATGATGCATGATGATGATGAGATAATCAGGCATGATTGAGATGAGGGCCATCATGTGAAATGTACAGAAATCATGATGGATGATGCTGAGATCGTCCTGGATGAACCCAGATCCGCCTCAGCCCCCTTCCAGAACTCGTTGAGGACGACACATCACCACCCGGCGAGGTCAAGAGCAATGGTGCACCATAAGTGAGGGAGGTCGCTTGCAAGATCAGGAAGGATCTGGAGCAATGTGAGGGCAGGACGAGATCCGTCAGCACATCCGTGGGAGAATGGAGGCCTACAGTGGCGCGCTTCGCTTTCGTCCAGTGGGCTACCACATGTGCCTGCGTTATGTGTTTGCAGGTTTGGGCCCGGGAGAGTACAAGAGAATCCAAAGCAAGCGCGCACGGATGACGAGTGATGGAACACCGAGGGCAGAAGTACTGGGCTGAGACCAATCAGTGCAAAAGAGGTCTTTAGGGCTGGCTTGGAGCTGTTGACAAAATGGCCTTGTCAGGGTTCGAACCTGCACCCTTTGGCCTGTGCGACGAGTGCCATTACTCCTTGATTACAACTGAGACGAGGTCAATTCAGGGTCATCCTTGCTTGATCAGTCGAGATCTGCTCATGATGCGAGCATATGCTTGGTAATCTCGGGCAGGAGGTCATGTGATCTGCAGCAATTCCTCCATGACTCGTTGTAGACAGTGAGGAAACTCTCTGCTGGTTCCCTTTTGTCGTACTTGGCGTGATGGAAGGGTTTTCCCCACCGAACCAGGAACTCAATGTCGTCTGGATCGCCTGAGCCAGGCTTGGGGCGATGCCGAAGGATCCGATCGACGAGGTAGTCGTCCTCCCGGGCGTCATGTCGGATTTACCCGAATAGGTGAGGAGGAAAGAAGAGATGGCGAAGCAATAGCACTACACAAGACACATATATGGGCCAACTCCTTAAAACCGGTTTGTTTTCTCTGTTTTCTGCTCTTTTGGTGCCCTTTGCTACCTTTCATTGAAACGGGCACCCTCAAAATATACACAAAAATGGTATTATACATGAAAAATGAAATTTTTGACCTCAAATACCCCCTCCATGGGGTTTGAACCCACACTCTACCAACCTTAGAGTTGTGTTTTTCCTCTAAGCTACGACCTGTCGTCGACGATCTCAGAGAAAACCGTAGTATAATAAAAATTTGGAAAATCAGTACTCCTTACATGCTCCAACCACTATTAACCTCCCATGCTCTTAAAACCGGTCACGCGCTCACTGAGTTGTTCAACTAGTGATTTGCTGTACCCAGAGCTTTGATTTCTGATGCAATCCAAAATGTTTTAAGGATATAAATTTTAACAAAATGACAGAAGGAAATGAGACACTGGATTTTCACGAGTTCGTGCTGAAATTGCCGGATTCGGCGTGGAACCTGAGTTCTGAGTCGTTGGAACATGCAGCACAGTTGGCAAAGGAAGGCGCAATGAGTGGTCTCAGTCCTTGGCAGGCAGCGTCACTGTATTCCAAACTTACAGGAAAGAAAACACTGGCCACTGTCAAAGACACGATGGCCTTGGTTCGTGATGCCTTACTCAGCTTAAAGGGCGACGACATTGGCAGAACAGGAACGTCGTCGCATCGCGAAGACGTCTTCTTGGCATGCGAAACTTTGAGCGGTCCCAAGGACCACGCTGGCCCCGCGTCGGACAAGGAGTCCACGTTCGTGTGGCGCGATGAGGTTCTGTCGCTTCCTTCACGCTTGTCTGCACTCCTGGAAGAGCGAAAGGTTTTGCAAGACGAGTTTCGCAGAGAAAAGATGTTGAAGCACCTTCCAGTGTTCGACGAGTTCCATAGGGCAGCTGTTAATAACGTGCCAACGCACAAACATCCAGCGGACGCGGAGAAGCGTCGTTGGGAACAACAGGTAAAAGACGCCATGCGAGTCCTGGGAGTAGTCTTAGCACGCGAAGATGACACAACGGTAGCTCCGGAAGCACCTGTTTCATTGGTACTATGTGAACATTTGTTTGCAATGTTGGGTGCGTTGGACTACAGCATCCAAAGCTCCCGGCGAGTGGCAGTAGATAAACGGTTTGAACAACCTGCGATTGTACCAGAGTTACTCTCGAAGGATGACATGTCACTACTTCAGTCGCGCAACAAATTACAAAAAGACCTGAGAGGCACGCGTTTCTCCCCTTACTCGCATCGTAGTTCTTTCCGTTCGTGTTCAACACGAGGTCGTTTTGATCCACGGAGATCTGGCAAAGGAGGCAAAGGCAAAGGTAAGGGTTTCACCCAAAGATTTGTGCCACGTAACGACAAGTTAGATGAACGACCACAGCAGTAGCTTGACTGTAGAGGATTTATTGGCGCCAGCCGTGTGCGTGCCACCACCGATCCATCCCCACATGCCACTCTATTTGCGCTGTCGTGCACAATTGCATGAATGGGAAGCGTTGAAGGACACATACGCGGCGTCAGTGATTCGCAATGGGCTGCAGCTTGATTGGGTTGACGGTTTTGATCCGGATCGGCCAACCGACGACTTCCGTCCTCGTTCTTCCCACGCAGAGGTAACCGACCCTGAATTGGTAAAACACGTGTTGGATGCAGTGCAACAGGGTTGCATGGAACGCGTCGAGCGAAAAGACATTAAGTGTTGTGCAAGTATGTTCGCAGTGGACAAAGCGTCAGACGAGGCACATCCTGAGGGAGGACGTCGACCTATCACCAATTTGAAGAACGTGAACCAGTTTGTACAGACCACCTATTTTCGTTTTGTCACTCTGTGGGGCATTTTACCGTTCTTGAGACCCGGTCAGTATGCTTGCAAAATTGACTTGAAAAGTGCTTATTTTCACATGGGTATCCATCCGCGGGATCGACCTTATTTGGGGGTCTACGTCGACGGTGAATTTTACAGGTGGTGCGTTTTGCCGTTTGGATTAAACGTTGCACCACGGGAATGGCAACGCCTCATGCAACCAATTTTAAATGCCGTGCGCGAACGCGGAGCACTCGTTTGGGTCTACTTGGACGATTGGCTCATCATTGGCACAACTTACCGTGAATGTCTGGAACACACACGTTTTTTGGTACAACTTTTGCATCGGTTGGGTATATTGGTCAATGTCCCAAAATCATGTTTGGAGCCGTCTCAAGAAATCATAATGCTTGGTTTTATGCTAAACTTCAGGGAAGGATTCGTCGCGGTACCTCCAAAGCGCCTACAAGCAATTTTCCGGGACGTGAACAGACTGGCACACAGTCACACACCATCAGTGAGGCGATGCGCCTCCGTTCTTGGAAGAATCCGTTCCTTGTTGTTCGCCATGCCCCATATCCGACTCCTCAGCGACGCCCTGGCGGTGCACGTGGCGGTGGCAGTCCAGGCTGGCTGGGAGGCAGACGTGGCGCTCCCGGAGCGCGTGTCACGTCAGTTGATGGATCTGGCGGACGAGTTACACCAGTGGAAGGGACGCACCTTCGTAGTTTCCATGGGTCACGTCAGGGACATGTACTCGGACGCGTCAGATCTGGCGTGGGGCGGAGTCCTTCAAGGGAATGCCCAAGCAGCATTCGGTTGGTTCCTGAATCGAGAGGAACACATAAACGTCAAAGAGTTCAGGGGAGCCCTACTGACTATTCAAGCGTATGCGCTGAGGGACACCACGCTGCGATTTTTCACCGACTCAATGGTCCTTTACTGGTATCTCCGCAAGTGGGGAGGTCGCAAGCCGCGGTTCAACGCATTGATTCTCCAACTGTGGAATTTTACACAAGCCAATCGCATCGAGATTCAACCGTTTTACGTGCACACCTCGGTGAATCCGGCGGACATTTGGTCTCGGCTTCGTTGGACACCGTCGGAGGCTACCTTCCCGTCGGACATGTTGACTTGGATCCTGGAGGAGTTCAAAAGTTGGATTCCGCCGGAAATCGATTGGATGTCAAGGAGTTCCAATGCGGTGTGCAGCAAGTTCGTCAGTCCGTGTCCTCAGCCGGGGGCTTACGCCATCGATGTCTTCTCCCAGAATCTAACTTTACTTTCACCGGGGTGGGTCTTCCCGCCGTTCAAGCACATACCTCAGTTGGTCAACAAAGTGTTGGAGTCACGAGGGGTGAAGGTTCTCATGGCTCTGCCGTACAGGCCGCGCGAGGTTTGGTGGAACCTATTGATGAGACACGTGAAGTTCGCAGTGAACACGTCGGAGTTCCGTTTGCAAATGCCAGACGGCACGGAGACACAACCACGTTTCGTGTTGACCTTGGCGTATGTTTGCGTGAATACTATCAATTGCGAGGAGCTACCAACGAAGAGGCGACGCTTATCATCAATGAAATCGGGAAGGACACCTTAAAACGTTACAATTCTGCGTGGCACATGTTTGGTACGTTCTTGTTACAAGACGCGGCGCTTGCTCCACTGTTAAAGGTGGAGCGCTTTGGTCAAATCCCACTGATGACGGTGGCGGTGCAACTTTTAAAGTTTTCACGCACGCATTCTTTAAGTGCTGGGCGTATGGCGTATTCAGCAGTGTGTTTATTCCCGTGCTTTTCGCAACTACGTTTCGAGGGTATGCTACGCAACTTGAAACGTGGAACTGGATGTCGTCTGGATCGCCTGAGCCAGGCTCGGGGCGATGCCGAAGGATCCGATCGACGAGGTAGTCGTCTTCCCGGGCGTCATCCTAAGCGGTCAGCTTGTCATGGGTGTACCTCAGGTCAACGTGGGCGCCAGTGAGGTCCGCCAGTCGATGTCTGAGCTGAGAGCAGTAGGCGGCCCTGATTGGGCCTCTGTTGGTGGAGATGTCATAGGTGTTGTGCCCAATACTCCTCTCCACGACTGCTGGTATCCACCGGGATTTGATCCTGTGCAATTGCCAGGGGGGAGGGCGCAGTAGGCAAACGCCATCTTCGTTTCTGTAGACGGGGCCCGGCTCTGTATAAGCCCTGCCGTTATTAGCGGCGGTCTGCTCTCGTTCGGGGGAGTCTGAGATGAGGCGATGCAGCTCGTTCTGCTAGGCGACAATTTCCCCAGCATCGTGGGCCATTCCTGGCTTGTGCCAGGGGAGTTGGGTGCTGGTCAAATCTCTGCCGGAAACGGCAACATGGAGGGTTACACCAGTGGGGCCAGGGATCTCACGGAAGGCCTGAAGAGCCTGAGAGAGTCCCTTGTACCAATTCACCTTGTTCTCCCGATGCAGCTTCGCGAGCTTGTCGAACAATTGCCTGCCGGCCTTTCGCGCTCGTCAATTTCTCCTGGACAGGTAGGCCACGGACTCTGCTTTGTGTACCGCTTGCAAATGGCAGAATGTCTTGAACCAGGAGCTGAGGAAGGCGCTGCCTTTGTCAGAGATTAGTTCACGGGGGGGTCCTAATACTGTAAACCAGTTGCAGTAGAGCAGGTAGGCGGCCCGCTTCACCAGTCAAATTCTCCTTCGTGGTGGGGGCCGCCGAGATGTGGTCTGAGTTTCGGCCCACACACATGAGGACGTCGTCAAAGGCAGTGCAGATAGGTACTTTGGTGCTGAGCTCCCTCACTGTCAGGGCAGGCATGGAGGACACATGGATGCGAACCGACTGAAACGGGTGCTCAGGAATTGGAGAGAGCTTTGAGTGGCCTGCAGCCTTGTAGTTGGCTGGGTTCTGCGCTTGACACGGAGAGCAATGGGTGTGCAGTTTCTTGCAAAAGTTCTTCAATTCGGGGATAACGAACCGCGCTTGAAGGGACTGTCGAAGCTTTGTGGCTCCGGCGTGCAAGGTGGTGGTCTTTTGCCATTGTGACAGCAGTCACTCGGACATGTCCTTGGGCCAGAGTTGACGGCCGGCCTCAAAAATCGTGTCCCCATATACAGTCACATCCTTGGGCCACCGGTCGTCGTCTCCCTCCCCCCCATCAGGAGCACCGGTGATCACATCAAAGAGACCACCAAAGTCAGGGCATTTGGCATAGGCCGGCCCCGAATCCTGCGTCAGGGCATCATTGTCAGCTGTGAAGAAATGAGGGATGGCCGGTGTCGACGATCGAGCAATTGGGGAAGACAGAGGCAGCCACCAAGGGAGTCATGTGTGTCGTGGGAGCTCGCTTGCTCTGAACCACGAAGCACTTCACCTTGGGGTCGATGATCCCCTCTTCCAACTGCCTTTCAAAGGCAATTAGTCGCTCAGCAAGGTCCGTTTTCTTCGCATCCCCGTGCACCGAGACATCCTGGAGGGCGTGGCCAGCGGGGTGGACCCAAGAAACTCAGCACATCAGCAATGGTGTTGTCCTTTCAACGGACATACACGACACTGAGATCGAACTCGCTGAAGGTCTCCTGCCAACGAGCAACACGGGCGGCTGGTCCAGAGGGGGTGTAGACACACTCCATGTGCCAACTCCTCAAGGGTTAATGGTCCGTGCAGACGCAGACTGACTGCGACCCAATGTTCCCGGCCCACTTGTGCAGGGCGCTCACAATTGCGTAGGCTTCTTTGGTTCGAGTGGTCCATGACTTTCTCTGGGAGGGGGTAAGGACACGGGACCAAAATGCGACTGGGTAATAGTTCACCCTTTCGTCAGTTTGTTCCAAAAATGGCACCCATGGCATAGTCGCTGGCGTCAGTCCGGATGACGAAAGGCTTATCAGGGTTTACCAGGAAGAATGCAAGAGGCTTGAGCAGCTCTCGCTTGAGATCTAGAAAGGCGGCGTCCTGTTCTGGACTCCAATGCAGCGGGTGTTTAGCCTGCTTCTTACTTAGAGATTTAGAGCATGCAGTGAACGGGGGCAGCATGATTGGCGTAGAGACGAACGAATTCCTGTTAGCAATTGGCAAAACCAAAGAACGCCCTGAGCTCCGAGACTGTACGGGGCTTGTCTTACCTCTCTAGGCACGCGATCCTCCCAGGAATAGGTCGCTTGACTTCATAACCCACCATATGACCAGCAAAGTCCAGTTGCTCCATGAACATGATGGCCTTGTCCGCTGAGACGGCAAGCTACTTTTTTTCTAAGGTGCTGCAGGACGAGCCGTCGGTGCTTGACATGGTTCTGCACAGCCTCTTCGTAGGTGGGGCCACCAGAAATGACGATGACGTCGTCCACGAATGGCCTGGCGAAGTTGCGCCAATCCTTCAGGACGTCGTTGAGGAGGCGTTGAAAGGCAGCGTTGCCATTTTTCACCCCCATCGGCATCACGAGCCACTTGTAAGTGCCGAATGGCCCTGACATTGTCATCCAGTCCTGCGACTGTTCCGCCAACTTCATTTGGTGGTAGCCATGCTTCAAATCCGGCCCACTGAACACACCTTTCTGCACTTGGTCCTGCAGAATGTTGTTCATCGGGGGGATGCCATACGAGTCCTTCTTCGTGGTGGAATTCAATCGCCTTTAGTCCACCACGAGTTGTCAAGATTCTTTGGGCCTTTTCGGGACAATTAATGCCGGCAACCCCCATTCCTGGTCTGAGTGGGCTATCCAGCCACGCTCCAGGAACTGGTCCATGATGGCTTTCAACGCCTCTAACCTATCGCCAGTGAGGGCGAAGTTCCTTTAGCGGAATGGTTTGTGGTCCTTGATCAATCTGATGACCGCCTAACCGAATGCGCTGCACTCCCTCCCAGGGGGGTGCGTCGCAGGCGTAGCGCCAATCACGTCCCCGAACTCAGCCTTCACCATTTCGACCAATTTCCGAAGCACCGGATGTGCCTTGGCCTTAGACAGGTCTTGAGTTGGCACCTGGACCACCGAGGCAATACCTGGCTCGGGAATGGGCTGGTCATTCCCCTCTGTTTGGTCACTCACACAAACGATGATCCGAGTAATGTCGCTCAGGCAGCGTGGGTGGTGCCAATTGTTCGGTCCATGGACGTCCGGATTCCTCCTGGCGTTCTGAGTCAGGCCTCGTTGAGATGAGGGGGGATTCTCAGAGGGTTTGACACATCTGATCAGTTGTTGAGGTGGTGAAGTAGATCCTGTGAGCACCTCATAACCACTCGAATCTGGGGCCAGAGCTTCACCTCATTTCTTTACTGTTGATTCCAAAGTCGACCTGGATTGAGTTCCAATGTCATGTGCGGGCAAAAATGATGATGTTGCATTTTCGGGAGATGAAGTCGATGATTGGTCAGATTTGACGATGTCCAGACTCAATGGGGGACTCAATGATGATGATGGGAGAAATGATGATGATGACGATGATGATGGGGATTTTGACTGTCTGTCAAGTACTTCGCCCATCGGATAGGAGATCCACTAATTATCCTGAAATCTGCCGCACATTATATCCCGGGTGTGGTTCATGGCATCAGTGGCAGTGGCAGGGGATGGCTGTGCGCTCACAAAGTCCTGGTCCAGATGCTGGGAGAGAATGGTGGAGACGGCGTCATCATCCCACTGCTTCTTGAACTTGAGGCTCCAAATTGGCATCAACAAGTCAGTGTTTTGCTCATATCGGAATCACACGGCTGAAATCCTGGCGATGTCCACCTCCGATGGCAGGGCGTCGAGGAATCCGTCGACCCAAACTGCCCAGGTACTGGCCTTCGAAGGCATTTTCCCTCAAGAACAACTTGGTGTGGGGCGGAAATGTGTAATTCGCCAGGGTGATGGAATCCAATGCGCCACGATAGGCAGCCTCCTTGGACCGACATGTGGATGCAGAATCTGGCAGGAGAAGAATCTTCTGAGCAATGTCCGAAATGAACTCCTTGACCAGTTGTACGAGCCATTCCACGAGGGGATTGGCCCAGATGAAGTCCTTGGACCAAGAGCTTAGCGATGAACTGTCCATTTCGGTCCAATACCGGGGAAAGCGGTGGTTGGAAGCCGAGGCGAAGGCATCCACGGTGGGCGTGGGACAACAAAAATGCTGCAGCATCGTCCGAAAATACTCCGATTTGATTGTGTAAGAGCTGGTAATACATCGACTGGGTCGGTCCGGCAGCACATCAGCCAGGATTAACGGGGGGACGGTCTCGAGGACAGGGACATCCCCCTGGGATCTGGGCAAGGGGTAAAATAAGTCGTCCTCCGACTCGATCACGAGGCATCGACGGTGCGGCAAGGGGCCCATGGCGTTGCTGAGGATTAAGGGACATCCCAAGATGAGGTTGTAGCCACAAATGTCGGCCTGGTAAAACACATCAGAGAACTCCGTTGGCGTGGCTGACGTGTCAACTTGTGGGGAATGAGATTAGCCTCCTCAGTGCCTCCAATCATGGGGTTCCACCGGCTACTTTGAGGCGAACTGGCTGGGGGCTGGTGCAGAGGTGAGATGGGTTGAGCAGTCCACCGCGGAAAACGTTGACCTGGGCGCCAGAGTCCAGGAACACGAGCAGATCTCTGGTAGTCCCTCCAGGCAGGGTAACGGAAAACGTGAGGTGAACTTGGGTTCCTTAGGCAGTGTGTCAAATTCGGTTGAGCTCGATGAAGGCGTCCCTGCGAAGAAGTTCGGACAGGAATGCGAGGACGAGGATTGCGTTGGGTGTGGCGAGTCAGGAGGGACATCTTCCCTGAGATTTTCGGGGACATATGAGGAGATGGCGAAAGCCCCCCGAGTTGGCGTTATACCGGCTTGGCATGAATGGGTGCCATGTCCGCCTTACCTGGCGACGGTCTCGTCCCCCGTGCCATCTTTCTCGTTGTCTTTGCCTCTGCCCTTGCTGTGCGTCGATTTAGGTGGCGACTCCAACATCTCCTTCTCCTTGTCACGCTGCTCAGCGGTGAGCTCAACCGCGTACGCGCCCTTCCACGAGGCATCCAACACCCTCGCCAATCAGGACAAACTCCCCTTGGACGCCTGCTGCTTAGCCTTCACAAACGACTGGCACTGTGTGTCTCTGGTAGTCCCTCCAGGCAGGGTAACGGAAAACGTGAGGTGAACTTGGGTTCCTTAGGCAGTGTGTCAAATTCGGTTGAGCTCGATGAAGGCGTCCCTGCGAAGAAGTTCGGACAGGAATGCGAGGACGAGGATTGCGTTGGGTGTGGCGAGTCAGGAGGGACATCTTCCCTGAGATTTTCGGGGACATATGAGGAGATGGCGAAAGCCCCCCGAGTTGGCGTTATACCGGCTTGGCATGAATGGGTGCCATGTCCGCCTTACCTGGCGACGGTCTCGTCCCCCGTGCCATCTTTCTCGTTGTCTTTGCCTCTGCCCTTGCTGTGCGTCGATTTAGGTGGCGACTCCAACATCTCCTTCTCCTTGTCACGCTGCTCAGCGGTGAGCTCAACCGCGTACGCGCCCTTCCACGAGGCATCCAACACCCTCGCCAATCAGGACAAACTCCCCTTGGACGCCTGCTGCTTAGCCTTCACAAACGACTGGCACTGTGCGGTGGTCTTGGCCTAAATCCTTCTTTCGGGCATGATGGCCCTCAAATTTTTGGTAGCATGCGTAGCATCCAGATCCCTGGGGGTACTGCTGCACGAAGTGGTCAAATCCCAGAACTCAACCAGAGGTAATCCGCTTCTATCAGTCCTCTTTCAACACCTCATTGATTGTGGCTCCACCAGATCCACCAGACTGGTCCTTGCTGCCATGTGCTTTGACAATAGCTAAACCAAATAAAATCAATCCTTGCCACGTTTTCAAAAGACACTTCCCAATCGGCAGTCCTCAATGTAACACGGCAGCTGTACTCGGGCACAATAACCTTCAGTGAATCCCAAATCCGGACGCGTTTCGCTGTAAACTACAGCCTCATCAGCTGTCAAACAATGAATATGCACAGAATGTGTCCAAATCTTTTCCCAACCATCCATTCAATCGAATGAGCAACCACTCTACAAATCATATAACCAAATTTGACAACTTCACATTCCCTACTCCTCATTCCTCAAGCATGATCTCGCGACTGCTGAAGAGTGGCGCGCGCGCTCTTGCGGAACAAAGCTTTCACGATAGCAAACAAATTCATATGATTCAGAAAATGCAGGTGCCTTTTCAATACATAACAAGCACGCGCCCACGACATCGGCACGCCCCCATGGTGTTCTGCATGCAAAAACATGTGTTGTCTTATAAAAAGACTCCCTCCCCCCTCCCTTGACACCATGAGTATCCAGCACACCGTTTTCTGCCTGTGACAACGACGCTCCATTGTGACTAGGCTAATTGAGTCCTGTGTTCTCACACCCCCGTGCCCCCAGCCCGAAGAACTTATGCCGTTCACTCCAGGGAATGAGTTTATCCCTAATTACACGTTGTGGGTATTGCAACCATACAAGGGCATCCACCAACCTGTTTGAACAAATAATATAATACTTCTCATCCGAACAAATTCGTAGGTATCGTACAAACTCGGCGTGTATCCAGGTTTTTGGAATTTTTTGGGATGAGCTTTGAGCTTGTCCTCGCCGGAAAATCCTGAGAAGGGGTCCTCAATCAGAAAATCAGCGGTGGTCACAGGCTACTTCACACACGGTTCACATGCAAGCGTCCACAAACAAAGCCAAAAAACGAGACCGGTTTCGGCCCAACACTAGGCCCTCATCAGTCTGAGCGTGAGATAACAAAGGATATTCAAAAAGACATTCTTTATCTCACATCATTGCGTGTATCACACATGCAGACATCCGTCATTTTACTGGCGTGTTCCATCTGGTGTATTATACATCTGGTTCACTGACTTCACTGAAAATACATGTGCATAGCGCAGGAATTGCATTCACAAATATTCAAAACACATGATATTTTGGCAGTGTGCGCGACCTGTTCAGGCGACGCGGCGGCGCTTACTCTGGCTGCAATTGCCATTTTCAGCTGCTGCCCTGCAATTCAACAACAGGCTGGCATCCATAGACAAACTGTCTGCAGCTGGCTGGACATTCCCCAGATCATTCAGGGTTTTTACCAGCGCTCTGTGCCAGCGCTTCCTGAGATTTGGCTGTGGACGGTTGACTGCAAACAGTTTGGTCCCAGGAATTGATTGTTTGATCTGTTGGTTCAGTCTGTGAATTGGATCTCCATACTTCAGGGGAATACACGCCTCATATGGCACTCTCCACACATGGATGCGAAAAAATTCCAAAAAATTACCCACCCTCCTACCCTTTGTTTTGGAATTTCGTGTCATGTATCTGTCCTTCTCAGACCAACTCACAGGCAAGGAACTGCAGAGCGTTTTGGGGTACCCTAGCCTGCGGCAGGCCCCATTCATCCTCTTTACGGCCGCCAGGAAATATCGTTCATGGGAGTTAGTACGAAGGAAACGTACCCCCTCCCCCCGTCTCCACCCGAGTTTTGTACCTCGGGGGGTATTTCTGGACCAGGGGATGTATGTGGCACTGTTTGTAGGCTTGAAATGGGTACAGTACCTCGGTTCATGCAGGTCCAGGACATGTAGGTCCAGGAAAATGATATCCGCTGACACACCCAGAGCCAAAACCTCAAAAGGCAGGTGTGGGGGGTACCAAGAGGAGAGCATTGCAGTGATCTGCGGCGTATGGGCGCGGTGGTGAATACACGCGCCATCGTCGATAAATCTCAGCAAAATGCATGGCAGTGCCTTCTGCCCCAGACGTTCAAAACAGCGCAGCGCCAGGTTAGCCCAGGCTGGGGCGCAATTCGTCCCCATGGAGAAGCCCTGGGCCTGCCTGTAAATTCCACTGCCTGGGGCCTTAAAAATATTATGCGTAAAAATTAGGTGCAGGAAAACCTCACCCAGGGAAACCTCGGGATCGTACTGCATATTGAAAAATGGGAATGAGGTATCAATGAATCGAAACCATCGTTCACCAATCGGCTCAGTGAGCCATCGCACATATGCACGCTCATGTAATGTGATCTCAAAATTATTCAGACATGTGTTCTTCCACTCATCGCGCCAATAGCGGAACGCTTTGCTCAAATCACTGAACGTAAAATTTGTGTACAGGGCAGTGAAATCAAAGGAGGTCAGGACATACTGATCGTGGTCCCCATCCACCCAATGTTTGAAATTGTGTATGCGCTGATTTATCGACGATGGCGCGTGTATTCACCACCGCGCCCATACGCCGCAGATCACTGCAATGCTTTCCTCTTGGTACCCCCCACACCTGCCTTTTGAGGTTTTGGCTCTGGGTGTGTCAGCGGATATCATTTTCCTGGACCTACATGTCCTGGACCTGCATGAACCGAGGTACTGTACCCATTTCAAGCCTACAAACAGTGCCACATACATCCCCTGGTCCAGCAATACCCCCCGAGGTACAAAACTCGGGTGGAGACGGGGGGAGGGGGTACGTTTCCTTCGTACTAACTCCCATGAACGATATTTCCTGGCGGCCGTAAAGAGGATGAATGGGGCCTGCCGCAGGCTAGGGTACCCCAAAACGCTCTGCAGTTCCTTGCCTGTGAGTTGGTCTGAGAAGGACAGATACATGACACGAAATTCCAAAACAAAGGGTAGGAGGGTGGGTAATTTTTTGGAATTTTTTCGCATCCATGTGTGGAGAGTGCCATATGAGGCGTGTATTCCCCTGAAGTATGGAGATCCAATTCACAGACTGAACCAACAGATCAAACAATCAATTCCTGGGACCAAACTGTTTGCAGTCAACCGTCCACAGCCAAATCTCAGGAAGCGCTGGCACAGAGCGCTGGTAAAAACCCTGAATGATCTGGGGAATGTCCAGCCAGCTGCAGACAGTTTGTCTATGGATGCCAGCCTGTTGTTGAATTGCAGGGCAGCAGCTGAAAATGGCAATTGCAGCCAGAGTAAGCGCCGCCGCGTCGCCTGAACAGGTCGCGCACACTGCCAAAATATCATGTGTTTTGAATATTTGTGAATGCAATTCCTGCGCTATGCACATGTATTTTCAGTGAAGTCAGTGAACCAGATGTATAATACACCAGATGGAACACGCCAGTAAAATGACGGATGTCTGCATGTGTGATACACGCAATGATGTGAGATAAAGAATGTCTTTTTGAATATCCTTTGTTATCTCACGCTCAGACTGATGAGGGCCTAGTGTTGGGCCGAAACCGGTCTCGTTTTTTGGCCTTGTTTGTGGACGCTTGCATGTGAGCCGTGTGTGAAGTAGCCTGACACCACCGCTGATTTTCTGATTGAGGACCCCTTCTCAGGATTTTCCGGCGAGGACAAGCTCAAAGCTCATCCCAAAAAATTCCAAAAAAAATTCCAAAAAAAAATTCCAAAAACTCACGAATATGTCTTGGGACATTTGTGGTCCATGGCATGTATGCACACACGTGTGTGTTCTTCCAGAACACCGAAGTTCTCAACACTTCAACGCTGATGAATCTTACATCCAAAAATGTGACCTCTCTCGCACTACCCAACGCCTCAAATGCAAATGGCAAGTCCTTAGGATACATACGCTGTAGGCACGTTTTAATCTTTTCGGTCTTGGACGCTCTATGCAACACGAGCCCATCATCTAAAAATCTTAGCAAACGGATTCCGGGTGGAAGTGGTCTCAATTCTTCGAAGGAGCGGAGCGTCAACTGCGCCCATTGGGGCGCTCTGTTCGTGCCCATACTAAATCCATAGCATTGCACAAAAAGTGCAGTCCCGGGGTTCAAAAATACGGAGTGGTGGTAGATGAAATTCAGCAGCCAAAGCCCCAACGAGGCCGCGGGTTGGGACACATCCAAAAACGGCAACTCACTGATTAACCAATCGTTCGCCTCGGTTGGAATGGGTGCAAATATGAATTGCATGAAGTCTCTCCAGGGTCTCTCCATGATGGCCTCCGGGGCGGCCTCGTTGGGGTCGTCGGGGGTGCGGGTGCGCAACTCCTCGAGGGTGCGCACCATGTGCACCCCTTCTCGCCTTCTCGCTCCCCCGGGTCACCTCACCCAGCAGCGGAGCACCTGCAACGCGGGGGCAGACCACCAGGCGAGGTGGGCGGGGGCCTGGGGGGGGGGAGGGGTCCGAGCTTGGGGTCCTGGAGCGGCCGGGGGGAGGACGTGGACCTGCGGTGGTGGCGGGAGTGGCTGTGCCTGGGGGAGCGGGAGCGGCAGTGGCGGGGTGGAGGACGGGTACGGGCGGAGGGGGGAACGGGAGGGGGAGGTGGACATGGGGCGGCGGTGGCGTGCTTGGCGGCGCCTGGGGGAGCGGGAGTGGTGGTGGCGGGGACTGGGGGTGGTGGATGGGTATGGGCCGCGGGGGGAACGGGGAGCCCGGTTGGGTCTGTGGGGGGAGGGGGAGGTTGACGTGGGGCGGTGGTGGCGTGCCTGGCGGCGCGGGGGGGAGCGGGAGCGGTGGTGGCGGGGGCTGGAGATGGGGGTCGCGTACAGGCAAAGGGGGGTGCGAGTGAAGCGGTACCCAGAACCTTTGGCTCTTGGCCCAGAGGCCTGTGAGCGTCACACCCTGTTCTCCAATCCGCGAGATCTGGAACCTGATCCCTACCCATTAAATCGATGTAGAATTACCATAATATTACTCTCTTGGTCGATTTTCGGTTAGAAATCGGTGAAATACCGGCAATTTCTAGATGCTGTGAGATCGCTGCCTGTTGTCGCCCGTTCGCGCGCTTTCGTCGCTTCCATGTGGCGAGTTTTGTGATGGACGTTTCCCGAGCACCTTTGAGGTTCTAACGGAACATAAGTGCTGGATCTAGAGGGTTTTTCTTGTATTTTCATCTGGTGTGTTTTTGCCGTTGCGTCTGAGAGGAAATCAGCCCGCAAGCTTTTCCGTCGATCACTCGGACTCATGGTTCTCAAGGACCATGAGTTCGGACAGAACCCCACATTCCCCCCCATTGCTTGTCACTCATGCCCCTTTCACCTGGGCATATCACCTTGCATGGGGAAGAGGGCAATAAGGATGTTTTAGGCAGCCTATGGGTTTCGCAAACCTAAGTCATTTGCGTGCGTAAACGCTAACTTTATGGCCTTGTGAGCATGCACGTTAATAACCAAACAGAATGCTCACAAGACAGAAGGCCCCAGGCCATTTCAGTTTTTCGAGCCAACTCAACGATGGCTTCACGCAATTCAATGCGTACCAAAACTCATTTTTGAAAAGGGGCAAATTTCTGCCCGAGAATTAGGCCAAAATGGCCAATCTCTCGAGGCTCGTACTCGAACCCTTTGGGGAGTTGAGGCTTGAACTAAGGCATTATGTAAAGTGGAGACCAAGGCGCATATTGTGGATGACTTGGTTGATTTTTGCAACCTTGTCTCCCATTTTATAGAATGTCACCTTGTGAGCACCCGAACCATACTGCCTCTTTGCACACGCGCTCATATGCAAACACTAATGACATGAGTGGGCGCAGACAATCTAACCATGGTCCGCATATTTGGAGGCACCTACTATGGGCCTACTCCAAACATGTTTACTCATATTTTTGTTCCTCAATGACCCAAAGATATATACATACCAATATCGCCGATATATGCACTTTTCCCCATAAATAGTGTGCTTCAAGGAATGGGGTGTTAAAAATGCTTCCATTATGCTTTGAACCCCAACCCTTATTGCAAAGGGAAAGCAAAACGTCGGTTTGCAACCATGCAAAAGCCCGAGGCTCACTTCTCTTGTGATACGGAGATACAATTTTTCGAGTGACCACTTTTGGGTGAATTTTGGCCGTTTTGCCCAGAATTGCCACAAACCCCGTCTCCCCCTTAATGTTCGGCCCGAGGTTGCGTGCGCCACTTGACCAAGGGTAAGGGTGATTCGGGAATAGCACATAAACCTGCATCGAATGGGGTGTTTCCCCATGTGGCCTCTCCTCTTGAAGGGAGAGTTGTGAGTCACCCAATTTGGGGTATGTTGCCATTATGCCCCATTTGTGTGTCACTTTCCCCCCAATGGGGAAAAAGACTAAAGGCGACTTTGAGGGGTGGCAAGTGGCATATATTGGGACCTAAGTCCCATGCATCCATGGCATCTTTGGTTGGATGGATCCTCGCCGTGGCCATGGAGATATGGAATCACGAGTGCGGGCCATTTTGGCCAAATTGTGCTGTTTTTGCCATTGTATGCCATATTAGAACTGCTATATCTCCATGGGGCAGGGGACCTAGCCAGGAAGGGCAATTCTTGTAGCATATTACCAAGGGTTGAACACCATTGAGTTTCGTGTTAGCTCCTCTGGCCCATCCGGAGTTATTCAACTTTTGGTGCGATCCATGATCCCCCCCTTTGCACCGCAAGCTGCTTTCTGCCCCATCCGTGTGGTCATCCCCTCGGTGAACGGTAAGCAGCCAGTGTGACAGCAAGCCCAATCCCAAGGCATGGGACCAGATGTTTCCTACCCTGGTTGGTCGCCCGAGACGGCCAATTTTGCCATTTTGGCAGTTGTGGACCCAGTTTGGACTGTCACCACGCCGAGTGGCATGAAGATCTTCAAGTGTGAAGTTCATGGGAGTCTCCATTGGACTCCGGGTGGATCGCATGTCGAACGGCAGGTCTGATCTCTAAGCCGGTGTGGAGATATACCATTGGGGATACCTTCAATTTTGGCTCATTTTGGGTAATCAAAATGACCCCTTTTGGGACCCCAATTTCACCCCCCCGCGTGGTCGATTGGCGGCCCCATCTCTCTTTGCCCATGATGATCCTGGACCCAACTTCAGATTATGCACCTAGGTAAAAGTCTTAGGTTCTGCTTCCTATCCTGTGAGCTATTGGCCTTGCCCTGGCTGAGCGAGCCAGCAGTGAAAATGACTTCAATTTTGATGACTTTGGCATCATGACCGGACATGGCGAAGCCTTGGCGCCCTGATGCCAGGACCTCAGGGGGAGCAAGGTTGGGTGAGGTCTCCAGCGGGTTTGTACTGGAAGGGTATAATTTCAGTTGCCCCGTCCCTACCTCTGGCTGGTCCAGATGAGGGGTCAGGTTTGGAGTTTTTCGAGCTAACATCATTTTGGGCTGAAATAGCCCATTTTCGGCTACCAACTCCTAGGGGAGAATGGCGGGGCCTTCTCTCTGGCTCAGAGTAGGGTTGGTACCTGCCATTAAGGGAGCATGGGTAGCGACGGTCAGTCAGCCTAGGAGCACCTTGGTTCCCAGAAGCTCGCCTGTGGCTGGGCGGGACACCCTCCCCTGTTGGCAGGGGTTCAGGGTCCGGACTGAGCAGGGCATGGGTTGTGTTTGAGCCCCCGCCCCTGCCAGCCACTGGGAGGGTCGGACCTGGGATTGGGATATAGGTTGGGACTAGATGTCTATTGTCCTGTATTGCCTTTACCCCAGTCCAGTCTTAGCCCCATGTGTACATATTCCGATGTGTTGCTGTACATACTTTTGTTCCCTTGTTTCAGAGTGGCAAGGATCCTCAAACGCTTTGTCACATGACACGAGCATGAGGATGACCTTGTGAGCGCAGTGCTTTGCCTGCCTGCTTGCTTGTGCGTGTCCACCGCAGCGTCCCGTGGCCAGGCCCCCCCACGGGAACGCGTCAAAAGCGTTTCACAGTTGCGGGGTTACCCATCCCTCGCGTGCCACTCAGAGCCGGCTGAACCCCGAGCACCACGGGCTTCGCAGCGCCGCCAAGAGCATTGCCCCGAGCGTCAGCAACAGCGCCAAGTCAGTGAAGGGGGTGTAGCGACCGGAACTCCAACGTCAGCGAGTTCTTTTGGCCGACCAGTACCGGCCACAGTCCCAGCTGCATCACCCACCTCCACAACCACCATCGGGCGTCTGGGTCCCACCCCTGTAGATAGAGTGGACCGCAACAACCGCTTCAACAGCCACCCCCAGGACTAGTCCATCGAGGGGAACGAGCGCCGATGGTGAACCTGCAAGAGGCGGGTAAGACATGGCCGCAACCCCACCCCCATGCTGTGTACCTACTGCGTGGGTTGGTGTGGGGTCAATACTACCGCCACAGCAACCCCCAGTGCGAAGGCGGTATGCCCGGGAGCTTCGAGCTGCGCAAGGATATGGGCGCCGACCGCCTGCAGGCAGTGGAAGACTGGCTGCGGGTGGAAGGATACGCCTACCGCTTCCGCCAGAAGCGCTGGAGGGTTTGGACCCGCCCGGACCGGCCCGACGAAGGGCTGCGCCCCGACGGGATTGATGAGGGCAAGAACCCCGACGGGTACCCGTCGAGCGCTACGATCAACGTCTCTATATGCGTCATGATCGAAAAGAAGTTCCGAGAACCGGGGGACGACCGTACGCTGCAGGGCAGCCACAGCCGCGCGTCCCCTGGGAAGGAGAAGCGATCCGCCGGGGACAAGAAGCGGGACAGGAAATGGCTGGAGTACCAGGAATCCCTGGCCGCCGAAGCCGTTCAAGCCGCGGAGAACAAGACCAAGGGCGGAACCCCAGCCCCCAGCCCCCAACGGGCCAGTGGTGGTCACCACCCTGGCCACACCACCCTTGGCGACTTCCTTGAAGTTGCCAAGAAGGCCGAGGCCAAGCCCCGTCAGCTGCACCTGAGGAAGTCAGGCCCCAGCAGCGACGTGGAGTTGGCCCACCGTGGGAGGATGCCGGCCGACGAGGCCAGATCCAGCAGCAGTGTCGCCCCCGAGAAAAGGGACGTGGCGCGCGCCTGCGAGCGTGCCTGCGGGGTGCCCTGCAACCTTCAGGTTGCCCGGCAAAGGGCCACGCAGCAGAACGCTGCCGTGGAGGGGGCCTTCGGCATCGCCCAGCAGGAGGCTGCAGAGTGGGGCAGAGGCATGGCCTTCCATGCCTCGGCCGTGGCGGCCATTGCCGCCGGAGGCACGGCTGCAGCCGCACAGGAAGCAGCGGCTGCCCGGGTCAGGAGTGAGGTGGCGGCAGCCGCGCAGGAAGCAGGGGGAGCACAGGAAGCCCGCCTGGCCCAGGAGGCCATTGTTCGTAAGGAGGCAGAGGTGAAAGCGTTGGAAGAGGCGCTTGCCCAAGAGAGGGCAAAGAAGGATACGGAGGAAAGGGCCCACGCCAAAGCAACGACCAAGGCCCAAGCTGACGCTGCCAGGAAGGACGCTGTCGAGGCTGCGCGACGGAATGTCGCTGAGGAGAAGGCCAAGACGGAGGCAGAGCTGGCAGCGTTAGAAGCTGGGAAGACTTGGCTGCAGGGGGCTCGACAGGCCGAGGCTGCCCGTGCCCGAGGAGAGGCCGAAAGGGAAGCTGCTGCAGCCACGGCCGCCGCAATGGGGGAGGCGGAGGCCAAGCTTCAGCGCGAGACGCCCCCGGGAGGATCCAGAGTGGAGACCCTTTGGAAGCTCTTCAAAGGAGACGCCTCCTCGTAGATGAAGCCAGACCTTGAGGAGGTCGACACCGGCAGCAGTGGGGACAGTGGCCCCACTACCCACCGGCGGAGGAAGGGTAAGTGAAAGGCTCCCGAGACGGCACGGAGGCCCGTGGATGGATATCCCCAGGACTCCGACCCATTCTTCATTGCCAGCGACGGGGAGGGACGAGACTGCCGACATCGCTGAGGAATGGATGGAGGAGGTGGCGGAGATGTCCCCATGGAGCCGGAGGGTGAGGATCTTCCTCCCCCCTACCGGAGCTCGGAGTCCACCGCGTGCAAGACCGAGACGGCCAGGTGGGGCGACATGGACGAGGATGATGACATGGACTTCAGCTACACGGAGAAGCCCCCATACTCGGACCCACCGAGGCGACCCGGCGCAGACCCACCGGGACCCCCTGGCGGAGGCCGGCCAGGACCCCCTTGAGGACGTCCACCAGGTGGACCCCCCGGAGGCGGACCTTCTGGCGGGGGAGGACCCCCTGGACCGGGTGGGCCCGGCAAAGGCCCTCCTGGAGGACCCCTTGGGGACCTCAACGGCCCACCGGGAGAGGGTGATCCGGAGGCCACCTGGCAGTGGATCGTCTACAACCGCAGGGGGGTCCAGCCTGTCGAGCGCGAGGTGGACACAGGCAAAAGCGAGATGATCCGCATCGCCAGGGTCGCCATGGATGCACAGAAGGAGCTGGACATCGCCAGGACGGAGATGGTCAAGATCGCCAGGGTCGCCACTGCCGCCCGGTGGGAGCTGGACATCGCCAGGGGCGAGACCAGGCTGCTGAACAGGGCTATCAACGGCCTGCAGCAGAGGTTGGACAGGCTGGAAGACCGTGAGGGCGCCGGCAGCGACCTCCCACCCCTGGGGTCCGGCTCGTCGGACGATAGCTGGGGACCTGGACCAGGTCCGGGCAGAGCCCACGCCCCCAGCGGAGCCCCCAGGAGTCGCCCCAGCACCAGTGCCCCCTCTCTCAGCGACCCCTCTCATTGCAGCGCGGGCCGCCGTAACAAGCGCGTGCCGCCCCCGCAGTGGCAGTGAAGAGTGGCGTGATGAGTGGCTCAGTGCGGAGTATCACAACTGCCGTGCTCCACTGCGGACACCGGTACGCCCCAGACGCCCGGCAGCAGTCCCAGAGCCAATCCCAATGGCTGGGGGGCGATACGGTGGACTCGGAGATGACGTCCCCGGAGGGGATGTGGATCGGGATGTCGGCGGAGGCAAGGAAGACCTAGAGGAGTCTGGCATTACCCCGCCGCGTGGTGTACGACCGGAGGCCGCTGAACGCAGCCGCCAGCGCCGTGATGAGGAGGTGTACATGGAGGGAGTACGGCGTGAATATCTAGGTTTGGCGTTCATGGAGGAACCACGGCGTAGCCACATGGATACCGCGGGGGAGATGGAAGTGGCGGCCGTGGGGGTCCGTGGGAGACGCCGATGAGAACCTCGGTCGACCTCGCGGCCGGCGTTCATGGTCTCTAAGGCCGCGGATGCCGCCGTGTGGGAAGACCTGACGGACATCAAGCCCCCCACGTACGATAGCGACCCCCGCAACCTCGACCGCTTCTTGGAGAAGCTGGACGATTGGGGGATGACCGTCACTGAAGACATGGATCCCACAGAGGGGGAGAAATATGTCTTCAAACGGTTCAGGTGGCGCCTGCCGGAGGTGCTTCAAGGGCTATACTTCGTGGCGACTAAGGAGGGGAAAATCAAGATTCTCAAGGAAGCCAAGAAGTGGCTCAACGAGCAGGAGCGGGTGGACGCTCCGCAGGTGGCTGCCAAGCGGTGGAAGGCCATCAACCTTCAGCATGATGGTCGGGAGATCCGCCTACGAGATGGGCGGGACTTCCTGGGGGCAATACACCCTCTTCTGCCGCAACGTGGAGGACTGGAATGAAGGTGACGAGCAGGCCTGCCTGCTCTCCATGCTGCCAGAAGCATGGATCAAGAGAGTCACCAAGGAGGAAGCCAAGAGAGCCAAGTCCAACCACAGGGTCAAGATGATGCTCCACAAGGAGTATCACACAACCGTGGTGGCTTGGACAAGGAAGAACGTGACCCCAGATGTCAAGCAGCACTCCCTGCGGATTGCCCTCCTCATCACCGTCACGGGCGATCACGAGAAGACCGCGATGTGGCGCCTCAATGAGTGTGATGTGGGCGGCCAGATCATCCGTCTGCAGGCGCGGATGAGCAGCGACGAGGTCCTGGAGTGGGTCGGAGAGGAAGTACTCAAAGAGTACCGGAACCTCCACCAAACCCGCGGGTTGAGGCCCGGTGACCGTGACGTCAACTACGTTGGCGAGGGGTCTGGCAGGGAAGCTACCATGGACCCAGCTGGAGCCGATGGTGATGAGACTATCGACAACAACGACGACGACGATGAGCCCGTCGAGACGGCCGTTTGCGCTTTCGTGGCCAACAACCTGAACACAGGGAGCAACCGGGGAAGCTGGAAGCCCCTGCAGAAGGGCTGGAAGGAGAAGGAGAAGAAGGAGCCCCGCCGCGTTGGCAACCCTCCATTGTCTTTTGGAGAGTTCATACGAGCTCACCCCAAGGGCTGTTTCGTGCGTTATGGGAGGAACAAACGATTCAACCATGACCAGCGGACATGTCCCGTCCACAAGGCCGACACTGAGGCTTACAAGAAGATGCATGGGTCCAAAAAGCGTGCACCCGCAGGTATCCGGGAGACCAGGGTGGAGGTTACCAAGGACAAGCTCTCCAAGCTGATGTTGGTGAGCACCGAGTTGGCGATGGAGATGCAGGATATCAAGAGGTCCTGGGTCCCCAAGTCAGACGAAAAGAACAAGGACAAGGACAAGAAGGGTAAGAGAGGGGGGAAGAAGAAGAGTGTCAACGAGGTTGATGCGGAGGAGAGTACCCCTACTACCACAAGCGACGCCCCTTAGCGGAACCCCGCAGCCAAGGGCCCGGGCTAGGGCGGTCGCAGGATGGTGTTGTGGGAAGCGGAACACCATCCCATTCGGGAGACAATGAGCACAAAGGGATTGCCGGGGGCGGAAGGCCCGGTCCGGCACCCAAGACAAAAGACAGTCGCAGTGGCAGGATGGGGGCAAGTGAAGGCACGAACCCTTGCACCCGTCCATCCTGTGCGACCAAGAACGTGTTTGATGTGCTTCAGGATCTTTCCGAGAGTATCAGAGGATCACTCGGACCGCAGCTGGTGAAACCAGACCGGATGGTCAGGAGCAGAGGTCGCAGTGGCATGGGCAGCAACATTGCTTGGCACCGAAGACATAACGATAGTGTTGACTGAATAGTATCCTGCAAACAGATATGGTACACATAGCCAATGAAATACCTGATATGCACATATGAGAAATCCACCCTATCATCCACTAATTGATATAACTACTAAACATCCATGATTGCCTTATCTATCCCACATCCTATGTTCCTAACAAGGAAATGGAATATGATATACCCTATCCCACATATATCCCATATATAGGGCCAAATAATGCTCCCTTAGGGGTAAAATGCCAGGGTAGGGTTGTGACCTGCTTCACCCCCCCACTTAAAACGACTGCCACGGGCAGGAAGTACATGCCCAAGAGGAACGTAGCAGTCACAAACAGCAGCAAATCCAGGGGCAACAGATTCCCCCTCAACGGGAATCAAACCTACGCAGGCGGTCTCGGAGCCGGCCGCACGGCCGCTGAAGTAGCTCCGATCGGTGGGAATCGAACCACCGCCGAAATACACATATTGACAAACCGGATCCCGCAGGTCCCGCAATAAGTAGTAGGCGAAATCGGGAGCTGTTGCGCGTAGAGTCTGGTCCCTGCGTGTCGCATGAGGCATGTGGGGTCCAGCAGGTAAGGGCAGGTAGTTTTTCAAAGAATTAAAACTAAAGGCAAAGTGAAATCACACTTTTAAACAAAACTGAAGGTAATGGTACATGCGAAACGGCGCGACGCGACAGTGCCAAAATTTTACTTTTGACAAAGAAAAGCCAGCAACAGGGACAGCAGACACTGACGGCAACCTAGGACTGTGCCTGCAGCAGGGAGCACGTGGGGAAACAAAGGTAGAGGTCAGGGATGCATGACTGACTTGTGCTCGCCACTGTCTTGTGCATGCTTAGGCCACTTAACAAACACGGCCACGATGGCCCACCGTGCGCGCGGTAGCTCACTAATTAGAGGAAAGAGGTCACGATGGCCTCAGGGAAAAAGAACCGCTTAAAACACTAGGCACAAAGATAAACACGGGTACGATGCCCACACCTTGCACCCACGTGCTTTAGATCGTTTATGAGGGCTTGATGTGCTTGATGTTCTTGATGTGCTTGCCCGTAACGCTTGTAGTAATGAGTGAGCTCTTGCTTGTAAGATGTAAACTTGCTTGATTACTTGCTTGTAAAAGACCGAGACAAGGCCTAGCCAAAGGCCCACTTGTCAGACAGACCAGACACCAAAGATGATCGAGTGGAATGGACCAGTCACGGTTGTGACTGTACGATACGGGCACGGCTCAGCCAAGGGTCGTGTCCGTATGGATGTCTAACTTAGCATGTGTGTCACACGTGATGCACCACATAGAGGGTAAAGGAGGAGGTACGGAGATGGGATGAGGGTGTGAGTAGACACACTTAACTAGACAAACCTCATAACCATGCAATAATAATCTGACCTCACTGCTAACCCCTCACCTAGGAGCCATACTACGTATATATATCATATATACACATAATAGAGCGATGCACACCGACAAACACAAGACACACTTGTGCGCGCACACCCATTGGCAGGGCCCGGGGGCACACACTCGCCCGGAGGGCATCACAGAGTGTGGGTCTCGCGGTGGCGGCCTTGGGGCACGTGATGGGGGCACTCCACACATACGCCACGTGCAAGAGCTTCCACAAACTACTCACGTACACACAACAAACAGTAAGCATATCCACAATAGAACACGTGTATAGATACGCCACCTTGTTGCTTGGTGTTCGTGTGTGTCTTGGGGGCGTGCGTATAAACACGTAGGTTAGCTTGCGTGTTACCTTTGTCGGTGGGTGTGCCATCGGCGGGCCGTAGCGCAGGGGGTCACCTCCAGGTTGCAAATTGGGGAGGTCGCCCGTACGGTCCCGCTGGTGTATCAGCCCACCCTGCTCCCCGGGGGCACGATGACACGCCCCGAAGGAGTTTTACTCCCCCAACCCCTCTGTAACCGTGTATGACGGATTCATGTTTACACCTCCGTGTGTAAATTTGGGCCGGTGTACACGGCTACAAAACCCCAAAGGTAGGTGTCAACCTAGGTCTTGCTTGTTCGGGGGGCGGGTGATAACCAACGTAATAGGCAACCATATAATCCCGTAACTAAATTAATGGCATGCACACACACACGCTACCATTGGCCACGGGCACACCCGGTTTTGGTGTGTCTCGGACAGAGAGACTCGTGTGTGTTGTGGGAATCCAAGTCCACGCACGGGTCTCTATAAAGAAAAATGCCACGCCCATATCCCAACCCGTTTGGTTGGGTGTTGGGATAGAGGACCCCTCGGGTGTTGTGGAAATCCAAGTCCAGTCGTGGGGAACTCTAGAGAAAACATTAATATACATATTCTCTCATAAACATATGCATGTGCACACTCGCCCTTTTCATCATATTGTTTGTTCCCTCTCGTTGCAGGCAGGAACTCCCCCGCGAAATTCATCAAGGACATGAAGAGCACACCCAGCCAGCATGCGGCCCCATGCAATGGCAATGGAGGGTACCCACTCCCAACCCGGGCACGCATAGCGACCGGGGACGAATACCCAGGCGGCGGAGATGGCCCAAATCCGCAACACCACTCCTTGCCTTTGAAGACCCCACCCACTCATAGAGTGACGGGGCAAAGGCACCCATTGCAATTCATATTAGAATACTGGTATTGTAGAGGACGACCCCTCCCTCTAGGCTTAAGTCCTCGGCGTATGTAGTTGCAATTTTGCACGCCACGAAATTTTTTCCACGTAATGTGAGCCACACGAGTACTTCTTACCTTGTATACCTACCCTCGTGTGGACAAGGGCAAATCGGTGGAAAACCATCACGCCCAACACAAAAAGGGAAAATGGGTTGTACCCGCCAACCCAACGAAGTTTTCGAGCCTTCGCCATTTTGAGCAAATGATTTAGCTCGTTGGCTTGGGTCACGGGTCAGGGACGGTCGTGGGGTCGTGGTTTCGGTACGGGGCGGCACTCCGAAACCTTGCAAACACCACCATGCGCACAACCCGGTAGAGTCTTCGGGAAGTGCTTGCCACGTTGTTAGCACCCTTGACAGGGGGCGTCATCGTGGGCAGGACTGACGGCAGTAGTCCTGGTGGTGGTAGGAGTGCTCCAGTAAGACCCAAGGATAGGGGTTTGAATGGCATTAAGACCCCCGAAAGAACACGTCCCACTTCCGCCCCAGGCTATATGCCACGCCAGCCCACCCCAAGGACTCTCAAGCCTTTAGCGGTGAGAGAGGTAGACGGTGGGGTAAACCTGCGGTACCCACCGCCCTGCTCTGGTGGGGATTTTTGTAACCGAGGAGCGCGCCGTGCATGCACATCTTCTTCCCTGTCTCCCACCGCTTCTCGCTCTCTCCTCCCTTCCCCAAACAATAATATATCCATATTGGTTAGGGTTTTCTTTTCGTGGCACGCTCATGAGAGCGGTCCACCAAGGTGGGCAAGGATGTCAACGGTTTGGGTGAGATTCTGTTTCTGCAAATAATCTCTCCAAACTTTGTTGTAGGATGGTAAGAAGGTTTCAACGGGTTCCTCGGTATCCCAATCTTTGGTATAACCCTCCCACCGCACCTTGAAGAGAAGTCTCTTGCGGTAAGTACGGTGACTTAATATTTTTTTGACATTATAGGTGTCCTCCTCAAACTGGGAGGGCACTCTAGCAACCTCCTCCGTGTAATTTAGAGGCACGGGGGAGCGAGGGGAGTTGACCGTCTTCATTAAACAATCAACGTGGACGTCAACTAACCTCCGTTGGTCCACTTGAATAACATAGAGGTCGTGCGCCTTCTTGGCCACAACCTCATAGGGCCCATCCCAATAGGGACAAGTCTTATCGCCAAGATTCTTGCGTTGGCGACGGACCCATACGCGGTCCCCTTTTGAGAAATTGGGGGACATCCTCCTACTCTTATTATACTTACGAGCCATTGTTTCTTGCACTTGAATCATAGCCCTCCGTGCAAGAGCAATAAGCTCCTCACGCCGTTGGAAGTAGTGAGCGACGTCTTGGGCCACCCCCTTAGGCTCAGCAAGAGGAGGCCCCTTAGTACGGTTGTGTTTACCAAACACAATCTCGTTAGGTGTATAACCTGAAGGACCTGTAGTCTCATGCCACGCTCGTACAACGGCGGGCAAAACCTCTACCCAACTAGTTTTCTTCTTCTTCAAGGTAATGGCTTTAGCAACGGCACGCCTTAGCTGCTTGCCAGTATTTTCGGCCTTGCCATTACCTTGGTGCCTACCCGCGAGACACATAGTCGAGCGGGCACCAATCTTAGAACAAAGGGTTTGGAAATATTGGCTCACAAATTGTGGCCCACGGTCGGAGCATATTTCACGAGGGGCTCCGCACCTATCCACCCAGCGCTCCATTACCAAATGGGCCGCTCATCTCCCCGTTAGCCCTTCATCCTTGTCTCCATGACGGGGTTTAGGAATAGGGATCGCGATGAGGTAGCCGGAAAGCCGGCATACACATAGGAGCATTCGGTCATACACCTCTCCATCGTGGGAGGTGGAAGGGTAGTGAAACACATCAAGCGCTATGGAGTCCATGGGCTCCATAGGTATAGGCATAGGGGTCATGTACCCTTGCTTGCGCTTGGTGTCATGCGTGTGAATGGCACATGAGGGACACGTTTGACATTGCAGTTCCACTGCTTTGTACAACCCCTCACCTTCCACGCCATGGTTAATTTCCTTCCAGTGTTTTTCCACACTGGAGGTAGTTAAGTGAAATGCATCATGGTATTCGGCTACCAAACGATGCACTAGCGGCGTAGGAACACACCACCGTCCATTACGGACGAGCTTGTTATCCACCAACCTCACTCCATCTTGGAAGCTCCCATTCAAGGCATCTTGCCACATTTGTTTGTAGCGTTGACGATTTGGGTAGTGTTTAGCCCAACTTATCTCAAAAACATTGGGAGCATCCTCCCCATGTATAGGAGTTGCTTTCTTGTGGGACTTCCAAGATTTTTTTATCTTGACATTTCGCTCCAGTCTCCGAAGTTTTCTCTTTTGCTTCGTCTCCCTCCCCACTGGAGGCGAAGCCAGAGGGGGTGGATCACACGCGGGTGCCCCTTGAGCCCGAGGCGCCGCTTTAGACCTAGTAACAACGGGCGCCACAACCGCCCTAAATACAAGGGGGCGGGCGAGAAGTTCCTCCTTCTCGGCCGCCATCATGTCCCGCACATCCCCGGCCGCTTGGGCCGTCCCATGTATGGACACATCACCCAACGCCGTGTTAGCAGGGTAAGCCCAACGGGACAAGAAATCACCCACGGGGTTCACTGGCCCCGGAGTGTAAACCACATGGAGGTCGAATTTAGAGAACAATTCATGCCAACGTGCTTGGCGTGGAGACGGACCCCCCACGGTTTTGAGGTCCTCCGTAGCCCAATTTTCAAGGCTACGGTGGTCCGTACGGACCTCCACGCGCTTGTTCCCCACCACACCATGTCATTTTAAAAGCGCCGCCACTATGGCGTAGCATTCTTTCTCCCGAGGGCTCCAATTCAATTGGCTGCCTGACAATTTGCGGGAGAAAAAGGCAAGGGGGCGTAGGGCACCATCGGGACCTTCCTGCTGTAGGGCCGCCCCCACCGCCCAATTACTAGCGTCCGGGGTGAGGACAAAGTCCTTATCCCAATCGGCTAGTTGGAGGGGAACAATATCCGTAATAGCACGCTTGAGCTTCAAAAAGGCCTCGTTAGCCGAAGCATTCCATGTTAGGCCTATCTTTTTGCCATTCTTATGCTTAGGCAAATCCTTCAACATATTAATCAAAGGGGTAGCTATGGAGGCGTAGTGTTGGACATAGCCCGAAAAATAGTTGGCGAGCCCCAAGAACCCCCGGAGCTCCCGAACATTATCCGGTTTGTCCCAACGCTCAAGCGCCAACATTTTCCCTGGCGCCGGCAGACGTGTGCCATTTTCCAACACATGGCCACAAAACTCAACCGAACGAACAAAGAAATCGGTGTTGCTAACCGAAGCAACCAACTCCTCTTTTCGTAGCCTATCCAACACGGCACGCACGTCGCGGTCGTGGTTAGCCAATAGCTCCTCCTCCGTTGCACCGGAGGAACCAATAATAATATCATCAATATATACGTCCGCACAATCCAAACCCTGCAAAACATGGTCCATGACCTGTTGAAAAATAGCGGGCCCATTCTTGATACCCATAGGCATAACACGCCATTGGTATCGCTTACCCACCAAATTCATGGCGGTCTTAGCCCGGGATTCAGGGTGAAGGGGAATTTGATGAAACCCGTTACTCAAGTCCACAATAGTGAAAATCTTGTGTTTGGATTGATTTTCCAACATGTTTTCTATGAGGGGGAGGGGGTGTGCGTCGGGCAAGGTAGCCTCATTAAGTTGGCGGTAGTCCACCACGAGGCGCCATTTTCCTTTTCACTTTCTTGGGCACAACGAAACCGTTGGACGCCCATTCGGAGGCAGGGCACGGCTCAATCCAGCCACGAGCCAAAAAGTCCTCCACTATTTCTTGCTCCGCCGCGGCACGCTCCCCCACCAACCGTATAGGTTTTACGGACTTGGGTTTGGCGTTCGGGTATAGGTCAAGTTTAGCAAACCCCAACCGCTCCGTACCACGGACCTTAGGGTGTTCCTGGTCCGGACAGAGACGAACCTTCCCACTAAAAACATCCCGCTCATAGTCCGCGAGGATGCGTTTCCTCATGAGCTCCACCTCCGGAGACACAATAGGCTCTTGGGTGGTGACAACGCCACCCACACGAGAAGCCGCCAACAATCGTGTGGCGCCTTTACGTTTTCGGTAACGCTTAACGGTGGTGGCCCTCCCACCCAATAACTCTCGTTCAATTTTCGCAATGCGTGAACGCACGCATTCTTGTGCCTCCAAATCTTCGGGGGTAGGATCAAGAGTAACGGGTGCGAGGAGTTTTTTATGGGTCGCCTGATAAGTGAGGGTGCGCACCGAAGCCAAATGGTTAGGCACTTTTTCATCCTCCGACTCCTCCTCCGAGGTCATGCCCGGCTCGCCATCCGTGTTGGGGTTAGAGACGGCCGGTGCCAAAACGGAGGCCACATGACATTTAGTGGCCGCCAAATTTTCCTCCGCAATACCACCGTCCACGTATAGCGCCACCGTGGACCAACCCCGTTGAGGAAGGGGCGTGAGGTGGTCATTCTGATAGAGACAGGCTTTAGTCTCTGGCCCAGGAAGGTGATACCCTTGCAAAGTAATTTCCATAAGGGGTTTCCACCACTCCCTATGTGTCCACTTCGTCCCTACGACGATGGCTCGTAGTTTTTCTTGCCGAATTTTCCGAACACAATCGGAAAACCAATGATAGGGAGGGCACATCCAATATAATTTGGAAGGTTCCGCGGGAGTGGAAAAGAAATCTTCAAGCGGCGAAACCCAACGGGTAGCCTGAGCCATACCCGGGACCCTATTGAAGGCGTCCACGTCGGGGTTTTTGCCAAATTGTTTTTTGACACGTGCGGCCCAATATGGCGTGAGGCCATAGTCAGACTGGGTCCACATGGACCCATCACGCCGCGTAGGTAGAACATCACGGGCAAGGGCTTCGGGAGCAAATTCAACGAGCTCCAAAGCACAAGCCCGGTCCTGTACGGGGGCCACGGAGGAAGCGGTCAAGGCATAGGATATGTGTTTCTCGGCCTCAACACGGTTAGGCGGTTCGCCACCAGGGGGCGTAACCACAATGGCCGGGGCAGGGTGCGTAGGAGCGACCGCCCCAATGACTGGAACGGTTAGGCCCCACATGGACTGACGTGACACCTTACCATGAATGGGTTTCACCAAAAATGGTTTGCCGGTTCGTGGAGCCTCACGGAAGTCCTCAATCCAAAAACGGGGGTGCACTGGATGGTGAGAGTACAAACAATTGAAACGGGCAAAATGGCTCACACAATGTTCGTAACCCCATGGGTGCCCCAAAACCATATCCCAAGGTAAATTCGGGACAAGGTACGGGGACACGCCATACTGGGCAACACGAGGAAGTGAAACACTACCATCCACAACCCCCGTAAATTAGATTTTGACGTCTATTTGCTCCTCCCCCCCTGGCAAAGGCGTCTCATTATCGGCTTGGAGTAGGCGCCTCCGTTGGGGGGATTCATATTTTTCGGAGAGTTGGTCTCCAAAAACATTGGGGTTGGCCAAAGCGACCGCTTGGCACCCAAAATCCACCAAAACACGGAGGGCCTTGCGTTCTCCATTGGGCAAAACAACCTGAACGGAAAGTTCGGTTTGAATCTCACTAGTCACTATATGCCCCTTCATGACTCTCGATGGAACGAGAGCCACGGTAGTGTCACAGGGGTGCCCGAGGTTTCCTTCTTTCGAAGGGGGCGCCTCTGGGCACCTCTACCAACGTCCGCGCCCGTTCGGCGCTCCCTTGCCTCCCTTATCGCCCTTGCTGCCGCCACCCTTATAACCACCACCACCCTTATCACCACCGCCACCCTTATCGCCACCCTTAGGCTTACCACCTTTAGACTTACCCGCAATGTTCCAATGAGTGTCATTGCACGGAGAATTAGGCTTACACGTCCAAAGGGTGGTATTGGTGGCACCCCAATCAATCCAAGACATGTCCATCTCCGTTTGTTTACGTGTTTTCCAATGTTTGGAACACGGAACCCAAAAGGTAGGTGGCGGTTTAGCCCCGGGGTCGACGGGTTTCTTCGCCGGAGGTTTAGAGTGCCCCACGGCGTTGACGGAGGTGTCAGCGGGTTCGGAGGTGTCAGGGTCCGCCGTAGCCTCCGCATTAACCGCATGCACCGCGGTTTTATTGTGAGAAGGGCGATGAGTGTACGTCACCGTCGTCTTGTCTCCTTTATTGAGGCGTTCGAGAGCTTCCCTCTCCGACACGCTTTTATGGGCAAGGGCGTAGATTTCCGCAGGCTTCAAACGAGGCCTACGTTGCTCCACTTTCATAGTGTAGCCGCGTGTGTGAGGTGTGTTGTTGAGTTTCAAGTTCCACTCCTGGAGAGCCGGGTCTTTGCAGTCAACTATCACCCCCAGCCCCGAATAGGAAACAATCTCAGGAATCGTAGTGCAAGCTTGAGCGCTATATTTCCTGAGTTCTTTTTCGAATGGGGCGCGACCCGGCGAAGGGTCAAGGCCACTAAAATCCACCACATAGCTGTCTGGGCTATTCTTAGCCTCTTGCTTGACGACCTTCTCCTTGATCCACGGGAGCTTGCTTAGGAGCTGCTCCCGGATCACGTGGGGACGAGTCGGATTGCTCAGAGGCAACAAACGTTGCCAACGAGCATAGAAATCTTCAAGGTCAATGACAGTCACTTGCCCTTTAACCACCCTGGGGGTGAGGGCTCGCCACCTTTCATCAGCCCTTGAGGGGTCATACTCGTGGAAACGTTGTTCCAAAAAGTCCCACAACTCTTTGAGGGTGGGGGCCGTGCGTGTGTGGTGGGTGGCCTCGGCAACCCGGGCGTTGATGATCGCCTTTAGCCATGGGGGTAAGGTACTCAAAATCATTTTTGCCTCGTTGGCCTTTCGGTACATGGGATCACACCCCCCCAACCATTGTTGAAGCTTCTCCACCCACTCGTCGTAGCACTCTAGCTGCCCATTAAATTGCGGTTTAGGCATATCACTATCCTCCACCGCTTTGGTGTAACTATTTTGCACCATAGGCATTTGGTACGGGTGGTAAGCAGGGGGAGCCATGGTTGGGGGTGCACCTCCACTTGCATTTGGTGCAACCCTCACTGGAGAGACGGTACACGTATCCGTAGGATGAGAGGGCGTGTACGAAGGTTTCCCAGGGGAAGTGAAAACATTTTTCGTGAGGGGGTTAATGTTCCCCAACGAAGAGGTGTTCTCCTCTTCATTGGCCCACGGGGCCGTAGGCTCCGTGGGGTGTTCTTCGCCCTAAGGCGTGGCCCTCCACTCGGGAACAGCACGTTCATTCTGCTTTTCGGCGATTCCCCTCCACGATGTAGGTTCTTGTGGGTGGGGGTGTTCGTGGTGTTCTTCCCACCCCCCCGGCCACCCCGAATCCGGACAAGCGTTCGGATGGTAGATGCAATCGTGGGATGGGTCGACGGAGAAAAGAAGGACACACCCACCACCGGATGAACCGGATGGCGCGCCCATGGGCGCCGTAGGCGCCGCCGGTGTAGGATCAGGAACGGGCGGAGGCGCCGATGGCGGGGGTGGGACCACCGTAATGGGTTCCGCAGGCGTGGAGTACCAGTGGTCCCACGCATCGATCCTAGATGCAACGGCGGCGTAACGTGTAGCGAGCGACTCCACTGCGCTAAAGCACTTAGCCGTGTTGCCGTTGGACATCTTAAGATGATCCGACACACTAGCCTCCACCGCCTTAGAGTCCCGTTCGTAGCCCTGAACCACCGCGTCAAACTTAGCCAACGTAGACAAGATTTGGGTCATCCGGTCCCCGTAGGACTGACTGATGCCCACGGTAGAGGCTACTGCCTGAGAAAGTTCCTGATGGGATCGCTGCAACTCCAGATTCTGATTTCGCAGGTCCCTCACTTGTGCCATCAGAGATTGGATGCACGTTTCGTAGTGCACCACACACCGGGGACAGCCACAGGTGTGCTGTAGGTCGTCCTCCCCCCGTGTAGGAGTGGGGCCCCCCAAATTTCGAAAAGATGGACCCTCCCCTCCACGAGGAGGAGATGAGCCACCACCGCCCCCCCCAGCAGCCCCCCCTGCCACGGAGGGACCAGAGGGCCCCCCCGCAGGGCGAGACGGGGGTGTGGGGCGCGCAGCAACAGACGCTGGCGCCCCCCCCACTAGAGGGATGTCCCCCCACCGAACCCCCACCACTAGATGGCCAAACCAGGTGCGGGATTCCTTGCACGTGCTCGATGTAAGCCACCTGGCGGTGGCGGGGTGACGGCGGAGGAGGAACATGACCAACAGTATTCGGTCGCGGCGGTGGGGGTGGGGAATCGTCCACCACAATATACTGTGGTGACTCATGAACCACCATAGGTGATCGAGTTCTCGGATGGGAAGCAAAAACAGGCTCCGATGCCGTTGCAACCTCTGGATCCCCCCCCCAATTGGGCAGTTGGGGGTCCTCCGTAGGAGATGTATTTGTGGGGGGAGAGACCAAATTTATTGTGAGGGTTGCTGAACCTCCCTCCACCTGATTCCCTCCCCCCCAGCTCAGATTGTTGACCTCCGGCATTGCCGGAGAATCATCCACTAGGGATGGACGATCTTTCGTGCCACTCATAGGCACTGGAGATGTAGTACCGGCCCGGTCCTCCGTAGGCTCCGGAGATTCCACGACAAGACACCGGCGGTTTTTGACGCCGCTCATAGGCACCGGGGACTCTTCCACAGCAATGAACTGAGGGGCCGGAGAGTCCTCCACCGTGATGTAGTGGGGGACCGGGGATTCTTCCACAAGCATGGGGCGATCCCTGGTCCCTGACATAGGTTCAGGAGGTGCAGGCGACAAGGCAACAGAAATAGGGGAATGATGGAGTTCATGACGTTCCAACACTCCAATCTCCTCCTCCTCATCGTCGTTCCACTGCTCCACCGCCAGGGGGAACCACTGGTCACACTCATCCTCCTCGATTTGCGTGGGGGATTCCTCGATGATCGTAGGATTTAGCCTGGATCCGCTCGGGGGATTGGGATACGCTCCCAAGGCAGGAGATTCCTCCACCAGGGAGGGAAACCGCCGCGATCCACTCATTGGAGTGGGCGACGATTCCACCACAGTGGGGTTCTGCCTCGTCCCCGACAGGGCTTGCTGGATCAGGGCCACGGCCTCTCGAGCCGGACCCAGATGGCCATGGGGATCAGGCGTGAGCGCGAGGACTCGACGGTTTTCAGCGTCCAGTTGGTCAACAATGGGGCTGATGGGCCCTGCCGCAAACAGGTTCTTTCTGACCTGAGGCTCTGGCAACCCCCCTAGCGACGGAGGAGTGCCAGAGTCGACCACGATAGGCCCCATTGGCGAAGCCATCGTACCCCAGTCGGCAGCGCGTGAGGGCGCAGCGTTCGTACGCTCGATCACCCCAGTAGATTGGTCGATTACTGCCCGATTCTCGGCGCTAGTAACGGTTCCCGAGCCCATAATAGGCGATTGTGGTCCTCTTATCGCTCCCTGAGGGTGGCTGTCTATTTCCCCCCCAACCATTCCAGGTACACCAGCTGGATTTCGAGGATGGGGGGCCCCGATGGGAACATTCGGGGATTTCGGAAACTTAGGATTCGTAGCCACTTGGGGCTTGGCCCGTTTTTGCGGCCCCTGCCCGGTCGATGGGGTCAGGGCCGAGGAGGTCCTGAGAGTGGGGACCTGGACACCCTCAGCTATCCCTCCCGGGGAAGAGATTTTATCTTGAATTTGGTCCACGATGTTTTGGACCGATCGCTTTCCGCGATGCCAAGCGCCCAACAGAGACGAAAAAATTTTGCCTCTGCTACCATGAAACCAGACCGGGTGGTCAGGAGCAGAGGTCGCAGTGGCATGGGCAGCAACATTGCTTGGCACCAAAGACATAACGATAGTGTTGACTGAATAGTATCCTGCAAACAGATATGGTACACATAGCCAATGAACTACCTGATATGCACATATGAGAAATCCACCCTATCATCCACTAATTGATATAACTACTAAACATCCATGATTGCCTTATCTATCCCACATCCTATGTTCCTAACAAGGAAATGGAATATGATATACCCTATCCCACATATATCCCATATATAGGGCCAAATAATGCTCCCTTAGGGGTAAAATGCCAGGGTAGGGTTGTGACCTGCTTCACTGGATGCTGCAGATGGGCAGCCTGAGCCCATTGTCCACGACCTGCACCAGTCGCTTATTGATCTTCTAGAACGGCCGGAGATCCTGAGCTTGCACGCCGTGCGCGGTGTTGGGCGTTAGCGGCAGTTGCACCTTAAGGTCCGTGCCCTCCGCTGGGAAGTGAAGAAGGTCTTCGACGTGTTGGTCGACAGGGGAGCTCAGGTCAGCCTGGTCAAGGCTGGCCTACTTCCGCCAGAGTGCTTGACCGACAGTCGGAGGCCGGTCAGGCTGAAGGTGGCGAACGGCCAGTACATGGGGGGAGGCACGAGAGAAGCGGCCATTGGGCTGCAGTTCGTGAACCGGCGTGAGCTGAGCCGCCCGGAACCCGGCAAAGAAATCCTCCTGCAAGGTCGCTTCTACGAGGCCCCAATGGACCCGGATATGATCGTTGGGTACGACTTCATGATGGAGACGGACTCCGGCGTTCTCCCGGCCCAGGCCTCCATGACCCTCTACCAGGACGACCAGCTCTCGTGGCTTTCGTCACCTGAGCACCATGTGGAGTGCCAATGGATCCACCAGAAACACAATCAGCTCGAGGTAGCCGCGCTGGGGACTGAGCCAGCTGGGCCAGCAAACCAGGAGTACGGCGTTATGCCGGAAGTGGCGAGCCGAGTGGTTGCGGACCTGGGAGCTTCGGATCCGGCCCTGGATGCGTTCTCATCAGGAACCTCCGCCCATCTTCGGGTTTGTGAGAAGTACTGGAGCGCCCAGGACTCCGCGTGGAAGAAGCACTGGGGTCCGCATCAGGGTTTGATGTGGATCCATTGCCCCCGATGGGACATTCCAAGGGCGGTAGCGAAGATTCGCAAGGACCGCTCCAAGGCAGTGCTGGTTGTTCCTATGGGATGCACCTAGGAGGATAGCACCCGGGACTGGGTGGCCTCACTGACCAACATGACCTTAAACAAGGTCGCCCTACCGGCTGGAGAGAGTGTCTACCAGGACGCTAAGGGACAGCCCATGCCACCCCAGAGATGGCCAACGGAATTGCACTATGTTGATGGGGGCCTTGAGCAGGCCGACACCACGGATTTTGTGTGTGTCAACCGCATCGTAGCGGAGCCCCGGCGGCAATGCTTTGCGGTTTCCCCTGTTAACATCGGAGAATCAGAGGACCTCCTCACTGAAGAGGAGCTTGACCTGGTTCAGGTGTATATGTATCAGCCCTTTCACAACTGGGGAAGCCAGTGTGAGGGCAAGGGCCAGGACAAAGCCTGGTGGGAAGTGGACTCCATCGTCTCTGGTTACTATGATGGGGATACCTTCAGTAGGAGGGTGCTGGACCACATGTCCAGCCAGGACGAGCCAATCGGCGGGAACCCACCCACCTACAGTGACTTGTTCCGAGGCAAGACCAGAGATGGCCCTTTGGGCCAGCTGGGGAGATCACCTGAGCCGAAGCCATGCGGTGGTACCCCGCAAGTAAGCTCAGTGGTTCAGGTGCCCGGAAAGGCCAAGGCGGAGTCCGATGAGTGCCCCAAGATCCAGGCATTGAGGCCCAGGCTGAAGCAGAAGTATGGTGATACCTTCTTCAGCGGAAAGCCTGTATTTCCCCCACCGGTGCTTGGACTGTATGGTGAGGCCAAGATACGGCTGAAGCCAGACTCCCGTGTGTACCGACACCGGGAGTTCGCCCTGAGGGGCGAGAGGAAGGATGCCATGGAGAAGATCCTCCATGAGTTCATCGAGAGGGGCTGGCTTGAGCCGTGCCACTCCAAATGGGCCTCCCCTTGCTTCGTCGTACCCAAGAAGGTGGCCGGAGAGTGGCGGCTGGTCGTCAACTACCGCGGCCTAAACGCCCAAACGCAGCATGACAGCTATACGCTGGACCTCATTGAAGAAATGCTGCAAAAGCAACACCGGCGGAGGATCTTCACGGTGATTGACCTGAAACATGGTTATCATCAGATGCCTCCTGCCGAGGAGTCCCGTGCCTGCACAGCAATGAGCATCCCACTTGGACCCCTCCAGTGGCCTTTTTGGAATCTTTTTGGAATATGTTTTTGGAATTGTTTGGAATTTTGTGGGATGAGCTTTGAGCTTGTCCTCGCCGGAAAATTCTGAGAAGGGGTCCTCAATCAGAAAATCAGCGGTGGTCACAGGCTACTTCACACATGGCTCACATGCAAGCGTTCACAAACAACGCTAAAAAGCGAGACCGGTTTCGGCCCAAAACTAGGCCCTCATCAGTCTGAGCTTGAGATAACAAATGAAGGTGCTGCCCATGGGCGTTACCAACGGCAATGCGGCTTTTCAGCGGATGCACGAGAACCTGCTTGAGCCGCTGCGCGACTGTGCGGACCCCTTTGTGGACGACGTGATCATCGTGTCCGGGGACCCCTGTATGAGCTATGATGAGCTCCTGGAGGCACATGAAAGGGACGTCACCAGAGTGCTGGACCTCCTGTTCGGCACAAGCTCACGGGCAGCAGTGACAAGGCCACCATTGCGGTAAGCGAGGTGGTCCTTGTTGGCCACATAGTCGGGAACGGGCAGCGGAAGACCATACCTGGCAAGGTGGCTGCGATTGAGCACTGAGAGAAGCCCAAAACGGTATCTGAGCTACAGGCGTACTTGGGGTTCTGCAACTACTACTCGGGGTATATCAAGATGTATGCCGAGTATGCAGCCCCCATGACGACCATGCTCAAGGGCAACCGAGAGGAGACCAGGAAGGGGTCCAAGAAGGCTCTGGTCTGCAATGAGGAGTCCAACCGTGCCATTGAGGGGATGAAACAGGCGCTGCTATCCGCAGTGGGTCTGCACCTCGTGGATCCTGACCGAGAGTTCGTCCTGCGCACTGATGCTTCCGACTACGCTGTAGGCGCCGTGTTGGAGCGAGTGCTTGACGATGGGGGGCATGTGCCCGTGGCTTTCTGGAGCCGAGTCCTGGCGGAAGGCCAGAGACGGACGTGGACGCCCCGAGAAAAGGAGGCGTATGCCATCCTCATGGCTCTCAGGAAATGGGCTAGGTACAAAGCCCTCCATCCTGTCACTGTCTGCACCGACCATCAGAGTCTGCAGTCGTGGCACAAAGAGCAGCTGGTCACTCCCTCTGGTCCCCCTTCCTGACGGGCAAGATAGCATGAGACCTTGGCCAAGTTCGACCTCACGGTTGTGTATGTTCCCGGCAAGGACAACACCGTGGCGGACTGTCTCAGTAGGTGGGCCTACCCCGCCAGCAAGCGCATGACGGATGTCTCCGCCCATGGCGATGATGCTGAGACCGCTGAGGCCAAAAAGAATCATAGAAATGGAGCGCCTGATTGAGGAGGAGGGTGTTAAATGCTTAGTCGTCATGGCTGTGGATACCCCTCTCGGAAGGAGGATGGGCAGAGTGGTCAGAGTACTTGCCCCTGAAGGAGCCGAGTCCGACAAGCACGTCTTCCCGGGATCGTGCCTCCAGGACGACTGGACCGACGACTACATCAAGTATGAGGCCTTTGCGGCGGAGTGGAAGGCTGTGACCGACCCTGATGACGGGCAGACGTGGCCAAAGGGGCTGACATAAGAGGATGGCAAGCTTTATTGGAATGGTAAGCTGCTGGTCCCAGAGTCCCGAGTGCTCGGGCTGTGTGAGGCTTGGCACCACCACATGATGCACCCAGGGGTCAGGAAGGAAGCCCTGGATATGCAGCGCCGGTTTGAGATCGACCAGATCGGTCTCTACAACGCCATCAAGAAGGTCAGGAAGGGTTGCTTGGTCTGTTGAGCTTGCAATCTCGATAACCGGAACGTCACGGAGGAAGCCCAATGGACTCCGGTACCGGACCAGCCCATGAAGAGCGTGGCCATGAACGTCTTCCCAATGCCCGAAGTCCGCATTGGCAAGGAGACCTTTGACTGTGTGGTCCTGTGTGTTGACCGCCACAGCGGCTACGTAGTGGCCGTTCCGGCACGAAAAAAGGGGTTGCTAGCCAAGGAGGTGGTAGTCATGATGATCCGTCATTGGCTGACCGTCTTTGGCATCCCTCGTACCCTTTGCAGTGACGGAGGACCCAAGTATACTGGCGGCTGGTTCAAGGCCATGTGTTCCCTCATGGGAATACGTCATGCCAAGAGCGTCGCCTACCTCAGCCAGTCCAACGGCCGGGCTGAAGTGGCTGGAAGGCAGCTGTTCGAGAAGCTGCGCAAAATTCACCTCGCGAACTCACGTCGAAACTGGTTTGAGGAGATGTGGCCTGCCCTAAAGGCCCATCATGACACCCCCACTCCAGGTGGGTTGTCCCCTCACCAGATTTTGTTCGGCAGGGACCCCCTGGGTTGGGGACTTCCCTTGTCGGGTGATGGTATGGCCATGGACGCCAAGGAATTCTTTGCGCGGCAGGAGGCAACGGCCCGGGACATCCGCCAGCAGCTCGAGAAGGAGCATGCCGTGCGTCAGAAGTCCGCCCAGAGCTCGACAGCGCAAAGGTTCAGGGTGAGAGACCCGGTGTGGGTGATCAGACCCGCCCGATTGGCACCCACCGCACCAAAACCTGGTTCACACCCGAAGAGGTGGTCTGCAGGATTGGTGAGGACACCTACCGCATCAAGGCGGGTCACGGACGATTCCCGGAGCGCCACGAGAGTCAACTCCGTGTGCGGGAACCAGACCTCCGTGGCCAACATGTGTCCCTGGACTACACCGCACATGAGGCTGATTCGGACGACGACTACGCTGAGCAGGACGACTATACCGTCGAGAAGGGCCCGGCCCAGCGCCCGAACGCCTCGGCACCCGGAGGCCTGGAGTTCAAGGTTTGTTGGCGGGGCTATGGGCCGTCCCACGACACCTGGGACCCGTCTCCTCGTTCGTCCCGCAGATTAACACTCCCTTCATGGACTACATCTGCAAGCACAAGACCAAGCTCCATGTCTCGGACTTGGCAGCATTCACCCGGGCGATTGCAGCCAGAGGCGCCTGATCACCGCCCTGGGCTCTCCCCTGTGGGCATCGCTGGACTTTCCAGTGCGAATTTGGAATCCACGCTCCATGACATTGCAAAGCATATCATTGCAGCTTGAAGCA